>CAOKZL010000006.1:0-1200000 GCA_948472985.1 Iguana delicatissima
GTTAAAAATGTAACTATCAGAAAAACACAGTTAAAAATGCAGACCATTAAAACAAAACACCAAATAGACAATTCAGCACATTATGCAAGACCCCTTTTCTACAAGAAATCAGTCCTCAAAGACCTTGCAAGGGTGCCATGTAACTTCTCTGGAAGGAAATTCCAGAGCCTGGGAGCAGTCACCAAGAGGGCGCTCTCCCATGTTCCCACCACATATACCTGTAAGAGTTGTGAGGCAGAAAGAAGGGCTTCCCCATATAATCTTAAAACGTGGGCAGGTTTGATGGTACATGGCACCAGAAAAACTTACGAGATTTTATAAAACAGGAACAGGGCAGTGTTGGAAATGTCAAAAGGAGGTCGGCATGATGTTTCATATGTGGTGGTCATGCCCCAAAGCAAAGAAATATTGGGGAGAAATACATAATAAGATTTGTTCAGTATTGAAGGTACAATTTGATAAAACACCAGAAATGTATTTGTTGAATATGACACATATGATTGATGTTACTGTTCAAAAGAAATATTGGCGGATAATATTGTATATGATTACGACAGCTAGAATTGAGTTTGCAAGACTTCGTAAAGTGCAGCAAATTCCTACAATTGGTCAATGGTGGGCAACATTTATGGAAAATAGAAATGCAGATATAGTCTCTCAGAGATTAAAGGGGAAATCAGATGAAGGGATAATGAAGGAATGGCAAATAGTGTCAGAGTATCAGATGATAATGTTTAATGTAGAAGAATATAAACTGTATATTAAGAAAATGCAACTGGGTGAATAGATGGATATTATGTTATAATATACTGTGTCTGAAATATTGCAGGAGCTAACATGTAATATTAGCATTTGATAGTGTGGTACATTAAATTTTAATATGTTGATTATATGGGGAAAAAATTGAAATCTAGTGAGGGATGGAAGGTAAACAGAAATAATTCAATGATATGTACAATTATATATGTTTATTTTATATTATAGAACTTCAATAAAATTATTATAAAAAAACATGGGCAGGTTCATGTGGAAAAACATGGTCCTTCAAATAACTTGCATCCAGCTGTGTAAGTTTTTATGGGTCATAAGCAGCATTTTGAATTGCACCTGGCTGTGGATCAGCAACGGTGTAGCTCTTGCAACAATGGAGTTGGCCACTCCCTGTAGCCAGTCCCAGTTAGCAGTGCATTGCATACATATACATATTTCCTTAAAACTCAAATAGAAGACTGTGTTTTATCTTCAAAGCATGGAAATAAAGAGTAGCATAGTTGAATACCTCTTTGGGGACACTTCTTAACGTGCTCTTTCAAGATGCAGACTGGAGAAAATAACACAGAAACCATCATATTGCAAATGAGCCTACACAGAACATACCATCCAGAGACCTTTACAGTAAAGTCACTAAGAAATTATTAAGAAGCCATAGTGCTTTCTGTTCAGTTCTGCTATCATCTTTATTTCCTTTTTGTTTGTTCATTCGTTTTGTTTTTTCCAAATCTCAGCCAAGAAAGTCCAAATAATTCTGACTTGTACCGGTTGCTGTCTTGTTACCCTGCCCTGTCATTTCTATCCTTACTCTGCTTGCAGTATAACATCTCTTATAAAGGTGCATTATAGAGGGCTTTGTTCTTGCTCCAAAATTCAGTGACATGGATCAGTTTAAGGAGAGAAGAAAAGTCCAGCAGGACCAGATGAAAAGCGTATCTAGTCCAGCACTTTGTTCCCACAGCCACTAACCAGATGCCTATCAAAAACCCAGAAGCAGGGCATAAGCAGAATAACAGCCTCCTGCTCATGTTCCCTAGCAACTGGTATTTTCAAAGGCATGCTCCCTCTGATCATGGAGGTAATATATAGCCATCATGGCTAGTAGTCACTGATAGCCTTATCCCCTGTAAATTTATCTAATCCTTTTTTAAAGCCATCCAGGTTGGCAGCTATCACTACATCTTACGGCATTGTATTCCACAGTTTAACTGTACCTTTTGTCTCTTCTGAATCTCCCACTGTTCAGCTTCACTGAATGACTTAGGTTCAAGTATTATAAGAACAGGAGGGGAAAAATCCTCTTCTTTGATTTGTCGCCATAGCAGTTCAGTCTAAAAGGTCCGTGCGACACTGAATGCCTTTTTGTGAGGAATCATTGGGCTGGAGGAAGATGTAGTACCTCCCAGCCCAGTGATTTCATCTTTCTTTTCACATTGCTGTTTGTTTTTCTGCAATGTTTCAGAAGTCGGTCTTCAGCATACCCAACTTCAAACTTTTTGTCGTTGCTACTCCTCAGCTTCACTAATGCAATCTTCCCTTGATTTTCCAAGTTTGGATGTCAACACTTTGATTGCATCCAAAATGATTTTGCAAAAAGGAATTATCCGGACTTGTCCATTGACAAATGTCCATCCAACCTTAATGAAGGTATTAAAGCCCTCTGAGAATGGTCAATTTTTAACTGCCTCTATTCCAAGAAAACTTCAGTAAGATAAATGGAGGTTTAACTTTGGCAATTCTAGCATTGTGATAGTTGTGCTGACACAACAATTTCTGTTGGATATCAATGGACTATATCAGATATAGAAAGAGTATACTAGAAATATTTCCTTTCTTCAGGAGAAGCCTCATGATGACTCCTGAATTCACATTTGCATTTGTTTTCTTATGTTTTTGGTCTTCTGCTTTATCTTAATCTGGTGTCTTCAGTATAACACAGTTGCACAGTGTTCCCTGTCAAAGAAGTAGCTGTTGCACCTTTGAAAAACATATATACTTAAGATACCATATACTTGGGACACCTCTGGATCTACGAAAGACCATTATAATCAAGAACTTAGTCTGATATGCTAGAGAAAATGACCGTTACTCATTTCAGAATTACAAACAGGTATTTCAAAAGTCTGTTTAGGTACATCTGAGTTCCTTTCAGTGTATCAGGTGGATGCCAAAGAAGAAAGAAAGGTGTATTTCTGAAATTTTCCTTAGAAACATGGCTTCGTCCATGTTTTGCACTGTATTCATGAAAAATATATCCCAATAAAAAAGATTAAACAGTTTTCTGAATCTTGTAGCAGCAGCACAGAATGGAAATCAGTTCTGTGACTGTATGGCAAGGCAGCTTGATGTGTTTGTATTTCACAAGATGCAAAAGAACAGGGGTAAGATTTTTGGACACTCATGCTTAATATAGAACTGAATATATTTGCAGGAATCCTCAATTTCTATTAGGTTAGTTGTCTTTCAAAGAGATCTTGAAATTCATGGCATGCACAGTAAATAAGTTAATGCAGTATATCTTTTTTTAAAATTGACACTGAGCTTGGGAAACTTTGATAGTAGATGGATATTTATCATTCTATAGATGGGTAACTTGGCGTACATTCGTTTGTATATTTCACATTTTCCAACAGTGGAACCTTATCAAGCACTTGGAGACTACATACTTGATTATGTATTTGTCACAAAATGAAATATACTGCACCTAAAATTCTGGCAGTCCAGAATCTACATTACATTTATGTTGAAGATTCACCAAGATGATAGGCAACTTCATATAGTACTGTGATTCTCTTGACAGACTGTCTCTTTAGAGATAGAGTTTGTCCTTGACTGACCTGGGAAAGTGAAGTTGTAAAACTGCACTACATTGCAGCCTGTCACTCTGGTCTTGCTTTTGAGGGTGGGTGGGGAGGTGATTTGGTTTGTGAAGAACAGGACAAAATTTGATTGTGATTTGCCCAAAGTCACCCACATACCAAGGCTGAAACATAGCACCTTTAGACACAAACCTATAGTTACTGTAGAATATTGATTTCCTATTAAGTTTCTGAAAAACAACTTTTTTTTGTAGCTTGGAATCATGAGATAGGTCTGAAATAGGACTATTTAGTGTGTGGTGGGGGGAATCCCTGTCCTGTCCTATTGTTAACAGTGAGCTTCCTACTGTGAACAGAATTTGCTGCTTGTAAACAAGCTACCTTTATTTAGAAGATTAAGGGGAATTGGGTGTGCATTGTCTTTAGGATTCTGAAGGAAGGTTTAGTGACACTGCAATGGAGAACAGTATGCTTTACATACGTGTGCGTGTGTGTGTAAGAGAAATAAGAGAAAGAGAAAGAGGTCAGTGTGTATGACATTTACTAAATACAAGAGGATAAGTCCCTGCTGTGTGGGACTTACAGACTAAATGCTAGATTTCTTTTCACTGTGGACTCCTACAAATCAGATATATAAAACTTTTTTTTTTTAAAGTAAACATAATCATGTGATTTAAGTTAGATTATGCAGTCTCTTCTGATTCCATGTTTCCTTTGCAGGACCCCTCCCACTCTGTCTGCCCCACTGTTCTGGAGTGTTCAGAGCATTTTTGTGTGGGAACCACTGTGACTGAATTGGGTGAGGGACTGGAATAAGACCAGAACCATTTTGGTACACAACACTAGGCGAATGATCCACTGCACTATCATTTGCAGTTTTACAAAGGAAATAAGGCAGATTTATTGCCACTATAAGGATGTGCTATCTGCTGGCTAGTAGCAGCCTTTCTCTGTAGTGCCTGTTTCTGGAAGCAGGATGGCCTCAGCAGTTGCTTCTGTCATGGGACAGGCAGTTCTCCGAACCAGCCTTCATTTATTCTTTCATTCAATTTGTCCCCACACTCTCTTCCTCAGAACAGGCAGCTTACACTTTTAAAAAATCTCCTATATGATGTTGTTGTTGTTGTTGTTGTTGTTGTTGTTGTTGTTGTTGTTAAGATGTGAATCATCAGTAGAGAGCCAGCATGTTATAGTGGTTTGAGTGATGGACTAGAACTCCACGAGACCAGGGTTCAAATCTCCACTCAGCCACGAAAACCCACTGGGCAAGTCATACTCTATCAGCCTCAGAGGAAGGAAGTGACAGACCTCCTCTGAACAAATCTTGGCAAAAAAACCCTATGATGAAGGTCACCATAGGTCATAATCTGCTTGAAGGCATGTAACAGCCTCCCCCTCCAAAAAAGAAATCCCCCACCAATCAGTAACATTAAAATCGATTTACAACTTGAGTTAAGAATAGTATTTTTAGAAAAAATGAAAAACAGCACAGCATGTACCATAGTTATTAAAAGCTCTTTCGGTTTCTGAAAACTTTTCCCCAACACCTTGCCTTTAAGGATATCCTTCTCCCGCCAGAAGCCAAGCGTTGGAGAAATAGGCTGCCTTTATTGGTTCATCTCCTGGCAATGAATCTCCCTCATTTCCTTTTTGACCACTGCACCTGTGGCCTTTTCTTCCTGCTGCTGCCTACATTGTTTTGCTGGCATAGGTGCACAACAAACTTTCATCCAAAATCATTTCTATTAGCAGGTTTCTTCCAGCATCACAGAAGCTTCCTCGATATTGAAAGAATTCTTCCCTCTTTCGAGGTGAAGAGGCAAATTGTAGATTCTACAGAGCCATTTAAGATTCCATTTTAGATCTGTTGAGATTTGCCTTAGTCCAAGCCAATGAAACCAATTAGTTCCAGTGCAGGCAAGAAAACTACATTTATTTATTTATTCATTTAAAAAAATCACTAATCCTTTCATTATACACATGACAGTCAAAAAGTAATGTATTGTAATGGATGCAAGTAAAGTCTGCTCATGTTGGGATAAAGGGATAGAAGAGAAGGTTTTTGAATTTATTTTGTCCTAGCAAAACAATATGAAAATAACATATGCTATTTAAAATAGAATAAAAAAGCAGACTATGTGAAATTTGGGTACTGGATCAAGCTGTTATTTTTTTCTTATTCAGATCTGGTGACTGAAGAAAAAAATCTGCAAGTGGATATACACATGCACACACGTACACACAAATGCATTTTAAAGAAGTCCTTGAAAATTATCTAGCATTTTTTAAAGAAAATGTGAATAAAAAATGTTGTGAGTTTCCGTTTATTACTCTCTCATTATTCAGATGTAACCAAAGTATCTGTTAGCAGCTCACCCAAATTTTCGGGAAGGTGTTGACCGTCCAAATGGTGCTTCTTGTTCTTACCTTTGCACACTAGGGAGAGGTATTTAGATGCCTGATAAACTCTCATTCATAGAAATGTGATTCACTTTGATGAGGTAGATACGAAATGTCTCCATGTACGAAAGTTCCCAGTTAGTGAATTGGCTATATACGGGCTTCATGAATGTATGGTAGCAGATGCTGTTCTGTTTGATCACAAATGTGCAATTTTGTAGAAAAAAACATTTATACTTTTTTACTTTTAAGCAATATTTGTGTCACTATTTCCCTTTAATTTAGTAAAGTAATGTGAATAAAAAAAATTACCTACATGATACCTATAGGCATCAGCTCTGTTGAGCACACAATAGGGCTGTAGAAATAGAAAAGCTTTCCCAGTCCATATCACTGTTATGCAGTGGGTACCTAGTGGAGCCTTGTGTACAAGTAAATAGAAGTAAATTAGAGAACTCACTTTTCAATGTGATAACAAGTGAAACTAGTTACAGTGCTACCAGGCTGCTCTTACCATTTGGCAAGTAAATAGCTGCAGACAACGGATGCTGGGGAAGCAGCAACAGTCTCATGGCTGTTCCTGCTGAATGAGTTTCTATTTGCTGCACCCTTTTGCTGCATGTCAGGATTGGATATGCTACACAGTGAGCAGAATCTTGTGAGGGTCCTATCAAAATCTTAGCATGTGCATATAAGTGTGGCTTATGCACAAGTATCTCTTTTTGAACAGGGTGCAGGGGGCTATTCTCTTGCCCTTTGTGCCCCATGCAAATGCTCCCCCTCCACAATTGTCAAGTCCAGGAAATGCTCCTTACTGGTGGAGCGGGGAGGGAGACAACTCGGAGAAGGAAGAAGTGGCTGGTCCTTATTCAGAGGGAAAAAGAAAAGCCACTCCATTCAATCTGTGAGCATCCCTACTAGCCCAGACCAACTGCATTTTTCTCTTCTGAATTGACTCCTCCTTCCTCTCCTCGTCAGTAAGAAGCAGACACATTGAGGCTTGACAGCTGACAGGGCAGAGTGAGGAGGCATGCAATTGTGTGGGTGCAGTGTTCCACTACTCCCTGTTGATGTGGGATCTCGGTCAATGTGCCCTGCATCCTTTAAACTGTCTTGTTTCCCTAAGGTATACAGTAATAGCAAATTCTAGCCTTCTTCAGTAGTAAGAAGATTCAACTGAAATGTGGGAGGCCGTGCTGGTTTGTTCTTCAGTTCAGGTAGTAAAATGTCTCAGGCCACCCCTCCTCTGCTAAATTATGAATGCGTCTAAAATGGCCCACACATAAGTCTACAAAGAGGGGATACAAAGAAAGTGAATTGGACAGTTAACTTGAACTGTTTAAAGCTGACACTCTTCACTTGGAACACTTAGTAGATTTCTTTTGTCTTGAGGAATGCATGCAGTAGAATTTAAAAAGCTAACTTGTGAGAGAATATTGAGAGGGTTACAAAAGAATGACAGAGCTGAAAGTGATTCAGTGAACAAAGAGAAAGTTAAGTGGCTTGTAATGGGGGGTGCTTTTAGAAGAATTAATAATTCTTACCTGATTCTATGTGAATAAGGACAAAATGCATTAAAAGTTGAGATATATTTGGGAGATACTAATGTAACTTGTTTCCTTTTATATGTATGTTATTCCTTTTAAATGCAAGTGACTTTTTTTAAAATCAGTACTGTTTTTTCTGGTTGTTGTTACGCTTACTCCTTGACATGGTTACTGTTTCCTGAAGGAGCATCACTACCTTCCATTTTTTGAAAGAGGGAAAAAAAGGCTGAGAGCTCTCATGTCTCCAATACAAGGTCAGCATTTTTATACATTCTCTCTTTTTTCACAGCACGGAAGTCAAAAAAGTTGGGCAAGTTAAAAGGAATCCATGAAGAACCACAGCAGCAGCAACAGCCACCTCCCCAAAGTCCAGAAGAAGGGACAACCTATATTGCCCCAGCAAAGGAACCTTCTGTAAACACAGCACTTGTTCCTCACTTGTCTGCAGTTTCACCAGCACTTACTCCCTCACCTGCCATGGTCCTAGAGAACATTGAACCTGAAATTGTATATGCAGGATATGATAGCTCAAAGCCAGATACAGCAGAACACCTACTCTCCACTCTAAACCGTCTTGCTGGCAAGCAGATGATTCAGGTGGTAAAATGGGCAAAGATACTTCCAGGTAAGAATATATTGTAACCTTATACTTGGAAAAGTATATTTTTAACTACAATTCCCAGAAACCCCCAGCCAGCTAGACCAGGACATTATCTGAATTTATAGTATGTCAGTTTAATATGCTCTGAATTTTCCAGCCTCTGAATTTATAGCATATTGATTTAACATAGACATTTTGGCTTTATCTTTGTGCAAAACAAGTGATGATAATATTTCCTCTGTGTCAAGATTTAATTAGTTGCTTCCTGTTTTAAGCAGTAGTCCACTGTGTGCTTGGAATGGAAATTGAACTGAGTTACTGTCTTTAATAAACGGTGTATAAATATATTTTCCATAAACTGTAACCTAAATAAAAATTAATATTGGATTTAGAATATATGAAAATTTAGCATGCAACATTAAAAAAGAAAGGAATCTTTCTTAGAATAATGTCATATTCTTCTCTATGAGGATCTTGCTTCATATTGTTGTAACTGTTTGAGTGCTCCAACCCAGTCTTCAGTTATTAATCAGAACTGTGGGTCATAATGTCCCTGACCTATAATCTGTATCAGGTGCCAGCATTTAGCTTTGGATACTGTGGCCCTTTCCGCACATGGAGGGGGAAACGGGGGAAAACGCTCTAAAACGGAGCTTACCAGCAGCCAGGTAAGTCTGTCGCCATGCGGAGCAGCGCAATCTTGCTGTTCCGCAGTCCTCCGGCGTCCAAAATGGCAGCCTCGGCATCCAAAATGGCGGCTTCCGGCTGGCGGAGGCTCTCCACCAACCAGAGAAGCTCACCAGCCTAAAACCTGCCCCCAGCAGATCTGCAGGCACGCACTAGTGCGCACCTGCAAATCTGCACCAGAGCGCGACGACGGAGCTGCACGGGGCTGCGCGCTCCGTGCTTTTTAAAAACCTCTGAAAAGAAGTTTTTAAAAAACACGCCATGCCACCAGTTCTGGTCGCTTCGGAATGGATTGAGGTGCAGAACTACGAAAAATAGTCTGCCCCAATCCACTCCATGGTGCAGAAGACCTGCATCGAAGGTTGCTCTGCACCGTTTTAATACCCCGGTGTGGAAAGGGCCTGTGAAATCAGTAAAGACTTCACTGCCTCTAAACGTATGGCAAATGGATTTTCCTTGTTAATGAGTATTCCTGACATCAGGGATAAGGGTACAGGGTGTCTCACAAGATGTTAAGAAGATTGCATTTTCTCAGAAGTTAGCAATTAGCAGACTTTGATTAAGCCCTTGTTTATCTTCTACTGACCAATCACAAAACAAATCATGCTGGAATGCAAGATACTAACATGAGAAGAAGCACATGCAAGACAAACAGAAGCTTTTCACCATTTAAGAGAGCACTGCTTCTAAGTACTGATGGTATATTGTCTACTTTGCCCTAAATTAAGATTTATATTTTTCTGTCACACTTTCTTTTCCTAAATTATTTACTTTGGGTCTTTAAAATAAAATAAATTACATATTTCAAAGTGATTGTGATTTATGTCTCAAAGTTAAACAGTGGCGAAGCCATTAAAGTGAAATAGTATTGATGTTTATATGTAGCTTTTAAAATGTATTCTTGTATTCTTCAGGTTTCAGAAACTTGCCTCTTGAGGACCAAATTACTCTAATCCAGTATTCTTGGATGTGTTTGTCATCATTTGCCTTGAGCTGGAGATCGTACAGGCATACAAACAGCCAGTTCCTCTATTTTGCTCCTGACCTAGTCTTCAATGAGTAAGTTACCTGTTAAATGACTGGGTTTTTAAAGAAAGAGGAAGTAGAGCACTGTTAAACTTGATATGTGTAGGTGCGAGTTCTGAAATGGTATAGATACTGAAGACTGAGAATGCTGAAACACCTTTGTGACAACTGTTCCCCCATCCATTTGTATCTGCCATTTTATGGCAAAGTGTTTCCAAAGAATCAACATTCAGCTAGCTTCTAATCTGGTATCCACAGTAGCTTGGAATAGCTATTTGCTTTTTAGGATATGTGAACATCTAAACTGCTAGTTTACTAAGCTCATTCACATAAATAGTTCTTTTCTTAGTAGTATACAACTGGTGTTTACATTAACATTTTAATTACCTTTCTTTGCAGTCTTGAAAGCACTTGAAAAGCCTTAAGGAAGGATTCCTAGTTTTATAGTACTCTTGTGATGATTGAAGAAATTGCTCATTCCTGTTTTAAATTAAAGTGTAAAGCCTTGTCCACATGGGGTCTACAGAGAGAAACAATATTGTTCTTAAGTCATATTGGCAGCGATCTGTTCTTGCTGTTTAGTATGGTGATAGCAGCATATATGTGCCACTGAAAAATGATGAAAAATGGCATAATTAGTGTCCTATTCATCTTAGCCAATGGTGAGGGATGCTGAGAGTTGGAGTCCAGCAAGTTCTGTTGTTTTGACGAGCCCTCTTCTAAATTCTTTTACATATTTCCACCACAAAACAAGTGCTCATCTTTTAAGAAGAAGCTGTCTTAGCTTGGAAGAAGTCTTCACTGTATCACAAATGGTGCTTGTAACCCCTTGATTTTCTCCTCTGATATATGAGAGGAAAGGATGATTTTTTTTAATCAGAAAGAAAGAAAGAAAGAGATGAGCACCCCTTGGATTCACTGAGCTCATCTAAAAGTTTCTTTGAATTCTCATCATGAATACTTAATATCATCGGATTTGACATAATGTTAAAACTGTTGAAACCAAACTAGATGAAAGATTGCATATTCACACCTGGATCTCCTTTATTTGTTTCTTTTGGAAGGAACTGTTTGACAGGATTAAAAAAGATATGGAAACCACAATGCTGGGGCAGCAGGGGTTTCTTTATCCTGCTGCACCTTTTTCCTGATGTATGGTTACTCTCCAGTGCTGTTAGGAGAAAGATGCAGGTAATGGGGGAAAAAATCTGGTGAGAAGAATGGGAAAAGTTTGCAGCAGAATAGTGCAAACAGAAGGGAGTTCATTCTGAAGTGATAATTTTAGTCCCATACACCTACAACCTCATCTGCCTTCAACATTTACTACTGAACTGCTAATTGAAACATTTCCTGATTAATTATTTCTCTCCACCCCTCCGTGTAGATTACTCTCATTTCAGAAATATACTGTTTACTCCGTTATGAGGTATATATTGTTTTGCATCTAGCAGTGTCCCTTTCTGTATAGAATTTTGCTTTTGCAGGTTGTGAGCATGGAAAAGGTTGCTAAATGAACAAGTGTGTGCAAAGCCTGTAATCATCAATTTCATTTCATTTAAGAATTCTAGTTACAGAAGTAAGCATAGCTCATATTTTAATCCTTATGTAAATCCAGACTGCCGTGAGATAGAAAAGAGATTGATACATTAGATGTATTTAACATCGTGTTTTAAAATAGATCTGCTGGGTTCATTTATTGCAGAAGGCCTTAGTTCCAAGTAATGTATTTAGGACTGAAATATAATTCTATTTGAAACTTAAATACTCATTACTGGGTTGTGGATTAATCACTAATCACTGAATTCAGTATCATTAAAAAAAAAAAGGCTGAGCAATTCCAAATTCTTTCTTCTTGCAGAAAAGTTATCTATTAAGCTGCAAGTTGTATCTTCTTATAAAAAATGGCTTCTGTTCAGTTTTTATCTCTCTTGTGCCAGATACGTTGAAGTTATATGAATTGTTATTGCCATACTTTTTCATATAACATATATGTTTTGTTTTAAATCCAGATGGGTTTGCGTTATGAAGCTGTTATGTCTGTGTCCTTACAATTGTTACAGTTGATTTTTTTGAGGGAAGTATCTTAAAACTTTTTGGGATATGAGGGAACATTTTGATGATTCACAGAAAATGTTTTCTTTTACGTACTAGCAGTCCAGGCCATTACTGAGCTTTACTTGTGGACAATCTAATAGATAAACCAGGTTGTCAAGGTACAGATGATACTAGCTGCCCTGATTTTAGTTGCAGCAAATATTATCCCCTTGATTGTAGGTTGTGTTTGTTATTGCAGGTATTCAAGGATGGTTGGACTGCATGTGGAAGAACAAGTACTGTGGCTGGCATCCTGTTAGTAATGTTGTTGTTGTGTGCCTTCAAGTCACTTCCAGCTTATGGCAACCTTAAAGTGAACTTATCATAGGGTTTTCTGAGACTGAGAGTGTGTGACACGCCCAAAGTCATCCAGTGGGTTTCCATGGCCAAATACGGAATCAAACCCTGGTGTCCAGGATCATATCCTAATGCTCAAACCACTACACAGTGCTGGCTCTATTAGTAACATACACAGCACTTTTTTGGCTATAACACAGGTTGTTATTCTCTTCCTCCATCTGCAATGTCCAGAGCTCCACAGCTGACTTTTTTGTGTTGTGATAGCCCGCTCCCCTCATGGCTATTGCATTTTTGGTGGAGAAAGGAGGGTATCAGGGAAGTGCCCAAATATATTCAAAGATGGTTGTTTGCTCTGTATCCATAGCCAAATCCAGACAAATGGCTTCATCTGCTGAAACCTCCAAAGGACCCAATAGATCTCAGTGAGGATAATGTCCTCAGTCTGATTCTGGCTTTGGGAACATATCCAGATACTTAGGCAATTTCTCTGATCTCCACCAGCAATTGAATGGCCAGGGTTGGGAACTATCACAGCAGAATGATGAGTCTTGGAGGTAGTAACAGGTGGCAAAGTTCAGCATGCAGAACTGTTTACGCATCTCAATCTATGTATGGACCAACTCAGTATCATTTCTCCATCCTCTACAACTTCACTGGCTCCCTTATCACACAGCTAGCCAGTTTTTAGAACGAGTTGGGTTTGAAAGAGATGTTGGGTTTTTCACCTCTCCAGCTTATCTTAACACAGTATATACAGGAGTCCCCTGCTTATTCAACAGGTTAGGGCCCCAAGCACTGTTGAAAACTGGAAATTGTCAAAATGCAGAGCCCAGTCTTTAAGATAGCCCAGGCGATGACAAGGTCCTGTGAGTTCAAGAAACCAGTGTACATGATTAGAATGCCTGGGATGGGAGAAGAAGATTACTGAGGACTGGATGGGGAGGGTGGGCAGGTTAAGGAAAAAGAAAGTTTCCAAATGACATATACCTGCATGAAGCTCACAGCAATGATCTACCTGTTCTCTGTGAGGACCTTTTTGACAGTATGAGGTTTTGAGAGGGGAGGTATGGATAAATTGGAGGAGACAGATGGTTCTGGTTACTATTGAGAGTGTGGAGTGTCAAAAGCAGATTGTCAAAAAGTGGGGGACGCATATAGAAGCAGGAGTCTGTTATTCTTTATGTCCTTTATTAGCCCAGTACCCCCTTGTCATATATAAAATGAAACTTCGTGGAGATCCTGTGTGGTGTGGTGACTAGAGTACTCTTCTGGGAGATTTTAGAGCAAGGTTCATGTCCCCATTGAGTCATGACACACAGTGAGTGACCTTGAGGAAGTCACTCTTTGTCAGATGACCTTCTGAAAGAGTTGTTGTCAAAAGCAGGGACAAGAGCTACATACACTGCTTTGTGCTTGTTGCAGGAAAGGTAGGATATAAACGATGTTGTTGTTGTTGTTGTTGTTGTTGTTGTTGTGTGCTTTCAGGTCATTTCTAACTTGTGACAACCCTATGGTGAACCTATCATGCAATTTTCTTGGCAAGATTTGTTCAGAGGGGTTTGCCCTAACCTTTCTCTGAGATTGAAAGAATGTCATTTGCCCAAGGTCACCCAATAGGTTTCTATGGCTGAGTGGGGATTGAACCCTGGTTGCCAGTCATAGTTCAGTGCTCAAACCACTACCCCAGGCTGGCTCTTGGATATAAACATAGCATATAATTAAAAGAATAAGTATTATTTCTGTGATAACATTTCAGTATTAATCAAATATTATAATTAATAATAGTAATAATATTTTAAAATTTAACTTCAATGAAGGGGAAGAGCATGTTCAAATTAGTACAGAAGAATAAAAGGTACAGCATAGTTAACTACTATCTTAGTGTGTTTTACAGTGACAAATTAAAGCAGTCTGCCCAAACATAGAAAACTGCAACATAGTTTGCATCTTTTTAGTTTAAATATGTTATACCAAGATTTCTCAACCAGGTTTCACCAGAATTATAGGGCTCCTCAAAAGATTGCTAGGGGTACAAGTGAGAGATTGTGACAGAAAAAAAGTATTTTGTGTGTGTGTGTTTTATAATATTTTCAGCTGTAGGTATAATTATTTTTATGCAGAGATTCATGGAGACCTGCAAATTATTTCAAAGGTTTCTCCAGGGTATAAGGATATAACCTTACCAAATTTGAAAATATAATTGGAAAGCAGGTTGTGCAGCAAATTTCAGCTTGGTTGGAAAAAGTGTCTTGGATTGTTGGATTCAGCTCCATCAGTGAACACACAAATTGAAATGGGCAGGTAAATTGGCAGTGTTGAGAACCAGACATATTTTTAATTAATGTACAGCACATTTGGTCTTAATTATAACTGGGATTTTTAAATTTCTTTTTCCAATTAGTTTTATACGTTTTCTGTTTAAATATCATCCTCATGAGTGTCTTTTTATCGCATTGTATGCATTTACTCATGCAGTCCTTGCTGAACTTGAGGGCAATGGGTTTATAATTGCATAACACACTGTTAAGCTACAGTTACCTCTGTGTGACCTTTTAGCTACTTCAGCTTGTAACTTTGCCTGATATACTGACTCTGTGTTAACTGGTATGGAGGACATAATACAAAAAGCTTCATTTTCAAATATATCTGATTGAGTTTAATTGTACAGTTTTACAGGAGGAAATAATTTGCTGTCATTATTACATTTAATGGATTACTGTTCCACTGTTTTCCCAGATCATTTGTTACATTATCTTGTGTCCTGACAGTGGTTTAATTTTCAGTGTATTTATCTCTGATTTTAGGAAGGTTTGCTTTAAAAAACAAAAATCTTGACAAATCACCACCACTTCTATTAACCAGATTTTTTTATATAATATAGAAAAAGAGATGCAGTTTGTGATCTTTTTAAAGAATTAGCCAAGAATTTTTGATAAAATTATCCCATGTTTATTCCCTTGCCTGAATGTCCTTTCCAAAGAAATAGTTGATGCAAATGTGAAAAAAAAATTCAATTCCAAGTGCCCATATCCTCTGGATGGAAATTTTTGTTCCTCTATTAGCTATACCTATATACTTTTGGTAGAGATTATCTCAGGACTCCCATAGAGCAAGGCAGATGGAAACTTTTTTCATAGACTGTTCAAGTATCAGAGTCTTTCCACTCAAGTATTAAAAAACTAACTTTTCACAGTTCCCTGCAAATTGGAATGTGTATATTTGTGTGTGTATGGGGCAAGTCTTCAAAAATTTAAAATTATTCAAAACCAGTTGACACAAAAATTGTCCTAGTGCGAAATAACCTATCCCAGGGACAGCATCCTTGTGGAGAATATATTATATCAACTTAGTCCATTCATGGATATAATAAACCTAGCATCAGTTTTCACATTCACAGTGGTACCTTTACAGCTGATTTAGTTAGAAGGGAAATGACTTCAGAATACATTATAGAGATATCTGTGAACAAAAAGTATATCCATTACATGACCAACTGTGTACGTGTGCAAAAATAGCAGTTGGTTCTGGATATACCATATTTGCTGGCATATAAAATGCACTTTTTTTCTTAAAAAATACCCTTTGAAAATGGGGTGCGTCTTATACACCAGCAAATATGGTAATGCTAAAAACATAGGGAATGAGCCTGGAGCCACAGTTCTCCTTGTCCAAGCAAACAGGAAGGGAAAGGGTAGTGGAATCCAGGTGAAGCACTCATTACCTTCTCCTCCTCTCCTGTGCATTTTCACTCTCCCAGGGCCCAAGAAAAACTGATGCAACACTTTTCTCATTCCCTTCCTCTCCTGGTGCAGCACTCTTTTCATTCCCCTCCTCTCCTGGTGCAACACTCTTTTCATTCCCCCCACCAGGGAACTAAAAACATTTTTTTGTGAAAAATACCCCTTGAAAGTGGGGTGCATCTTATATAACAGTGCATCTAATATGCCAGCAAATACAGTAACATACAGATCCAGCTTTCACAATGTGAGTTTTCCACCCATTTTAATGGGCTGTGACTGGGGATTGTTGTATTTACCATGATAGGTGTCGTTTTTATTTTTGGGGATTTTTTGGTTTTTTTTTTTGGAGGAGGAAGCTTTTCTACTATTTTAATGAGAGTCATTCATGACAGAGATGACTGAACTGTGGTCCTAATATAATTGGAGATTATTCTCATTGGAAATTGGAGAATAAAGATTAAGCAAAAAGTGGGAGAGGAAACACTAGATTGGGAGACAGGTGTGCACAGTGTTTTCTTCACTGTCCCACTGCAAAGATGATAACCTCTGGCAGCTCTTAGAGTAATGATCACCTGGTGGGCAGGGATGAGTGGGGGAAGGCTATGGAGTCAGGTTAGGTGTTTCTTGATCATCCCAACAGATGTACACTGTTGACAGTATGTTCAGTGCCACCAAGCTTTCACTATGTGCATATTTTTGGTGCTCTAAATGGCATCATGCCCTCTGCCATCTCTTGCAAGACCCAGTGCTTGATCGCCTGTTTCTCAGAAGGAGTGCATATTAATGCTCTTGTAAATCAGTGGCAGAACAGTTCTCTGCTGCACTTTTGGATTGGTACATTATAGGACATAGGCTCTCTGCAATATTTTTTCAACCCGAGTCTATCCCTGCACTTCTCTGTGTGGCACTTAATATTCTGGTCTCGTGATAGTGGATGTGATATATAATTAGCACTAACTCAAACTTCCAAGCACATGGGCCATTGAATTCTGAGCAAACTGCTACTGAAAGAGATTTTTCTTCTGCAGCGGAAATAATAGTAATCAAACATCAGGGTCATGAGAGTCTTTGAAGCTGCTGGAACATCTTTATGGAATAAATTGGTAGTGTAAGGTTGAATTTTATAGGTGATATAAAAGATGTTTTCATTATGTGATCAAGATATTGAGGCAGTGTGTTAGAGCTACCGTTGAGGAGTATTTGGGCAATAAAAAGAGACTGAGATTTTTTTCTAATCCTTTATATATGGGCCACCCACTGTCATAGTAAATGTGAGGCATTTTTTCTAAAATGTATGTATGTATGTTCTAAGGGACAGTGCAGACACACTAGAAGTGCTATGAATTAATGTGTGCTCCAAGTTGAACCTCTTAATGCTTGGGACCAGAAGTGTTTGAATTTAAGTTATTGATTGATTGATTGATTGATTGGATTTTAGAATACAGTACATTTTTGGAATACGGTATCTTGTTTGTTTGCTACTTACGTTATCTATGAGACATGAGGCTGGAGAGAGAGTGAAGATCTGTAAAATGGTGGAATCCAAGCGTTGCACTTGATGTGAATTCATGCATCCTACTATTTGACAGATCCTCAATCTATCTCTTTTTGCTGCCAGCCGCCTGCTTCTACCTTTGATGCAGTGGCTGCAACACTCCTCAGATCTAAGAGGTAAAGGAGCAGAAGCATCACAGCTGCCACCTTGAAGATGGAAGTGGGCTGTTGGCAGGCAGAAGTTTTGGTTTTTGGAGTTGTTCAGATTTTGAATTTCTGGATAAGGGAGAGTTGACCTATACTTAACAAAAGCAAGAAGTGGATCTGAAAGAAACCACTTATCTAGGTAACACAGTTCCAGGCCGATACCCACCCAAATTTTGTGTTTCTGTCTTTGAGTCTATTGTGGATTCAGGGCTTTTCCATTCAATGATTAGATGTGAGCGAATATAAACTTAAGTAAGATGGCCTTGTGATCTAGAGATAGGGAGCTGTATGCGGGTGGTGGTGGTGATAACTGTAACAGGCACGTTCTAGTTGCTCCTCCTCATTCGGAATGGTAACCTATGAATGATCCATCTCTATATCTGTTCCTTCCTTCAGCAGTGATGCCTATAAGTGCTTTTCATTCCACTCTTCTTTGAGAAAGTTGTACTTCCTCACCACCCCCAGGGCTTTTGCAGAAACTGATGCCTTACCCCTGTTTAGTTTTGGGAGCAATTATAATGCAAGGCTTGATCCAGTACTAGTGGAACAGTATTTTGTTCCAGGTAGCAAAATGTGACAGCAAAAACCTGCTGTAGCATCTTAGTAGAACAAACAGAAAAGTGGGAATGAATTGAAAAACGTTCATGAAGAGCTAGGATATCTCTGTGAGAGGAGTATTGGGGTATCCTGATGTTTTATTCTTTTGAAGAGAATTTATGTGGATTCTCATTTTTTGATGCTAGGTTGAGAGACAAATAAACCTGGACATAATATAAGGGAGTTAGGTTGCTTACTGCCCAATGACATCATGGCTACTATCTTTGTCCACTAATAGATACCTGTGAGAGTTGCACAGCTATTTACCATACAACAGTTTCTATTACAGTGGGTGTGGACAGGATATCTATACTGCCTGAAACATGAGCAACAGTTGTGCCTTTATTGAAAGGCTTCAGTTCAGACTTGGACATTGTATGAGGTACTTTGACAACTAGTAGACTTGACTTCACAACTTAAGGACGTCATACCTGTAGACTTGTTTCAGTGTTCAGATCCTGCAACCTGTGAAAGATAGCTTCACCCAAGATGGAAAAAGGCCACTGGAACTTGTTACATCAGTGCTTTTAGTGCCTGTGCTGGCTTCTGGTGACCAGAGTGAAGGTATTGACTTTGATCTATGTATCCTCAAGGAGTCATGCAGCAAGCATCCTTGCTCCAATTAAAAATTTATGGCTGGAGGAAAATGTTCTTTTAATATTTTTTTCTTTGCATCATGGAGAAATCTTACAGGCAAATGGTGAAGCTTTTTTGATTGCTGATCCCTAGCGCTAGGGTTCCTTCAAGGGTAATGTGGTTGTTCATGGCTGAGCACATTCTCTTCCTCTCTCCCCCTCTCTTAAGTAATACAGGGAGTATGACTAAATGCCCAGCCAACTTTAGTCTTGTTAGAAGCAACACTATCATAGTATTTTTCTCTTGTGGAGAAGCTTTTTTTTTAAAGTATTGAGTAAGAGATGGATAAATTAAAGTTAAACTGAACTGTTTCCTTGCCCTTTTTTTTTTTTTTTTTTAAGAGAGGAGACTCACATTGTTTTCAGTACAGTACATGACTTCTGGCTGATAGGCATTTATCATATACCAGAGTTTGGAAAAGTTTATTTCTGGACTAGAGCTCCCAGAATCTACCAACCAGTATGGCCACTGTCCATGCTGTTTGGGAATTCTGGAAGTTGTGATCCAAAATAATGTTTTTGCTCTGCAATATATTCCTCCTCTTTAGACATTGATAAAGTAGTGTAAAACCATGAACAATTGTCTGTCAAATTTGTCCTCTTCTTATTTTACTTTCAGTACTCTGCTCAAGAAGTGATAGCTAAATTCATAAACCTTCATGAGAGCAAATGATTCCTGTGTAACACAGATTTATTCTAGAGCCTGATCTGCTGTATTTCCAGGAAAACAGTTATCTTTCTCTACTTAGAAAATGGAGGTTATTGGAGGTGGCTAGCATTAATGTTACCCATTTAGAGATCTGCTGTTTTACCCAGTTCTCATATTCACTTTAATACGTAGATGTTCTTCTTACATTAAGCTGTTAACTTCTTGAAAGTTCATCCTTCACACATCTAAAAGACCTAATATAGTTGTGCACTTAACCATTCATTCCTCTTATTTCTTCCCTCTTGTTTTATATATTTTCACAGAATGATGTAGAAATGAGGGATTTTTTGCCATGGAAGCTTACCTTTTAAGTTGCCCTTTGGTTTCCTTTTATTACTGATTTTCCTTTACTACTGCTGATACACAGCTGCATAAGATTGTAAAGTATCAGTTAGTACTTGCTTCCCTAGCTATCAATTTAAGTTACGAGCACCTTCTCTTTATGCCTAATGTTAGAGATTACCAGGGTTTTCTTTCCCAATCAGAAAACAGAACTGTGAATCTAGTATTTATGTTAAAATTATTTATTTATTTTGACTTTAATGTGATGTAAAAACTTGCATCCATTTTCTGTTTTAAAGTGATTATTTCTTTTTAAGTTCCCTGACTTTATTTGGGAAATACATTGATTTTCCTTGTTTCTTCTGAAGCAGTGTTTGATTTTGTCTTTAAAGGTATATATCTTACTTCCATCCAAATCCAAGAAATCTGTTCTATTTTAAATTGATGTCTGTTTGTGGTAATGGACTAGTTGAGGGCAAAAAACTGAAGCTCAATCGTAAAACAGAGATGCTCCTATTTACTTGAAAAACAGATCAACAGATGGGATTATACTTTCCTTGAAAACTCAGGTTATGAATGAAGTCACCCACAGCTTGAAGACAAAGGTGCACAGCATAGGTGTACTCCTCAATTAAGCTCTGGATGCTCAGGTTTTGAGTGTGGCCAATAGTGTGTTCTAGTAGCTGACGCTAGCTGCCTTTATTTCTGGTCATGGTAACACATGCCTTAGCTACATCTCATTTTGACTGTTCCAATGTGCTCTATGTGGAGCTATCTTTGAAAAATATTTGGAAGCTTCAGATATTTCAGCATGCTGTGGCCAGATTTGTTTATAGGAATCTATAACATTAGAAATTTCTTTCTAAGGCTTGTGCAGCTTGGAACCTTATTATTTTAGAGTCTGCATTCAAGCTTGGTTTTAACTTTTTCAGGGGACCCCACTCTGCCCCACAGCTGGTAGGGATGAGAGAGAACGTCTTCTTGATGGAGGCTTTTTGGAACTCCGTGGCAAAGGAAGCTAGGTTGTTTCTTTTTCTGTTGCCTGTCTCCTGGGAAGCAGAATCTTTAATTTGCTGGCTTTATGTTATTGCTGAGAAGCGCTGTAGTTTGTTGAGAGCTGTTGTGTTGTGTTTTTTTTAAAAAAAAATAATTGACTTGCTTTTATGCTTTAAGATTTTGGTTTTAATTTTAATTTAATTTAATTTGGTTTTGGTTTTAAGATTTTAGTAGTGTTAACAGCACAAAGTGTTCTTTTTTAAATGTCAGAAAAGCAAGGTAGACATTTTTTTAAAAAATTAAGTAATGAGTGCCAAGAAGAAAATGTAAGGAAATCCCACCAACTAGGTAGTATATATAGCTATATCCAGTTTCTACCTTCTGCCCAATGCTGTGTTAAATAATTGTGGCATGAGACAGGTTTATGCCATCACCAGTCACTTTTTGCTAATTGTGGAGGTCAAAATTCCCTACTGACCATGCAACAACCAACATCCCTCCTCCAAACTCACCTTTTTCCAGTTGCAGCCACCCAAATTCAGCCCTTTCCCCATCAGTGGGCAGCAGGGGCAGTGCCTGGCAGACAAGGGCCCGGCTATTTTCCTATAGCTGGATGCAGAACACTGACATCATCTACAGGGACTTCTGGAGGAACCCTGTAGGTCCCTGCAGATGCCAGGGAGCTTTACCTCCTGAGGCAGGATCACAGTCTGTGTTGGAAATGTAATATTCCTATTTGCAACCTCAGCAACTGTTTATAAAAAAAACACCAAAGGGTTTTGCCAGATCAGAACAAAGAATACTTTTAGACCAGAATCCTTCTTGTCATGGTGGCTAGTCAGATAACACTGGGGAGCTCACAAGTATAACTCAGGTCAACAGCCCTTTCCCAGCATTCTCCAGCAACCGGTATGTAAGTAAACCTTTTAGCATGAGTAATAGCCCTATCATCCATGATTATGTTTAATTTCTAAAAGCTATCCAATTTGATGACTTCCAGAGATGTGTTGCACATGTATCTCTTTTTGGAGCAATATTTGAACTGAATATTTGAATGAATTGTGTGCTGAAATTGCAGCTTATGTGTAAACTGAGTGCTGTCTTCTAAATGTATCATGAGATGAAGCTCAGAGTCTTTATATTGGTTCCAGTGTAAGGGCTGGTAGTTTCAGTGTCTGGATATATGTTCCCAGTTCTTTAAGGGCTGATTCAAACTTGATTGGTTGACATGGAAGTTATCAGATAGTCTGTACCCATCTTTAAAACTGACTGAATGACTGTTGTGCTTATCACATGAAGATGGTGACATGATTGATCCCTAAATTATGTCAGACATGGTTTCTTTATTTTATCAACAATGTTATCCCCTACTCTATATTTAAGAGATTGCAATTCTGCATGCAGAATAAAGTACAAAAAATCACTACTACACACCTAGTGTGGCAGAAATGTACATCAAGTGCTTCCTGAGAACTTCTCATCTTCTTCCCTCTCTGTACATTTTGGCTTGTCCCCTCCCCTCCCTCAAAAGAAACTGTACTGTAAAATTTAACACTCCATTGGCTTTTCATTTCAGCAAGGGTGAATGGGTTGGCCAAAAATAGTATGTAAAAGGATCTAGTGGGAAGCTGAACTGATATGTCCTGAAAAAGGCTAGCATTTCTGCTGTATTTAACAGGGAAAGATTGTGCAAGCTTTGTCATCATGCCTTGAATCCATTGCTACTTAAAAGGGCTTAACCTTGACTGATCATACATCTAAGTGTTTTATCATGTTTACTCAAGTCCTGATTGTAGTCTGTAAGCAGTTGCTAATCGAGTACTCCTTTGGGAACAGACTGTTCTAACATAAGAATTGCCATTTGAAAGTTGCAGTGCATTTCTATTCTCATCTATGTTTTGCCCTTTTCCTTTCCAGAGAAAGGATGCGCCAGTCTGCAATGTTTGAATTGTGCCAGGGGATGCACCAGATCAGTCTTCAGTTTGTTCGCTTGCAACTTAGCTTTGAAGAATATACCATAATGAAAGTTTTGCTGCTGTTAAGCACAGGTAGGTTTGTCAGTTAATTCCATTTGTGATAACTGGCAAATTTTATTTGCACTGAATAATAGTAACTTTATAAAAATTTAGAAGTGGATGATAAGTCATAAGAGTTAAATCTTGGGTCCAGTACACTTAGGACCTGTAGCAGATTTGAAAAACAAGGATCAAATAACTCCAGTATTGAATAATATGCTGTAATGCAGTGAACATGGGTTCACATATGAAGAATTTGGAAAAAGGTCACAATACAGCTGCAAAAAAGACTGGTCATTGAGATCTTTAAGATCCCCTATGAAAGCTGGAGCGCACTGTACAGTTGTATTGCCTCCTAGTTCTTTTCTGAGAAAAACTCAAATGCCTATGCTTCATGCAAAGCCCTGCATGGCGTGGGCTCTGAAAAAATCACATCCTTGCACATCTGTGTTCCTCTGAGGTCATGTTCAGAGATTGTCTTCCAAGTGCCCTTGCCACCGTGGTATATCTTTCATGGCGATGAGAGAGCTTTGTAAATGATGGCACCTTGCTTGTGGAGTTCTCTTGCAAAGGAGCCTTACCTGGCTACCTACATTATTGTTTTCTTTTTCTCTTTTCAACCAAAGATCTTCTTTAAAATTCCCAGGTTTTAAAAAGTTGCTGATTCCAGCAACTCGTCTAACCTCTTGCCTTTATCTGGAATCTTACGTTTTAATTCTAAGGGGAGTTTCTTCCTAGGTTGCATGTATTTGTGGGAGATGAGGTGGAGGAGTTGAGTGAACTTACCCTCCCCACACAAAGTTGTTTCATTCTTTAAAATTCCCTTTTCCATGATTCCAGGGTAAATAGTCACATTAGCTTCAAATGTGTGTGTGTGGGAGTCCTGAGTAGGGAATTCTGCTGAACTAACTGGGCCTAGATCTGGTGGATTCAAGTCTCATTCCATCCCTACTTGCCTTTAGAGCGATTTTGGCATTTATCAGCAACAAGAGTACAGTTGCATTCATGGAGCTTTCCAGTGGTACAACTGGAACCATTAAGGAAGTTATAGTCTCCCATTAATAGAGAGGAATTCCACCCTATCTGATTATCACTCAAGACAGCTGGCAAGGATGTTAGGACTGCTCTTCATGCTTTTGAAGTTTTTTTTTTTTTTTAAGAAATCTACAATTTAGAAAGAGGGAAATATCTGGGCTTCAGTCCATTACAGATCTGGTAAAAGAATTCAGATTCCTTTGTGTCTGCTCCAAAAGTGATCAGAAATCTATCATTTTTCAAATCTGTTGAATTTATATTTTTAAGCAAATAACTCTGGCTGTACTTCTGTTGGGTAGCTACAAGAGTATAATAACAGCAGCAGAGGCTGAGACAGCTGTGGCATCCCGATGAAACTGTCTGTGGGCACAGTTGCAGCAAGGGTAGGAGGGAAAAACTGTAGTTGGCTGGGATGGGGGAGAAGACCCCCAGCTGCAAGCAGCCTGTTCTTCCAAAGCATGTTTCTTGAAGAGGGGTGTCTTCAGGGCCTGGGTGCTCTGAGGAGGTTGACCTGGTAAGTTGGCAGTCCTATGCCACAGACAGTTTCCCAGGCCATCCTTCAGAAAAGGCCAATACTTTGGAGAAAAAGGCTCCTTGGAGCTGGGAGCTTGCTCCCATCTCAGCTCTGTGAACACAGAGTAAGTGCAACTGCACAAAAGCAGATCTTTACACATGCAGTACACACCAGCAGGATTTCAGCCAAAGAACCCTCCCACAAACACACTGCTAGGCAGGGGGGCAAGGAAAGGAAACCTCTCATGTGAATAACGTAACAATGAATGGTTGTTTACAAAACTGTTCAGGGCGCACATAAAGTGTGTTCAAATACCACAGCAAATGTCTCCTTTGCAATTTGAGCACGGTTCCAAACAAATGCCATCCATATACTGTGTGATGTAGATTTCCAGGCTTATTGTAATTATTTTTCTTAACTTGATTGTTTAATCATGTGACCAGCTGCCGGAATTTATTTAGAAACTTGAATGACAGTTATACCAAGAAAGTTTATCTCAATTAACATACCCCCCACACACACATTACATATGAATTGTTTTCATGCTTATCCAAAGCTCATGGAATGGGGAAGATTGCCAGTTGCCTTGCCATATTTAATAATCATAATGGGAAGCAACTGGGCAGGTGTCCAGAAATCCAAAGTTTCAGTTGTGTTGCTCATTATTACAGTTTGATATATTTAATTCTGACTGATGCTAGTGTGATAATTTTCAGACTTGCCTGTAAAAAGCATTCTTCTAGGCTCTGTACAGAATATGGAAACAGTACTTATAAAAATGGTCATTCCATATACATCCAATCATGTAAGCCTGAAACCCATGCATCTTTTATACATGCAGCTGTGTACCAACTGGGCCAGAAATCAAGAAACATAATTTCATCATGCTAATTGGGTGGATTTGTAAATGCTGACATGCCATGCATATAATATTTGGATACGTATGTGTATATAACCCATCCATTTGATTTGGATAAGGAACATACTTATTTGTAAAGATTGTTGATACAGGTTAGCCGTTTGTTATGAATGATTTTGTATAAGATTTTTGAGGCTGAACAAAAAATTATGTTCTCTGTTCACAGTTCTGATAACTGCTGAGTTCGGTAGGGATGTTGTACTCAAACACAATAGCTTGGTAGTAAAAGATATGGCAGTTTTCATTGAAATGTTATCATGTAAACAAGAATACCTAGCTATTGGGAAAGGTGAGTAAAGCCCTAAGAAGTGATGAACTGCCCCAACTCTTCTGTCAGGTTACTGCTGGGAGGAGCTGGCACAGGGCCACACTGATTGGGTAGCTAGAACATATTCTTGTGCCTATTGACATGCAAAGGTGTGGCTACCTTTATGGTAGTGTAACCATTGCAGGAAACCACGAACTCTATTCATACATTAAAATTGTAGGTTAAATAACTACACAAGCAGGGAGTGTCCCTTCCACCCACTGTTGCCACTCCCTTATTATTTTGATCACATGGGAAACATCATTGTATCTGTGGAAGCCCTCCACACAGCTGAGCATGCTGGAGACTCCTTGGATAGAGAAAACTGTCCTCTTCAGAAGATTGCCCTTCACATGTGGAGGACAATGGAAATGACTGTGGGGTTAGGACAGGGCTAGCACACTCCCTTTTCTTGCATGCTTATTCTTCACCATTGCAGCAAACTCAAACCAGAAATGACTAAGTAAGCTTCTTGTCTTCTATCCTGACCGCTGGGTCCCTGCCCAGTGTCAGCACAATTGTACTATTATTGTAGTCATCAGTGAAGACAAAGAACCATTATGAATGACAAAACCAAAAGAAAAAAGGAAGAAAAATCTCATTATTATATCATCAATCAGCCGTCCCAGAAGTGGGAGGTGTTGCATCCCAACTACCTGGCCAAACATAATGCCTGTGGTTCCACCAGGGATAAAATCAGCCACTTCAGATAGGGTTGACTTCCCATGCGTAGGCAATCCTTGTAGGCTGCATGAAGACTTTAACAAAGATGTGACTCCAGTTCAGCACTGTCCCCTTCGATGTCTGAGTGCAACTTAGTGCTGCTATTCCCGGACAGCCTATTACATCTCCTCCTTCCTTCTGTCTAAATGTTGGCCAAAATGCATGAGGTGCCATTTACCGCCCATTAGGCTTTTTTTCTAAGACCAAGATTGTCTGATGACTGCTCCCAGAGCAGCTATTTGTTTGTAGTTTGCTTGTCTCCTGCTGCTAAATTATTTATGTGCACATCTATAAACTAGAGCTGTTTTGAAATAGCTGCTGTGCTTTTAATTTCATTTTCTTTTTCATAATTCTGGATATCTTCAACATTGTTTTTTAAAAAAAACATGTGTTGGATAGACACAGTGTGGATAGGGATGAGTTGGCAAAGGAATGGGGCTTTTAAATTTTACGAACTGCTCCCTAGTTGTCTACCATTGTCAACATTAAACATGTGCACACAAGGCTTCAAACACTGTTAGTGGTTCTTTCTGTACCATTTTCTGCCCTCTAAAATGAGCGATGTCTTAACCTGAATTGTCAATCTGACAAAACTGCAGATTATTTCTGTTTAATAACATGAAAGAATAATCCTTATTGTGTATTTAGCTTTTGTAATTGCCGAAGATGATACACGGAGTCATAATAGATGAAAGTGTGATTCTTAAGATTCTGAATAAGGTTTGGCTTACAAGGAGGCATGAAAATCATCTTGCTAGTCAGTTGATAACCAACCATCACAATAGAAATCTTTTGTTCTGTGTTGACACTTGTTGACACTCTGGTAACATTTTTGTTTTGTTTTGATAGATCAATTTATATTATAGTATAGATTTGTGAAACAGAAATAGAAATCAGTTTTGAAGACTCCAACTATAGTACTAACTGTATTACCATGAATACCTCTGTATTTGTCCTAGTGACTGTGGGATTAGACTAAAGAAAAGTATACTAGGCAACTACGGATTGAATCTATAACATTTAGTGGCCCTTGTACCTAAGACTAAGAAAATCCCCCTGCTGGATCAGACAAAAGGCTTATTTATTTGGCTTATTTCATCACCATTTTCCCCAGCAGGCAACCAGATGCCTCCAGTTTTTAAAAAAAGCAAGATTAAAGATTAAGAGGCTTGGGGGAACAACCCAGCTTTTGCTTTTTCAAAAATCAAAAACGTTTGAGGACTTTCTGATGTTTTCTAGACATAATACATGTTGCATTTCCTGTTGTACTTTTGTAACAGAAACATTGGATACAGGATTCTTGTACTGAATGAAAAAAAAAAAATAACTGGGAAACCAGTGGAAGGGTCCTGTCTAGGTAAAGGTTTTGTTTGCGTGAGTAGCACTGTGCAGACTGAATGTCATTACTGATCCCTAATGCTGTTCCACAGGCCTCCTCTGTCCCATTTATTCTTAAACATTAGTCTGCCTTATTTTAAAACACCAGTAGCAGCAGCAACTTTGAGACTAATATGTATGTGGAACAAGCATTTGAGATTATAGAAGCTCAAATGTTCACATTTGTATACAGCTGTGCATGGAGTACACAAATCTTGCAACAACACTACAGCTAATACTCAAATAATTGGAACCATGAACAATGAAAGGATGCAATTATATCAGATAATTTTATGGATGTTACCATTAATAAGACAATTGATTCCAACTGGTTCATAATTGGTAGCAATAGGGAAGGGAGATGTCCTGGTATTTGAAAGAACAGCTTACTTGTACTCTTTTTATCAAGACGCTGAATAGTGTCATGTGACAATGTATACATGCCCAGAACATGCATTAAGTTGGAGAGTAAAGCAGCACAGGAACACCTTAAACATCTGGGTTCATCCTAGGACTGAAAGGACAGAAAATGCAGGCTCTGGTAAAGCATTTAAAAGAAAATATTAACTTTGAAAAATGCATTTATTCTGCATAGTATGATTCTCAGATTTTATTTCAGCTGTAATGTCTGCTCAAAAATGCATTCCAGATTTAAAAGCATTATTTGACTACAGACATGAAAGAAAAATAATGTTTTTTCCATCCCTCAGAATACATTCTCAAATTCATCTTGAACACAATTATATGTATTTTACATTTTTTTTCCAGCAACTTGTAAGAATTTGCAGTATTAGGATTGCCTAGAAGTGGCAGAATAATTTTTTCTCCTGTCTTTCAGGAGAAGATGCCATCTTTTTGGTGTATGTATAATCTTAGGTGAAAGTAGGCTGGTCATACACATACCAAATTTCTTTCCATCATGTTGTGTTTTGACCAGCCCATACATTTACCAGCAAGAAACTTTTGCTTAAAACTCAAAGCCTTAAGCAGTTGCCACATTTACAAAATCTGAAAGAAATGGTTTTAGTCATTTGTGAATGACCTTATCATAACAAATTCATTTTAAATACATGTTTCCTTTTAAATATAAGCATACCAGATTACAAAGTCATATATCCACTTGCGTCCTTTTATAACAGTTCCCAAGGATGGCCTCAAGAGCCAAGCTGCATTTGAAGAAATGAGAGCGAATTATATTAAAGAACTAAGGAAGATGGTCACTAAACATCCAAACAGTTCTGGGCAAAGTTGGCAGCGTTTTTACCAATTGACAAAGCTCCTGGACTCCATTCATGATGTAAGTAATAAGCTTGACATTGCTGTATAAAACAGTATATTCCACAATCAAATCAACAAATCCCTTGACTGAAGCTATCTGGTATGAAGATGTAGTAGAACTAGAAAAGGGAAATTAGTATTCACATTGCACAGATTGGTGCACTCATGGTGGAGCAATCTGGCCCGGATATTCGCTACTCACTACACTTTCTTTAACATGGGAACAAGGGAACACCCACCCCCGTCTCCTTCTATAATAATTTTTCTCAAGTAGAAAGCAACCCATCTGAAGAGGAGACATTCTTATTCATGAGAAGACTTTCCATATAAGCTGGTCTCCTGATATTCCAAGGTTTTTGCTTGCGTGGAGAACCTCCATGCAAACAGGGACTTCTCCTCTTCCTGTGTGAGAAAAGGAATGGTGGAAAGGGATGGGGCTAGAGTCTTCCCTGCTTTAGTATTAAAGAAAGTGGGGTACAGAATGACTGAGCGAGGCTTAACGTGACTGTAGCAAGATGCTAGCTGCTAAAAACTTCCTCTTTCTCTCCCTGTGCTTGATGAGGAAAATGAAATGACATAATGTCTTTCTGTCACCACCACTGTCTCCATGCATTTTCCATAGTAAATAGGAATGAAATCAGAAAGAGGTAGAGGTTGAAGGCACTAGATTCCATCTGATTTTAGACACTAAGCAGGGCCAGCTCTGGTTAATACTTGGGTGGGAGATCACCAATGAATAGCAGGTGCAGTAGGCTATATTTCAGAGGAGGGAGCTAGCAAAACATCTCTTGAGTATTTCTTCCTAAGAAAACCCTATGAAAGTAATGGGGTCACCAAACACATGGGGGTTGCTGCTTTGAGTAGACCCAAATGAACAGTTCTCTTTTACATTAATTTTTAGAGGAAAATATGAAAACCTTATGGAGGGATTGACTGAATAAGAGATTGTTCTCCTAACAGATCAGTTTAAAACCTGGATGTTCTAAGCCAAGAGTGCTGGAAGCTGCCTTTGAGTCATCTAATAGTTTAAAGCAGACCTTTTCAGAAAGGAAAGTTCATGAACTACAGTTTGTGCAGTGCTAAACCTCATGAATCAGTGCAAATCAATTTAATTTATGCATTAGAATTCCATTGAAAAGTAGTATGATTACAAACTTTAAAAACCTTCATATGTAAAAACCTTATCTGTGTATGTTTTGACTGCAGTCCTGCAAATTTTAGTTCTAAATACTCCTTATTTCTGAGTAGTGTTTTTGAAATTTGTGGAACCATTTCAAAGCATGATTTGTGAATAATGTCTTCAGTCTTTCAGAGATGTAACAAATTGCTTTGAATGAGTCAGTCATATGAGTGTTTTCAAGTTCACCAGTTGAAATGTATTATTATTGACACACTTCCCAGTTTATTATCCAGTGGGATTTTAGTTTCTTTATAAATTCTTTTTTTGTGGAGCCACTAGTTTCAAGAGCGTGACCTCCTGTTAAGCATCTCTTTAAAAGCTGTTAAATTGTATAGCACAAGGAAGTAAATCCTTTAAAAGCTGTTAAATTGTATAGCAAAGGCAAGTAAGTGCCTATATGCTATTCTTCAGATGAAGCAAGGAAGTATATGTTTAGTATACAGGCTGTGCAGAGAATCTTTGGCCTTGGTGTCTCAGGGGCTGCATATAAATGTGCCTCTTTATACTTGACTGACTTATTTGTGAAGACACAGTACAGTATGGTGCATTTCAGGTCAAATCTGTATGAAAGCCTGAGGTCTGTTTACAGAACATGCATATGGAATTATTTGTCAAGTAATGTGCTGCTAATTAAAACGCTGAAGAATCTTGGTGGGAGTCAGAGTATTATTAGTACTGCAGTAACAGCTCATTCTTCAGAGACTAGCTTGGGCTTCGTGGGGGAAGAGAGTAGCTGTTTCCCTGCTCAACACCAGCTTCCTCGGCACACCAGATCAGTTAAAAATCCTTATATTAAACCCAGTAGAGCTGCATTGAAATCAGTGAATTCAAGTAATTATCAGTTCAAATAGTTCAGATGGTAGGTTGCCACATATAATGTACTTATTATATAGATGTATATCCATCCTTGTGGATGTTGCGTTGCCTGAAATAGGTTGGTGTACACTCAGTGACATATGTAGCGCAAACAGTGCCTAGGGCAAGCATGGAAGTTGCACTCCTACCTTTTTATCCTTACCCCTATCCTCCACGCCTACATGCATGGCTTTTTTTCCTCTCTTGGCATTGGTGCCAGGGGCACGTATCCTGCTTACCCCACCCTAGATGCACCTCTCTGTACACTCCTGCAGAAAGCTTCCCATGTCCTATCCTCCCCACATGGACCCAAATGAGAGTGTATTCAGAACTTAGGAAGGAACATAGTATAGGATTCCACCAGTTTAACATAAACATGAAGGAGCATTGCTTCAGAAGGACCTTCACTTCAGAATCTTTGTACATGTGGAAACCTAATGGGGCAGGAAGAGGATTAATTCCAAAACTGAACTTATTGGATGGAATCCTGGTGGGGGCACTGCATGTTTGTAAGTAGGCTTTTATGTGAGGGAAACAGAACTGTGGCGATGCGCAAGTTTGTCTCCAGTAGAGGGCTGATGCTTCATATCTACGTAGCAAAATCAGCAAGGAGACTGATATACAATTAGACACTGACGAGGGGGTTCTGGTGCATATTGGGCTCTCCAGATGTGCATCAGTTACGTATCTTCTCAATTCGGTAACTGGGTTCTTAGAGCCTTTGCTACATAGTTAAGTGCATGCAAATTTACGTTGTGTGAAAGGACATACAGGATTCTGGACATATTTTAAATTAATTCAAATTTTTGAGAAAAGGCGACCTAAGGGAGGACTGTAGTGTCTTTCTTATTCGAATGCTTTGACAGTATGTCTCAAAAATTCCCTAAAATGGTAAAACTTTGTTGTCTAGAACAGTCTAAAGTCCATAAGTAACAAGTTGCCTTAGAGACTGAATTGTGGAAAAGTAGAATAAAAATATTTTAAACAAGATAACACAGTACTAAATATGATCATTTAAGAACAATGCAAAGGGAATTGTTTTATATTACTTGGTGGTTTTAGCTAGTCTTCTACCACATGGTGAACATATGTGAATGAAGAAAAGTGCCAAGATGAGGAAAATATTCCCTAAAAGAAAAAGGTAAGCAAATGAGAATTTAAAAACATCAGCAAATTTATTTACAGATCTCCTAAGCACTGAAAACAAAACAAAGCAATTATTGAACAGCTTGAATTCAGAGTCACAGTGCTGATGTAGCCAGATTAAAGCTGATTTAGGCCCCATAAACTCAGTGGGGCTGATACCTCAACTCTACACATTTGCACTACTAGTACCTCACTGCAGTGCCAGCAGCTTAACAGCATCAGAACAGGATGCTGTGCTGGGGCAGCAACTGGAGCATAACCTGTACTAAATAGTTTTTGCTGGCAGAGCAGGTTTCTGGTTTGGGTCTTAAATAATTGTATACTAAGTACTTTGGCTCAGATCTTGAGAAAAAAATTGAGAGGAGAGGACTACTTGCTTAGACTACAGTTACCACAATCCCTCAGCCAGTAGTCATGTTGGCAGGCAGATTCTGGGAATTCCAAAAATAAACTTTTCCAGCTCTGCTGTGTCTTAATCATGGGCATGGGGAGTCAAAATGGTGCCATTAATCTTTCCAAGAGAATTGTTCTAATTGACACAGATGCAAATAAAGGGAATTATGAAATGGACACTATACGTTTGGAACCCATAAGGGAAGGATTTCATTGTAATTTTCTCTGTCACTCCTCTAAAGCTGCTAATAGCTGTGAAAGTGCAATTGCTTTTGGAGAAAATTTGTGATATATGTTTTCAGAATCCTGCCCTACCCTATATCAAGAAGAGTTTTTTTTTCCTTATAAAAAGGAAAGTAGTCCTTACCATTTACCTGTGAATACTGCAATTTAGAGAACCATAAGCAGATTTGGGGGGAAATCTGTGAGATCGGAGCACTACCAGAACTGCAATGAACAGAAGCTCAGATTTCAAGTCCTTACAACCAGTCATCATGCTATCATTACTGAATAACTTGTTTTAAACATTTCTGTGCCAATTTTTCATGATTTAAGAAATCCCAAAGTAGTTTTCAGTATTACAGTGTTGAAAACTAACATTACAGTTACAGGTAATAAAACAATGACTACCATTCATTAAACCCATTAAATGATTAGAAGTGACTGACTAGATTGGTTGGTTGTGTGCCTTCAACTTGTTTCTGACGTACAACCACCCCTAAGACAAACCGCAGGGGTGTTTTGGCAAGATTTCTTCAGAGGGGGCTTGTGTTTGGCATTCTCTGAGGCTGAGAGGGTATGATTTCTCGAAGTTCACCCACTGGGTTTCCATGGCTAAGTGGGGATCTGAACCCTAGTCTCTAGATTTATAGTCCAACACTCAAACCATTACATCATGTTGGTTTAGGTACAGAAAAACCTCTGGGCCAATAGTTGGCATCCTGCAACCCTCCTCATTGCAACCAAGATTTTCACTAGATGACAATCTGGTAAGCAGAGCCTCTCCCACTGAACACAGAGGTCCTGAGCTTTTTACAGCTTTGAAAATAAAGAACCATGCCTTGCATTTTCCTAGTTGGCTGAAGGGCCCAGGGGTTATGCATGCCCAATAGGAAAGCCATGACTTTGGGCCATGTCCAAGACTGCCCCCACATAAGCACTGCAGTAATCCAGTCTTGAGGTTACTCATTACCATGAACGATTGTGACCAGATGATTCCTATCCATGGTAATGCTTGCAGCTACTTTACTAGCTAATGCTGTCGTACGTACTCTTTGTACAACATTGGTGCTAGTCTTGCTATTTTGAGGAAGAACTTTTGAAGTTGGGTGTCACTATAGAAGAAAAGCTCCCCATATTGTTTACATAACTTTCTTCCACTAAGGCAGGCAGTTGGACAAGGGCTTCGACCAAAGATGTAAAAAGTACCAGCACATCTACTCTTTTATGCAGGATTAAATTTTATTTATGCCTTCTGTTGCCTGCTTTTCCATCCATGGCCTGCTGGATTCGAATGTAGAAAGGAACTCTATAGGTATTCAATTGATTTAAGATGAATTTTACTTTTAGTAGGAATATATTTTATACCTGAGTAGGAATATTTTATACCTGCTTAGATTTGAAAATTTTAAAATCACATCTGTTTGACATTGAGTAAGATTAAAAACCTATTTTCCTAATCTGTTCAGCAAACAGCACACTCTGCTTTTTAAAAGGTCAGCATCAGCTTTTATCTTTGTCCCATAGCAGGGTTTAAAATAATACACGTTCTGTTTAACTGTCCCCATGAATCAGGAAACCTCAGTGGAGAAGCCATCCTCAGACTCATGACTTTACACTGTCAATATGTGCAGTTGTGTGAATTACATAACCACTGCTAAATATACATTTTTAATTTCCTGGATGTTGTTGATTATACTGTAATTTCAAACATCAGGGCCTTTGTATTAGGAAATCACCTGATGCAAGTCTGGAGGAAACCGGTTTCTTGTTACAAAATGTGCTCAGCTGCCAACAGAATATGCTAAATTCTCAAAAGACTTAGCTGCTCCATATCACATTTCTTGGTTGTCTTTATGGCCTTCTATGCATTAGTAAATATTCCTTCATTCCTCAAGACAATGGTGAACAATTGATGTTCTTGAGGTGTTTTTGGTTTATGACTGCACTAGATCCTACTCAGCAGGAAGGATTATGAGATTTGTAGTCCTGAAACATCTGGAGACCTAGCCTTGCCAGTCTAGGTTAACCTGGGTTTTGTGTCTTAGGCACTGCACTTCAAAAAGAAGGTACAATAATGGAATACAACCATCAGAAATATGTGGTACATTTATACAGTACTCTCAGTTCATGTTCCACCCTCTTTGTCTTTACTGCAAAACACAATGTGGTTTATAATCATTTAAACAATTAATAATAAAGCAACCAAACAACAATGTAATCAATGTAGTTTTATTAATGTTGTTAGACTGTGATTCGATTCGATGAAAACCTGTTTTCTGGAGGTGAATATTATCCCAGTATAATAGCATTTGAGACTCAAGTAAAATAAGGAGAATATAAGTATTTGTTCTGAATATGTGATAGCTGATGCGGTAGGCAGATTATTGACTTGTATACATCTTCTATCCAAAACTGATATGTGTTTCATTTTTATATTTTATCGCACATCTTAGAAGATGTATACAGCTACTGTGTTTCTCAGGATTAGCAAAGGATATATCCTAAATCCATCTTTGAAATTCTTTTGATTTTCAGGAAATGGAATGCCAGCAGTTTTGTGTAGATTGCTTGATCCTTGGCTTGGTAACTCGGGGCCACAGTGTTCCACAAGTCATTGCAAAGACTTGATGTTAGCTATGCAAATATATCTACATACAAAATGAAGAGATTTCAAGTGTAATCTCTTCTCTCATGTGGTGTTCTTGGCAGATTAGTGGACCGTATTCTTCTGTAGAAAATCTGGAAAGTAGTGGTTTCTTTTGGGCCTGCCACTCTCAAGATGGACACTGGTGTTTCCACCCAGGGCCTGGCGTGGAATTCTCTAGTGAGAGAGACAAGACTGCTAACCCTCCCTTTTTTCAGGCAAACATCCTTTGATTCAGGCAGGCTTTTCACAACTGATTAGTTGCTGAGGAATGGAATTTTTATCGAGTAGTTGCTGCATTTTCTTTATTTTGATATATAAATTTTAAATTGTTTTTCGGTAATTTCAGTGTGTGAAATTTTATTTACTTGTTTTTATTGTGAGCTGTTTTTAAATTATGTTAAATTATGTTCAAAGTTGAGTTTCTTAATTGTTTTTTAATTTTTAATTGGAAATCTTAATTCATTCTTGCTGTAGAGTGCTTTTAATCTCATCTTTGGTAGGACATATATCCAATAAATATTTCTACAATACTGAAAACAAAAACTACTTAGTTTTAGTTTAGTTTATACTTACAATAGTGCATTCCAAAGTATGTGGCTTTCCACATTTCTGTGCCACCAAATCAGAGCTGCACTCCATGACAGTGACTGCTCTCAAAAACAACTTTAAACTCACAGAACTTGAGTCTTGTTATAACGGTCAATGGGGGCAGTTTGGTGAGGTCCTATGAATCAGAGAACAGTCTTTAGATATCTCATGGCCATCCTTTGTAGAAACCTCCATTTGTTCTTTCCAGCTTTGTGCTTCTGTGTTCTCTCTTGTCAATGTTCAAAAGCCCTTGGTCAGGAAAAGGAGGTGCTATTGAGAACCAAGCTTCTCATGCAGAGAAATGTCAAGCAAAGTAGACAATTAAACCTGTTCTGTTCCTGTAGCAGTGGAAAACATGAAAAGACCAATACCTTTTGAAAGAAAAAGGTACAACATCCTGAAAGTGCACCTGATGAGAGGAGTTTCTCACAATACAGTGTGGCACTCGTTAAATTTCTGTAACACTGCCATCTCCTCTGTTTTTAAACTCCACCTTGCTGGAAAGGTGCACAGTGTATATAGTTAACCAGGTTGTATCTAGCTTTTTGGAGATTTTTTTCCCCAAAAAACAAATACTTCTCTTCAGGTAAAGGTTTGATTTTTTTCCCCTTTCACATTAAAAAGATGTGCTTAAAATATTTAAGATAGGACTAACATTTTTAAAAAAGGTAGCAAAAATGTACAATAATTCAACTAAAGGCTATTCTGTGGTATTGTGACAGATGATACTCCTGTTCTTAGCCTATTCTTGTCTTCTCATGTTCGCACATTATGTAAAGTGTGTGGTCACTGAAGAGGTTTCTTTCTTTTCCATTTAAAAATCTTTTTGCTGGCACTCCTGAATAAGTTTTAGGATAAGAGAACAGGCTAAATACAGGTATAATTCCTGAGAGACATGAAGAACCAAAGTGATGTATACAGTTTCCATTACTTAAACAAGATTGATTGATTTCAGATCATTTTAAGAAAGCACTTTGGAAAGTATCAAGTATCAAGATAAGTGACGTTTATTAGTCCCCATCATCATTTGTTTTCATGGCTAGCAAACAAAGGCCAATCCGCACTACACTGTCAACATCCTATGGAATCTTGGAGTTTGCAGTTTAGGGAGGGACATTTAGAATTCTCAGCCAGAGAGCTTTGTGATCTCAGTAAACTACAAATTCCAGAATTCCACAGGATATTGAAAGTGGAATAATAGCGCTGCAACAGTCTAGTACAGAAATGGCCAAAGTACAGGCTCAGATTTACATGCATACGCTGAGCAGGCTTGTTCTCTTTTTCCAAGGCATCCCCACCCCAGGAATGCTATACCCATAGAAAATGCCTCTGCCTGATATTCTGCCCCCCCCCGGTTAGGCATACAATAGTCCAGCAGATCTTAACATGTGGTCCGGGGAGCCGTGATGTCTTCACAAGAGGTCTGCAAAGGCTTGAAGAAATGTTATGAGCTTTTACTGTTAAAAACAGGAAGGAAAGAAGGACAAATTTGCATGGAATCATTCCAATTAAAATATTAAGTATATGCATTTATTTATTTCTCCCAATTTGAAGATCCTTAATGAGCAACTTTAAATAAATATTTGGGGCATTTAAGGTTTTAAAGCTTGAGTTAAATCTCAGAGGTCCATGGCAATAAAATAGATTTAAAGGGGATCTGTGGTAAAGAAAATGTGTAGAAACACTGTTGTAGTCTATCTATTCAGTAAGAAGAGCATTATTTGCACTGTAGGCATTATTTGAATGCTAAGAGGTGGCTACAAGGAGGAGAGGGAAGGGTAGCCTCCTCCTGTTAGCCCAGTTGCATATGCCTGAATCAGTATCCAATCCTTATTTTCCTAGTTTTCACTGTGTCCACTGAAATAGTTATTGCTAGTCTATTTTATTGATGTTGTGGTTTTATGATTGGTCTTATTAAGAATGGAGAGTGCTTTATGTAAAAGATTTTTGCAAACAAATTGCATTTTAATGTGAAATGCCTTTTGGTTATCTTTATTAGTTTTAGGAAGATAGGGAGGTCTCTGTATTAAATTTCCATTGTGGTCAGGCATCCCTTCTCTGTGCCATGTCATTTCCCAGTGGGGCTGGTGGAAGGTGGGGGAGTATCTTGTCAAACTGAAGAGAAGCTTTTGTGCACGATCACTTAATTAATTGAGAAACCAAACACTCTCTCCTACTTTGATTTGCAACAGCAACTTAAGTCGCAGTTAACTGATAGCGAATTAGGAGTACATTCACAACGACATAATGTGTGTGTGTTTCTGAATCAATGTTTAAAAAGTTTAGTTTTCTTGGTGTGATTCGACAATAAGAAAATGAGCAGAGAGAAACTATTTATAAAGAAAAGGTTTTCCAAAAGCAAGTAGTTCTTCATATTTATAAATGTGTGCATCTGCGTACATGCATGTGCATAGTGTAATAGATTCAAGTCAAAGAGCCTTTCTGCCCTACACTGTTATAGTGCTATTATTCCAGTTTCAACATCTTATGGAATCCTGAGGTTTGCAATTTAGGGAGGGGCATTTAGAATTATCAGCCAGAGAGCTTTATGGCCTCAGTAAGCTGCAGACCCCAGAATTCCACAAGATGTTGAAAGTGGAATAATAGCACTATAACAGTGTAGGGCAAAGGCCCAAAGTAATATAGAAAAATACGATCTTTGGAGAGGCTGAACCAAGTGTGGGGAAAATGGGGATTACGAACTTCACAAAATACTGGGATAGAAATGCCCATTATCTCTAGACAGCACAGATATTAGTGAGGGAGGATTGGACATCTAGTTCAGTACAATAAGGGCTGCATTCTTCATTCTTGGTTTAAACCATCCATGCTTTGCTTCTAGAGACTCTGGTTATAGTACTGGAATGACTAGTCTAAGGAATATTACCAGAGCAATCAGTGCAGTTTCATTGGTCTAAATGACCTGCTGAGCACTGAAATGTTCCTAATTTAAACATTATAAAAAGTGCTGAGCAGATACAGATGGTATTATTTACCATGTTTGGTAAACTGGGAGGGCTTTTAGGAATATGGCAGCTCCACTGTATTTGAAGGTTCTCCCTACTTCCCAATCTTTATGTAATCACAGGCAGCATTAATTTGTCATTAGCTGGAGCAACTCCTGCTTAAACCCATAGGTATCAATGGCATTTGTGCAGAAATAATATTTTTGTTTGTTACTATGCTTGTTACAATTCTTGGTCCTGACTCTTTCCCCTATTGTATTTCAGCTTGTTAGTGATTTGTTGGAATTCTGTTTCTACACCTTCCGAGAGTCACAAGCCCTGAAAGTAGAGTTTCCAGCCATGCTGGTAGAAATCATCAGTGACCAGCTGCCCAAAGTGGAATCTGGGAATGCCAAGCCCCTCTACTTCCACAGGAAGTGACAGAAAATGTCTTAATGGGAGAAAAACAAACTTTGCCTTAAGTTTCCCAGTGCTATTCCACACCCTTGAAGGACCCAAGAAACCACGTTTAAAATATGCTATACAAAATTGTTCAACAATTTCAATGGTCTGAAAACCATAGGAAGGGTTTGGAGGACAAAAGGGCATCTTAGCTGAACTTGGCAAGACAAAGTCGTAAAGATGTTTTGAGAAACATTGCCTAGATCCCCCAACATGTAGAGAAAAAATAATGTTCCTGTTCCTCTGGATGAAAAGCCATATCTAGTCAAATAACTCTTTGATTTTGATATTTTAAGAAATGAACATTTTAAATATGCCATGTAGTTTCTGGTATTGTTCGCTTGTTTTCAAAGGGTTCAAGGACTAATATGAACTTTTTAAAAGCTTACCATTGGTTTGCACATAATACAAAGTCAATATGGGGCATTAATTCTTGTACTACACACACACACACACACACATACACACACAGATCCCTGGATGTGTAAAATATAATGGAGCATTTGGTGTGGAATAATCTTGGTATATTCACCTGCGGCATTTCTTATCCCATTTTATCCATCATAGATGATCTACACTGTGTTAAAGTGTTCATTTATAATTTAACTTGAAAGGATAAGATGTTAAAACAAATGCCTCGGTTAAAATTTATAGTATATATTGTGCTGGCTTTACCAATAATTTTTTGCAGTCTTTTGCTGTACTGTATGTACATTGCTGTATGTATAAATTGAAGGACCTGAAAAAATGGTATAAGGAACTTTTGTAAATGAGATCTAAAAATCTTTAATGGTTAATGGGATGAATGGGAAGAGTATTTTTGGAAGAATTCTATTTTGCTGGAGACTATTTAATTACTCTTTTTGTCTAAACACAAGGTAATTTTTTTTGTAAAGTGAATTGTTCTGCATGCATAATGAACCGTTTACAGTGTATTTAAGAAAGGGAAAGCTGTGCCTTTTTAGTATCATATCTAATTTACCAACTGACAGTGTCTGTTGTAAATAATCACCCATAACCATTTTTAGTTGAACTTCTCCTTTTCTGTCCATTTTCATCCATGTACATTTCTGATCCTGTTTATCTGTTGCTTTTATGATTTTAGCACACTGAGTTCTATTTTATGCCTCAGAACTTGAAAAAAAATCATTTTCTTTGTCCATGCCTCTTGCTATGTTTCCAGCTTTATGCGCATTTCACCTACCAAGATAAACTACAAAGAGCACAATCCACCAAGAAGTTGTCCTGCAGAAATCACACCGTTATAAATGAAGCTGTGAAAGCATATTGCTGCCCATTTATTTTAGCGGTGCTTTGTGCAGACAACTTTCTGGTGAATTGTACTCCGAGTATCCTGAACGAAGTGTCAGGCCCAAAATGAAGTGAGATTTTTGCCTGCCAACCTATTTAATTCAGATACTACAATTCAGCACACATAAGCTAAAAACCCACATGCACTGTACTGGGAGTAAGTCTAACTGAACATGATGGGTCTTACTTTTGAGTATATAGGACTGCACATCTTGATTTTTGTGCAACTTTCAGTGTGCCTAATTTTTGATCAACAGCTAAAAATCTGAGCCCCTCCCCTTCTTTTTCAGTCTGGAAATGTATGTGAACTAAAAAAAATAGTGAGCTATAAAAATGGACTATAAATCTGAATGTGGAAGTCTGCGAAAACAGGCAAATCTGCAATTATATAATAAGTCTAGAAAAGAAGAGTACTACTGGCAAACTTGAGAGACAAATTTGGAGACAAATTTGTATGAAATTACATTCTGTTGATTTCAATACAATTTCCATGTAACTATGCTTTGGACTGCCATTTTGGTTAGTTAGCCAAAGAACATTAACACTATAACACTTTCTGAAATCAGTCCTAACACACAACAAATACTGACATGAGCCTTGATATATGGATTTCTCTCAAAATTATCGTATGAGATTACAAAGATGTAGCTTTCTTGGGGACAGCATAATTATTATATACAGTATAAATAATCTGAACATTGGAGCATACATTATAAAATCTTTTCCTATGACCATTGAAATATTAAACACAATATAAAGAAAATCATTGTCAGAGTTATATTTGTCTAAAACTGGATCAAGGTAAAGTGCATACTTCCAAGAAAATTGATACATCTTCAAAACTAAAGTTCGGATTCAAAGAGTCACACCAAAAGTTTGGATGTACCCGATGGAGAACACCCCTCTCAGCAAAACAAAAGATCCATCCATGACATATCATAAATACTTTTGAAAGAATCCTCAGTTTCAAAAGCAGTTTTCTGTACACCATGGAAAATCATGGAATATGTTTTTGTATCTTACCCATATGTTCCTCACAATCACAATTCATGTAAGTTTCTTAATTGTGAATGTATGTGTTCTCACCCAAACTAGAACATTACCACTTGTCTTTTAAACTCTCAGATCTTACTGAACAGGAAATCTGCAGAAGACTATACTTAAAAAGAATCACTATATAAAATTATACAAGTATACACGGGGTGGGCTTCTGACAAATTGAGATGAACATAGTTCTTATTGAAACCAGAGGGACCTAAGTCATGGCTATCTTGTCTCATTGATTTCCACTTAGTTCTGATCCAATCTATTCTTTATAGTTTTGGAAATCTAATGAAAACATCAGCTCCTTTGATCCGCACAGCAATATGAAAGCTGCACTTCTAAAGTGGGAAAAAATACACAGCATGCAGAGTGGTTGTTTATAGTTACAAAGTGGTTACAAATCTCTCTTTAATTTTGCTTTTTAAAAAAGACTGAAATTGGAATTTCAAATTATCCAGGTTTGTGGTAAGCGCAGTATGCTGCTGCTTTTTTATTAACAAGTTACAATTCTTTTCTATCTTTAAGTAACTTTGCCTGATTAAAATATTAAAGCCATATTCTTTTTAAAAAATAATATCCACCATTAGGTGTCTGTCCAATTCACAGTGTTGTCTGATTGCTCTTTTTTTCATACCTTCTTGCATTTAATCTTGGTTTGGTACAATTCATAATTCACAGAAATGTCATACGTAAAACACTAAATTAGTTTTAAAAACAATTTATATCTTTATGCAAAATATATGTCTGTCTTTGCAAACAACTGTAAGCAGATTATAATAAACCCTTTCCTTTAATCACCTGTTTATGAAACCATTGATTATTGCTTAGAAATCATTAAAATGAAATTTGAATGAAAAAAAAATATCAGGAGTACATTGTACTTTAGAATGAAATCGGCCTCTGTCTCCTGCAAAATAAGATCAAACGTCAACATGTTGAAATGATAACTGTGTTGATTTGAGTGTAATGATTTTGTGGCAATGACTGAAGATATACAGCAAAAATATTGTATTCATAAGTTTAAAAATGTAAAATAGTTTTAATTTACTGCAGTGGGTATTTCCAAGAATAATATTGCATTGCAGTGTGTAACCAGTTTGTTGCACAGAACAAAACTGAAAAAGGACTAAAAGCTTGCAATATCAAAATCTTAATAAAATATACTTTATAATCAATAATGCAAAAATCTAATTCACAGGGTGGTATTTTCACTGACTTTTTAAAGCATTTATGGATTTAAATCATTCTACATTTAATGCACTTTTAACTATTAAAAATGTGACATTTTTGATAGCGGGAGGGAAAGGGGCAGGGGTGGAGTCAATTTCATCCGGTAGGTGACTAGCCGGATAGGCAGCCATTATATGTCAGGATTCTCAGAGGAATGTTTCAAAGTTTGTGAAGGTGAAAAGCACATTTCACTGGGAACTTAGTACTTGTACAGAAGTTCGTGGTGCATTGTGTCCTAATTATAGTATTGGATGAAAACTAAAAAGGAGCCAGCACTATGGTGTAAAACAGCAACATCTATGCATAATGATGCATTAATAATTAGGGGCTTGCTTCTGTATGTTTAACTTTTTGAATAAATAGAAAATTACTGTTTGGCCTTTATGTTAATGTCTTTACATACATAATTTTTATAAGTGATACAAATATACACAAATTAAAATGGTGTGATTACAGGTATTCATTGTGTTTTGCTATCAACTGCATTATTTAATGATGCTGCATCTGTTTCTGTGGAAAGATGACTTGAAATGCATTAGGCACATGATGGAATTTTACATAATGATTGTATTCTCCTATACTTTTGAATTTTTGCCTTTCAGGGATGATAAACTGTTTCATTTGGCTCCTGTATACAAGACATTCCACTCAAGTGTAGAATGGGGGAAAATCCAACATCTTGTAACAAATATGTTGTAACAAATATGTAACACCAGAGTTGCTACCCTATATCCTCTTACCTGGAAGTAAATGCCACTGAACTTGATGGCATTTATTTCTGAACAGACACACATAGGATTCCATTGTTAAGTGCTGCATTTTTATTTTAGCACCAGATGGCCACTGCGTCCAAAGATAGCTGATCTGACAAGCTTTACTTGTAGAAAATGTCATGTTTCTCTATATGGGTTGGAAATGGGAAACTTTTAGGATACAAATACAGCTGAACACTGAAAAGCTGCCTTTTGAGAAGTGTTGACACAGCTGACCACTGTGAAGATGTTGAAGAGTCACTAAATGAAGCCCACAAGAAATAGAATGGAGGCCCTATGATAGAATGGAAGACTCCATTAATCAGATTCAGTAACAATCTACTTTTAAGAGAACAAATTATTACCATGTGCATTCAGAACACTAAAGAAAACAAAGTTCGGACTGTTATTGTTTTGAGAGAATGATGAAGACCAATCAATACATAATCTTCATCATGTTAAGGCTTTTGTGTCTTGTCCTCACAGTGACGGTGATGAAAAAGTTCATAACCCCACTACAGAGAGTTTTGGTGTTTGCATCATCTGTTCTCAGAAAGACGCAACAGATCTCACAGAACCCTTCCATTTAATATCAAAGCTACATCATGTAGGTTGAGAGTTCTGTTTATAACTAGGAAAATTCACATTATGACAGGAAAAATGACAAGGAGGCTTGTCAACGGCACATACTCCAGTGGATACAGACTTACATAAACTGGCCTGAACTCTGCTGCCTGTCCTAAATAGAGGAGATTCATTGAATCAATGGCTAAAGTACCTACATGTTGACTCACTACTACTCAACAACCAGTTGAATGGGTCTACTCTGGTTGGGACCAACAGGATTCCAGCCACTCTTTATGTGTATGCGACCCCATAAAACTCCCACTATTGAAACCCATGCAGTCCATGTTGGAGGGTCAGATTACTCTCCCCTCAGCAGCGAAAAGTGAAAAGGCTGGCAGTTTGCAAATCACTACAGTAGGTGGAGAAAAACCATTACATAAGAAAGGGAATGGTTTCTTCTTAGCAGTAACCTAGAAGCACAGGGAGTAGCAAGAGAAAAGGGGGAACTGGTTGTCAAGTGCACCACTTCACTTTTCAGCATGTGGCTGAATGCCACCTATCTCTATTTAGTGACGAAAGCAAAAAAGCTATGCTCGGGGACAATGCAGGAGTAGGGGCCTCAGATAAGTCTTGTGTTTCTATCCACCTGCCCCTGAATGCTGAGAACCTGCTAGGCCTCTACCTACATTAAGCTGCTTGGTCAAGCTAACCTGTGACAGAAAGCTAGGAAATGTCCAACTGTGACTATAATGGCACTCATTCCTTTGTCTTTCTCCACCTCCATCCCACTGGAAAAGAGGAGGCAGGCTTACTGCTGCAATTGCTGTTGCTGGCTCCAACTCAAGCCTTTTGTTCAAGTGTGGAAGGAGCTGCATGTGTGTAGGTTCCTCCACATAATCAAGACTCTCATGTGATCAGGTTGTGTTTTTGTGGCAGAAGCTAGGCCTGTACAGGTCCCCTCTCATTTGCACTAAATGTTCAGGGGAAGGACAAGAGGGCACCCACCACCCCACTACACATTCTTTTTTTCTTGGCCTGGCAATGAGTTTAATGCCTTATACCTATATTGTCTGTTTCTGTCTTCTTTCCCCCTACTGCCCCTGTAATAGTTGGAAAAGAAGACAACCTGATTTCCATTACATTATTCCGCAGGCATCTGTGCTGTTTTTGGTCACATTTCCAAATAGCTTGATGATCTCCCAAGTAGAATCACCTTAAAGCTATCTGGCAAAGATTATAGCCTCAGACACAAAGAACTATATTAATGCCCCACAGCCTGGGTGAGTTCCAGCTGGACCAGGGAAATAGCACTACTTTGGATCACAACTGCACCATCTGGAAATAATCTGTGTACACTCCGAGGGCCTTATAGTTCTGGGCAAAAGAACAGACAATGATTGTCAGTTAAACCTTCTCATTAAAGAAAATAACCTAAAAGTATCGTTAACTGTGACATGTTTTTCAATCAATTTTTTTGAGATAGAAAGACAAAGCTGCTTTTTTTAAAGCAGAAAAGATCTTGTACCATTGAAAAATTTACTGTCTTTTTATTTAACATTAAATGCAATCTTAAAACAGACTAACATTTGCTTAAATTTCTGCATCAGGAATTCTGCCTTGTTGGATAAAAAAATGAATAAAACATACAGACTATATAGTGTGAACCAGGTATGGACTTTGATGTACGATAACAGTTCAAGTCTCATCTCCCAAAGACAGCCCATCAGCAAGAGCAAGACAAGTCTAATCATAATCTGCCTCTACTGGGAAGAAAGCTGCACCCTTCAAACTTGTTGAGCGACTTCCATTTGTCCATTGTAGGATAGGAGGGGGAAGTGCAGGACCCTTTTGCAGGCTGCAGATGAGTTTGTAATTCATTCTCTCTTGGAGAAACTCCCCCTATACCCTTCTTAAGAGTTTCCTTGCCTGCAGGGAAAGTGTTGGTATTCTATTCCCTACCTGGGACCCAGAGATAGACCTTGCTGTACAAGCGCGGAAGGAAACTTCTGCTCCTGGCTGCATTATGATTGCTCTGAAGTACACTGCACAGGGAAAGATACAGGCATTCAGGGATATGCACATATATTGTTTTAGAGACTGAAATGGGAAAGGAAGAAATAGATGGCAACACCAACAAGGACATGAACAACCCTTTCAACCATTTTTTTTAACCTGGGGCAAGTCACTGCAACATGCAGGAATCGATGGCGAAGAACAATAGTTTTTCAAATACTTTGTTGGCTCAAAATGTTTTATAGTGCTGTGTAACTATAAATACAAATAATTATGGGTTATGTTTTTAAAATACTTTCTTTTCATTGATTGACATCAAATCAATCAAATAGGCCAGCTGATTTCATTGGCCTATTCAAGTATGGTGTAAGTGCTGCACAGCCTGCCTCAACATGAAACTGATTTTAGGGCCAGCTCACATATCAAGGATATGGAGACTGCATATGGGGATCAGCCATCACTGACAGGAACATGTCCTTCACTTCCCATCAATTCAGACTCAACAATTCTCAATTGAGAGAGTTCATTAGTTGAGAGTCATCAAGCACTTGGGGATTGAGGGACAAAAGATCAAGTAATGCAGAAGAACTAGTTTTATGTTTCAGTACTTCTGTTTCAGTGTTTCTGCTATCTCTGTCTCCCCTGTAAATCCAGTGTTTAAAAATTTCATTTTAAAGAGTGTACTTAAATGACTCAACAGAGCAGACAGATAATACATATGAATTGTGTGCTAAGCATTTATTTTTAATGTAGTATTATTGTGATTCTAAACTAATATTTGATATTTTTCCACTCTTCTGATTTTTTGAAAATAAGCACTGTATAACATAACTCTGATCAGTCACAAAGTTATGTGAATAACAGGTCCAAACGAGATGAGACATGCACTGGAGTGTATCTCTCCAACTTCTTTTAAGGACTAATAAGCTGAGGTGCTGATTAAACAGTTCCCTTCTGGTTATTTTTCTGCCTAAAAAAATCGTCCTCACCTGCTTTCCAAAAGGGACAGGAAACTAAGGATATCCATCTCTCTCCCCATCCCCTGTTGGTGGAAAAAGGGGTCAGGAAAATTTTTAAATCAGTTGAATGAAAAGTGGTCTCCTCCTCCATCGAACTGCTCCATTTTGACCATGGAACTCTTGAGATTATTTTGGAGGAAGAATAAATGTTTTGGGGGGAGAATACAAGCAAGAGCATATCACCTGTAATTTGGGCCTACCTAGTAAACCTACATCAGTAAATTATCAGAAACAGTGAGCATAATTACCACAGTGCAGTAGACAGAAATTTCCCAAACGAACAGGAGATGGCCAAGATTCTGTACATTTTTAGCATAATATAAATACAGCCAGCATAGTTATACTGGACTCAGCAGTTGCTCACCCTATTACAGAGACATTACATAATGGCTGTGAGCTCATCTTTTAGTTCCCCACCCAGAATTCAAAAGTGAGAGAGAAGGCTGCAGATGTCCCTGTGGAACAAGTGGTTGAACAGGATCATATTTACACAAACTCTGAAACAAGTGCAGCTGCTTGCACAGTAATTTTTATCCTAGCATAGTACCCCAACAGGATTTCAGACAATTTCAGTTCTGTTTCCATTCAGCAAAAAGAAGAAATTTTATGGAACTCAATCATACACTCACCTTTGCTTTTAAAAAGCAGTAGTAAAACCACACAGTTCGCAGTAAATCATCTCCAAATACTATAGGTATTTGAAAAATATATTTTATCCTTTCTTCCTGTGGGTTTCAACAGATGATGATTTTTCCCATTTCCCAGAAGATTGTAACCATCACATAGATACTAGTTTAAATCATTAACGATTTGTAAATATACAGGGCTTTTCTGAACACTTTGGATCTGCAGCATTTTTCATGTGGATTTGAAATCATAAAATCATGTGGATTTGGAATCATAAAATGTTCCAAACCTGTCAAATGTTATAAACAGAAGGACAGAAAATATACTTTTTGCAGTCTTTCTTTAACTGATAGGTGGTTCATAAATCAATGATTTGATTTAAGATTTCTGGTTATTTTACAGACATATGTACACAGATACACACATGCACACATATGTACATATATATATATATATATATATATATATATATATATAATTACTCTTTACAAACATAAGACACTAATTTATAAAATTAAACCACTTCTTCCTCTAATATAAAATTATGCAAATCACAACTGTGTGAACTCCTATTTGGCAAAACATTTAAATCCTTACACAAATGAAGATCTTCACACTGTCAAGTTCCTCACTCATTAAAAGCATCTGAAGCCAAGAGAGGTAACTGTATCAAAAAGGGAAAAGGAAAAAGAAATCCATGGATACCATGTACACCTTCCAGGCACTCAAGGCAGAGAACTAAAGAAATTGGACATAGTTTTGAGGGATGAGTCCTCTCTTTCCATCTAGAGTTCCTTCAAGCCAGCCAGGTTCTCGTGAAAAATGCACTGTAGATAAGAAGGGGAAAATACAAAACATTCATTAATAGTTGTAGTAGTAATATTTACTTCCTTTCCCTAGACCACTCAAGATGGCAAACAAAAATCGAAGAGATACAGATAAGAGCTCAGAGCAATAGAAACATATAAAAGTTAAGCTAACAACAGAATTAAAAGGAAATTTGAAACATATCCATTAATTCACCACTTGTGTTAATTTGCTACTTGGCAATTTTGCAAAGATTCAGGTTCACTCTATCAAACTCTCTGGTTAATCTTTAACAGTTAAAGAGATGAAACTTTTGAATCTCCCTTATTTTTTCAGGGCTTTTGCTTTATTACAAACTTTCCTCAGGCCCATCAAACTTTATGGCAGTTGCATTATAGAGTATATATATGTGGCTGTTGAGGATTTTCATTTTTTTTGCTTGAGAAAAAGCACTATGTGGTCTTGAGCACAGCACTGGTACTGAGTGATAGAAAGTGATACTTGATTCTTTCCCTGCCAGTCAATTGTCTCTTAAAATCCTCCCTACTCCTCCACTGCTTTCCCACTTGGAATCTTGACTCACTCCTTTTGCTTTATTGATGATGGAATTCAAAAAGAACAAAGAAAGAAATGGACATGGGTCTGCAAACCATAAGAATCACCCCTGCAACCAAAAAAAGGAAACACATTTAGAAAAGTGCTAAGAACTTATTAATTGATGACACCTGGTTGGCTTCAGTATGCTTGTTGTGCTTTCAGGAAGAGTATCATTTTGTTTTATTTTATTTATTTTTTGGAACTGTTATGCTTCCCCCCCCCTCCCATCCACTGACTTAATGAATAACCTTCCAAGGATAGAGCCACTAAACAAGGATTTTAAGAGATGGTTTAGTATTTAGTGGTAAAACTGACCACGTGTAAGTTCGGAAAACTGCTCAGGTAGGAGAAAGATAACGAATTTGCACACACGTACACACACATAGCACTTAGAAATTAATACCATATGGAGGTACAGGAGCCGTTTTTCCAAGACAAACCTTGTGGGCTCATAAATACTTCTCATGATATACAAATGCTACTTGACTCCAGGAAATCCTACTTAACACCACCCACTGCTATTGAAAGTTCACCAGGAATCAACCACATATTTTCAAGTCTTTCTGCAGGCAATAAACAATAAATTTATATTTTCAGGTAGGATACTCACGATGTTCTAGTCTACCCAAATACTGAATTCTGTGCTGGACAGAATATGGAAATATACAAACCTTGAAGAGAGACTCTTCCTTATCTATTTTTATATTATTAATATTGTTGTTGTTAATACTGTTATGTCATCATTACTATCAACACCACCAGAACCTGGATATCTATGGGACCATCTGTGTCATCATGAGACTCTCTGAATCTTGACAACATCAGGAAAAGCCTTCTTAAGAGTCACATTACTTGCAGAGGCATGTGGGAGACAGCTTTTTCCTGTGTTGGTCTCAAACTATGAACAGAATTTCCAGAAGTGTCATGATTACTTCTCTGCTCATAGGAAAGGCGTGAGCCATCTTTCTACTTAGCCCTTTAAAATGTTTTGATATTTACTGATTATTGTGATGATTTTAATAGTTTTCTAATTTGTTTTTCTGAGTATAGGTTAACTACTTTGAGCACTATTTTTAGTAGATAAATATGTAAAAAATATAAGGATGGAGTTTACTCATTAGGACCATTGTATGTGAAACCTGCTTGAAATGAAAAGATAGGAGGAATTTTCTTTAGTTATCAGTCCTGTGTTACAATACTTGCATATTGCTTGAAGTGAATAAGCAAGTACTTGTGCTTTATAGAAGGCTCTAAGATGAATTATTTCATCATTCACATGAACATCAATGTAGGGTGGGCAGAAATTACAGAAATGCCTGAATGGAACTATATCTGATATGGAAGGAAACAGGGTCCCTTTGCCTATATAGGCTTTCTGCTTTTCCCAAAGGGGTTTGGAGCAGGCTTTTGTTCTTTTAGTCCTACATATTTTAAATTATTAAGACATGTACAAACCACAATAGTTCAAGCAACATAGCAAACACTGTGGAAAGTGGGCATTACTGTGGAAGTAGTTTGTAAAAAGATACTCAAGCAATTCTCTCTCTCTCTGAAGGCAGAATATAACTAGAAATAAGCAAAATAAGTGCATAAATAGTTCTACAGGTGCTTAAAGAAAAATAATGGTTCTGTGTCTTGTGCTCTCCACTTTCAAGTGCTAGTGCCAGGCAACTGAAGAACAGTGCTGCTTATGCATATATTTTAAAAGAAAAATTTCAAGATGACAGGTACATACATTAATCCACACAGCTTCAAAATCACAAAATGGATCTCTACAATGATGTCAAAAATTGAAAATGCAACTCATAATGGAAGGGTCTGATTAAAGTTTGCCAAAAAGGAAAACATAGAAAAATACCCTTCTCAAATGGAAACTTTAAACTACTGTTAATAATTAGCATGCCATTTATCCTTTTGTCATTTTCACTACATGATTATAGGGTATGAGCATATTTCAAATGGAATGCTCTAACATCACCACAAATGGTCTCCAAAAGTTCTTTCCCACAGCAGCCATGACTCTAACCCCCCACCAACACACACACAAAGGATGGGGGGAGAGGGAGGGGGAGAAAGAGAGAGACTGTAGACATTATACAATTCTCAACTGTATACACTTTTTAAGTTAGTCAGCATATAAAGGGTTAGACAGTCCATAATAATAATTATTTTAAGGCTTAAACTGTTGCTGGCCCAGTCTAATTCACACTGAGAAGCTGAGGTACAGCAGTACCAGAGAACTTCACATCTTTCATATTAATTATTCACACTCACTATATCACTATTGATATATAGTATCATTGTTACACATGACACTTTTCAGAGGTACAATAAAAATCAAATGCTGTATACAAGAAGAGAACATTCAAAGCAAAGAAAGGCAACCAAGGAGAAGACAATGGTATTGGTACCAAGGGAAAGGATGTATTCAATTCACTGTTACATAGCTAGGCTGAGTTTCAGTAAGGGATGAGAATAAAAGCATAGACTATTATTGCTGTTCAGGTATCTGAGCAGCACCCACCCACATGATCAATCTCCAGATCATCATTTTGGTTCAATGCAGAGCCAGTTCTGTCTCATTTAACTTTTTAACTTTTGTATGGCTTTAACTTTCTAATCTTAGTCTAAATCTAAATATGGTTAGCCCTGACTAGAGCAAAGCCATTATGTCGATTACATTTCCTATGTGATGACTTGCCATATAACAAATGATTCAGTGGGTCTAAACTAACTCAAATTAACCAACGGGAGTCCAGTGCTTGTGTCATTACATCTGTTTTCTCTGTTTCATGTTGTTTTGGTTTTTGTTACAGTATTTTATGATTATTTTGTTAGTGGTTTTCATTCTTTTTTTCAAATCAAATTATCATTAGTCTGCCTTGTTGGTTCCTATATCTTCCATATTTTGATTCTATTACAAGTGGATCAGGTTTTCTTCTCTTTTGTGTATACCCTATCCTGGAAAGAGGCTGTGGGTCTCAGAAACAGAGTGAACAATCCAAGTTCCTTGCTGACCTCCTTAAATCTTTCAAATCCTTTAGTTACAAGTTAATAAGTCTCATATTCCAATGGATGTATTCTTTATACAAAGCTGTAATTATACATGTACATGCAGTATATGCACCACATAAACATTACATGCTCCCCAAGCAATGTGGGGAGAACCTCTTCTTTCAAATGCAATGATACACCAAAAGAGAAACCTCAGTTCCTCTCAGCAGAGCAAATATGAACAGGCTGCAAAGCAAAGAAAAAGTATTTCTTTACTATGAATTTTAAATCAGCAGTTTTGTCCTTAGAACAAACTGCTTATAGAAACCACTTAACAGTTCCTGAAGGGCTGTGCAGTGACTTGACCTACTGCCTTTCGCCTTCTGCAGATTCACCATAAACCAACTCTGAGATCCAGTCAGCAGACTTTGTATCTACTTCTGTAACCAGAAATATTTTGTATTCTTTTTGTCACTTTAACCCAAGTCCTACAGCCCGTATTTCTCCTGTACAAAATAGTCTCTGAAAATAGCTTGGTGGTTTTAGGAAAAAAGATGTTAAATCTCCCAGTCAAGGTTTCCCACTTCAGAATAAGAGAAGATGGAGGAGGATAAAGCCTGAAGAGAGGAAAGGGATAGTAGGGAAGAGGAAAAATAAAAGAGGAATGACACAACCCTCTCCCCCTTAATGGAAAAGGCACCTCATGTCAGATCTAATTTAACAGTTATTTTAATAGTTGATACTAACAGTATGTCAATTTGATTGATGCATTGTCACTTGGATAGTTAAAGTTATTGGTAGAGCTGGAAAAATGATGTATTATTATCTTAATTCATCATTTGAGAGTTATTAAGGCGTAGGGGAATTTAAACTAAGTGATGAATTTGAATTGATTCCATGGTGTCTGAAAGCAGTCTAAGTGCATAAGGAGGTAGACGATGAGGAAAGGAGTGAAAAGGATGCATCTTTTTTGAGGGCAGTTGAAGGGCAACTGAGAACAATTTTGTCAGCGCGGGCTGAGGTCAAGCAGGAGCCGGGTCAAGGCAGCCGGCAGCCACGTCCCAAGCAGTCCTCCGGGTGGGCGGCCACAGGCAAGCGGCCAGGAACTAAGGATCGCCTTAACAGCAGGCACACAACAGAAAAGAACGACGGGTTGCCTCACCCCAAACACAAAGCGGTTGCAGCACCAGAACGCAGGGAAGAGTCGCGGGGAAACCAAACAGCAGCACACAGGCACGGACCGGACGGGGTCAAGGCACGGGCGACAGACGCACGGGTAGCCGACGGTTGTTGCTCCGTGCCTTGCCCATCCCCGCGCCTGCCTAAAAAGGCCTGCAGCTCGGCCCGCAGCCAATCCGGGCGGAGCGCGTGGCTGGGCTCGCAGTTGAGCTACAGCTGGGAGCTCCCCGCCTCCAGGTGTTTCTCCTGGAGACGCCGGGAGCGGCGGCTGGCCTCCTTGGCTCGCCGCCGCTGCAGGAACGTCGGCGGCGGGGCGGTTGCCTCGGCCTTGGCCGAGGCCTCCTCGCGAGTAGGCAGAGCTCCGGGATCGGGCCCGGGACCCGCCTCCTCCCACGGCGCCGCGTCCGCCATGCCCCACGGCCCGGGAGCCGGGCCGGCAGCCTCCGCAACGGCGGGCCCTCCCGCAATGTCAGCAGCAGCCTCCATCTGGCGGGATGGGCCCTCGCCGGGATCGTCGTCTGCCGCGGCGTCCCAGTAGGCCCCCCCCGCAGCGGAGCCCTCCGCGACGGCCGCGGGGCCGCTGCCGCCGATCGCGGCCCCCGACGGGCCTGGATCCGCGTCCTCCTCCTCGGAGGCAAGACCGGCATCGGCCTCCACGGCGCCCGCCGGCGCGGCCACACCTGGGGCCCTGACAAATTTGATGGCTTTACGGATTCAGTAAATAAGAAAACGTAATTGATTATTCTCCCTGATAACGGAAGCTTCTGCTGTGGTGCATTTGGAATGAGCAAGACCACTGTGTTATTCACAGTGAAACCACTTTAAACCCTGCCCTCTCCTTCTCAGTGTGAAATGATGGCTGAGAAGAAGCAGTCACCTTCTGCCAGAATCAGAGAGTAGCTTTAATGCTAAAAATATTGGATAACATATATGTTTACAGTGGACTCCTGTATTGGTAACCTCCGTGCAAATGTGACTTTCACTTGATGTGGAGCAAAGCATCCTGTACCTAAAATTGCAGTGATGTGAACACAGACATATTGAAGCATTCGCGCGCATGTCAACATTATTTAATATTACGGGACATAAGTGTTCCCATTTGTTCCTATTTGTGGGGTTCCCGGAACAGAAGCTTTAAGAGATGGAGGGTCCTCTGTACTAACTTTTATTATTAGAGAATGATATTAGACTGGAATTGTTAAACATGAAGAACAAGTCCTATTGCAGAATGATGAACTCTGTTTCTACAGAAGAAAGCACAGGGAAGAAAAGGAATCATGTCTCCAAGTATTCAGTGGATGACTGTTTTGATTTTGGAAAAAGCCCACCTCCTTTCAGCCAATACATATTTCAATGGCTTTCTTTAGGGGCTTCATTAAAGACATAGAAATAAATATGAGTTTAAAATTACAAGCATGAGATTGGTCACTGGCTATTAGAATAATCAAAAACCTTTTCAAGAAATTGCTCATAAACAAACCATGACCAATATCAAAAGGACAGGGTTTCTTATTGAACTGAACTTGGCGTAAGTATCGAAGATTTTCCATATGGAAACAAGCAAAAGGTCTAAACTAGAATTAATGCTTATTACAGGACTTAATCCCTGGCTCTCCAGGGTCTTGGCAGATGTTTCTGACATCATACTCTATCTGGCTCTCCTTCAACTGGAGATACAGGAAGGACATCCTGTATTTAAAGAAATTTTAGGAAGCACAATAAGCTGCAGCACCAAAACAAGTCAATGTAATGTTAAAAATTACTATGAAAGGAACTGAAAAAATTTTTTTCAATATTTTTATAGCATTCTCAAAAATGATGCTGTGGAGCAGGAAGTAGAACAGAGTAGGGCACCAAAGCATCTTTTTGATTTTACCTTGAAAGCAGGGAATCCTTACCACAGTCTGAAGATAATGTAAGAAAAGTAAGGCTATGTAGAAAAAGCTACAACATGATCTTCTAATAAGGGTATTGCAGTATGAAAAGGAGCCATTCTGCAAGTTCCTAAACAAAATGGAAAGGGATCATGAAATTACTAAGGGGGAGCATATTCCCCTGTCTGGAAAAAAATAGTTCAAGAATAAATCTCAAGGAGTGGCATTATAGAGAATAAAATTTATATTTATAGAGAATAAAATTATGCTACTGTGGATAGAACTGAGACGGGGGGGGTCATTCTCTCCCCTTTTGAAGCAGAAGAACAGGACATCCACTGAAACCGAGGATCAGCAGCCTTCGAGGTAAATTAAATGAAGCATTTCACACAGTTTTTATTAGGTTACAAAACTATTAACTGAAGCACTGACACCTATTAGTTCAGGCAGCTTCCAAACAGGATTAGACAAATTCCCAGAGAATAGGGGGCTGAAAACTACGACAGTGAAAATAGAACTGCCACGTTCTAAAGCAGGGTATCCCACAGCAGAGGTTCTACTTGCCCAGGACTAAACAGCATTCGGTTCAATTTAAGCAAACAGTTCTTGTTCCAAGAAGTTACAAGAAGAGATATCTTTTGATTTCCTTAAGAGAACAGATGTATGAAGGTACATTTTTTCCTGGAAACAAACCAACCAACCACCAAACTTCAAGGGGCTTCATCAATGGCCTTGGGCATTTGATTAGACACTGACATAGGACAGATTAAAGTGAGAGGAAAACCTAAGATAATCCATTTTACACAGTAAGAAGAGAGGTGCAAGTCATTTAACCTGACGCTGTATTCTCCGAATAACTCTAAGGATAGGTTTTTAGAATCCAGGCAGGGTCAGCTATATCCTTCCTTCATTTCCTTTATTGAGTAGCTCTGGTAATCGAGGGACTGGCAAAACCACCTCTGACTATTCCTGCCAAAGAAAGCTCCATGAAAACATACCTTGATGGGCGACTTGAATGCACATGCATCCACAATGGGGGAAATCCATTAAGCAACTGCTCCAACATTGTTACGGTCACATGTTAAAATTTGCACATGTAGGTGTGATTATCTGGTTCTGAATCACATCATTAACAACCCAACTTTTCCAAAAGGCACAGCTGGGATCAACAGTTTCTTAAATGTGGCCTTAATAATATGAGAAGAACACAGGGCCAAAGGCTCCTATGCAGATAAGATATCATTTAAGTAGGGCATAGCAGGAAAGGGTTTACCGCATCTCTCGTTTCCCTTTTGAGGAACAGGCACAAGATATGACAAGCCTGGAAATGTTCTGCTAAATTCCTATGTCGTGAACTATATGTTCAAATACTCTTATACATAGATCTGATTAGAAGAGTTCTTCATAGATGTGCTAAGAAATCCCACCCCTCAACTAAATTAAACTTGCTGTTAAGGCTTTGAAGAAACTAAACATTTATCTAACTCCTCTTTTATTACACTTGACTCTGAAACAATATGCCTGCAAGGTAGCTTTTGACAAGAAACGTCTATACCACACATTTCCATAACGGTAGATATGCCAGCCAGGTGTATTGGAAGAAAGGAAGAACAGGAGGAGAAATGAGGCAGGGAGAGGTTCAAATGTCTTCACCTGCTGCATCAAAAATGAAAGAATCTGGGCCAGATTTCTCAACTAAATGTGTCTTTGCACAGGCTTGATGCATATTTAAAATGTGCTTTTTCTTCTTCATCAAGAAAAATAGGAGCTTGTCCTGGGTTGCCTACTTCAGCATGTTTTAAAAATTAGAAAAACAATTTGCCAAGAAATGGAGTGACGAAAAAGACTAAGTACAGGGGAGATGTCCTCAATATATATATATATTTGGGATGAGATCTTAGAATCATAAAATCATAGAGCTGGAAGAGACCACAGGGGCCATCCAGTCCAAACCCCTGCTATGCAGGAACACACATCAAAGCACTCCCAACAGATGGCCATCCAGCCTCTGCTTAAAAATCTCCAAAGGAGACTCCACCACAGTCCAAGGCAGCATATTCCACTGCTGGACAGCAATGATTGTCAGGAAATTCTTCCCGAGGTTCAGGTGGAATCTCCTTTCCTGCAGCTTGAATCCATTGCTCCTTGTCCTAGTCTCCGGAGCAGCAGAAAACAAGCCCACTTCCTCCTCAACATGACATCCCTTCAGATATATAAACATGGCTATCATGTCCCTTCTTAACCTTCTCTTCTGGAGACAAAACATACCCAGCTCCCTAAGCCGTTCTTCATAGGTCATGGCTTCCAGACCCTTCACCATTTTGGGTGCCCTCCTCTGGACACACTCCAGCTTGTTGATATCCTTCTTGAATTGAGGTGCCCAGAACTGGGAACAGTATTCCAAATGAGGTCTAACCAAAGCAGAACAGAGTGGTACTATTAGCTCCCCTGATCTAGACACCATACTCCTATTGATGCAACCAAGAACTGCATTGGCTTTCTTGGCTGCCGCATCACACTGCTGTGTGATCACAGCTTGTGATCTATGAAGACTCCTAGATCCCTTTTGCACGTACTGTTGTCAGGCCACGTGTCCTCTCATCCTATGTTTGTGCATTCCATTTTTTCTGGCTAACTGCAGGACCTTATATTTATCTCTGCTGAAATTCATTTTGTTAGCTTTGGCCCAGCTCTCCAATCTGTCAAGGTCATTTTGAATTTTGATCCTGTCCTCTGGCATATTACCAACCCCTTCCAATTTGGTGTCATCTACAAATTTGATCAGCATGCTCTCTACTCCTTCATCCAAGTCATTGATGAAGATGTTGAATAGCACTGGGCCCAGGACAGAATTCTGTGGCACCCCATTAATCACTTCTAGTCACTTCTCTCCAGGTTGAAAAGCAGCCATTGGTGAGCACCGTTTGGGTTTTTCAGGTCAATCAACTACAAATCCACCTAACAGTAGTCCTGCCCAGACTGCATTTTACTAGCTTCTTTGCAAGAATGTCATGGAGAACTTTGTCAAAGGCCTTACTGAAACCAAGGTATGCTACGTCCACAGTATTCCCTTCATCTATCAAACTTGTAACTCTATCGTAAAACGAGATAAGATTAGTCTGGCACAACTTATTTTTGAGAAATCCATGTCGACTTTTAGTGATTATGGCATTGCTTTCTAAGTAATTACAAACTGACTGTTTAATGATCTGCTCTAGATCTTTCCTGGTATTGATGCCAGGCTGACCATTCGATAATTATTTGGGTCCTTTTTTTCCCCTTCTTGAAGATGGAGGTGACATCTGCCCTTCTCCAGTCTGCTGGCACTTCTCCTGTTCTCCAAGAGTTCTCAAAGAAATGACTTCTGCCAGTTCTTTTAATATCCTTGGATGTAATTTATCTGGCCCGGGAGACTTGAATTCATCTAGTTTAGCTAGGTATTCCTGTACTACTTCTCTACACATTCTGTGCTGCATTTCCCCCTTCCTTACCTGCTCCCCCCCCCGGCAGGTTGAGTACTTCTATCCTTTCGGGAGAAAACTGAGGCAAAGAAGCTGTTGAGCAGTTCTGCCTTTTCTCTTCCCTCTGTTAGTAATTGGCCATCTTCTCCATGCAGCAACCCTATCATTTCCTTCTTTTTCCTTTTGCTGTGGACATATCTAAAAAAGCCCTTTTTATTGTTTTTAATGTCTCTGGCAAGCCTGAGTTCATTCTGCGCTTTAGCTTTTCTGACCTTCTCCCTACATATCTTGGCTATTTGCTTGAATTCCTCTTTGGTGGTTTCACCATTCTTCCACTTCCTGTACATGTGTCTTTTAACACTTAGCTCGGCTGGGAGTTCTTTAGTCAACCATTCCAGTTTCTTTAGACACCTGCCATTTTGACTCCACAGTTTTAAATTGTGTCTTCAGTATCACGCTTTTAAGAAACTCCCATCCATTATGAACTCCCTTCTCTTTCGGTATTCTTGACCATGGAATTTCGGCAAGTAATCTTGATGCAAGTAGGGAGAACTACAAGAGGAAAAAGCCATATTTTAAGATTTCAAAATATGTTTTTTTTTCTTCAAGTTACTCAGAACAGCATAAATTTATTGGGTCCCCCATGAATCTAAAATCAAAGTGTAGAAAGCTCAATGCTTTGTCTCCAATTAACAATAGGGAAATTCAGGTTCTGCAATTGGTCATCCTTTCTGGCTGCCCTCTGTGTGTCACCTTGTTAACTGATTACTGTTCTAGTCCTGAGGTCAGTCATAAGTGAGATTCCTAGCAAACTAGGGCAAAGTGTGGTTCAAAGAATCTCCTTGGAGATGAAGATGGTAGTGTGATAACTGATGTCCCTGCCAGAGCTGCTGATGACGAGCAGCAGCTGTTGGTCCCTGTTGCTCTGGCTGGAGATGAATCCTGCAGCTCAAGAGCTCTCCCTGCTGCCATGGACCGAGCAGGCTCGGACGTTCCTCTGCCTGTTCCTTTAGGGCAGTGCTTCTCAACCTGTGGGTCCCCAGATGTTCATGGACTTCAGCTCCCAGAAGCCCCAGCCACTATGGTCAATGCTCAGGACTTCTGGGAGCTGAAGTCCACAAACATCTGGGGACCCACAGGTTGAGAACCACTGCTTTAGGGCAACACGGATCCGATTCTGAAGATGCCTTGGAGCCTGCATCAGCCCACAAACAAGACAGAGACTCAAGAGAGCTGGGCAAAGGGAGGCTCCCTTGGCTCCAGACCCGTGGATTTTGGACTCTGACTATGGCTTTTGCTTGTTGCTCTAGCTTAGGTAAATGGACTGCCTATGAGTAATTGCTTGCTTTGATTCCTCCTGGTGGTACTTTGCTATGTCTCCCACTCCCTTCTCTGGACTGGCTCGCCGCCTGGGTCTCTGACCTTGACAGGTAGGTGGCTGCCTTCATCAACAGTAAATGTTCTCACAGCACTGGGGGATTCTGGTTATGAGCACAGCATTAGATGTTACAGAAGATTTGGAGTTGCCACCAAAAAGAGCTGCACTTTGGTTTAATTCTTTAGCCTGGGACTGATGTTGGAAACAAAGCACAAAACATGATGCCCTCATGGGACTTCCTCTGACCCCACAAGAAGTAGCCAAGACACTGGACAAGAATGATAAATCTGCAGCAAAATGACACTGTGTCACTAGAAGTTATCAAGGGAGAGTAGAAAAGGAGACAACACAGGCTTAAATTATTTCATCCAAACTAATTCACACGTCAGTTTATACTGGCATGTAAACCAGTGATAGTGGATTTACAACTACCGTATATTAGCATTTAAGATATTTTCCACCAGTTTGACATTCGCAAACAAAGGACATACAGCTCAGTCTAGAAACTGTTAGCCTTCTCAGGGTGTAAAGGCCAGATAAGTAAAGTCTCAAGCAGGGACAAGTGTGCAGAAGCTATTTAATGGAACAGCTTTGAACAAACGCAGCCTTATCAACAGAAGGACACTGCCTTCTGTTAAAGCAGAGTTCGCTGGTAAAGCAAGCTCCTGCACTGCAGGTGGCGGTTTTCAGGCCATGGATGAAGAACAAAATTAAATGCACACTAACAATCTATCATGGTTGTAGGCTAGGTTTTCAGGTGTGTAACTTTTATCTTTAACCCATGATGCCCAGGTTTTTTGGCACTGAAAATGAACTACAAATGAGCATTTTCAATTGCTTTTGGTACTGAAATACTATCTCACCTTTTCATCACAGTCTACCACAGCAATAGATTTAGCCCACTGACAACTTCAGCTTCCTTAATCTATTGTTATATCCTCTACTGACATATCCTCCTGCTTGCTCAGTTGTTACCTATTGTGAATTCTGTGCATTACAAGCCTGGTTTATTTGCTTGCTTTCAGGCAGAGCTGCAGTACAGAGAGTGTGGAAGTGAGTGCATATTTGTGTGTGTTTGATCTTGTTGCTTCTCCTGCATATTCGGGACCACCAAAAGAAGCTGTTGTTAGGTCTGCAGGAGAATTCTGTGTTGTGTGGGTCAAGGTGTTGGGCTGAGAATGTCTAAAAAGGTTGTGGGAGAAGGTTGGAACAGCTAAGAAAAAAGAGCATACATGAATTGTGTATGGTAATTTGCATGTGTATGTGTATGTGTGCGCACGTGCGTGCTTTCAAGATGCCTGTTGACCTATGGCGACCCCATAAATTTCATAGGGTTTTCTTAGGCAAGGAATACTCAGCAGTGGTTTTGATAAATTCTTTCCTGTAAAAATAATCTACGTGACCTGGTATTCATTGATAATCTCCCATCCAAATACTAAAGTAACCAGGACTGTCAAAACAGAAGACATGAACATGGAAATAATGGTCTTGGAGCACAAAACTCAATAGCATAACCTTCAGCTACAATTTTGACGACTGATGAATCCGAAGTTATCAAATCCCAAGCTGGAAGAAACTGAGACCGACAGGAACCAACAAGGGGAATATCATTGAGAAGATAAGGAAGACAGTCAAAGACAGCACTTTGAGTCTGTTTGCTTTTTCTTATGGAAAGAACAGTACTTGCCAGTGGATTGGGAATGTCTGGAAGAACCTTGTGAAAACTTATATATGTGGAGAAGAATGCTGGACTGAGGAAGAGGCGCAACAACAGACATATAAAGACTTTTGTTTGTGCTGATGTGAGGACTTTTTGATACCTTATTTCTTGGCAATGGTCCTCATTTTGGGGATATACTGCAATCTCTCATCTGTGGTGATATAAAACAGGCCCTGCGACCAAAAAGTCCTCTATGATGGCCCTAGTTTGGGCAGAGATCCAATGAACAAGGCCAGGTGTGACATCTCAAAGCAACAATCCCAATAAGAGGCTTTGCCACACAACCAGCTGCATGCCAAGCTGTAGTGATAAGTTGGGAGGACAAAGTGTATGTTTCAAGGTAGAAAGCAGAGGCAGCTTTCTTATATCCTCAAGCAACCTTTCAAGAAGCAGAAGATTCTTTTCCCATATATATTGTTGGCAAGCCCCAATGCAAGCCTGACAGCTAGAGATGAAAAAGAGAGAGCACTGGAGTAGAATAGGCTTTTCAAATAATGGAATCAAGCTTGTACCCTTCTTTATCTCCAGGACTCAAGTACGGCTTATGTGATGGATTAAAGGTAGCTGCCTTCATAATGACTGGGTTTAGCAATGGATATTTGAAAAGCACAGCACAGTTGGAATCCTGGACCCAATACAGGCAGTTGATATGGTGAGATGTTGGCTAAGTCAACAGAGGTGACTTCCAAGAGCACTTAGCAATGTCCACAAAAGTGGGCAGAAATGCCCTGGAGGGCAAGTTTCGGAGTTGATATGATGAAAAACTGGATCAGGAGTTGGGGTAGAAAGCTGTTGAAATACTGAGGTCCAAAACCTCAGCACCTGATTAGTATATCAGTTAATGTCACTCAGTGGAGATGGTGGGTCCTGGTTGGCTACATTTGGGTCTGGCAATTGTTTCAGTGCAGGAGGAGAAGATGAATTGGAGTTGGAGTCTTTAGAGACAGAACTTAAAGGATGAGAAGAGAGGGAGCGTCTGCCCCTCAATACATCAGAAGGAAGGAGAACTGCAGAAGGACAATACTTCTGCAGCATCCTGTCTCAAAATCAATGCTAATGGAAGTGGTTGTGAAAGGGAAGGAGGAGGAAGAGGAGGGGAACCTGCTGCTGCCACTGGAAATCTCACACCCACCAATCTGGTGGAAGTTGGTTGATCTAGAAAAGGCAGCTGATCACATGGAGGTGGATGTAAAAGAGATGCTAACAATGAGACTCTTGGGACCGGTGGGCCTCAGAGTTCAGCTGATCCATAATCACAGGCAGAAGTTGACAGTGGTGGATAAAGACTAGTCTCTATTATCATATGGATGGTAATTGTCTCAACCCGGTGGAGGATGTGCCCAATATTCATTGTAGGAAAAATGATGATGGAGGGAAAGATGATGATGAAAAAGCTCCTGAAAGCAAAGATAAGACAGCTCTTGCAGTGTGCCAGGTAAGCACACTGTTGAACTGGTGACCTGGGCCTATGTGAGGTGATGGGGAGACAACTAGGAGTGGTAGATTGACCTCTTGCTGAGATGTGGGTGGAAGAGTGATCAAGCATCTCATCCTCCAAATGTGACCCCAGACATTGAACATTTTTCATGTTTGAGTCTAGGAGAAGATCTTCTTCTAAGCATTCTAGAACAGGAACAGGCAAACCAGGAGTAGATGAGGCCAAGGCCACAACAATAGGGCTAATAGCAACTGGGAGAACAGGAACAGACAATGCCATCAGATCAATGGTGCACGGACAGGGCTGGATCTCTTCTGATGAGACAACAAGTCATCTGCAGAAACATCAGCAGACTTTGATTTCTTCTTATGAACTGAAGCATCATCAGATGGTTTCTTTCACTTGTTGGAAGCAGCAGAAACTTCAGATGGAGTTTGCACAGATTCACATGGTGCCAATGACTTTGAGTGATGCTGGCCTGAATCCTAAGTAGATGGTGTTAAGGCTCCATGATGAGCAAGGGAAGCTTTGTTGCTTCTAGCATGATCCATTGATACAGTACATGGTGAAGCTGACATTACAGCAGTGTGCAAAGCAATGCCTGGAGAGGCCATGAAATGAGGCCTGTTTGGTACAGCAAGATCAGTTGTGTTGATGACCAACTCTCAGAGCAGGGCTTCAAGATGTGAAGCCCTGTTCTGACCAGCCTAGTGATAAAAGGCTCTACACCAGTGGTTCTCAACCTGTGGGTCCCCAGATGTTTGTGGACTTCAGCTCCCAGAAGCCCCAGCCACTATGGTCAATGCTCAGGGCTTCTGGGAGCTGAAGTCCAAAAACATCTGGGGACCCACAGGTTGAGAACCACTGCTCTACACTGTGAGCACTCCCCCAAGCAGACACTTAGCAGAAACTCAGAACAGCTGTCTATCTGGGAGATCTTCTTTCTAATGGAGACATATAAAGTATGCTGTAGATGCCATAAATGGGAGAAGAGTCAAGGAATAAAAAGTCAAAGAAGAGCAGCTAACACACAAAGTTCCCTATGATGCAGCCACAACGATGGATGAAAGAGAACTGAGGAGGTTTGAGTGGGAACCTTAATAAGATGTGTGGCATGTTGGGTGGTGGCCCTTCAGCCAAGGAGATCGAGCTCTAGATATCTCTGAAGGTGGTGTTTGCAGGTGTAGAAAATGTGTAAGTCACAGAGAAAGAAGAACCAAGACTTCAGGCTTCCACCTCAAATTAAACAGAGTGACAAAACACACACACTGAACTAATTATCTAAGCAATCTCCTCTGATTAGGAATCAATGCATTCAAAACTGGAGCTGAAAAACTGCATTAGTTTGTGCTAGGATGACTGATAGGATAATGGTACTAGTATTTTTCTGTTTGCAAAGAACTTCTGATATAGCAGCTGGCTGCTCACAAGTGAAACAGGGGTAAGAAGAAACAATACAAATTCACATTAATTAAAAAAAAAGTTTTTTAAAAAATGTCTGGTTCCTGGGTTGCTCAAAAGACAAAGGTTAAACCAAACTATGGCTTAGTTTTACATCCAAATGAAGATAGAGCCGTCCACTCTCACTAGTGACTCAACTAGCATAATCTCATTTCCATTTCTTATGCATTCCTTCTATTGCGCTTCATCAAACCATTTTATATGTCATATCTTCCTAAGTACAGTTGCCTACCTCCATACTTTTAATACTAACTACATGTGCCTTAAATAGCACCTTTGATGTTTATAATTATATTTGGCAGTTCCAGCTATTCCATTCAGTTTATCTCAGTGTATCCTAAAGACTCTGATCCTGTAGGATATCTGCATCTTTAAATAAAAAAATAAATAAAAATTCTAATCTTAAGTGGCTCAAGTTCTCAAGAAAAATAAAATGTTTTATTGTCATATTTTAAATGTTCAAACGCTAACAAATTAAATTGTCCTCCATACTAAGAAAGACTCACATCAAGAATTTTTTATGTCAACTTTTGTTTAGCTTTTGGCCACAGTCTCAGTAACACAAATATGCACAGTTAAGAATATACTGCAATTTCGGGGGGGGGGTGTGAGTGTGTGATATTGCTACATTTAATTATAATTTGGTGATTTATGGCTTTATAAAAACCATAATACTTACCATCCTCAAAAACTGCCCCAGTTTGAAAAGATAATTCAGAGCTATGCTCTGCCTCACATGGGTACACAGCTCTTGCTTTTCTGCTGACAACACTGAAAAATAGTACATTTTTTTAGTGCTTAAAATAAACAAGTAGTGCTTGCAGGATCAGTATGCAGTGGTGACATGTTGAAATAAAACTAACGGCAACCCATGAAGCGCTTCAATGTTCAAGCATGCCAAGAAAGCAAAACCGTATCTGCATGAGAAATCACCTCACTTATCTCAGGGTGAACAAAATGCAGCTCTCCAGATGTTGTTGGACTTCATTTCCAGTCATTCCTCACCAATGGCTGCCCAGCTAGAACTAGTCCAAGTTCATCTGGATGACTACACTTTGCCCACCCATGCACTATTGAACAAATGCAGGGCATGCAAGATGATAATTTATTCTTAATGCAAAGAAACCATAAGGTGCAGAGAAGCCTGTTTCACTAAGGTCATTAAAAAATCTCAACACATTTCAGTTAGTGCAGCTATTCCTGGAGGCATATATTCTGGTAACTGTAGCTACATTTTAAAAAAATCCAAAAGTAATGACTGTCAAAGGTTCATAAATTTACACTCAGATTTCCGCTGAAACAGTATGAAATTAAACTGGAAACTTGTGTAATTTGGCTATTAAATATGAAGAAATTGAGGTCTACAGTGATCATTGTCTCATGTAATTGCAGCTAGATGCAGCTTGTTGCTTTCCAAAGAAAATAACAAGAGAGAATAGGGGAGGGAAGAGAGAACCAATAAAAACAACAGCCTTGGTCATGTCATAAAAGCTACTTTTACACCCAGAGAGATGCACAGTAAAATTGCTTCACACAACCTTTTGCCTGAAGTAGCAGAAAAAAATCATGTCACACACTGTTCAGATCTAAACAAAAGCAAATGGAGGTATCTTTACTCCTCACACAATCCAGTTCCATCCATGCTTTCTCACTATGGGTGGAGCCGCAGTTAGGATTCAATACGAAGTAGTCTGTGGCAGTGCCACTCCATGTGGTCCCTGGACACTGTGTCTCTGAACCATTAGCTGCCAGTCCTTGGTTAAGTTTCCAGGAAAAAAAAGAAACAACTGTAGCCAATGGGCACAAATATGGCGCCAGTCCCTCAAACCAGATACCCAGAGAAATATTGATCTAAACTACAGTGTTTAAACAGATCTTCACCATCACTCAAATCTAAAAATATTGCTTGCGTCACGAAAGTCAAAATGATTAGTCTACCTCTTTAGGCCATAAGTTATTTTTAAAGGAATATTAAAGGAAACATGGTTACCTGCATGCTGCCTACTTTTTTCTTTTTGTTTGCTTTTTACAAAAATGGGTGGGGGGACAGAAACTTGAATGAATATAACCGAACAGAACAGCACTACCTTCCAGCTGGTCTGTCAGTCTCTCTGCCAGGAGAAGGGAAGGAAAATGCCGATAATGATGGTCCAACCGAGGTAAGTGCTGCATTCGACTGGATATTTGTCCAGGAAACCATTGATGAATGAATCTCACTGGAACTGAAAGAAGATATTTTCAAGGAAGGATTATCAATTTGTAGTTTTAACTCCATACCTCTGTAAATCACTGGTCTAAATTTTGATACCTGTGAAATCAGTGAATTTGTTTGCTTCCATAATGCATGCTTCACCTTTATGAGACGCCTTTCAATACATGGCACCAATCATACATGAATAGGTTATAATCATAGCAACTCTGCTAACATGAAAAAATACTGCTTTGCGTCATGCAGGCATCTTTTTACTCTTTAATGATCTAGTTTTATTGCTATATATGAACCATGCCGTGCTCTTAGAACAAAATGAAGAGGCTGAATTAAATAATGAAGTTTATTCAGAAGAGGGTTAGTTGACACCCAGTGTGATCTAATCAAAGTCTGAGAACATCAAACAATTGCTAATAGCATGTCTAACAAAGAGTTACAGAATATTATACTGCCATGAACAGCAGTTAATATCTTGAGAGATATGGATAAATTGTCCATCATAGCTTTTGACTTTTTCTAAAAAAAGGATTTACTCTTCTTAGATAAAATGCAACACTGTCCCACGGTGGAATAGAAGGATATGGAAGGGAGTGAAAGCCTTAGAGCTATGACATGCCATCCAAGTTCTAGTCTCTAGTCTGGTCTGAAGTCAAAGGATGGGTTTTACGTCAGACTGTTTTACAAGATCCATTTTAGGTGATTTAGAGTCACTTTAAAGTCAGGATTTCCCTGCAGTCACTTCTATAAAGAGACTATTGAAACATAAACATTATTAAAACTTTCAAGTTTCTCTGTCCTAAGTTGACCTAAGCCAGATCTCAGAAGAGAGAAATAACCATGAATGTCATCACTGGATTCTGCAGTACAGGACTGAGCTATATATTGGGCTACAGGAATTACTGTAAATACATTCACATGTCATTCAACAGCATATAGATTCAGTATATCAAGTGAAAAAGTATGTGTTCCTCAGCTGTTATCTAATGGGTATGCTGCAAACTGAATGCACACCCTTTCCAACAAGCCAAATAAATTATGAGAAAAGCAGACACCTTTGAGCTTCATTCTTCCTTCTCCCTTGCTTTATGATAAATTCAGTCTTGCTGTAGAGAAATCACCGCAGAGCTCCTGTTAGATACAGCTTGTGGATATATATATGAAGAGTTCGTGGCCTACAATGCGGCAAGGAAAAGCTCTATTTCTGAAAGGAGTGCTGTGAAATCTCTGTGGATGCAACTAGAAAGAATGCTGCCCATCAAATATCCACATGGATCTTTAATTCATTGTCTCTCTCAAAATCCATACCTGTATTTCTATTTCAAAACAAAAGTCCAAGTTTGGCAATAAAATATATACTCAGATTGATTAAAAATCTCATTCTTATATACCTGGCTCCTGTGATGTTGAAACAAATTCCTGCATTATATATCCCTTGGATTACAGTAAATTTAGAATAGCTAAAAGTACATAAATAAAAGTTAGGACATAATATGAAATATTTTTACAATCATGGATAAATGGAAACAAGGTGAAAAATGGAAGACACATTATCTGCAACAGAAAAAACTGTCAATCATTTTTCTTTGACAAGGAAAATTATTGTCTTGTATAGTTCAGGTGCGTGGGAGGGATGGATAGGAAGGTTATAAACTACAGCTAGAAATCTGCACTGATATTCAGGAGTCAATTCCTGAATGCTTATCTGACTTGTTCCTAAGGTAACTCTGAAAGACAAAATCCTCTTATCTCAAAAATCATTGAGCAAAGAAAGCAAAAGGAAAAGGCCATGGAAAGAATCTACACCACCTCTTCAGAAAATTGAGGCCCCTTTCAGTCATAGTTTTGTAGTTGTCAAAGTCTGCACACATCAGGTGCAGAACTCCATATGACTTTAAAATGCTGGCAGTACGCAACTCATATAGAGTACTTTAACTTAATAAGCAAGACAATATTTTACAGACACTAATAAACAGATTTTCCTTGCATATTAAAGGTTACATGTGATATGTGGACATAGAAATATTGTGTGGGAATAGAGATGAGAGGATATTGTATTCCTAAATAGCTTTGTTGCGATTCTGCAGAAGTGACTATCAGGGCTATAGTAGCATGATCATTGTTTCAGAACTACTATTCTTGAAAGCAAGAAATTATCCCAAGTACTTGGGAGAGGAGTAAGACAGAAAGGCAGGATTTCCCATTGCATCTAAAATCTGAGACATGTATAAAACTGGGCACTTATTTATTTATTTAACTTGTATGCTGCCTTTCTCCCAGAGTGGGATCCAATGTGGCTCCCAGAGAGAGTCAAATTAAAAAAACTTTCACAATAAAATATTTTTTAAAAATGACAATCACCATATAAAGCAGTATAAAATCATTTAAAAAACATACAAAAGTCATAAAGAGAAATAAAACATCCCAGTAAGATGCTCCCCCAGTTACACAATAAAAGCCTGCTTAACTAAAAAGGTCTTTTGCCTCTCAGTGAAAAGAAAGCAGGGAAGGTGCCAGCCTACAGAAGCCTACTCTCACAGAAGGGAGTTCCAAAGAGTGGGAAAAGCCACTGAGAAGTCCCTCTCTTGTGTCCTCATCAAGCAAGCCTATGATGGTGGCAGAACCAAGAGAAGCCCTTTCTCTGTAGCTCTGAGATCTCTGGCAGATTCATATGGGGAGACTCAGCCCTCCAGACAGTCTAGCCCTAAGTGTATAGGGCTTTATAGGTCATGACCAGCATTCTGAGGTTATACCCTGAAAGAAACTGGAAGCCAGAGCAGCTAATTTAACAAGGGAGAATATCCTCTCTATAACTGGTCTCAGTCAGGCTTGGCTGTAGCATTTTGGACCCTCTGAAGTTTCCAAACAGTTTCCAAAGGCAGCTCCACATAGAGCGGATTACAGTTGTCCAAATGGGATCTAATCAAGGCATGTGTCACTGTAGAAAAAGGCATGATCAGCACAGATTGTAATAATAGTTTATGTAAATCTAGACTGCAAACTTCTTAGTATATCAGCTAACATCTTTTGTTAAGAGTCTAGTGACAAATTTGAAGCATAACTCTAAAAAAGCTGTCCAAGCCAAAACCTTTTAAAATTGCAATTTGCTGCAAGAAAAGAATACATTATTTATTCTAGTAGATCACAGATTTTAAGGGGTTGCTTTTTTTTTGTTAAATTCCTTCTTATTTAGGAACTGAAAAACAATCTTACAAGAAAAAGAACAAAAGAACAGAATTATTTTTAAAAAGCTACCTGACCCCTAAACATGGCATAGTTTCTACAATAATCTGCCATTCAAATCAAATGTTAATTTTACTAACCGTCAAACAGACAAGCATTAATAAAATTGGGTAAAAAACCAAAAACCAAAAAAATCAAAACAGGATATAAAAATAGAGGAGAGAACAAACAAGTGTTGACCACCAACTAAACTCATTTGAGGCCAAAGCACCAATAATTATTTCTGCTACCATCCCCTTCCCCCAAATACTTAATCATGTTTCAAATACACATATTGAATACTCCAAGCATCCTGCTAGTTCTGTCACTGTAGAGAGGAGTTACCTAACGGCTCTTCTCTTCTGCGCTCAGGACAATCAACCCCCACCCCATGACTGATGTGCTGAATCAAGCCAGCAGGATACCATGGATTGTTCCCAACACCTCTGAATTCAAAAGGCCTGCTGAATTATGTCTGCACAACCCCCTTTTGTTGCTCAGTATTTACAGTTCTCTATCCAGAAAAGACAGCCTATTTTTATAATGCAGGAAATTTAGTAGGGAAACAATGCACAAAGCTGGAATTCAGCACTGCTCAAAGAAACCAAAATATTTAATTTTCCAAGCTTTATTGCAAGACTATGTTATGACACACTTATGATACGCCTACCACTGCTATACAGGAAACTGCATACTCATGGTACGCATACTGTCATTAATTATGAACATGCCTGTTTGGCTTTGCATCTAGTGTGAAGAACACAGAAACAACTACGACCTGAAGCAGCACTGCATTCTTATAATTCCTATATTTTTACAATTCCTATAATTTCTATATGTGTCCCTTTTTGGAAAAAACGTACAACACAACTAAACAAATAAAGTAAATGTAGGAATAGATCTTGACACTCTGGCTATAGGGTCTTCAGAACAGCAGTTTTAGGAGCATTAAAAACAGGTAAATCCAACTCTGAATAGGTGAGGTCTTTATCTTAACACAAGAAAGAGCAAAAGCCATAATGGTAACTTTTTAACAAAGCAATCAGCTATACAGGCTTCCTTCTGGGCGCTTTGAATGGCAGTAAAAGATTCACTCCTTTAAAAACTCTTAGTATGATTCACTTTCTACAAAAGGTTTAACCCAGAATAGAATGTTTCCCTGGGCTACACAGCACAGAAGCACTATTGCAACTGCACCAGTCTTCAATCTTCCACTGTGACTGCCACTGTGATTCTACATTTCTCTTTTCCAGATGATTGCACAGAGGACTGAACTTTGAGATTTAATATTACCAAGAGGCGGGGGAAGAGACATTAAATTGCACGTACTATTTTCCTGTATAAAAGCTCTAGGTTAATTATAAAAACGCTTTTCACCTACATGCTTATTCTAAAATACTTTTGATGCCCTTTCCCAAATATCATTTTGGGTGCATTTGGATGGCTAAATTTGCTAATACATAAGAATTTACATTTAGAATAATATTTTTTCCAAACCTAATGGTAGGATCCATACATGCACATGCCACTAGGCTAGTGGAAGTAGACTGTTTTATCTCTTCTCTCCGCCAAGAGACTCTGTAGTCCCTGAAAATACTATAGTCAGGCAAGTCTGCTAAATGCAGAGAATGGAAGGAGACAGAAGTATAATTCCCCAAAACTGGACAGACAAACATTTCGCAAGTTGAGGCCTTCAGCTAGCAGAAGACAGAACCAGCTGCAGTCTGTCACATTTTCTTAATTTGATGATTTTTATTACAAAGAACAGAAGTGCACTTCAGAAGAAACTGGGGCACTGTTTCTACTTTCTCTGTTGAAAAAAAATCTGTACATTGAATAGGAGCCCTGCCATTGAATAGAAATGTTGCTACTTACGGATGGGCTGCCCAATCGGCCGCATCACCACTGTCACTTATAAGGTGGTTTTTCTGTCCATCTGGAGGGCTGTTGGGGGCAGCAGTTGTTGGAGACTGAGAAGAAAGGGAATCCGTGCTACCAGTGGGTGTGCATTCTTTGGGAGGATTAAGACTGTCATCTGAGGCAGAAATATTAAAATAAGAAAAGCAAAAAGTAATAAATTGCAGCCTGATACTTATTATGCAAAAGATAATGAAATATTTGCCTCGTGAAACAGATTCCATTGATCTTTACTATCCTAACTTATGAATGGCTTCAAGCTACAAGTAAACTTAATTAACCATGAAACTGCTGTTTACTAGAACTGGAGGAGAACCAAGTGACAGCTTTTCTTCCATAAAATTAGCATACTGACATAACTACAACATCATCTGGATACATTTTCTGGATAAACATGGAGGATAGTCATCATTAGCTGACACTCAACTATTCAGATGCATAATTAACACCTAAATCATCACATGAATATCAGATGTGCAACAACAGGCTCAAGCTAAGGCCATGTACTCTACTTCATTACCCTCTACTCAATGACTACATACAGAATGTGTGAATGAATTACATTGAATTAACTCAGGAAGTGAAACTTTCCATTGCTGACACGAGCAAATTAAAGCACATTTTTCCCTGAAAGAAAGTATATTATTCAATTCAACTTTAGTATTTTGTAGATCCCAGTATAAATCTGGAATACAGAATATAGGAAAATAGCTAAGCAAAAGCAAACTACCCTTGAATTTATTTTTCAAGGTATAGTCAGCCCTCCGTATTCACAGAATCAACCAACTATGGCTTGAAAATATCCCTTCACCACAAAAAACTCACAAAGCAAATTTTGATTTTTGCCATTTTATGTAAGAGACACCATTTTAGTACATCCTTGTACATAATGGGACTTGAACATCCAGAGATTTTGGTAGCCATTGTGAAGGTGATCTTTGCGCAAAAAACTAGCATATACTGTGGGGAGGGCTGTTGCAGTTTCTTGCATTGCTCCAGGTTTTTAATTATAAGATACAAAAGAGATGTTTTTTCCCCTTATAAAGGAGAGCAGGCAAGAGCTTGGCTCAGCAAAGGAGATTCCCAAGCATGATTTAAAAGGGTTTTCCCCCTTTCCTTTATCTCCCGTGTTTAGGTTATTTACAACAGCAGGTTTTATCTGCATCTTTACATTTAGAGATGTTTAAGAGTGTAATCATGAATCCAAAAATACTAGGAAAACCCCAGGAACAGAATGGCATAAAGCATTCTTCTTATTCTAGAATAATATCATATATACAAAGATGCTGACTGGATTGTTTCGCAAAATGACAAATCCAATCAGGTTGTGCTTCTTTCATCACATACTTACAAGGTGTTTAACATAACATACCAGCAATCTACCTTTGTTACTTTGGTTTACTTTTGCTTTCGTTAAGAGTATCTGAACTGCACAGAGGTTCTCTATTTGCTTCCAAGATTTAAAATACTACTTATTTTTTCCCCTGTATCACTTTTGTCCTTGAGAGAGACACCAGACGAGGTGGTCCACTTTCCCCTTTCATAGTTATCTTTGGAATCTGTGGCTTCTGCTGTTGGGTCAAATCTTAATATTCATGGTTTTTTGCATTATTCTTTAAAATTTCATATTAGTTTTTATGATTATGATTAAGATCTTTCATTGTTTATCTCTAAGCTTTAATCTTCTGTTTTGGCATTAGCAGAAGTAACTGGCCCTTTTGGTAAACTGTCCAACTATACCATTAACTGGTAAAAATGTGAACCTACGCTGCATATACATGCCTTCAATTTGCCTATCAACTAGTGGGGAGAAAACACAGCCCACAGTGGACTTACTGACTGGAGATTCTGGTGGCACCAAGATACTTACTTATCTAGGAATAATAATATCCAAAGGCATTTTTCATAAATCTACACTACTTTCAATAACTGAATGACTATGAATAAACTGATTATTGAAATATGCTTGGATGTAGACAGACTGACACCTTTAAATTTGACTCTTTGGAGAAAAATTAATACATTTCAAATAAATATTATATCTTGGATAATACTGTTCAATTAGGAGTCCCCTATATAGTTGGCCCTTGGTATCTGCTAAGGTTGGTTTCAGGACGGGGATGCTCAGGTTCCATTATGTACAATGATACAGTAAAATGGCATCCCTTATATAAATAGCATAATCAAAGTTTGCTTTTTGGATTTTTATTAGGGGGAGATATTTTCAAGTTGTGGTTGGTTGAATCTGTAGATACAGAATTTGTGGATATGGAAGGTCGACTATATATACCTTGCAAATCCTTTCAAAAAATGTAATAACCTATTTCATAAATTTATTCAAGATTCCTCACAGACACATGGTCCTATTGAGGAGGATACAGTTTCCAAACAATGAATGCAGATTTGGTTTTCCAGTTCTTTATTTGTATCATCGGGTCTGTTTGTTGGCATCCATTACATCACCGGGGTTTTTCCTCTATTTGGATTTCCATCTAAGTATGTGTTAGAATCTTCTTTCCTCACACTTTTTTCCAGGGGAGGGTCTATCAATGTCAGAACAGATTTAATTCCTTCCTCCTGCAATGTTAGCAGTTAGGGGACTCCCATGGACCATGTCATGACAGTTGTGGTTTGATCCATTTTCTCATGTTAAATTAACTTGATGGAACAATCCAGATTTGAAAACTGGGAAGAAGACTTTTATGTGAAAACTCTGAGCTGACAAAATAGTTCTTACTCTGAATTAATTGATCAAGCTTGGATGACAAGTTTCTCTCATTCACTGGATTAAAAATGAGATTGGCAGCTTGTTCTGTATGTCGGCAATTATGTTCAATTGCAATTTTGGGGGTTTCTAGTACACCTCTCTAGCACTGCATGCCAACAATTTCCTCAGCTTTTGGAAACACTCACTGAGTTCATACAAGAGGGGAAAAAACGACACTACGGTATCTACTTATAAATTTATTATTGGTCAACAAATATGATATTCTGAGCCTTAGGAATGTAATGATAAGTTAGATAGGTCTCTATTGTCCAACCAATGGACTGTTGCTCTGTCTCCTAATCGGTCTTATATATGGATTTTAAACTCTGACTTATATACAAGTAGTGGATACATCTAGCTACGCACATCTGGCTCTGTACACAACTAGTGTATAAATCTAGCTATGCATATTGGGCACCATATACTAGATTACACAATATTATTTAGCAAAGATTTGAGTGAAACTGCTAACTTCTTGCATAGGAAACTCAATAATCTCTTAAACGTATGATCTGGCTGTGTCCAGTAACAGCATCCTTCGAAGGAAAGGTTATCAATCAAACTATTGTTTTGTTTTACAGCTTTTGTTGAATTTTACGGACTTATGTATTCTCTTGAATTATTTGCCCACATCTTGGAAGATCGCAGACATTAACTTTGGGCAAACACTGAACAACGGAAAGACATATTCCCACCATAAGTTACTCAATGAGCAGACATAACCTTTCAGCATTTAAGGATATAGCATACTATATCGATGTCAGAGAGCCAGTGTGGTATAGTGGTTTGGTGCAGTGGAGAACAGGGTTTGATTCCCCGTCTTGGCCATGGAAACCCACTGGATGACCTGGGGTGTGCCACACACTCTCAGTCCCAGAAACCTGCATGATAGGCTCGGCTTAGGGTCACCACAACTTAGAAATGATTTGAAGGTGCACAACAACAATAGATGCGAGTTGGACAGGGCTACTGTTAGGTGAATTTGTAACTGGTTGACTGACTGAACCCAAAAGGTGCTCACCAATGGCTGCTTTTCATCCTGGAGAAAAGTGACTAGTGGGGTACCACATGGTTCTGTCCTAGGCCCAGTGCTATTCAACATCTTCATCAATGACTTGGATGAAGGAGTAGAGGACATGCTGATCAAATTTGTAGATGACACCAAATTGGGAGAGGTTGCTAATATGCCAGAGGACAGGGTCAAAATTCAAAATGACCTTGACAGATTGGAGAACTGATCCAAAGCTAACAAAATGAACTTCAACAGAGAGAAATGTAAGGTCCTACACTTAGGCTGAAAAAATGGAAAGCACAAATATAGGATGGGGGACACGTAGCTTGATAACAGTACGTGTGAAAGGGATCTAGGAGTCTTGGCGGACCACAAGCTCAACATGAGTCAGCAGTGTGATGCAGCAGTGAAGAAAGCCAACGCGATTCTTGGTTGCATCAATAGGAGTATGCTGTCTAGATCAAGGGAGGTAATAGTACCACTCTATTCTGCTTTGGTTAGACCTCATTTGGAATACTGTGTCCACTTCTGGGCACCTCATTTCAAGAAGGATATTGACAAGCTGAAGCCTGTTCAGAGGAGAACAACCAAAATGGTAAAGGGTCTGCAAGCTATGCCCTATGAGGAACAGCTTAGGGAGCTGGGTATTTTTAATCTACAGAAGAGAAGGTTAAGAGGGGGATATGATAACCATGTTTAAATATTTGAACGGATGTCATGTTGAGGGAGCAGACTTGTTTTCTTCTGCTCCAGAGACTAGGAAAAGGAGCAATGGATTCAAGCTGCAGGAAAAGAGATTCCACCTGAACCTCAGGAAGAACTTCCTGATGGTCAGAGCTGCCTGGCAGTGGAATATGCTGCCTCAGTTGTGGTGGACTCTCCTTCTTTGGAGGTTTTTAAGCAGAGGCTGGATGGCCATCTGTTGGGAGTGCTTTGATGTGTGTTCCTGCATGGCAGGGGTTTGGACTGGATGGCCCCTGTGATCTCTTCCAACTGTTTGATTCTATGTTAACTTTACATAGATATTTGATCAACTGTTCTAAAGATCTATATATAAATTGTTTTTCTGATGCATTTCTTTCCTTCCTTCCTTCCTTCCTTCCTTCCTTCCTTCCTTCTTCTTTAAGTATGTTTCACTCTTTTTTCTATCTTTTTTCCTTAATATTATCTTGGTACAAAAAATACATGGAAAAAATGTTAATACTTGGTGGCATTCAGATGCAACTGAAAGTCATCACTTTGTTCAGCAACTTCTTTTCTAGAAGTACCACTTGCAGGCCTCTCATGAATTTCCAAGAAACACTGCCATTCTGTTAATGTTTAGAATGCATATATTGGCAAAAATAAAATAAAAAATAAAAATTCCTGATTTGAATATTTATTTTTACAATAGCTGCTAATCTAAACTAACTTGTAGTCACAAGGTGTGCAAACCTAAAGAGAATGAAAAGTTTCTGAAATAAATCATGCCAGTTCCTGCACAAGTGAACTGTCCAGCACAGAAAGTCTACTATCACGTTTCTGTGCATCTGGAACCTTGAGTAAGTGCTTTTCGGATGCTGTTTACAGTTCATATTTGCATGACACCACAAGAGCTCCTGCAGTAACTTGTTATAGTCCTACAAGAAATTTGCAGAGTCACATGTCACAAAGAGAATGATATTCTATAAAACTAAATAGAGATTACACTACTTTTTGGTAGTGACTTGCTCATTTTTTTAAATACTGAAATAAATATGCATGCCTGAAAGTTACATTAATATACAGTTGGCAACACAAGGTCACCCCCTGGCCATTCATATATAGTATAGTAGTATAGTATAGTTTATTTATTTGCTCAGTCCAAAGACCATTGCAATCCAACAACTACAAAAAACAAAACAAAACATCCAAAATCTCTTCAAACAGATCGCCCTCATAGCATAATTAAAACAATACCATAAAACGTTTTCATAGTAAAATTGAGACACAAGGTTAAAACGTAAATTACATATTCTCATATAAAATTACATAAATTACATAATTACAATTTACAAATACCATCTCTTATTCTGCAAGACTCTGATGCTTTTTATCTGGTATGAGCTCTAAAAAGTTTTCTCTTGCCCTAGCAGCCTTCACTGCAAATGCAGCAACCTTTCTAATCACATGTTGATTTGTTGATTGTACTAAAAAAGCAAGTTTCTCCTTTGCTGTCCAGTATTTCATTTTTCTTAGGAAAGGCGCTAGATAACTTTCCCTTGTCTCTGAATATATCTGACATTCAAGTAGATAATGAGCTAAATCTTCTAACACCAGCTCACCACATATGCACAGCCTTTCTTGGACTGGGATGTTATGAAATCTACCCCATTTCATCATTGTGTCCATTTGTTCAAAACGTAAGCGTGTAAAGGCTCTGCGAGCTTCCATGGACAGTGGGAATGCCAGATATTTTTCAAATCTGTGTTCTAATTTCAGTTTAGCTAGCCATTTAGTTGATCTACAAGATGTTAGGGCAGCAATGTCTAACTGAGCATTCACATCCGACACTCTTTGTTTAACCATCTTTTTGGTATCAGGCAACCTTGGGTTTAATAGCTGGTACGAAAAACCAAAGGTTAGTAACATATTTGAAAAATTCTGTAGCCAAAATGTTCCTTGCTGACAAGTCCTTTGTTCTTCTAAGCAAACCTTGGGGAGCCTATCTTCTGTTAAATTACTTATTCTGCACCAGAAATTTACCATCCTGGAATATATTAGGCCCTCAATCCTATCCATCCCAAATTCAGATCTAACTAAATAAGATGGAGTAGATTTAGAAACCCCTAAAATCATACGCAGGAATTGGGATTGGATATTTTCAATTTTTGCAAGATTTGCAAAGCCCCAAATTTCTGCCCCAAAAATAAGTGTTGGAATTACTTTTGCTTTAAAAATATTTATAATAGGGCGTAAAGAACCTGGGTACCTGTAGTTTAATAATCTATTTAAGGACTGCAAACTGGCCATAGCTTTTATTTCACTTTTCCTTATTTGTTGCACCCAGGAGCCTGATGATGAAAAATGGATACCAAGATAGCAATAGGATTTTACTTGCTCTAATTCTTTTGACTTGATAAACCATCTGTGTTGTTTCCTTTTTCTGCCAAAAACTACCACCTTTGACTTATCATTATTAATGACCAAGTCATTTTCTATGCAATATAAGTTAAGATGTCTAAGTAATCTTCTCAGACCCACTTGTGATGTTGAAAGGAGAATCATATCATCTGCATACAATAAGATGTTAATTGCTTTGTTTGAGATTTTTGGCATATGAAACTCACAGTTATGAAGAGAGGTAACAATGTCATTAATATAAAAGTTAAAAAGAAATGGAGCTAAAATACAGCCTTGTCGTACCCCTTTATATGTGGGGATAATATCTGTTAAAGTCAGACTGGCTCCTGTTCTGACCTTCAAAGAGGTTTCTGTATAAATAGATTTCAAAAGTGCTAAAAGTCTCTGATCTATATTTGTCTTTGACAGCTTATCCCATAAGCGATACCTGTTTATGGTGTCAAAAGCTGCACTTAAATCAATAAAAGCTGCAAAAAGTTGGCTACCTTGTTTTAAATACTTTGTTATCAGATGGTGTAATATAAAACAATTGTCCAATACAGATCTCCCTTTTCTAAAGCCTGCCTGTTCTTCGGCTAAAATGGAATTTGCTTCTGCCCAATCCTCTAGTTTATGGAGAAGGTGTTTTGCATTTTAGCAGGAATGCTAATCAGGCTAATTGGTCGATAGTTCTTAGGATCAAAACGATTTCCTTTTTTAAATATTGGCACTACTACACTAGCTTTCCAGTCTTTTGGGATACAACCAGTGTTGTTTATGTGGGTGAATAGCCCTGCCAAAACTGGTGCCCACCAGTCTACATTGCATTTAAATAATTCTGCAGGCAAAAGATCAATACCAGGGGCCTTATTGTCCTTTGTTGACTGAATAATGGATTTAATCTCTGATATCGTTACTGGGAACCACCCTGGAAATATAGTAAAATCTTGTATCCCAGCAACTCTGTCAGAAGATTTTTTCTCATCTTCTTTAAAAAGCTCTAAATAAAACCTTTCCCAACTTGAAGCAGAAATAGGGATGTCAAACATAACTTTTGACCCTTTGAGTCTATTTATGACCAAATGCCAAAAATAAGCTGAATTTGATTGTAATGCCGCTACTTCTAGATCAGCCCAGAATTGTTCCTGAAACTGGACCTTCTTTACTGCTATTAATTTTTTGTAATTACTTCTGAGTTTCAGCATCAGGTTCAGATCCATTTGGTCATTCGTGCCATGTGCTTTACGGATACATTTTCTCAATTCTTTTCTCAGTGCACTACATTCTGTATCAAACCATGAGGGCTTCCTTTTCTGCTGTTCTTTTGAATTCTGGTTAAATTTTAGAAAAGGTCTCAAATTCTTACATATATCCTGATATGCCTCCAATACCTCACTAATAGAAACAAAGAAACAAAGGATTGGCTAACTACCGCAAGTGAAAGGAAGCTAAGGCAAGGGCACTTTCCAATTAAACTAATAAAAGAAAAACTACTTGTAGCAAGAAACCACACAAGGAAGCAGATATCACATGCCATGCCCTGACCCATCTTAGCTGTATATCTATGCTATGGGTGGTGGTGGTAGGGATATAAATCTAGTATAAATGATTTATACTACATAAATAAATAACAGTCTACCTTTGTTGGACTGACTCGTTCCTTAGACATGTGCTACTCACTTTTCTGCAAGGATACTCATTATTACATATAATCTGCAATCCCAAATATAGTCTTCCTGGCAATAAAGCCCTAATAAACCTAACAGCACTTGTAAGATATGCATAAACTCTGCTGTAATTGATATGAATAGAGTTAGACTCAGGTCATGGCACAAACTGTGAATCAACAGAACTTGCCAAACAAAAACCAGTTTTCATTAAGCACAAAATAATATAGTTATACAAAAATTGGGAAAGACTCTTAAACTTTACATTTGCACTTTTAAAATTTAGGTATTTCTCACAGCAGTAACAGAGTTACTGTAGTAGAGTTATAGATAAAGCTTTTCAAGGTGCTTGTTTTGTAATATTACATTACAATTATTGATGTGTGTTTTCAAGTAGTGTCTGACTTGTGGTGACCATAAAGAAAAGCTATCATGGAGTTTTCTTGGCATGATTTGTTCAGAGGGGCTTGCCACTGGTCTCCTGGTCCCAACACTCAAAGTCCTACACCGCCTTGGGCCCTGTATTACAACAGTGAGGGAAACTGCATATTTAGTTCCACTGAGGTATCTGCACATTAAAAAAAACAAACAGAGGTAGGTGAGCCCCAAGGGGTGTTTTTGAGGGCTTTGACCCCTCCACACTCTCCTTTTTGCGGAAAAAAAACAAAAAGGGAATTGCCCTTCCCTGAAACCTGCTTTTAGATACAGCACAGCCCATCTGAAATTTTTAATTAAAAATACACATTTCTTTTTCAAAACTAGAAGTAGACTTCTGACCATTCCTGGGTAAGGCTTTTCACCATTTTAGGAGGTGCACGCAGTTCCCAGATGGTCCCGGGGCAAAAAACTGGCCCCCAGACTAGCTCTGGTTGTCAACCTCTGCCTTAAAAAAGTCACAGGGTATGAGATTTGGGCACCATGATTAAGTCACATCATAAGACGAAGAACAAAATCCACTTTAAAAAGGTCAACAGACAACAAAGAGAATTAGATTGTGAAGCAAGCGACACAAATTAGGTTACAGTGTCAATACAAGTCAAAATAAATTAATTTAAACTGTGAAGTGGTACAGTTATATCATAACAGCAGCGGACATCAAAAGGGAAATCTCTCTCACAGTCTTAAAACAATGACATCCTGCAGAACAAAACTGCACAGGATTTATTTTTTTTTGCACCTATTACTCATGTTAAATAACAAATGCTAACACAGGTTGCAATTCAGATCATGAGAAGAAGAATAACTAATACAGATAAATTGTTGACAAGATTTCAACTGCACCCTTCTCCACGGACACTGTACAAAGGGAGCCAGGTATCACAAGTGTCGCTATCACAGGAAAGAAGGAAATGGTATTAATTTGGATCATCTTCTTAGAGCTCTATCTTCTCTTCTAAATATCAACTGTGGTGTCACCTAAGTATCAGCAGTTCAGGTGGCAACAGGATTTTCTTCAGTCATCCAAATCACTTGCAGTGGGTGACACACCTCCTGCTTTAGCTGCTGTGGGTTTCATCTAAAAGGAATAGTGTACTACAGATATGTACTCCACGATGCAAGCATCAATTCCACAATCTGTAAAAAGATGGCACTGGACTGCCATCCTACCTCTTTGAGGAGGGGTGCCAACCTGCAAAGTTGTATGGCTTCTTTGAAGCTTATGTGAAATCACTTTGTTGTGACCCTAGAAAAACACCACCATTTAAAATCAGGTTTTAAAGAAATTTCTAGCTGTCCCTTGTCAAAGCACCCACATGAGAAAGATACAACCTGAAGAAAGATCAACCTCTGAAAGGAATTTTACTGACTAAGCAGTCATGGTTTCTGCAGTAAATATAGAGACACTGTATTTCTTTATCAACCACTCCAATAAGAACAGCAACAACCTTTTTTGTTATCCCAATCAAAATGCAGGCTTTGTCAGGCCATATGCAAAAGAAAAGGTATTATTGTTGGTAGGTAAGAAAGTACCTTCTTGTACATTAAAGTAGCACCCTTGGAAAGAAATTAAATTACCAAAAATCCCTTTCCGTTATCAAAAATGTTAGGTTTCAAGAGGATATCTGACGGCCAATTCCTTCATTAAGACAAAAATTCCCTTCCAAACAAATGTCTAAAGAGCTATAATATGCTATAATATGTATTTCTGCAAAATGATCTGTTTGATTTATTTAACACTAAACCACATATAGATAGCAAAGTTCTATTTATTTGTTACTTTCACCTCCTGTTTCTCCTCCATGGATGTCAAAAGTAGCATATTATCCTCAAGAGAATCCTGTGAGGAGAAGTGGTGGGATAGCTGCTTAATGAAAAGATTTCCACATCATTTCTCCTAGTTCTGTTCAGACAACAGAGCTCATACTGGTAGAGTAGGAGACTTCAAGCTCTATCTGCACTGTATAAACATTCCAACACATTGTAACATATCTACTTTATCCTAATTGCACAAAGCACTGCCCACTTATGCAAATTTGTGGGTGTAGTGCTGAGTTCCATATGAAGAAGAAAAATGAAATATTTATACCCAACTTTCTCAGAGGTAGAAAAGATCTCAGGTGCACCCTACTACCACTCCACATCCAGCTTAACTGCTACACTTTTCACTTCACATATTAGCACTTTTGTTTTTAATAATTTGAGCAATCAGTGCTTCTTTTATTGCTAAAATAGCTCTCCTTAAAATTCATTAGTAGCTGTGTTGACCAAAAAACAAAATCCAAAACACACACTGTGGAGATAGATTTATAAATCCAACCAGAAGAGGCAAAATTCATTACGCTAACTTTCAAAGTCCACTAGTTTCCTCATCAGGCAAAGACAGAAAAAAAAAAAATACAAGGCAAGTAAAATCATCTGCATCTTGCTTGGTACCCACAGAGTGGAAATGCCAAGGCTAAGAACCTCACTCTAAATCATGCCAGTGATTTATCTTCCCTTCTTGTATCAGCATATAAACAGATTCTTTGATGATAATAATAATAATAATAACAAATTTATTTCTATCCCGCCTCTCCCCACGGATCGAGATGGCGAACAACAATAATACATTAATTACATTAAAAATATTAAAAAACATACCCAATCCTCCCCACCCACCAACCCACCTAAAACCAACCCCCTAAAAATACACAACAATTAACAGTCAACTATTAAAAGTGGGAGGGGGTGGAAGTACTAGTCTGGGAAGGCTTCTCGGAAGAGAGCAGTCTTGACTGCTTTTTTAAAGCAGTCAAGACTGGTAATATGCCAGATCTCCTCCAGCAGGCCATTCCATAACTTGGGAGCGACAGAAGAGAAGGTCCTCCGGGTAACCGCAGCCAACCTAGTTCTGATTGGCTGCTGTAAATTCCTCCCAGAGGACCTTAGCGTGCGGGGCGGATTATATGGGAGAAGGCGATCCCACAGGTAGGCTGGCCCCAAGCCATGAAGGGCTTTAAAGGTAATGACCAGCACCTTGTACTGAGCCCAGAAACTAATAGGCAGCCAATGCAAAGACTTCAGAATTGGTGTTATGTGGTCAGTTTTAGGTCTACCAGTGACCAACCTGGCTGCCATATTCTGAACTAGCTGAAATTTCCAGACTAAGCACATGGGTAGCCCTACGTAGAGTGCATTACAGAAGTCAAGTCATGAAGTTACTAGCACATGCACCACTGTTTTTAGGTGTTCCAGCTCCAGGAAGGGGCGCAGCTGGCGTATCAGCCGAAGCTGATAACAGGCACTCCTGGCCGCCGCATCTATTTGAGCTGTCATCTGAAGTGGCGACTGTCATAACACTCATTCAGGGTAAGTGTGACCCCGTCTAGAACTGGTTGACAAACCTCCATACCTGGGCTAGGGCCCTTAACAGCAAGTACCTCCGTCTTATCTGGATTCAGCTTCAGTCTGTTTTTCCTCATCCAGTCCATTACTGCTTCAAGACATTCGTTCAGAGGAGAGATGCCACCCTTAGTTGATGCTATTATCCAAGGCATGGAGATATATATCTGGGTGTCATCAGCACACTGATAGCACCTTGCTCCATGCCTCCTGATGATCTCTCCCAGCGGTTTCATGTAGATGTTAAATAGCATTGGGGACAGGACAGTGCTCTGAGGGACGCCACATTTAAGCCCCTTTTTCAAGGAGCAGCTATCCCCAAGCATCACCATCTGGTATCTACCTGAGAGATAGTGCAGTGCCCCGACCCCCAACCCTCTCAGGCGTTCAGAAGGATACCATGGTCTATGGTATCGAAAGCCACTGAGAGGTCCAAGAGTACCAGCAGGGTCACTCTTCCCCTGTCGATACCCAGGCAATAAGGCGACCATGGCAGTCTCGACTCCATATCCTGCCCTGAAGCCAGTTTGAAATGGGTCTAGATAATCTGTTTCATCCAAGACAGCTTGGAGCTTTACACATGGATTCTTGGTTTATATACCTTTCACCTTTAGTCTCATCTCTAGACCTTCACCATAGACTGCTGAAGCATATCTCAACCTATTAAACAAAGTAACATGATAAAAGTGCAGATTTGGAAGCTAGTGTGTTAAATCAACTTCTTCCTAGACGAAATCATGCTCTGTTTGTGCCTGCATGGCTCCTCTTGGTTCTGCTTTGGAGTTGCATCAATACACTTGCTTCTTCTCCTGAAATCTTAGCCTTTTTTCTATCTCAGGCTATCTGCCAGGAACTTCTGCTCTCTAGTAGCAGGAACCAATTAATACCTCAAGGCATCCCTTAGGTTAGCTGGAAGAGTATGTAGCCACACCTAGAATCATCAAATAAAAAGAAATAACAGATGTGCAGCAGCCTCCTACGTGAACCTCTCATCAAGGTAGCTAAAAATAAAAGGATCAAGAAATCACAATCTCAGCAAGCTGTGGAAAACAATTCACAGCAAAGTCACAGATATTGTGTCAAGGTGTTAATTTTGACTTCATAATTAAAATGCCAAGATATGATAGATCCTGAGGTTACCATACAAAAAAGAAATCAGATACAAGCAGAGCAAGGAGAGGAACTTCATGCAAAGTGGAAAGTATAGTGACAAGCAGAAGCTCTAGCAATTAGAACACAGAGAGAGTGAGAAAGATTGAGAGGAAGAATTATAAGTGAATAAAAAACACAGAATAAGAACATAATACAGATTTTTCTGAACTAGAAAAAAAGTGACAGGGGGCTGTCCTACAAAAATGGTAATTCAGGTATGGAAAAAGAACATTAAACACACATCTTCTCTTTGGGGTAAAATGTTAAAGGATGAATATAAATGGTGATTTCTGGTACTGCTATGCCAAAAGCATACTAATAAACCTAACTAATAGGCTATCAGTCTACCTTGCTATCTCAATAGGAAAGCTAACACAGAGACATACAGATCGAAAATTGTTTCAAAACGGGAAACAAAATGTTTATTTAACTAGAAAAAGGGAAAAGAGACCGAGTACTATCACAGTGAACTGGGTATGGATATACGTAAACAGAAAACGGGGTTCCTGAAAATGATTTCCCTGAAAGCTATTAAGGACAGACAGCCTCTACATAGTATTATGTACTGACACATTAAGGTTTCAGTATACCCCTTGACATGATCTTTGAGAATTCAATTATCTCAAAAAGGATTTTACTAACAGCTATTAACTATTTTACGTATGCCAATTTAGAATTCTTCTTTTATCATGTCCAGATATTTAAATAGCAAGGGTACAGGACATTTGGCCCATGGGCCAGTTATAGCTCTTAAAGTACTGATGAGACTTTTACTGGCATCCTCAAAATAAAAAGAATTAAACTTCATGGATAGAAATTAGGAAGCTAATATTTTGAAATGCTTGAAGAACAGAACCTATGAAGCTTGCTACATTAATTCTAAATGAACACCAGCAAAAGATTCAAAATCCAAAATGAACAGCAACAAAAACCTTAACAGATTTATTGTAGTATAAGCCTTAATGTCAAAATGAATGATAATCTTTAAGACGTCATAACACTTTACTGCTCTTGCTGCAATAAACTAACATTGCTGCCTTCTTTGAATTTAATTCAAAATGTATTTGATAAGACCAATGTGGAAACTACTTTGAAATGTAAAAAAAAGTGAAGGAACTTCTGTTCTTAAGAGCATAGGTTTTTTTTTAGAACACAGAGGTTTGTTAATATTAATTATGGGCTATACATTTATGATTTTTACACTCTACTTGTTATGTCAGGTGCATACGATGAATTCTTAAAAAAAAATCCATGGCAATCCTTTAAAAAAGCAGCATGCATGTACATACAAACAGATTTCTGAGGCTGCATTTGCTTTTATCAATAAATGTAGAATAAATAGGAACAGAATAAATAAAAGTTTCTCAATATGCTTTATCTGTACATATAATCTCCAAATTAAAAACCCACTAATTTCATCTCCACACCTACAATACTTTGTGCGTTGTTTTCTCACGTACTGAGATAATTAACTAATGGCATAGAAAAAGAAGGGAAAACAAGGTAAAGAGACCAGAATACCTGACAATAACAATCTATAAACTCAAAGAAATGAAAATGAGCCCTGAGGAAATATCAAGGGTGTATTAAAATGCCAAATATCACCCTTCCTGCCTAGAACAGCTGGCTACATATATTTCTACTTTATTTCTTGGTAGGACAAACTTGTACACAACTTTTTAATCAGCTGATATTTAGTGGTTGTCTAAGCTAGTACAGTTTGCCAAACCTCACTTTTTTAGTCCAGGGTAGATGAACATGTGAGTGCATTTTGTCTATCAGTTCATGAAAGATCTCTTTTACTTTTCATTCCTTTCTTCTTCAATTTATCCTGCAGTTTTAGAATTGCTGTCAAAGGTCAAACACATTTCACTAAAAAGGGGAAATCTCTTTGTCAAAAGAAACTGAAGTTTTCCTATAGCTACAGATACAGTAATATGTCATAAGAACGTGCCCTCCTTGCCTATCTCCATTTTCCAATTAAAAAAAGATAAGAGAAATAGTGAAATAGAAAACTACTGTAGATTGCCCTGATGACACAAGATACACTGCAAATGCACGCTTCTACCAAGATAGAAAATACAATTAACATCTTACTGTCATCCAGCTCAAGACAGAGATTATATACAGGAACAGGCCTCTTATTACGTTGCCCTTGTCTTCTTGATTGTCGCGGCGGAGCATTTGGAGGAGACACTGACACAGAGATTGGCTCAGAGAGAGTGGTATCAGGTAAAGTTTGGAAAATCTGCAAACAGGAGCAAAGAGGGCACTGATTATTTACTATGAACAGCAACCTGTATAAATGCAACTATAAGCCAATATCAAAATAACATTTGTTTTGGATCCCATTCAAGGCAGGAAGGAGGGAAAAAAATCTCTATTCTTCAAGTTCTGGGAACATGCCATGACTAGTTTAAAGAATAAATACAAAATTAAAAATAAGCATAAATACCCTCTACACATCAACCGTTCCGAAAATCATTTAAAATAATTCACAGACCTAAGTATGTGCAACTGTGCTTGCCAGCTGGTAGGCCAAACAGAAATGAGATTTAATTATGAACCACCAGAGCAAGATATGGCTCTATAATTTCACCGGTCCATGTGTTTGTGCCAGATCTCCTTTCACGTTTTTTTTTCCTTCAAAACTGAGGGCAGCACCATTAAATTATAGCTCTTCCTTTAAATATTTTCCCATTCATACAATTTAGGAAAATATTTCTCCTCCAACTCAAAGCGACTGGCCTTACTAAATTTTCTCAAATTTGAATCAAACATAGGACTAAATTCAATGGGCTAGTCCCAATTAGAACAGACCCATTGAATCAATTTCAGAATAGAAATCAGTACTTATTTAAATCTCATTGATTCAATGGGACTATTCTAGTTGGGATTAGCAACTTGATTTGTTGCTGTTGTGTCATTCAAGTTGTTTCCAATTTATGGTGATCCTAAGGTGACCTATTGTGGGTTTTTCTGAGGCTGAGAGTATATGATGTGTCCATGGTCACCCAGTGGGTTTCCATGGCTGAGCAGGGAGCTGTAACCTGTTCTCTGTGGTCGTAGTCCAACACTCAAGCCACTATATCATGCTGGCTCTCAGAACTGGATATCGGCCACAGTGACAAGGAACAGGCAAAACCATCTCTGAGTATTCCTTGCCTAAGAAAACCATATGAAATTCATGGAGTTGCTGTAAGTTGACAGGGTATTTGAAAGTGGCACACACAATAAGACCTATATTTATCAACTTTTAATACATATATTAAGACCCGATTACAAAAATGTCAACTAAAATGTCCTCCAGAAACCTATAATATCTGAATTGAGGTCTGCAACTATATGAGAGCAGCAGTGGCAGCACACACCCGTACTAATATCTTTCAGGCACCAAGCAATTACCTCTTTATTTTTCAGGCTTTAAAACACAGATTCTTCCTCTGCTGTTCTTTTGAGCATGCTGTGTTTACTGTTTTCTGCTGTGTTTTTGAAAGTTATTGTAAACTGTCCTGGAAAATCTGAATTGGAGGGCAACATTATATTGTTTTTAAATAAATAAAAACCATGAAAGAAAGAGGAATTCAACCCTGCTTACCTACTTTTAACTATCATCCTCTGTTTACCATTTCCAGAAAGGTAAAAGGCATTTATTATTTATTAAAATATTTATATCCTGCCCCATATCAAGAGTTCTCAGAGCAGCTTGAGTAGCATTAAAATAGGCTACATCTATCCGCTTTTCTGCTTGCACACCCATTTGTTGCAGCTACAGGTAGAAAAGCTCCTAACAATGCCTTGACATGTGTTGTTGCATGCAAACACAAGAGAAGAACCTAGCTCCAACTAGTCTTTCTCACACGGGGAGAAGATCAAGATCTTGCCTTCATTCTTTTCCTGCTGTAGCAATGTCCTAATGGTTCTAAACACAATCAAAAAAGGACATAATACAGGTACAGGATGCAACTACAAAAATGCGGCTGGGGCCAAGCGGAGCACGTATAAGTAATGTACGATATAAAGACTTATTTTTGTGGATTTGTGTAATGAATAAAACTATGAAATGTATGGCACTGTCAAATTACTCTTTCTATAATGTAAATCAGTGGGGAAAGAATTTTGTCTAGTCTAGATGCTAATCTAGAAGGAGACAGAGTTTGCATATGCATTTTTTTATTCTACATCAAGTAGATTAGACTTCTGGGTTATTTTATTATCAGTCATTTATAAATTCTTTACTTCATCTCTTATATAAAAATAGAATTAAAAAGGAAGAAATCAAAACAATCTATGAATAGTAAAATAAAAATATAATTGCACATTGAACTACAAATGTATATCACATGAAACAAATGAATCCATATAAAACAGTTGAAAAGGTTATTTCAATAAAACCTCACATGCCACACTTGGGAAATAATCACAAAGCAGCGAAAATGCTTTGCAAGTCCAAAATGATTGCCCTAATAATAGCTCAGCAAAGGCGCTGTGTTGTGCAGTGGAAGACAAGCACTGAACTAGCTAATGTGGAGGGGCCATGTCATGGTTCCCAAAGGCATCATAGCAATAACACACAATATTTGGCCTTAAAATATGGAGGATAAAAATAAACACAAGATAGGTCTGCTTTCGTATAATCACAGCCCCTGAACAGCTCTACCTGAAATGCAACAGCATCAATATCCTGTGGCTTTGTAAATTTGTTAAAACACCAGACTCATAACAGTAGCACCAATTTCCTAGAAGAAGTGGAAGAGTCCCAAAACTAAACAATTTTTGTCTTGTGAATTAAACCCTCTGCCTGAGATACTTACTTCAATGTAGCTTCCCAACAAGCTCTGTCAAATCAGAATTGACCTGCTAAGACACTTAAGGGTGCAACCTGAATCAGATGAGCCAATGGGAAGCTTCTCCAAAGCACTTTAGAATGATGACCATATAAACATAAATATTATTTTTTTAAAATGTGCATGCAATATTCTGCTTCAAGACTAATTGACAGAAAATTGTCCACTCTAACCAGTATAGTTAACGGGAAGGACACTGGAAGCTGCAGCCCAACATCATCTGGAGTCCTACAAGTGTCCACTTTATTACTGAGTTGTTATTGTTTATTGTTTCTATTTCACTTAGGAATATCTCAATAAAGATAAATAAAGATAAAGGTAACAAGATACACTGAATAACCATGAAGGCTAATATCAAGCTCTTAAAAGCAAATCAATGCATCATTGTTAGCAGCTATTACTGGAAGTCCTTGCTCTAAACAGAAAGGAGATTGCACCAATCTAGAGTTGGGAAGATATGTGGATAAAGCCAAGTAAGGAATATCTATAACTGTGCTTTATGTCAAGCTACAGTGCTCTCCTAAAGTAATATCCTATTGACTTTGTCATGTTCCAACATTGGCTGCAAGTTAAAAAACCCCAGCAGGAATTGGTCGTACAGCTGCATACTACTTGGGCCAGGTCCAAACCACACAAGAGTGGAACACTCTACCAACCAAGAAACACTACCATCACAAAAAGGCCCCTTTAGCTCAGAGATGTCACTAAGGCTAGTATCCCGTCACATTACCAAAATACACTGAACACGTTCCAGCAATAAAGGATGAAAACGCTTCTTTGGCCACATAGCTAATCTATATTTGCTGCTGTTATCTGCTGCATGGTTTTAATTGGATTTAATATTGTATTTTACTGAATTTATTATTGCTTTAAATTTGTTTTGTTTCACTGCTATAGTTCTCTTAGCTGTCTTGAAAGTCTTATAGTAGAAGATTGGATATAAATAAAATAAAAAGTTTGCCTGCAGAAAAACAAGAAACTTATTAACTCATAAATTATCTAAAGTGATATATATGCGGTTACTGTAAATATAATCTAAGTAGTTCTGAATTTTGGATTGCTCGCCCAGCATATATCAAGCATCTTTGGAATTTAAAATTAAATTATTCAATTAATCATTATACCATATTTTATTATAGGCTGTCATTTCATTTTCCCCCCTCATATGTTTCAGGATTTATTAAACCAGAGCAAACTGAAATAATTTGAACACAATGAAGAATCTGTGTCCAATCCCTCCCTAGTCCCAATATTTTCACAGAACAAGTTTTCCCACAGTATTTGACATCCCTGTTCTCATAAAGGATAACTTAATGAAAGCTAAATCAATCAGTGCAGAAGGCAATGATGGGAGAGCATCCCAAGCCAGGCCATAGCTTACTGACATACTTCATTTCCATAAAATAATTAATTATGTGATCTAATGAATACATTCATACGCAAGGCACACCAAACTTATTTTAAACATTTTAGAGTATCTAGAAGTGGTTAATGTGTTGCTTTCATGAAGTCTACAACAAAGAGATCAATATACTAAATACAGAATGCCCTAGGGTTGATTTATGGTATCTGAGTTAAAACCATTTAAGGTAACAGAACATCAAGATCTGCATCCAAAATCATAAAAAGGAACAATAAGCTGAAGAAAACAACACGGGATTAAAATGACCAATGGTTTTGCAAAGTAGAAGGCAGTTTCATATGCTGTGAACCTTCTAAGCATCCACATCCAAAGATGAGTGGGGGTTTTTTTCTCTCTATTTACCTGTTTTCCTTATTTAGATCATATTATTTACTGAATTATTTATAGCTTTATCATGTATGTTTGAGCCAATAGTGTACAGTGGTTAGTACTGACTTAAGACATGAGAGTTTTGGGTTCAGATTCCCACTTAAACGTAAGTTTTACTGGGTGATTTAGTGTCATTTGCTATTTTTCAGGCAAATCTAACACATCAATTTGTTGAGGATACAGAGGGGGGAAATATATGCTACCCTGAGCTATTTGGAGGAATAGTATGATTACAACAGGATTGTGTCTTCAAAATATACAAGAGAGTTTAAGGAACTAGGAGTACTGAAAGTTGAAACAGTTAATGTATAGTGGGAATGTATGTATGTGACACTCCTAATACTTTTTTTAAAAAATTACTAGTAATCTAATAGTAAATAATTTGAGAGGAAAGAACTGACAAAACTATCTCTGAGTATTCGTTGCTTAATTAAACCCTATCAAATTCATGGGGTCACCATAAGTTGACAGGCAACTTCAGTGCACATGCACACACACATAATAATAACATGTAGTAATTAATAATTTAATACACTGAAAAGTCCTAGAGTGCCTCCACCCTCCCTACTTTCTCCAAAATCACCGTAAAAATAGCTACTAAACACAATTGTGGAGCAGAGTTCTTGTTTGCAATTGCAAACCATTCCACTTCTAATACTGTTCTTCACAGACTCTCAGAGATGTCTCGCAGGAGTTCAGAAAGTATACACTGCTCCCAGATCTGCTTTGTAATTCTTCAGCATTCTCTCTAGCATTCTCTGTCCTCGATTATTTTGACTCTGTGCCAAAATCCACCAACCATGCTGCAACCTAAGCAACGCAGAATCTGCATTTATAAGCAGAAGGTTGCATTTATGTACATTATATTAATATGCCAAACATACGGGAAATAACATAGGTAAATTTCACCCAGTGCCAATGAAAATAAAATTATACAATTGTGGCAGTTTTCCTGCACAGGCCATAACTGAGTTGTAAATACAGAAACACCACCATAGAAAGGGTGTAAATATGCCCACAGCCAACAGAGAAATAAGTTGCCAAAAGAACGGGCACCTATGAAACTATATTTTGTTATTTTTTTAAAAAGCCCACCAATGTTAAAATGTAATGTATGCTCCTTCATCACTTGTAGGTTATTAATTTGGTAGCTCAGCCTTTTCTAAAAGTAGCAGAGGCTTCTTAGCACAAAGACTTCAACTTCCTTTATCTGATCATATTCAAAACTGAACAATTCATGACACAAACATTGCCAATAGCATGCAGTGGACTATTCTCATTTCAAGAAGATGTAGAGTCAAATATACTGTAATCAAAATAAAAATACCTGCCAATAAAAGGACAGTGACACTTGGAAAAGTTAATGTTTGGAATATAGCTCCAGCAAACAGAACAAATCTGCTTTATTGGGCCATGTATGAATAAAATATCCTTTTGTACAGTCTTACTCCACAATATTTCCAACCATACTGTGTGAATTAAGTCACAAAGAAAACACAGATTTCAGATTAGCAGAAGATTTGTTTTTCCCTTCTCTACAACCATACAATGTACCTGTTTTCATATGGATTAAAATAGTTCTTAGTCTGATATACCAAAGTGATGCATCTGTCAGTGATGGACACACTGGCTCAAGTTCCTGCATATGACATGCTGAGTGTTATCATTCAGTGCACATAGCTCTGTGCTCTAAGCACCCAAGCCACCATTGAAGGAGGGGAGGGAGGCAAACGGGCAATGGAGACTCCCTCTCTGTCCTGCTGCAGTTGGTGACTCGTTCATCTGCAAACTGCAGGGAAGACGGAGAGGGAGTCCTTGTTGTCCAGGACCTCTCTCCCACCTCCTCCAACATTGCACAAAAGGGGAAAAAACAGTTTTACAACCTGATACAGAACAAAGATTCTGGTTGGATTCTAAGAAAGGCAATGATATTAAAAGCACCCTGTTCTACATTACTAAATTCTATAGCATCAGACAGCCACGCATTCTCTTTTGCTATTTTGGTCCATGTTTACAACCAACTTATCTGATTATCTCTCATCCAGTGGTGGGACAATATATGTGGCATAGGTATCTAATTTCTTTTTGCAGAAAATCAGACATTAGAATTGAAAAGAACCTGTCTTCTTGGTTACTTTAAAATATAGCAAACTCAAGAATTGGCCTAAACATTTTTCTATTCCTGTAACCACCACAGTCTTTATTATTTACTTTATTATATTCCTTCTTCATCAGCTCAATAGTTTACAAGTCAAGGAAGGCCTATCCTGTTACCAGTGTGAGGAAAGGGCACAATGTAGGCAAAGCTAATCATTTTTGCTGACCACTGATTCCATGGTGCTACTGGAAGTATAAATCATAGAATCACAGAATTGGAAGAGACCACAAGGGCCATTGAGTCCAAATGCTTCACTTTGTTTGAAATATGCCCTTTTTTGTAACACAGTTCTTAACTAATAGATTCTAAAGACTATCACAAAGAAATGTTTCTTATCTGTAACTAATCTGTAACTAATATTTGTCAAATAAACATTAAACATAATTACAAATATGGTCCCACTCCTGTGAAAAGCAAATTCCCAGAACCTTCCAGAAGCCTAGACAAGGTATTGGGTGTTACCCATACTTTGAGAGGATTTTGCTCTCTGTAAACATTCCAAGGGATGGGGGGTATTTCTTTGACAATTCCACCAAAAACATCTGAAGCAGGGAAAGCAGAGTATCTCAAAGATGGGGTTACAGATAATAAATCTGTTCTTAATTCCCCAAGAACTATTCCATGTGCCATTGTGTCTGAAGTTTGCCCATCCCAGGAATGACAAAGGGTTTGTTTTTGTTTCTTTCCCTTCCTGGATCATTCTTAGTTGTAACATTATTCTATAGATGCTACATATAAAAGCCGTTTTGTGAGAGAAGTTGGGTAGAAAGTGGCAAATAAAATAAATAATACATGTAATCAGTCTTAAGAACTAATGAGAGACATTTTCCTGACTCTAGCTTTTTTTATGTGTAAATGGAAAAATTATTCCATCCTTCCCACATAGTTATTTTGAGAATACGATACGTATTAAAACACAGAGATGACATAAAGCAATTCCATGCTGAAAAGCAATTATTGGTTTAACAGTTAAAGCATTTTAAAACTACTTAACCAGGCTTTTAGCTTTTAAGTTCAACCTAGCATTTCTTCTGTAAAGCATTATATTGAAACCACATGATAAAGATATAAGAACCATAATGTTTTACTGTAAACTCTCCTCCTTATGAAGAAATTATTATAGCAACAGTGTCCAACATAAAGAGGAAATGGAAAATCTAGTTAATGTCCTTTACTCATATAGAGTTAAACAAAAAGAATATGTTCATTCTTTAGATAATTACTACCACAGACTTTAACAAGAAAACACAGTTCACACATAAAACAGTTTTAAACTCTGGAGCATGAGGATTGGCAATTGCTCTTTTTTTTCCTTCTGCTGTTTTTAAGTTTTGTAGATTCTTGATGCCCTGTATGGAAGGGAATGACTGGTGTCACTGAACCATTCTCTCTATAAACTACCAGTGAAAAGAGGCAGTGCAGTGTAATGGTCTAAGCATTAGATTTCAACCCTGGAGACCAAGGTTCAATGCCCCACTTGGCCATGGAAACCCACTGGTTGACCTTGGGTGTGTCACACACTCTCAGTCCCAGAAAACCTTAGCTTATAAGTCAGAAAAGACTTGAAGGCACACAACAACACAATCCTTCATAAAATACCAGTATCCTCTGAAAAAAAAAATCCACACAAACAAAGCAAAAACTGTTTTGTGTTTTAACAGAATACAGACTACACATGCAGTCTAATGCTAATGCTCTGTATACTTCTAGTGATCTAACACAAGAGGAAAGAAATCCAACAAATCAACTTAATAAGATGAAAACAACAGAATGTGCTATTGTGATCTCAGTTCCAATCAACCCACTCAGACATACAGCATACAGGTCTTGTCATTGTTCAGTACTCGTATAGCAACATAGTTAACAACATCATTTACAAGCTAGACTCCCTTGATTAAAGACTCATCTGAGTTATGGGTAATCAACTCAAATCCCTTGGCCTTAATTCCCTGTATATAATACGGAGGTAGCAGTCTAAACTCATATATAATCTTGCATAGCTACTGCTAGGTTTAGTGACATAATGTTAATTTAAAATCATGTTTAGAATTTTCCCATAATGAATAATACGAATCTTTGTTAGCCCCACATATTTCCTGCAACAATAAAAAGATTTGTTTTAGAGAGTTAAGAAAAAGTAGTTATTTTTATATGTGAGCTAAAGGGAAACCAGAGAAAAATCTATATGCCTGTACTGCCACCTCTCTGTTGCTGTCATTATCTAGGAAAATAAAATTAATTTTTAAAAATGAAACACTTCTAGTCTTAGTTAATGTAGTAGTGCTCCTGTAGATATCTGTCTGTTAGTCTGACTATAATAAACTGCTTCCAGTTTAGTCAATCCACCATAGTTAAAGCCTCCACCATTTTAAAAGCAAGCTTTTTTGCCTGTAAAAACAAATGTACATGTGGGAAATAAAAGTCAAGCAGGAATAGCTATTGGAAAGCAAAGATAGTAAATCAGCAGGAAAAATGAGACTAGGTTACACACGCTTACGGATGGTCCAAATTTATTCTTTAAAAAGCCCAATGCATTTTGGCCTGTTTACAAATTAACTGGCCTTCTTCTTTATTGGATTTCAGTTTAATTCATAAAAAGAATGCAGCAGGAACTCTAGAAATTTCTGTTATAGATTGGATTCATGCCCCTGAAAGATGACCAATTAATTTATAAACAGGCCAAAAAGCACTGAGCTTTTTAAAGAATAAATTTGGACCTTCCACAAGCACATGGTCTCCTTTTTTTCTGCAGAAATAAACTCAGACAAACAAAATGCTATGTCTGGGCAATTGAAGAAGTGATCACACAATTATAAAGCAATTACAGAATTTAATGTAATGTGTATATTTGTCAGTACGTCAAGTAAGTACCCAGACTAGACCATAGAAGCCAATGCACATGTTTTAATTCTCTATTTTCTGAAATACTGAGATTGCGACTTTAAAACTCAAACCAACATAAAATTCCTAAAGCAAAGCAAAAACCCTGATGTCATTTGTTTCAACTATGTTGTGGTATTATTGTTGTTGTTTGAATTCCAAGTTCTTTCCAATTTATGGTGATCCTAAGGTCAACCTATCATGGGGTATCCTGGGGCTGAGTGTGTGTGACACGCCAAAACCCACTGGATTGCCACACTGTATCAATAATGAAAAAAGAAGCAAGTTGATGTATTTCTGGCCCTTCCTTATCAATAGCTATTGCTCAAAGCTTGTAAGCAATGCTTGCAAGCAACATTTATAGGTGAAGAAATGGCACAAGATACACTATTACCCACTTTAGCAATTCACAAAGTTTGTAATCACAAACTGTCAATGCTTATTTTCATCTGCAGTTGTGCTCTGATTAATTTGTAAAGCTTCAGTGGATATGAACAGGTTGCTTACCTGTAACTGTGTTCTTCGAGTGGTCATCTGTGCCCTTATACACTAGGAACTTTCGCGCATGTGCGGTACCGTTCGGAAAATTCTAGAGCTTAGTAGCTTGGCGGGAACCCCTCCCCCGATGTATCCACTGAGCATGCTCAGTCCGCCGAGCAACGGTCTCTCCTCAGTTCTATAAGTCCGCCGAAAAGAGGACCTGAGAGTGAGGGGACGGTTGGGCAGGTGTGTGTAAGGGCACAGATGACCACTCGAAGAACCACAGTTACAGGTAAGCAACCTGTTCTTCTTCATGGTCTCTGTGCCTTACACACTAGGAGACTTTGTACCTTACCAGAAGGACGGTGGGTAGGTCCCTGAGTACGGAGGCCAGCACCGCTCGTCCAAACCAGGCATCCCTCCTGGACCAACAGTCCAGCCGATAGTGGCAGATGAAAGTCGAGGGCCTGGACCAGGTCACCACTCGACAAAGTTCATGAAGGTCCACACCTCGAAAGAGGGCTGCTGAGGATGCCACAGCTCTGGTAGAGTGCGGCCAAAGCAAGTCAGGAGGAGGCTGCTTGGCCATTTCATAAGCAAGCAGAATTGTCTGGGCCACCCACTTGGAGAATCTTTGGGTGGACACCTTGCGGCCCCTGCGACGATGACCATGGCAGACGAACAGGTGAGGGGTCTGTCTGTAGGCCGCAGTCGTTTGAGTGTAAAAGGCCAGGGCCCTTCGAACGTCCAGGGTGTGCAAAGACCTCTCCAGAGGGGTCGTCGGGTTAGGATAGAAGGTAGGAAGGATGATATCCTGGTTAAGGTGGAAATGAGAGACGACCTCCGGGAGGAAAGAAATGTCCAGGCGGAGAACCACCTTATCCCGGTGGAAAACCAGGAAGGGGTCGTCCACGCGTAGCGCTGTCAGTTCGCTGGCACGTCTGGCAGAGGTGACAGCCACCAGGAAAGCGGTCTTGAGAGTCAAGAGCCTATCATCAGCAGTGGCCATAGGCTCAAAGGGTGGTCTCGTAAGTTGAGAGAGTACCAGAGATAGGGACCAGGGAGGCAACGGCGGCGATACCGGCGGGTATGATGGTGGAGTCCCTTCAGGAACTGTTTCATCGTGGCGTCCCGGAAGAGCGCTGCTGAAGGAGAGCCTCGGGGTTGGTAAGCCACAATGGCAGACAGGTACACCTTCAACGAGGAAACGAGAGACCCTCTTGTTTCAAGTAAAGCAGGAAGTGGAGCACGGTACGGAGAACTGGCGATACCGTGTCTCGTCGCTCCTCCGCAAAAGTCACAAACCGCCGCCACTTGTAGGCATAGTTGCGGCGGGGTCGATTCTTTCTGGCCGCGGTAAGGACGTCCTGGATGGCGGATCGTCTAGGGCTGTATCCTCCATGCGTGGAGGTCCAGGACAGGCAGGTCGGGGTGGAAAACGCGACCGCCGGAATGGGGACGCAGGTTGGGCATTTTTGGAAACCTACGGCCGTCCCGAGAGGCCTCGAGCAGCGGGGCGAACCATGCTCCTTCGGCCAGTACGGGGCGACAGTATGGCGTCGGCTTGATCCACCAGGATCTTGGTTACCACCCTGCCCAGCAGGGGGAAGGGTGGGAAGAGGACAGGAGACCCTCTGCCCTTTCGGTACTGGAACGCGTCGCCGAGGGATTTCGGTCCCCGGCCAGCTCTCAAACAGTACCGGCGACACTTGGCATTCGACACCGTGGTGAAGAGATCGATGTCGGGATCGCCCCAGCGGCACCGTATCAGCGGAATGCTTCCTCCGAGAGGGACCACTCGTGGTTGGTAGATGTGTCCCTGCTCAGGGCGTCTGCTGTCGTATTCTCCTGCCCTGCCAGGTGGATGGCAACAGGGTGGACTTGGAGGGACATGCACCAGTCTCAGAGTTGAAGGGCGATGGTCAGGAGCGTGGTAGAATGGGTCCCTCCTTGTCTGATGACATAGCACACCGCAGTGGTGTTGTCGGTCAGGATCAGTACCGCCTGTCCAGCAACCAGATTGCAGAACGCTCTCAGAGCTTTTCCGATGGCTAGGAGCTCGAGGGAGTTTATGTGGAGAGCGGTTCGTCACCAGTCCATCGGCCTCGGACTCTGAGGTCGTCGCAATGCGCTCCCCATCCAAAGAGGGAGGCGTCGGTCGTGATTGTGAGCCGAGGGGTCAGTCGTGTGAACGGCATCCCGGACAGGAGATGACGGTACAGAGCCACCACAGCAGAGAGCGACAGACGGGTGTCAGCAGTCGAAGTTGTAGGCGCTGGTTGTCTCGGAGCGGGTTGAAGGCTCTGACAAACCAGTGTTGTGGGGGCGCTCGCAGCCTCGACAGGTACATAACAGCCGTGGTGGAGGCCATGTAACCCAGAAGCTGTTGTATTCTCCTCGCCGATACTGCGTCGAGGACGGCCGCAGCAGATCGGCAGAGGATACGAGCCCACTCCAGGGCAGGGGCCCTGGCCGAGACCTAGTCCGGGGTGGCTCCGATGAAGTCCAACACTCTTGCTGGCTCGAGGTGAGACTTCTTCGGGTTGACCCAAAGACCCAGGCGGGTCAGGAGGGACAACGTTCGATAAAATTCTGAGTACAGTTTGGTCTTGCAGGACGCTACCAGCAGCCAATTGTCTAGGTAGGGGAAGATGGTGATGCCCTTCGTCCGCAGGTGGGAGACCACAGGGGCCATGCACTTCGTGACCACCCTCGGTGCGGTGGAGAGGCCGAACGGCAGCACCCGGTACTGGTAGGAGGTGCCGTCGATGGCGAAACGAAGGTATCGTTGTGCTGCGGACGGATGGAAATGTGGAAATAAGCATCCCTCAGGTCGATTGAAGCGAACCAGTCTCCCCGCGCGGAGGAAGGGTAGGATCGTCGACAAGGTGACCATCTTGAACCTCCTGGGGCGGATGTATTCGTTTACCCCTCGGAGGTCCAAAATAGGTCGCAGGGTCCCATCCGACTTCGGTACTGTAAAGTACCGGGAGTAAAGCCGGTGGTAGTGGCCGAGGGCGGGACCGGCTCGATCGCTCCCTTCTGGAGGAGGGACGGGATCTCTTCCAGCAGAGCCGGGCTGGCCTGGGGTGAAAACGCCTCGAGGTGAATACTTCAAACTCGATGGCGAAACCCAAAGCCGAACAATGGTGAACAAGAGTCCGACGCGATCGATGCCAGACGAGGTGTTTGGCCAGCATGGGATGGTTGGTGAGGGCTGAAGGTAGGCGGAAGGTAGGCTGAGGTAGGGTCCTGCAAATCACATAAAAATTTGGGGGATTTGGATGCCGACGAAGACTTTTTGGAAGCCGTCTGTTGGCCCCGTGCAGGACGTCTGGAGGAGGATGTGGCGGGAGTCTGAGAGGACCCGGACCTGGGCGAGCAAGGTCGGAAGCTCGCAGAGGACGAACGACGCCACGTAGGCTGCAGACCACGGTGGGTCTGCAGAGGCTACGGATCCCCATCTTTCTGGCTGTTAGACGGGTCTTCACGATGTGGTCCATCGCCTCATCCGTCGACGCATTGAAGAGACCCTTACCATCGAAAGGGAGATCCTCGATGCTCTTCCGGGTGTCCTCCTGGAGGCCTGAGGATCGTAGCCAGGCATATCCCCGGGAGGGCAAACAGAGCCAACCATGATTCGCGACGCCACCTCCACAGAGTGTCTTGAAGAGATGATCTGCTGGTTTGCGAGCGCTACCGCTTCATTGTAGAATTGGTTAGCGCTCGCCCTATTTTCCTCCAGAACAGTGGAGAGAATAGGGGCAACCTTGTCTAGGAGACTGCGGAGGTAGGCAGCCATGCAAGCCTGGGGGTTAGACACCCTCACCACCAAAGGGGGCAGAATGAACCTCCTACCAAAAGGGGTCCAAGCGACGCCCCTCCTTGTCCGGTGGTGTCGTGTGGGTCTGGAACCGCCCTTGGTTTGCACCGATTCGATACCACTGAGTTGGGCTGAGATGAAACAGGAACTCGCATCCTCCTTCTGGGTGCGGTAAGGTTTCAGCCTGTGTGGTATTGGCTGGGCTGAAGACGGCTGAGGCCAAGGGTGTTTGAGAGCCTCCATCAAGGCGGGCAGGAACGGTAGCGGGGCTGCCGCAGGAGGGCAGGTTCCACGTAGTGGAAAACCGGATCCTGCACCACCGGGGCCAGGTCCGCCACCTTCAGGCCCAGGGCCTTCGACATCCGGAGGAGAATGTCCAGAATTGTCGGACATCCTCAGGAGCCGACTCAGGAGCTGGATCGCCGAATGCCAAGGGAGGGGACTCGTGTAACGCCGGTGTAGAGTCCTTAGAGTCCGTCTCCGAATCGTAATCCTGGAGGACACCGTGGAGGACCTGTCAGGAAAACGGTCTGAGTGCTGTTCAGGCGAATGGGCACGAGACGGTACTGGCAGCGATACCGTCTTCGGAGCCACAGGCGGTTGCACAGCAGTCGGAGGAGGAACCAGCGAAGGCACCGGGCGCGGAAGCGCGGTAGGGAGCGACCGCAATAGGGGGGAGGCTGGGCGGAGACAGCCTCAGACGTCGGACGGGACACCGTAGACGTCACCCGTGGAGGTGGAGAAATCGGCCGGTGACGAGGGGAAGGCTCTTGGGACTGGTGGCGTGGAGGCACTCGTCTCGGGGAGCGCAACGGGGCACGCTCACGGTGAGGTTCAGCTCCCCTGGAAGGCGATCTGGAGCGGCGATCGGGGACCAGCGGCCGGCATCAGGGTGGTAACGGTCCCGTAGGGGGGAGTATGACCACGAGCCAGGATATTCCTCCAGACATGTTCCTGGCCATACCTCAAGGCGTAAGAGGCCGAGGGATAAGGCGATCCCGGGGTGGATAGACCATCCTGGGTAGTCCTCCCGATGTCTTGGGGGGATCGCCTATATTCACGGCGGTCCCATCGGTCGTAGGGGCGCGGTGTCAAATACCTGATGGTGTGGGGAGGGATGCACCGTCCCACGCTCTGAATAGCCCGGGCGGTCCCAATACTTGGGGAAGAGCTGCCGGTGATGTGAGGAAGAGCACCAATCCGGTGAAATGCTTCTACCAGCAGAGCCTCGACAGGTATGCGAGGTCTGGGGAGCAGGTGGACTACCCTCTGAGCGGGCCGCCAGAAAAGGGCGCCCGGTCGGGGACGTCTCTTCCTCCAAAAGCGGTGGCTCCGGAGATCGGGGAGGCACCGGATCGTCCACATCAGATACCTCAAAGATTGGTTGAGGTTCTGGGACTTCACCGGGGTCACCGTTGGCTGGGTCGAGGTGGAAGGAGGAGTAAGGACAGGTGGTCTAGCCGGAGACCCACGCTTGTCCTTCTTCTTCTTCTTCTTCTCCCTTTCCTTCTCCGATTCCGAAGTCGCCGGGCGCTTACGCTGGGCAGCAGTAAGTGTCTTGGAAGGCCTAGCGCCCTGCGAGCCCGCAGGGGCCTCTGTAGTAGACAACGAGGAGGAGGCCGCCGAGGTCTTCAGTATCCTGGTAGCTTATGCACCGGTACCGAGCCCGGTACCGTAGGTGCGGCAGGTCGGAAGATGCGGAGTCCCCGGGAGTGCGGCCGTGGGTCAGGTCTTTGCCATCTTCGACGGGGTCCTAGTGGGGCAGGGTCCTGAGGAGATAAAGCTGCTCCCAAAAGAAAGACTTGAGGCGTGCCAGCCGGTTCCTCAGAGTCTGCGAGGTGAAGTCCTTACAAATGGGGCAGGCTCTGATGTTATGCGCCTCACCCAGACAAAGTAGACACTCGCTATGCCTGTCAGAAGTAGCGACCTTGCGACCACATGTTTTACAAGGTTTGAAAAGGGTAGACATAGAAGTCCAAGGACAGGTTGAAGATAACGAAGAGCGACGACGAAGACAAGGGGGGGTAGCAAGTCGGGGTCGGATCCAGGAAAATGAGGAACAAGCAGCGAAATACCGAAAACCAGTCCGAAATCCATAAGAGTAGTCGAAATATCCAAAAACCGAGTCGAAAACCAGAAAGACTTGCAATAAAAGGCCAAAGAAGAAACGCTCTAAGCTCAGAACCTCCGTACGCGACGGCGGACGAGAAAGAACTGAGGAGAGACCGTTGCTCGGCGGACTGAGCTGCTCAGTGGATACATGGGGGGAGGGGTTCCCGCCAAGCTACTAAGCTCTAGAATTTTCCGAACGGTACCGCGCATACGCGAAAGCTCCTAGTGTGTAAGGCACAGAGACCACGAAGAAGAACTGATTTTTGGCTGAGTCAGCAATTCTATAAGCGCTAACAACTTCACTTACAGCAGTTTCAAGACGGTTCTAGTTTGGACTACTTTTAAAGCAAGTCTTCAACTTTTAAAATACTATTTTCAAGCAAACAGAGGGGCCACTTTTAAGTTTTGTGTTCTGTATTAACATATTTTACTTCTTTCCCGACCTTCCTGCCCCTAGACCCTATCAATTATATCCAGCTAAATGAAGTAATGTGGAAGAATCTCCCAAAGTGTGACAAAGGACTAGAGATGCCATTTGTGAATACTTTTCAAGGTGGTTTCAACAGTTTTCTAATATTTTCTTTACCAAAAAAAGACATAGTCAATTATGCACTTTGAATAATTATATACCTAATTCAACCACACAAGATCTGGCACAGCATAGTGGTTTGGGTGTTGGACTAGGATCCTGGGAGATCAGAATTTAAAACCCACTCAAAGACACTAACCCACTGGGTCACCTCAACCAAGTTACAATCTCACAGCCTATGAGAGGAAGGCAAAAGAAGGGGAAGAGAAACAGGTGTAAGAATGGAAGGAAAAGAAAATAGCGGTAGACAGTAGAAAAAAAGAAATGCTACTGAGCCCAAACTCCCAACAGCTGCTAACTGCTCAGTGGACAAAAAGAAACTGAAGAGCAGGTAGCTTGGTGTGACTAGCATGCTCAGTACCATTAGAGGGGGAGGAGTTCCCACCAAGCTACTCAGCTCTAGAAGTTTCCGACTCTGGGTTATGTGCAAAGACCTGCTGTGTGAGGCACAGAGACCAAGACAAAGAACTGCTTATATTTCAGCAATGCCTTTACTTCATGTGCCTTACCCTGTTGTTTTTTATGACTAACAGGGGGAGTGGATTAGTCAATGTGGTAACTGAAATCAGAATTCAGAGTATGTCTTATACAACATTTCTCAAAATTGAAACATGTACAAAGCATGTAGGTATAAGGATTTTTCTTCTAATGGTTCACAATTATACTGAAGCCCATACTGTGAGTGAAAGGGATATGAGAGCAAGAGTGGGACGATTTAAACAGTACTTCTTCCAGATAAAAAAATGGTAACCTGCAGGGAATAGGATGCCATGGGCACTGGAAACTAAAAAGAAATATAAGTGATGGGTATATAAGTTGCAAATTAGTAAAACTGCTTTGACAGGGAGAAAAACACATTAAAACAGAGAAAAGGACAGGTTGCATAATTGAGAAAATGCTCCTGCCATAAGAAGGTTAGACATTTAGTGGTTTCTCATGGCACTTGGGCAATGGAGTTTGTCATGTTTCTTCCCTTTCAATATTTTCATATTATATGTAGAGATGATACAGCTGCATTACATGTAGATACTTACATATTTTTCATATACGTGGAATAAAACAAGCACAAGAAGAACTTGAAACAATGCTATAGTAGGAAATGCCCTTGGTTTACAGGAAGTTGGCCAAGGTTTTTTGTAGGATACTCTGCTTATTTCTTAACAAGAAATTTGGTATCAGATGCAGAAATAATATGGAAAAAATAGGGATATGCCCCTATGTTACAAAATAGAACGCTTTTCAGGAAACTTTTAATTGAAAACTAACAATATCCATGCATAAAATAAAACAATCATATTGGGTAAGTTTTGTATATATAAACAAAACCATTCTGAACCTTCTAAAGATCACTTAAAGGTTTTTTACAAAATGCAAGGATGGTTGCTTTGCTTGTTTTATTTTTATCACTGTAACAATTTAAAAAGAGTATACAGTTAGCCTTCTACATTTGTGGGTTTCATTTTTACAGCTTTATTTGCTGTCACCTCTGCTGCCTCCCTATGCCATTTTTAATAAGGACCGCAAGCCTCATAAGACTGAGAAACTGCAAATGAGGCTTGTAAGGCTCTATTAAAAATGGTGTGGGGGCAGGAACGGAGGTGGCAGTAAGCACCACCAATCACCCACTTCTGCCTTAGGAAGGAACCTTGATGCCTCAAAGAAATCCATGGTGGGTTGAATATGGTAATCATACTTTTTTGTGTGTTAAATATGGTTTGGGAATGCCTATGTTATTCACAGTTTTTCCACTTTCACAGGGATCCTGTGCCCCTAACCCTAGCGAATGTGGAGAGATGACTGTAGTAAGAACCTGATTCTAGCTGTGTCTGTTCAAATGCCCTCACAAAAACAAGCTTTGTTCTCAAAGGCTCCATAGAGGTACACCTCTATTTTCCCAACAGTCATATTGAGCAAGCTCAGACGCTGCTGGGCTATTCTGGGATACCCCCTTAGTGTTCTTCCTTACCTGCAAGTTTTAGTGTTCAACAGGCCTTATAATACATTTGAATGATACTGTTTTCACAACAGAACAGCTGGCTCTCAGGGAACTGAGTGCACTAGCAGCACATCCAAGTGAAACCCACAGTGAAATAGCCCTCTAGAATTCTATTCATTCTACTCCCCTTCACTTAGTTTTCTATTTACTCCTCTCCTCCTCCCCACAAGAGGCTGCATGTAGCCACTCAGCACCCACTGGTTTATTTTTTATAAGCCAGGAACTTTATCGGTTGTTTCTAAAGATGTTTTATACTTCTGTAAATTTCCCCAGGTCTGCTTATACTTCTAGTGTGCAGATGGTGCCCCATTCCAGCTACACAAACAGCAACAGTAACAACAAAAACTAAATGTAAGATAAGAGTGTAAGTACTACAGCTTTTAAAAAACATAAATGTAAATGGTCATCTACATAAAATCCTACATAAACTGTGGAATAACAGAAAACCCATCTCTGGTTTCCTTTATTTACCTTATCATGGTTTTCAATTAGGATTTCAACAACAATGTTCTGAAATTTCAGGTCCATGAGAGCAGCCACAGTTTCCTCCTGCGGCCTCATTAACGTTGGTCCAAACACTACTCCTAAATTTGCTACGGTCATGAGATTCTTCTTCGCGTGCTCTGAAACACTTTTTAAGAAAAGAAAGGAAGAGAGAGATAACCACAATTAGTAGTAGAACTAGCAATAAAGCTGAACTAGTGAACTTTTCTACACTTTTCTTTTGATTCCTTGAAACAAATAAAACCTGGTATTTTCACCTTATAATATACCTAACAAAATGTGAATATACACCAGCACATTTAGATTTTAAGAGACAGGTGTGAAACTAATTTAAATTTACATACAAATCTATACTTTTCATTTCTCCAAACTCTCTTTTCACATTCCATCAAACCCACAAAAACAGCAATGCTGTTAAATAAACACTTATATGACTTCATTAATAGACCGCATTTCAACCTTCAGCACTCAGTGACACAAAACAATGAAAATTTCAGATCTGCTTTTGGAAATGATATGCCAATACTGAACAAGAATTCCTACAAAAACACAATTCATTAAGTGTACTGTGGATACGAAGGGGGGAAAAAACCCTGAAAATTAAATAGGGATACAAGATGCTTACTTGGCTAAGTGTTTCACCAAAATATCCAACATTTCTTTGTTCTTCTCTGGAAGATTATGGACCAAGATGTGGATAGCATTAACACGGGACTCAGGACTGCCACTTTCTACGTAAGAAAATAACATAGTTATTTCTTAGTCATGCACATGGCACAACATACGTGTTTAATAAAAATGTATATGAAAATACTTCTCCCTTTCCTTATTCTTAACTTCTTTTCTTTATTGATAGGATGGTATTTCTAGTTACCTGTTGAACACTATCTATTCTCATATAAAAAACTCAAAAAAACTAAGGACGGATTCTCCTAGCCTCTGCCACTGTATACACATACAGACACACATGCACACACACACACACACTTCTGTGTGTGTGTGTGTGTGTGTGTGTGGTAGCAGAAGTTAGGAAAGTCTGTCCTTAGTTTTTACAAGTGTGTTGCTTTCATTTATCTAGAAGCTGAAGGTAAGGAACTGCATTACTGTAGGAAAATGAACGTTTTATTCTCTAGACCAGTGGTTCTCAACCTGTGGGTCCCCAGATGTTTGTGGACCTCAGCTCCCAGAAGCCCCAGCCACTATGGTCAACGCTCGGGGCTTCTGGCAGCTAAAGTCCAAAAACATCTGGGGACCCACAGGTTGAGAACCACTGCTCTAGACACTGTCTATGAGCTACCTTTATTTGCCTTATTTTTCTTCAGAAGTGCCAGGGCCAGAAGAACAAGTCTTATGGATATTCAACAATATTTGATGTCCATGGTGACTTTTTCACCTTAAAATTATCAAAATCACTTTAAAATTTTTGAAAATCATGCCACTGCCAAGTGTATTTTAACTTATTAAAGTACTACATTCTACCTGCAAACACAGAATCTCACAGAAAAGAAACAATAGGTAATGAGAGATTTTAAGAAACGTTTTGTGCCACTTTCTCATTCCTAGAACATATTGTTTTACTCAAGTTCCATGTGAAAAACAAATTAAGACACACACAAACTCACAAGTTCTTGTACACTAAGCCAAAGACTTGTTTTACTGCAAGCAGTGAATGTTACAGTCAGTAAGAATGGTAAACCAATTCAACATTAACTTTTGACCAAATTAACATATTAACACCAAGAACCTATTGGTACTTTTGCACATTTTATACATCACTTATAATGGTGAGACAGTTGGGAAAAACAATTTGCAATGTCTTTAATGTAAAAGATTCTGTTTACTATTTCCTGAAAGCAGCAACCTGTTGAAAACTACTGTATTTATAATCCCCACCATTACTACTTTGAAAGAGGTTAAGATTTATTATGAACAATTACTAGCAGGAATGATGAAATCTCTGTGTAACTCGTATGTCATCAAGGGCTCTGGAAGGTTCCTGTTAAGACAAAAAAGTTGCAGTTATTAAGTAGAAGTAAAATATTGCCTATTAAATGTTTGCCTATTAATACTGCCTATTAAAGATTTCGATTAAGAACTATCTCACACATACATCTCCAAAAGTTATATGGATGCTTTATCTGGATATATTACATTCACTACATGAATATGGGGAGAAATGCAAGGAAACTTTGGAGCAAAACTACGATTGGATAAGAAAATGAACTGTTCCTTTACCTCAGAATCAGTGTGTTCTGGAGATCAGACTACTGTAACAGTCAGAATCTGTTACGAATGTTTCAACCAGTGTTAAAGATACTAATTCTAATCCATTCATGTAAGTGATATTTTCAACTGAGCAATAAAACTTTTAATTCATCAGCCTGCAAACCTGTAATTTAGTACTCAACATATTTTATATTTACCGCAAGTACTGTTTCATCGCACTCGTAATTGTCTTTACTTCCCATTCTTTAGAATTTTCCAGATCAACTTCATTACACGTTTTTGCATCTAGAAAATCAAACAGTGGGAGAGATGGGAGAAAAAAGGATTAAAATTATCATTAACTAAATCTGTGGAATAACATCTTTATGTAGCAAAGCATGCAGCATCCAACTCCATATGCCTTTTCAGTCAGGCCAATGTTCCCACCAGAAATTGCAAGTGTGAGTTGTAAATCTGCATACAAGAAAATCCTCAGCATAACACAGACCATGTGGATGGATCAGACAGTACTGTGTCTAAAACAAAGCCAATGTGCGGGGACATATGGATTAAGCCCAAACTTAGTCCCAACTAGAGGAGACCTATTTACATAAATGATAATTAATATAAGTTCCATTAATTTTAATAGGCATCCTCTTGGGGCTAACATTAGGTCTAGCTCTATGCTATAGCAAACATTTAAGAAATATACTTGTACAGTGACACTTTAAGAGGACTGGAATGGAAGAATACCGTATTTTCCGGCGTATAAGACGACTGGGCGTATAAGACGACCCCCAACTTTTCCAGTTAAAATATAGAGTTTGGGATATACTCGCCGTATAAGACTACCCCTCTTCCAACGCCCTCCTCGGCTCTCGCCCGCTTTCCCCTCGTTGGCCTCCTCCGCTGGGGCTGGGAAGGAAACAAAATGTTTGCCCGAGCCACCGCAGCTGCTTCCACCAAGGGAAGCAGAGGAGAAGAGGGAAGAGGGCAGCACCCCGCGCCCGGCTCTTTGGGGCTGGGGGGGCCTGGGGGGTGGGTGCCCAGAGGGGAGGAGAGCGGCGGAGGCCAGCGCTGGCCCTTGCCCTTCACCTGACCCACCGGCCTGGAGGGAAGCCCTCCTTTCCCCCTCTCTGCCAACTTGGCCGGACTCTCCCCACCTCCGTCCTCGCCCAAAACGCCGCCGCTCCCCCCGCCTCAGCGCTCCCTGGCCTGGGAGCTGTAGGCGGGGGTGGGGGTGGAAGCGGGGAGGCAGCGCGACCGGCGCTCGCGCGAGGAGCCTCGCCTCGCCCAAAACGCCGCCGCTCCCCCCCGCCTCAGCGCTCCCTGGCCTGGGAGCTGTAGGCGGGGGTGGGGGTGGAAGCGTGGAGCCAGCGCGACCGGCGCTCGCGCGAGGAGCCTCGCCTCGCCCAAAACGCCGCCGCTCCCCCCCGCCTCAGCACTCCCTGGCCTGGGAGCTGTAGGCGGGGGTGGGGGTGGAAGCGGGGAGGCAGCGCGACCAGCGCTCGCGCGAGGAGCCTCGCCTCGCCCAAAACGCCGCCGCTCCCCCCGCCTCAGCGCTCCCTGGCCTGGGAGCTGTAGGCGGGGGTGGGGGTGGAAGCGGGGAGGCAGCGCCACCGGCGCTCGCGCGAGGGGGAAGAGCGGCGAGCGCGAGGAGCCTCCCCCCGGCATCTTCAGGTAAGTGTACAGCACCACCCTGGGTGGTTTCATACGGTGGCCGCATATGGTGGGGATGCGGCCGCGGCCATTTTTGAGCTGCCCCCACCGTATGCGGTGACCGCAAAGATGACACCCGGCGTATAAGACGACCCCCAACTTTTGAGAAGTTTTTCTTGGGTTAAAAAGTCGTCTTATACGCCGGAAAATACGGTAGTTTCTTTTATGATAGTGAACAAGCGCACTGGGCAAGTAAAAACAAATGCACTTGTGATAATACTAGAAAATATACACTGCAGGAATAGTACCTCATCAGAAATTAGAAAGTGCCTGCTTTCAGCCTGACCTTGTAATTAAATCAAATGAACGACTTATGCAACATTCACCTTTAACCATGAGAGATTTCTGTCTACCACACTGCCTACCATATAAATTTCTCTTTCAATAAGTAGCTAAAGGCTACTTTGCAAGCTAAAACTGAGCTTGCAAATGCGTGACTGATCAAAAATAAAAGATTCTTCCTGACAAAATGAATGGAATTCATTATGGATTTTATTTTTAAAGAGCATGATTCTGCACTATCATTTTATTTTAAAAATGGTATTTCACAGTTCAATACATCACGAACTGACAGGTACCTCATGTTTTTTAATTTTTTTTTCTTTTGGAAAATGTCAAAAAATGTAATCTAGTCTATAAGGAGTTGTAACTGAGGTTGATTGCATTTTGATCAGTTCATACATTTCAGATGTAATTGAACATGTCAGATCAGGAGCAAATCAAATTAAGACCCTTATGAAAGATACAGTCCTTTCTGAGTGAGATTATATAATTTTCTTCTAAGCAATGTACCAACCAATTAATTCTTGTAATTCAATATTTTCTCTTGTTAGATAAATTACTGAAACACAGTTTAAAATACACAAGTCAAATAACATTTCCTTCCAATCTGCAAATATCAACTTCTGTCCAAAAGGCATACCTAATTTTGTCCTTGCCTTTCAGTACATTATCACTTTGCAAATACTGAACACTAACAGTACAAACAGGGTACAGACTAGAGAAGAGGAGGAAACATTCTCTTCCAACTGCATTTTAATCTAACTGCATTTTAATTTTTGCAGCCATTTAGATGCTTATAAGTTAACAATCTAAGTTTATTTAGCAGTCTCATTTTACTTAAATTTGTACAATTCATTAAGTGACTACATTCCTTGAGGTATTCACTGTGACTACCATCGTGAGATAATCCCACAGAACATTGACCAAAACTCCTTGAAATGTTCTCTTAAAGAAGGAAGGAGCGAAACATAGTTTATGAGTTTTCTGTTCTGTCCTACGTAACACTATCAGATTTAACTTTTATTAAAAATTTTGCATTTTAATGCATTTTAAGAAAGATTTACAAAGATGGGATCAACTTAAACTGTCACTTTTGGGGAGAATTACAGTAATAAAAATGAATGTTTTCCCAAGAATGTTGTTTGATGCAAACAAAGAGGAGGACTGAGAATATCTGATTTGATATTATATTTTTCCACATGCTGTTTGGTGGAAAGACTGCATTATGTTCACCAATAAGAGATTACTGCATTTAGAGGGGCTTGAACTGAGGTTTGGGTGGCATGGTTATTTATGATACCATAAAGCTAGAGTGAACACAGATTTTAATAATCATTTTTTTGAGATCTGCCATGTTAACTGTATGGAATAGATACAAACCAAAATTATGTCCTAAGATGCCTTTGCAGGCTTCAATGCAAGAAGCCTTCCATAGTAAGGAAAAACAGCAAAGGAAAGTGGTTAATTTACCAGGATAGTTTGGAATGTGATCAAGACCAATGTACAATTAAGTCAAATGAAGAATTACTGACAGAGGATTATGGACAAATATTTGGACAACTTAGAATGGATTTTAAAAGTTTGATTTTGAAAAGAATAAATCTCAATTTGAGATGCAGATATGTATGGACGATAAACATTTGACTGGTAAGATGTACAAACTTCTGTCAAAAATTGAGTTGGAAGAGGAAGAAGTTAAAGATTATATGATAAGCTTGGTCCAGAACTTGGGACATAATATACAATGGAACAATGTTTAAAAATGTAGTCAAAGGGAACTAAATTTTACTTTATGTTAAGATCTTGAGAAGAATATTTATAAAATGATGTACTGTTGGTATTTGACTCCATAAAAACTTGCCAGCTGCATAAAGGGTCTTCTAATGTATGTTGGAAATGTGAGAAACAAGTCAGGATATGTTATCATATGTGGTGGAGTTGTGAGAAGGCTAAAGAATTTTGGAGACAAATACATAGCCCAATATAGAAGATTTTAGAGGTTAATACGCAACTAAAATCTGAACTGTATTCATTGGGACTGCTGGATGATCAAATGGAGAAGAGACATGGAAGATTACAATATACAATCAAAGCAGCAAGATTAACATATGTACAGAAATGGAAAAGTTCTGCAAAGATAGCTTGCTGAAATGAACGAATTACTAACATTGATTAAAGAAAAATAACTGAGGTCATTTTTGAAAAACTGAATGAGTAACTGATCTTTTTTGCCTCATCACGGAGAAGAACTTCTTGACAGAACTCAACTTAGATCTGACAAGTATCTGTTTAGAGTTTTGACATCATCTTCATCAGCAGCAATCAGTCTGGTAGGTAAGCCAGAGCATTATTAATTAAAACAGTTCTACTCTTCCCTATGTAACAGAATTTCAAGGTGGTATACTTGAAATGTAATGTTTTGAAATGGTGTTTCAGGACATAAGTCCTGAAATATTTGGATATTGAGGTGTATGTGTCTTCAATTTGCCTGTCAACATACGGTAATCTCACTAATTTCATAGTTTTCTTAGGCACAGAATACTCAGAGGAGGATTTGCCAGTTCCTTCTTCTGAAATACAGCCTATAGCACCTGGTACTAACTGACAGTCTCTTATCCAAGTACTAACTAGCACTGACCCTGATTAGCTTCCAGTATCAGAGGGCATTTGGTGCCTGTAGCATATATAGGGATTGGATTTTTTTCCCCCTGATAATATAAGGACACTAAAATAACATCTTTCTTTTTTCCTGCCTAAAGACAATGTCAGTATCTCTGAGCTTACCAGGCATGAGTGATTTCAGTAAGACAACTCTTGCTTCTTCTTGAAATTAGATATCCAGCATGATAGCTATTGAAAGTGTAAACTATCAAGGGATTCCTTAGAGTGGACATCAAAGCTGTAATGTCCCAGAGTCATCACTGAAGTTTTGTGTTGTATTCCCTTTTTAATTTCCTCATCAGTGATGGCTTGTATTCCAACCATAGTTTTCATAAGAACTCTGTCTTGTCCTTTAATGGATCCATTATCTCCGTCTGTTCTTGCCAAGTACGTGCCCCAGCGTTTGCCCATAACTGCCCAATTGCCACTACTGGCCTTTACCATTTTACATCCTGTGATCTCTGAGTTAGGATCCACATTTTGGCAAATGCAGTTTAACACTTAAAGATGTGGGGTCTTTATCCAGTTCCTGATGCATTCTGCTCTATCATCATTTTAGAGAATTTCTATGCATATTTGTACCTTTAACTGGACTTTATCAGGGGATAACTAACAAGGAATCACTGTCTTGTGCAGTGATGCCTATACTTCCCCAGCCTCCGTTCTGCCTTTTAGTTAAATGCAGTGGCCACTGTATTTAATCTACCACACCCTGAATAAACAAAGGATTTATTATAATTTTGATAAGTATTAATTGCATTTTTTTATCTGTCTGAAGCAGTTCAGGAATTCACAGAATTTCTTAGTTATCCTTAGACCAACACTAAGGTGAGTTTGACTGAAAGAAAGTACATTGCTGAAAGCCATCTACTGAGTTAAATGTGTGAACAGAGACATGAAAATAGGCTTCTCCAGTCCAAGCCTGACACACTCTGCTTTAGATTCTACGGACTGTTCAGTTACCTTAATTAGAGTCCCAGAAATTAGATACATTCCTATGCTTTACTTTATGAAATAAGACTTTGTGTCAAACACACATAAGCAGTTGTAGTAACTTAATGCCATCAACTGAATCTGTTAGTTCTTTACAGGCCTCCATCATAGGGTCACTTAGTATAGCTGATGTTTTTGATAGCTACTTTTAAAAGCCACATACAGACAGGACAGAACAAATGTATGTTCATCATGTGTATCATACATAAATAGTAAATAGTAAATCTTGAATCTGTTTATCAACAGTAATTTTTTTAAAAAAGAAACAGAAAAGGGCCCCAGGAGAGACTGAAATTAGGTATTTATAATGCACTCACTATGTTTTTGTACTTCCAAATTTACTTCATTTTTCAGAGACACACATGAGGCTCAATACTATTGCTAATCCTAGTTAAAGTAAACTCAACAAATCAATGAGGTTTACATAAATCAATGTACCATTCAGCAATCGATTGAATGGGTCTATTATAACTGGGACTATCAGCTCACATCAAGCCATGAGCTGTGAGTTTCAACAGAGTTTGAGAGAACAATTTTTTTTTTAACCAATGAAACATCACTATATGTTCAGCTAAAGAATGACATGAAGATTTCAAATTACTTCACGGAGAGAAGTTAAAATTATTTTTTTTTCTTATCAAATATTTGATCCTGATGTGATGTTTAACCCCATTCTCATTTTGATTTTATATTAGTTTCATATGTATAAGGCACCAGATCCCCTCTGATCTTGGAAGATACACAGTTTATACTTGGGATGGGAGACCAGCAATGAATACCAGGTGCGGCAGGCTATATTTCAGAGGAAAGAACTGGCAAAACCACTTCTGAGTATTCCTTGTCTAAGAAAACCTTATGGAATTCATGGAATTAGCTTAACTAGAGAGGTGACCTGAAGGTACATACACACATCCCTATATAATACAGTTAGAAAACTTTTTTGATATAAAATGATTGAAGTAAGATAGCAAAAGAAAAAAAGAATTATTTTTATTTCAAACTTAATTTTGAAAAAGAAAAAAAAACCCAGAGAAATAAAAAGGATGTGGAAAATAAGAAGGAATATATTTTGACATTTTCTTTCCAATAATGGTAATAAAGAATCCATTGTACTCTGTAACAGAGATGGCTATATTGATTAGGGATGCTGAGTGATGCAGTCCAACATCATCTGGAAGACAACATGATTCCAACCCATACCATACAACGGATAGAAATTAACGTCTCTAATGGGTTACATATTCATGTTTTGGCTAAAATTGAGTGCGTGGGTGGTAGAGAAACAGGATGATGATCTTCTGTATTAAATGACAAGGACACTCTACCTGCATTCTCCTAATCTGAGCACTGGTCACAGGTATCCTGCACATATAGATTTAATCTGTATGTACAAAAACCAATGTGGGTTAATTTTGAACTCGTAGAATGAGGTCTATTCACTTTGATAACAGATAATTAGATTATCTTTATGAATGCTCCCCTAAAGGAAACGACAAAGAATGAACTGGAATAGAATCTGTCTCTCCAGTATGTTAGGTTTGTTGTTTTTATGTGGTGAAGCATTCGAGGTGGCGTACCTTACCTGAAGTCTGAAATAGACAGTTCAGTTAGCAAACAAGAGCTTGGCCTCATTTTGATAATGCATAGACCAGCCTTTCTACACTCAAGTCAATAATTTTTGTTCCACATGAGTACATAGTGAAATACCCATGCTTTTGTACAAGTCCGCAATTCTGAAGAATAGAAATGCCAGGCTAATTTCCTCCATATAAATAATACAAATAAATCAGAAATGAAACTTCCATCTTTCCATTTCAAAATTTCCCTATAGAATGTTATGGCAAAATTATTGTTATATAGGAAGATTTCATCAGGTTTGTTCTTGTATGAGGGCAAGCATCTACTTTCAATCATAATTATTGTTACATTGTAGAAAATTGGTTTCTCATTACAATGTAAGTGGAGGTAGACAAAGAATTCATGAAATATTTCTAACTGCTACCACATTAAACCTCCATGCAGTTGTTACCAATACATGTTCAAATTAACACCTGAAGAAGAAGGGAGGTGAATAGTTCACTCCCCTTGGTCTCCAATTTGGTCATTCTCTTCATGTGGAGAGCGAGAACTTTTCCTACACATGGACACTCTCCTTGTAGTTGGGGGCACATGCATTCACATGCACACAGTTTGTGTATTCCACTTAGAGAATGTATATACCACTCTTCAATCAAAAAGACTCCTACAGAAGCTTACACCTTGTTAATTTAACAATTCCCTGCCGTTAGGCTTACAATCTAAAAAGACATGCAGGAGGTGGTAGTAGGGGAGAGGATTAAGCCCAGCAGATGCTGGTTACTGTTCCTTCCCCTCAAGGCCAGAGAAATGGCAGTTCATGTGGATGATCATGTGGATCAGCTGCTGGAATCAAGGCAGAATGGTGCTGCATATAAAAACAGGATTCCTACGGGGAAATCATCCACACACAACAGGAACTTTCCTATTCACACTCATTGCTCCTGAAGGAGCAAACTGAAGGAGAAAGGGTATGAGGCTAGCATGCTTTCTTCTTGTCTATGGACAGACTACATAGGCCTTACATGGCAGATTTGTTTGGATTTTGCTAAGGTAGGTGTCAATATTATTTAAACCAACCAACCAACCAACCAACCAACCAACCAAACAACCCCAATGATAGTCTGGGTAATCAAGTCTCTTTGGACCAAGATTTGCATACGCTGCTCCAAGCCTTTAATACTTGGAAGTTATTCTTACAACTTATCAATTTTATTTTTTTTAAAAAAAGAAGTAGGTAACCAACTTCTGTTTTCCTTTGATATATAAAATATCTCAAATTCTTTACCTAACAATTAACAGAAATTAGTTTCTTATGGAAATGCTGAATGCCATACAGCAAATCTCAGGTTTAGTCTCAATGGCTTTTAATAATCTTGCTCTTTACTTTCTCAGCAATTTGATGCTTCATAATTCTGAGAGGTTTATATGCATTCTTTGAACAGCACAGAATTGGTAACAGTGATTAAAGGCATTAAGCAATTAGTATCTAGCAAGATCATTATGACAATTTGTCATGGCATGGGATACAAGATCTCAAGCTTGACGGTCTACCATAAATCCTGAACAGACAGCCTGTTAAAAGAGAGTCATACAGGTGGCAAGGATTTGACAGCAGCATATAATATAAACGTGCTTTGCCATTCACATAATGTCTGGGGTAATGAAATGAATTCACTTGCTGGTTTCCTCTAGTTTTCTCTGCCAAAGAACACTGTGTTATCAGCACAGATGGAGCATGCATAGTTCTGGAGAGGAGCCTGTTGCAAACTAGCTTCTCTGAATATCAATGAATCCTTGAGAGAATCAGACACGTGCTACTGTCAAGTGAAAGGTTTGGGAGACTCAGAAAGCTGAAATAACTGCAGTGGTCTCTCATCTGACTGCATGTACTGTCAAAGTGCTCTGGACATGAAGTTTGGAAAAGCTGCAGTGTTGACTGCTGTACTGGGGTTGTATGATAGGCAGATGACAAATTTCATCTAAGTACCCGTACCCTGGAGAGAGTGGTGAGGTATAGCCAGAACTGTGCTTTAGGAATAAGTGAAACTTAAAGCTTTACCAATAAAAGGGTGGAAGTATAAAGAGAGGAAACTTCTTAGAGGATCTCTACCAATCAAAATAAGAGCAGGTATTAGAATACAGTGTGCACTTAATAAATGAGCAGGGAAATTCAACTGGGGTATTTAACTTGAAATAATATATTCAACTACAGTCACAAAAGGATTTGTTTATCTCATCCAAATTAGGCCAAGATACAATCTTCACCAAGATCCTAGGGTAAATTTTGACTTTAATTTAATCAAAATGTTACCCTGATTAGCAAAATAACTGGAGAATCCAACAAACAAAATGTGATTTATTTTAATCTTTTCCAAAATTTTCATTTAGTACAAGGATTTAAAACTGGAAAAAGCCTAAATATGAAATAAAACCTTACACATACACAAGAGACAGAGTATAAACTATGGAATAATAAAAACAGATATAAAAAATAAGAAGCATACCCATTAACAAATTCAGAAGTCTCTGGACCTTTGAACTCACCCCCACAACTCTATATAGTCCTTGGTCATCAATACCTGGTAGGGAGAAAAGAAATATAAATAAAAGATATCTTGGATAAAATCTAGTGTAGAGTAATAGAAATACAGGCTCAATATTTTTCAGTTATTGAACAATCAACTTCAGGGAGGCATTCATAACACCTGTAAGAATAATGGAAGACACTTGGATTAACCGAAAGCAGCTTAGCAGAGATTGCTCAGGAAACAGAAGGGTTGGTATTCTGTATATTGACTTCTTTACTTTTGTAACTGTTTTGAGAATGCTTTCCTCTACCCAGAATGAAACACACAAATATAAACTGGGAGATTTTATTTCATGGATAAACTGGAGGGATTATGGCAGCTTTCAAGTCCCTAAATTGAGACATCACTCTTCTGCATATGCATTACTGACATTCAGTTGGATACACCAAAGATGACCATATGCTCAATGCCTTTCTCCCTGGGTGGTCCAGGCTGTAAACTACAGACAATTTGTCCTCTGCTACAGCATTGAAAAAATAACTACAAACCCAAAGCCTGGTCTTAAACATAAGGTATTGGTCAACAACTAGTAAGCTTCTAGTCAGGCCCAGCCCTCAGAGGGCTATTCACCAACTGTTGTCTACCCACAAGGCTGCTGTTTGCAGTAACAGAACTGAATACATACATCTCCAATGGCTGTGCTTTACAGATTTGCTAACACCAACCTCAAAATTTCATTCATCATACTAGCAAGATGATTTAAAAAGAAAAATGATAATAAAACAGATGAGGCAAGGAGATGACAATGGATTTGCTAGAAGCAAGGAATCTGAAAAGTTCCCATTGCTTCAAAATAGTAAATATGTGAAGTGGAAAATCAAAAGTAATTTTTCCATAGATTTTTCTAGGGTCTCATGTCCCTACATTCTTTGCCTTCCTGTCTTCTTAGTGTAGACTTATATCTAGTTGCAGATTAGCAATATAGGAAGAAAACTCACAGGAAACATGCCTACAACAATGTTGGGCAAATCATATCCCTTCAGCTGTTGTTAGCAGCCCTAGCCAATGCACCTAATGGTGAGGGATAATGTTAAGTGTATTCCAGAATATCTGAAAGGCTATATGTTGCCCAAACATGGTGTAAGTACAAGTCTTCTTGAACAGGTTTTTGAAAAGACAACAAAGTTTAGAAAACATTAACTGAATGATCTTTTAATTGTATGTCCAAAATTTGAAGGTTAGAATCATATAGACATAACATATTCCACCTCCACCCCACAATAAGGCTGGAGTCCCACATACATTTACTTAGAATTAACTGCCACTGAACTCTGCTAAGTTCATACATAGCACTGTACTGTGCCACATTTCAGCATTTAGATACAACAGGCTGTACCTATACCACAACTCACTTTTCAACCAATATGTACATACAATCTACACAAGTATATTTCCACCGAGATATATCCACGCTACTCTTTTAAGTCTACTTAGCATGATCTGTCCAAAGAACCAAGCAATCATCTAGACAATAACTGGAGAACCAACTAGAGTTTAAAACAGAGAGTCTGAATACTTTTAATTTTCCAATTTTTTGTTATTTATTCCACACAAACAGCCTTCAACACACAAACAGCCTTGACAAGTTACATTCCTTTTTTCCCAATAACATTTTTCCCTGATGTATCATTCTACATTCTACATAGTATATAACAGTAAAACATTTTAACCGTTTAATTGTTTGCATCAACTCTTTTTTTCTTAATGCTTCTACCTGAATTTCTAAGAAAGAAGTGTTTGAACTTCTTGTGTGTTTTTTATGCAGAAGAAATTATCTGAAGAAGATTTTGCAAGCTGGCAAATCACTGTCAAATGGAACTTCAAAAGTATTATGTCCTATTTATGTCCTGAATTTAGATAGAATAAATATATTTCTAGGTCTTTTCCTTCTAAGACTAGCGGCACAAATCTGGAAGAGAAACCACTGCAAGGCATCTTTCAAATGGGATGATTTTATACATTTTATTGACCACTTGTTTATCATGGTTGTTTATTTTGTGGACTAAATAGTCATGCCTGAAGTGTACATTTTTTCACAGTGTGGATGAAATGGGTTGTTGGTTGAACATTCTCATCTGCAATGTTTATGTTCATCAGCATATCTTCTTGGAATTCGTCTCCCCCACCTGCGTGATCACGCATGGCGGTGGGGCACTTTTGTTGGCCTCCCACAAAGAGAGACCACACAATCACCCTTGGGGGGCAGAGTCTGCAGCCCCCTTTTAGGGCTGTGCAGCCCCTTCCTCACTCTCTTTGTTCAAGTTCAATACTAGCTTTATGTTAATTAGGCATACATGAATAAATTTCCCCAGTTCAACCCAAGCCTTGTGTGTGGTCTCTTCGTTTTGTGGGCTGGGCAGCAATGCAGTCTATACATGCAGTCACTGGTTCTGAGTAGAGTTTGCAAGGTGTCGTATCTTCTAGAACTCACAGAATTTCAGTTACATTGCCCAATTATGGTACAGATTAATTATATCAGCTTACTTCCAACACCCAGCTTATAACGACAATGCAAAATATGAATAGCTAATAAATAAAATACACTGTGGTTCAAATCAGTTTTCATGGAAAATGTCAAATTCAAGACTGCAGAAAAGGGATAAAAATGAAAAAAATTTCAAGAGAAAATATCTGACCTGTTCATAAAAATTTCAAACAGAAAAGATGGGTACAAAATCTTTATCAAGACAGATAAAAATGTCTCCATTTAGTACATTAATCTGGGATATTTTCTAACTCCATTAAGAATACTACTATGATGCAGGATTTAGAAATACCCCATGTTCACAGAATGGTTTCTGGGTACAAAAATCAAATATATTTCCAAATACTCAAACACCCAGAACCAGGAAACACACACTCAGATGAGGTAAGACTTTTGTTTTGAGTATCTGGACCCTTTCCTGTTTGGGGAAAAAAATTAGCCAACACAAACGCAATAGATTTGTTAGGACAATTTTTGTCTCACCTATTTCTCTTCTGTAGGAAATACTGTATATGGCATTGGACTGGTACTTGGGAGAATTTAACTTAATTTAATCCTCTTCTGAAGAGAATACAGAAAAATGCTTACCACATTAGATCTTCTTATGTGTGAAATCTGCAATTGAATATGTTCATCTGTTGAATGAGGATTAAAAACTTTAAATACCTAGATAGATATGGAGCATGCTACATCACTGGCTTTTCAGGTTTCAAAAATGCATTATGTGGGATTCAAAACGTGGAAAATACCATTGACAATCCATTCATCTTATTGTTTGTGTGCATCCTAAAAATTGCAGCTCTGATTATGTATTGATTTTTTTTCAACTGCTAATATTAAAGACACTACGAAAATTTTTTTGCTGACTCAGGAGGCTGGTGCTTCCAGTGAAAAACACAATACCATACGGTGAATCACTTGTAAGACCTAAGATCAAAATGTGCTAATACAAAACCATTTAAAAGCATGTTATACTGAAAACTCTAAAGTAATCTTCACCGTTTTAAGCAGATAATGGGTTAGATTTTAATTTCTCATCCATGAAGCACAATAATTGCAATAACCGATGAGCAAAGCTAGAAGGGGAAAAAAACAACAAAAATGACCAAAATGGATTTGTTTTCTGCAATACAAGAAAATAATTTTACCCAGTCTGAAAACTGAATAAAAATGAATTGATTCCTAAAACCCTGAACATATGGCAGAGTGAAAGAGTGTTGCATGTGCTGTTAATTACTGAGCACTCCTCTCTACAAGCAGAGAAGGTTGTTTGCTGGAGAGGCTTCCTTTGTGCTGCAGTAGAAATCTCTGATGCCACTGCCCCATTGTCAGTACTCCAATGGCAATGGGTGAAAGAAGGTGTCAAAGGGAGGCCCTGCATGGCTCAGGGGGCAAAAAAACCTCATTCCTCTGGAATACCACTGAAAAGGAGGGGGGAAAAGTAAACTGACATAGTGGATTTGCATCTGACGCTTCCATCACCATAACAGTTCTAACCACATTGTAGCAATTCTACCTCGTTTTACCCAATGATCTCCACTAGACCATTTTCCTGTAAGTTCTCTATAAGGCTGTTCTTTAATGATCTAAGCTCTTACATTGGGTTTAGTGACTAAGAAATATGTATGCTTATGTTAAAAAATAAATATAACTTTATTGAAGTCTAATTAAGACCTTAAATGGATGTTATTCAACTCTATTCTCTGCAAATAAGTACTTGCACATTGCAGTTTACTTTCAATACATTAACACAATCTGGTCCTAACATAAAACACAGAACACCATCTTTCATCACACATCATATCCATCTTTTCATAATCAGACCCTCCCCTGTCATGCAGTTCCTAATCCTCTTTTCCTTGTTCCACTGGCATCAATACAACAGTATCTCTCACTCTCACTTTCTCAGAAGACTATTCACATGCAAATTTATTCCACCAAACATTCCACATGCATCACTCATACACTTTCCCAACCATACCTATAATCTTATACTACAATACAATATAACACAGGAACACAGACTCTCCTTACAAGTTAGGAAGCAAAGGTCGAGGTGGGCGAGAGGAAAAGAAACAGGAAATAGAATGGAAAACATAGAAATGGCCACACATGCATATGCACCCTATTGCTCTGGCACAAAGCCAATGACCCCCTCCCTAAACAATCCCAGGACACATGTCACTAGGGATTTTAAAAATCATTTCCCAATGGAAAACGCACCCTCTGTCACAAAGCTGTTAGCTATGGGAGGTGCAGGAGCATGCATCCCCTATGGCATAGAAACTTTGGAAGTGGCATTTTCAGCATCACTTAAAATGCAATAAAAGGTCTCTGTTCACTATGTCAGGATGCTCTTAAAGCAGAGGTACACAACCAGTAAAAATGTGGCCGCCACAGCAACTTATTTGTTGAATTTTCCTGCAAATTCTCTTTATTAAGCACATATGTTCTTATTCTCAAGATCATCTTAATCTTTTATATTCCAGCAACACTGACAATCTTACAACATGAGGTTGCATATGAATATTGTAATATGCTTTTGAAACTGCTGCCTTCCCCAGTTTGGTACCCTCCAGACATTTTGGCTTGCAGCTGCTAGAATCCCTGTCATTGGCTATGCTGGTTGAAGACAAGAGTTGAGGTTCAACTTATATGAAGAGTGACAGGTGGGACAGGGCAGTTTTACCAGATCAAAACATTCTACTAATATCATAGTCAAACTGTAATTTCTTGATATGAATTTGTTACTAAACATATCCTAAAATAAGTGTTGACTATCTGTGGTATTCCATGTGTTGAATTACAGCTCCATCAGCCAAAGTACAGCCAATGTTCAAGGAGGATGAAGTTAGATTCATGGAGAGCCACAGATTCATTCTACTAATAATATATTTTAAATTCTTATATAGCCAGCATGAGTCTTCATTTTTCTTTAAAATTTTTTTGTTTCAAAAATGACTACATATATTTGCTAGATATATCTTTTTTCCTTCAAGTTCTCACCAATGAAATTGATTAAAGCTTACTGTAGAAATATAAAAAATGAAAGCTCACTGCTGCCATCTATCTCCACAGTAAGTGGTTAGTACAACAAAATGATGACATACAAATACTTAATGCAGAACTTTTGCAGAGAGGAACAATTCATTTTCATTGGAAGAAAGGGAAATGTATACCAGCCACCATTTCACATATAACCATGTGCCATAAAAGAAGTCTTGGTCACATAAACAGGAAAAAACATTGCCACTATTCACTAAGTTTGAATGTAGATCCAACTCAGTACAGAACTCTTAAAAGTTTCCATCTTGTAATTAAATAATTTAAAAGGTATTTAGAAGAAAAAGAAGAAGCCACATTGATTTCTTAAAACAAACTCAAGTGCACTGGCTTCTTTATTTCACTTTTAGTGTGCCAGAGCAGCTAGACATAAGGGGCACAAACCAACTGATCACATTCTGGGTTCAAAGAAAAATGTTATGGCTATTTAAGATGTTGTAGGCCAGGGAATTTTCTACTGTCAACTTCTTGGCCAGTTCATATAACTTTAAAGGGTGGAATTTAACCTAGTAAGAGCTCATACAGGCAGTTCTCTCTGTGTGTAAGTGTGTGTAGCAGCACAAAACTCGCTGCCATACAGTTCAGTTTGGGAAGAATGCCAGATGCTTTGGAATGTAAACAGATAACCAAAATGCACACTGCACACTGGTACTCAAGAAGCACAAGTACTCAAAGAAGTGGGGACAACAGTTGATTTTGGAAAGAGGACAAACCACGCCAGGCAGAACATAGAGGAGAGAAGGGACACCTACTTAGCTCAACGTTCGATTTCAATTGGATAAGTGTTATCTAGCTGTGATTCATTTTAACTGATCAACCAATTAGCTGAATGGGCATAAGAGAAAAAGATGCTCAGGTAGTTTTCTTATCCAGCTGCTTTTCAGTATGCCTCCACAGCATGGAAGACCGACGTCCATGACAAACTTCCTGATAAAATAATAGACTGATAACTGCCCTGATATGCTGCCCTAAAATGCTGATTTATTATGCGTGGTACCACTGAATTTATAATAAGAATCTATATGCTTAAGTAATTATGATTGCTGTTAAGATTTAACAAGGAGCATAATTTCCATATATTTGTGTAGCTACAGAAGCCTGCTAGACTTGTAAATCCCTCAAACAGATGAAAAGGTGTTCTGTCATGTGTAATTGGCTAAGTGAGGTTGTTAAGAGGTTAATGAATATAATCATTCCAAGATCCTCCCTTTCCCCTCACTGCAATTTAAGTCTCGCTATGTTCAATGCAACTTGAACCTCAGTGAATCAGTCCCAAACTTGATTAAACATGCTTCTGAATAGGATTCTGGTGCTTGTCCTAGGCACCTATGCACACCTTGAGCTCCTTACTCCCAGCCCAAAGTTCCATCCAAACAGATGGGCTGATGAAATGCCTGTAGCTGCACTTTGCATTAGAATGTCTCTCCAGGCCAGCACAACTGCTTTTTTCAGAAGGCAAACAAACTACACAGAACAAAACCACCAAAAATGAAACTGTGTGCTTCACCTCCACTTCATCAGTGAACTGACTCAATCTCCAGACTGAAATCGTGGCAACCAGAAACAGAATGGCTTAAGTTCAAATCAGCCAAATGCTTGCATGAAAGAACTGCTTCCTATCCACGCAGTCTGAAAATGAGCTCTGGAGAATTTCAGAAAATGAAAATGAGCTCCAGAAAATTTCAGAGCCCTTTAACACTACAGGGATGTATAGCCCTGGAACCACCCAGTATCCTCTTGCATACTGGCAGATCCCAATATATTAAATCAGCATAAAATATTAAAGCTAAAATATTACCACTACCTGTGGAAATAAAATATTCATTTGAAAAATTAAATTTATTTAGAACACATAATGCATTCTGAATCTTTATTAACTACAACACAGGGCTGCAAATTCTATTTATCTGTTTATCTGTGACCTGCTAACAAACAAAGCTCCATAAATAAATCACAGTGAGTTAATAAAGGGAAAACATACTTAAACATAACTTAGTTTTTTAAAAAATGCAACTGTCAGCTTTAAAAGTGACGGAGTATAAATATGGTTTCTCTCTAAATTGTTAAAACATTTTCTAAATAGAACTGAAGTATTAAAACACAAAGAACCACACCTCACAAGAGCTGCAGTAGCAAGGTGGTGAAGTAAACTAGGGACATTTTTGTTTTGACCATGAACAAGCCATTATATATCAGATTTAGTCTTGCTTTCTAAAAGTAGGAATAATAATACTCTAATTCACAAGGGTGCTGTAAAACTATTGCAAGGCAATATATATGAATGCTATAAACAAACTGGGGAAAATCCTACAAACCAGTATGACCCCAATCCTCTCAAAATATTGTGATTCATTTCTTTGCACTGTGATATTTAAGGTCATGACCCAAAAAGCCCTATATGTCTCCCACAGGTGAAAGCTTCCTCTTGGTCCCGCCACCACCAAAGGCTCATTTGGGAAGGATATGGGAGAGACCCTTCTCAGTAGCCTCTAGAATTCCCTTTCATGGAGGCTAGCCTGGCCCCTTTCTGCTCTCGTTTTGCCAGCCTTTTTGCTTAGGCAGGCTTTTAATGTATAACCAGGAAGGCTTCTTACTAGGGCATGGGCTTCATTCATTTTTTAGCTGTAGTATGCCTTCTAAAGGATTTTACACTGTTTAATGTGATGACCTTTAATTATTTTAAAAATTTATTGTTAGGTTTTTAATTGATTGCTTTTTTGTGTGCGTGTTCAAATCTTTTTGTTCAATTGATACAATAACAATATAAATTAATTGTAAATTAATTGTAAAGTGTAAAAAAAAACCACTCAGAAGAAAAGAAGAAAACCTTAAAAAATCCAATTTTTTTTCTTTTTCGTGATTCTTTTTGTGAATCCCTTGGGTCCTACTCCAGGAGAAAGGCAGCAAACGAATAAAATTAATAACATATAAAATTATCTGCCATAAGAAACAACAGCTTATAGCTTGTATTTCTGCAAACCTATAGGCTACATTTATTCTGAGCTGCCTTTTCTGTCTTGTTATGCCTCGTCTTGTTATGCCAGTGGTTCACGTATATTTACCTCTTGTTTTAAAATGTTGTATTCCATTCAGGCCTATATTTTTGTATTCATAATAAGTTGTTATTTGCAGTGGCTGCATATATTACCTTTAATGTATTTTGCAACAAAATTCCAAAACACCTATTAACGTTTTGTTATTTGTTTATGTATTTGTGATATCCTTTTTTAGTTTCTGTATCTGCAATTGAGACCCCTTCCTCCTATATTTCTTAAGGAAAAGAAAATCAGGCCATAAATTGTCTAGTTACAAAAGAGTAACGTTGAAAAAGAAGCTGTTCTCCTATTTTGTTCTCTGTAGCACTACAAGCTCCACTACAGCTGTGATGATGAATCATTTGTCAAACTTGTTATCAGCTCAACCATCCATTTTCATGAAAAGTAACACTTGATGGAGTTTGTTATTACCTCTTGTTTCAACAGCGCTGATGCATTTTCTGATAACTGTGAACCCAGTCTTATCTAGCTGTGCACCTAGGAGGAGAACCATTTGAAAATATTTCAGTTCTAATTATATATTACACTTTCCTACAAAAGTACAGAGATTAACTCTTCATAAAAATACAAAGTTGTAACTGTTCAAACTTAACCTTATTTTTGCCCCTTAAGAAATGAAGGGGTAAGAGAAGAAATAGGCAAACATATTTCAAAAGTAATATATTATCTTTTGATTTAGATGTAATGTCAACACACTTTTTATCTTCTCTCTGTCTGCACTCTCTCACAATTTGAGTTAAACTATGGTCCAACAAAACATCTGGAGGGCGTATTATGAATTGCAGCCCATGAGATAAAATATTGTATGCATGTAACAGCAAACCAGGAATAGCTGCAAAACAGAAAGTATAGTCAAATGCAAGAGAAAATGGTGGGAAGGAATGTGGGCACATCCTTGCATTGTCAAAGTTTGATTTATTATTACTTCTAAACCAATCTGTTCTTTACAACGGATTGACATTTTGAATTTGCACACAGAGAAGCTGCTGATGAATGAGACTTTCCTTCCTTATATCCTCACAAAAACTTTTGCACTTGTACAACCTGCCTCTGGCCAATTTCTCCAATTCTTCCTTTGATGGCAGTTCCCTGCGCTTTGTGCCACCACTCACTACAAGCTGTTATTCTTCTGCTGAGAGCAGGACAGTTGTTTGGAATTAAAGCCACACTGAGAGGTTCTTTCTTCACATATTTAAACTTATTTCTGTATCCATGTAGGCTTGTAAGATGCTTCTTTAACCAATGAGTGTAACATTAAGCATATTTGATATTCCAGACCAATGTTTACCTCTTGAAATACTTCCGGGAAGTATAATCTTCCAACACAGTTTTAATAAAACAGAAATTTAATTCAACTACTTACTTCCTTCCCTTTTAGTATTTGCCCTGATCAAGTTGAGGAACGCCTAGCAAAGAAAGAAAGATAAAAGTCTAAGTGAGGGTCAAAAAAAAATAATCTTTTCATTGTTGAAGGTCAAAAGTGGGTGCAGAAATCAGAAATCTTATTTTCCTGTTTTCACCACTGTGTTATCCTCTTTCTTATAAATACTGCATGACTGTTCTTCTTCATTAAGTTTTATCTTACAGTGACCCTGGGTCAGGTCTGTAGCATTTTGTGGTTGCTGTACTCATCACCTCCAGCAGAAAGGTATTCTATGATTCAGTGGGTAAGTTCTATTCACTCACAGATTCTTACCAGCATGTTACTTTTGGTGAAAGGATGATTTTGCACCAAGTGCAGCTATGAGTATTTATTTATTAATGCATTTATGCTGTTCCCATATGGGAAAAAAGAACACCCACGATTCATATTGAAATGGAACTACTGGTATGGCACTAGGTTTTTGCTTACTTCATATGTGAACTATAAAATCTGAGCAGGGCTGGAAGGTGAGTAGGAGAGAGGGACTAGGGCAAGATGGTCTGTGGTTACTTCTCTCTCTAATACAGTTCAGAATCACACTGCCTACAAGAAAAATGGGATATAGGAATCATAGTATAATATTTTGAGTGCCTTATATATTTTATTACGTTTCAGTTTTATTTCTGTTCGTTTGGTGTTTCATCATTTCAAAACAAGAATGGTGAATTGTGGTTTCTCCTTAGCATTTGCAAGCATTTTTCAATTAATTCCTGAGGTACCCTCCTCTGCACTAAAATTGACTGACATATTTTAATAGAAAAGACTGATCTAAATCCAAATCCAGAGGAAAACTTGTGTGTTAAGTTGCACCACAATCAGCAAAACCACTATGGTACACCAATATTGGGAATTTATAGTCATATTAACTTGCAACGTATTTTTGCACTTCTAGCCTATTTCACTTTCCCTCTCTCTCTCTCTCTCTCTCTCTCTCTCTGTGTGCGTGTGTGTTGTGTACGTGCGGGCACCTTCATCAACTTAGAATGACATTCCACACATCTGATGAAGTAGGTTCTGGTCCGTAAAGGCTTATGTCTACTTAAAGTGACAAAATCCTTTTTGTTACTTTTGCTCCAATGGAGTAACATAGCTATCCCTGAGGCAACAATCTGCTATTGCCAGTTACACAGAGACAACAATGCCAAGCTTGAATGCAAAGACAGCATTATTTTTATGTAGTACCATTCATACTGGTGATGCCAGATTTTAAGGAACTACTCATGTAAGATGTATTCTATGTATCAATTTTATCACAAAAATATGAAATTAACAGTAATAAGAAACTGGAAGTAAAGCCTATGCTAGTTTTATTCTAATTGTAAGAAAAATCCAGAATCCATTAGGGGATCTCAGCACACTTTTAGGTGGGACTCAGGCTGCACTGTGCCACTTTCCTTGACAATCACATTTTTTAAGTTGGATTGATCAACTTGCTGTTTTTCACAGTTCCCTGACAATTAAAATAATTGTCACTGATTATGCCAAACCAGCCTTTATGTCCCACAGTTTTGTTACTGGATCCATCACTGCAGTGCCATTTTGTGACTACTGGGTCTGAGCGACTTCCAAATTTCTTGCAAGAGCCAGGGGGAGGGTGTTAAAAAGTTATCAAACCCATGGCCTATGTAATATCAATGTTCTCCTGTTACAGTTAAAAAAAAATCTGCTTACACATTCTTTTCCATCTAAGGCTTCAAACCAGAGGTTTCTGTCTTCTTCAGAGAATGCTTGCAATGTCATAGGCATACCAGGTCTATAAAAGCAAAAATGATGGAAAAATAATTAGGTTTTTAACTTCTAATGAGCATTAATACCACTTCCAAATTATCTCATCACAAGTACTCTTCAAATGTAAAAACATTTTTAACATTCAATATTTTTGAAACTATCAAATATACTCAAAGTTGATATACAATATAATCCATTGACTAGTCATACTAAAAAGGAATAATTATTTCTGGCCTAATCTGTACTGCCACTTTGACTCCTATGCTTGGAAGAAGGTGGGATATGAATAAAAATACAATAAAATAATACATTGGGTTCTGTATGGAGGTAGAAGTTGCATGTTTTTACAAAACTATAAGACACAAAGTGACAGTCTTCTGTATAAAACATGGATCGCTCAGCCATATCATGAAAAGCATGTTGCTCACACTCTGTTCTCATTTCGACATAACAATAAAGAGTAGTTCCCTGTTACATGACTGAGTTGTGGGTTTTCTCTTTGCTGTTCTTCCCCCACTGTAACTACGAGAAGAAAATTAGAAGCTTTCACTTGTCATTTCCAGGTTTCGCTGGCACGAGCAAATGTCTAACATGGTTTGGTGCTATGGATCAAGTCATGAACAGATATTTAACTTTTGTACATTTTAATAATGTGAGAAGCAAAAAGCATTATACTGCACTAAAACAGATCCTATTAATATTTGCTTCATTAACTTACTTGTCTACTGCTTCCATATCAAAACAGAACCGCCTATCTATAGTATCAGCATTCCTTTTGGTACAGCACTTAAGGAGGAAGATTTCCAGTTCACCCTGAAAAAGATTTAATTACATGACAATTTTAGTAGTGGGAACAGTTATTAAATTATTCAGAAATAGAGGTAACTATTTCAGGAGAAAAGGTCATTAAACAAGACATGTCCATTTAAAACTGAAAATTCTAAACCCTTAGACATGCATGGAAATTTAGCTATTGCTGCTACTCAGTTGTCCAATACAAAACGATCTACCATGATTGTAGAACTTTTGGAAAGATCTTTTACACATCTTTGTGTGGTAGCTATGGTGGGTTTGTGGGCCAATTTTCTGCCTCTGGTGACAGCACGGACTGCAAAAAATGTCCCTCAAAAAAAACCAACCAAAAAAACAAACCCTGGAAGTGGTTCGAATGCCTAGTTATTATTCAAAAAAAAGGAGGGCTTCCCTCTTGTTAAATAGTGTTGAGGAGGGGCAGGGGTTTATTGCAATCCATTTAAAAGGTAAACTGCCATGCCTGATGTCTTCCAGGAGAGAGAATTTTTTTTTCTTTTTGGCCAGCAAAAGGGTGGTCTGGAGACACTAAAGGGGCCGATGACCACAAGAACATTCTAGGGAGGCCATATGCAGCCTCAGTAATACACTCTGTCCACATACACTAGAGAGAGTCACTAAATGCAATTCCACAGATACTGCATATTTACAGCTATAATGGTATTACAAAATGGGTGATAGAACGTATCAGAAAGGCTGGAGGTGGTCTGCTCAAATACTGTTTTTCACAAGTTTTCTAAGCTTTTAGTATAGTTCCAGAAGGTCACTGAAATGCAACAGAATTCACTTTTTCATTATTTTTTACCTACTATCAACAGCGTATGTTGAAGCTCTGTGAGGATGAGACCAGGAATTGTCATTAGGAAAATGAAATGCGTTCCCTGAAACCCCCAAACAATTCTTAAACAGCATCCTGCTCTTGAAAGCCAACCATCTGAACAATGCCCTCAAGAACATCAGATATCAAGGTTGCAACATAAAATGAAGGTAGTAAAAGAAAATTTCAGATTAAAGTACTTTTTATCTCTTGTTGGCTAATTATTCTCAACTAAACCTCAAATCCCTTTGGCATCAATTAAATGCTATAAATAAAAATGATATTTAGATTTTTAAAAAGGAACATGGGGTACTCTTCACTTTACAACCCCACCTCAGAACTTCTCAGAATTTTTATCATTCTATTGTTTTAGCTTACTATAGTTAAAATACTATAGCAGAAAGAGAAAATATATAAAGAGTATCTTATCTCGCACATTCTCATTTAGATACAGGGTATGAAACTGAATGAAATGTGAAATGTACTCACAAGTTTCCCTCCTGACCTGTGCTCATATGGTATCATAGTAAACTTCTTTGTCTCCTTCTTGTACATGCAGTAATGTTTCACCCAGCTGGAGCCAAATGGTGCAGGTCCTTTAATGAAATAGTAATGATTTCATCATTCAGGATATAATATTACATATTACATATGGCATTTTTGTGCTGAATTTAGTTTGCAGATTGTTTTACTCTATGAAATCCTAGATACGCTCCTTTGCTATATCTACTTTTGGAGACTTAAAGCAGTAAAGACAATGGAAAAAAGTGAGAAAATTTGGAAGAGGTAATTTGTACAAGAGATGTTTAAAGGGATGTGGCAGAGAAAATGAAAGCTGCCTCTAGGCTGAATCCAACAGATGCTGAATCACAAATAAAAAGCATCATCCACTTCCAGAAAAGTGCTTGTATATCTCTTTCACCAGAACAGAAAATATTGTAGCTCTGTCTTGGATCTGCTGAGATTTATAAGTTACGTGTATGAGTGTGTGCATTTTAAATCTCTAGCTTGTTAACTATGAGTTAAATATTTGATTTATAATCAAAATATTTAATTTACATTACTGTCACAAACCAGCACTATAGTCTTGTATTGACCAGAGAAAGCCCAAGAAATTCAGTACATTGTACTGAGCATATCAGAGATTTTAAACACACACACGCACACACAGTTTTTTTTCCCTGTCTCTGCTTCAGTGGATGCATTACATAGAGTAATGAACCCAGGTTTAATGTTATATGAACAAGATACAGTCACGTTTGGATTCACATGCCACCCTTCAGTTATCTGTTTTAATTAATCAGGTTTTTTGTGGGTGTGTTAGCTGAATCAACAAACTGTGATTAATATTAATTATGTTTAACTTTAACAAGAGTGTGCAACTACTGGGAGTTTGCACTGGACCCCAGAAGGTCAGAGTGGACTGAACCCACTGCAGAATTTGCCACTACTGCAACAGCAGTTGTAAAATTACACACCTTGTTTTTAAGGAAGCCTTGAGAAAGTACAATTTTCCTTGAAAATAAAAGTGTGGTTTTGTGACTGTCGCAGCAAAACTCACAGCCTTTTTAAAAACATGTAACCAAGACAAACAGGAGCCATAAACCTTGGTTTTAAACTATATTTACAGAAGCGTTCCAAGAGTGCAATTCCCCATAAAAGCAAGTCATGCAGCAGTTATTTTGCTATTCTTGGCAAATCCTGCATCAGAGGACATAGTGAACCTAGAGGAGTTCCAATGCATCTGGGGGAAAATTCAGCTCATAGGTCATTATGCTGACCACCTTAAAGCAAACCAACATCCAGCAGTTTTTCTGAAAATGATGGCTAAAACTGGACAGAGTAAAAGTTAACTTTTCATTTTTTTGCTGCAAGTTGCAGGAGGAAGACTGAGTCACATGCAAGCCTAGGAGTCAATGGTTGTTTCTTCCATGCTGTATCACTGTTTACTGTGGCATCTGAAAGCAGCCTTTGATTCATTTAATAGACTACATGTAAAATTTAATACTCAGGGAAAGTTTTGTCATGCCAGTATATTATCCTGAGGGGGAGAGAACTTGATTTCTAGAAGTGAATTATACTGTGCCTTTCATATTTTCAAATTATTTTAGTCTGAACCATGTAAGCTGTATCACATTGCGCTTCGCATGTCAAGGTTCAAATTTTGTTAGTTTGCTTGTGCTAAAATTTTATTGCTTTTTAGTTTTTGTTAATTCTTACTTCAAGTTCTTAAAATACTCCAAGTTCTTAAAATATTTCTGTAACAGTACAGAAGGGTATTAAACAGTATCACTGAGAAATGTGTACACAGAAAAATGTCAGCTTTATGTTTCTTTAAGATCTTGAAGAACTTTAGGTGCATAGATATAAATCAGGGGTAGGCAGAGTATGGCCCGTGGGCCATATGCAGATGTACAGGGCATCTCCACTTCCTTAAGCTTTAGAGCCTGGAACAAATTTTGGGAGCAAAAGTATGTCTAAACAGAAAATCACACCTCCTCATGAGCTTCTGGGACTGTACTTTGAAATTTTCAGGCATTCTTTTCACAGTATTGGGATGTACTGGGGGAGGGCAAAATTGGCTCCTAGGGGCTCAGAAACAACTCCTGTAGATGTGAAGAAAGGAGTTACTTTGTGAGCTCTCCAAGTTAGCCCAAAAACAAGCTGACTGACACAGTACTGTTAGCATAAAAAAACACTCTACCTCCATCTCCCTCCCCTTTTTTAACATGATATGCATTACTGTTATTACTATTGTTAAGTTTACTTATATTCTGCTTTTTTCCCCAGAACTGGGACTCCAGATAGCTTACACACTAAAAAGATTGCAATGAAAAATATACAAAAGTCAACATTAAAACTGAATAAAGCATATTATGTACTTTATCTACTCTAGAAGAGAGGCACCAAGGTATAGTGGTTTGAGCACTGTGAAGACCAAGGTTTGAATCCTTGCTTGGTCATGGAAACCAACTGAAAAAGTTGCACTTTCTCGGCCATAGTGGAAGGCAAAGGCAAACACCCTCTGAAGAAATCTTGCCAGGAAAACTTGTGATAGGTTCAGCTTAGGGTTGCTATAAATTTGAAACTACTTGAAGACATGCAACATACTCTAAAAATACACAATACAATTTAAAACAACATAGTACTTATAGCCCTTTGTTAAAAGCCTGACCAAATAAAGTCATTGCCTACTATCAGAAAGAGGGGGTCATTGTAGCCTCCCTAAGGAAGGAGTGCCAAAATACAGAGAGGCACAGAAAAGGCTCTCTCTCGTGTTCCTGCCAACCATAACTGCAAAGGTGATGGAACTGAGACACATTAAGTAATCTCAGCAGTTATATTCAACAAATTATTAAATAAGAATAAAAAGTCTCTTACTTTTCTCCTGTACATAAAGGTAGCCTTCGATCGTAAATGGATTAGCTCTTTTATGTTCCTGAGGATTTAGCTTGATTTTATTCATGAGCTCTTCTACTTCCGACCTTGTTCCCTCAAAACGACTTCTTGTCTACGCAAGGGAAGATTTTAGACATTCTTTTATAATTTAAAACCATCAACAAAGTGTATCTAAATATAGAAAGCAAACAAGAAGATTTTAGAACTTCTCTTGATGCCTGATATTTTTAAGAGGAAACTCGGAGTTTCTACTATTTAATGTAGTTAAGATTTGAAACTGCATCAATACTAGGCCACAAAAGAAAATTAAGCAAAATAAGATGTCTCTACGCCCTTTTTTGAGAGGTAATAAAGGAGATGACAGAATGATCAATAGCTCTTTCTGAAACTGCTTCTGATATGCTGATATAATGCTAATTCATCTGGCAACATATATAAGTTGATATCTAGTTCAAAACAAGAATAACAAGATTTGGAAAGGGGCAGGGAGGGACGCCTTCTTTATTGTAAGAAAATCCAATACCGCACTTCTGGAAATATTAGCCTAATACTGTATCACCAGAGTGTTTCAGTTCTTCTACATAAAAGAAAAAACTGAAACATCTCAAAGTTGCCACAACTTAACCCTTACTAGGCAACAGAATGATTTGAAACCATGCTGACATGCACTTGGCAAGAACTGTCAGGTGATAATTCTGCTAAAACAATTCCACTTCTATGACTCACTCACTAATACCCATGACATAAAATATTTTAGGTGACCTTATGTAATCAACAGAAACATATTGTTCCACTATTGGTTTTATTTCTACAAAGATGGTTGCTAACTTGTTTTGAAAGGCAATGAGAAGAAAGAAAAATGAGAAGGAAAAATATTCTCCTCTGAGAATGTATTACTGGGAACCAAATCCCTACTGCTGAATTATGCCAAAAGAACAGCTTTATCTGTTCCTCTGTAGCAGAGGTTCTCAGAACTGTATACTGATGGAACACTGTTATCTTCAGAAACTTACTGGAGACTCCTCCACAATCACAGCATCAGACCAAAAACGGCTCATATATTCTACTGAACTATAAAAATGTGCTAAGGAATACAGACAGCAGCAGACTACAGTGGACTATAAGACATAATTCTGGATTTGACATCATTCTTAAAAATAATACTACATTATATAAAATCCAATGTATAAATTTGCCTTCAAAGGTACTCACTCTATAGATTGATTTGTGTTTTTAAAAACAAGAAACACAGTATATATCCAAAAAAGTCCATAATCTTGCATGTATACAATATGCAACTTGAGAAAATTATTTCCTTCCTATTTCTTCATGACTGAAATCTGCAATAGGTGGCAGAAGTACTGCATAAAGGCTTAAAAAGTCATACCACTCACTAGCCTGAAGATGGCATTAAATCACCTAGAACTTCTCCAGAAGATCACTTCATATTACAGAAATCCTCCCCTCCCCACAAAAAAACTGAATAAGCATAAACAACATGTATATTTCAACTTTTTTAAAAAAAATTAAATTAAAAGGAGTACCTTCACTTACATTCTGGATATTCATCTGCAGAGCCGTTTTATAGTGGTTAAAATCTTTGGCAAGCTCATAGCCCTGATGGTAGAAAGCAAACATACCCTGAAAAAAAGACAGGACCTAGAACACAATAAAAATATTTCTTTTTTAGCCCAGATAGTAAAGGGATAGTTTCTCAGTTTTCTCTTATTGTATGTTTTGAATCAGATAAGGCTAAGCTCATTTTGCTCCAAATAAACCCTGCATAAAACAACACACCGCTGTTCCTAGGAGTGCCCAGAATCATAAAAAAAAAAAAGATTAATTTCACAGCACATATAGATTTTATACTCCTAGTGCACAAATAACTAACCATCCTGCAACAAAGCAGAAATTACCTAAACGGACTCAATATTTAAAAATGAAAAAACGGAAGAAGGCTTCCCCTGGGCCTAAGCATGATTTCTTCCAACCTTAGACCTAACTCAAATAAATACTAAATCCACACTGGTCACTTTGATGCAGTAATGTTGACACAATTAATGCACCATCTACATAACTTTGATATGTCTTTATCTCAAAAGTATGAGATCACTACATATAAGTAACTCCCTCATGCTTGTGTGTTACATATAAGGATGGCTTAGTCATAAACTTCACATTCCTTTTCCTTGCAAACAGAAAAAACCTGCAGTGAGAAGTTTAGCTTAATTAAGAATGCATTAAATTAAACCTGCGCTGAACTATGCTGGCAGAACTCTGCTACATGAAACTGTACTTTCATTCTAACATTTTCTTTTGAAGATTTTTCACTACTTACAGGCTCTACAAACTCAAATTTCTTTCGTTCTTGTATCTCTTGTAGCTTACATACATATTCAAGTGACAGCTCATAGAAATGTTTTCGGGTTTGATCCACTAAGATGTCTGCCTGCATAAAAAAATATTGTTTTAAGTTTCCTACATGCACTGTAGACAGGTGTAGAAATGTATCCACTGTAGACACCATAATCCAACACCAAATTAAGTATATATGTGAAATGCTTTTAATAGTCTTAAGCATACACAATTCTAACAGCTCAAAGACACTATATGGAAATTGTATAATTTTAGCATAACATTATTCTGGCACACAATATATTCCATACTGTTCATCAGACTATCCTCTGCATTAAGAATCTAAAGTGTTTAACAAATATGGCATACTACAGACAAACAAAATTGTTATGTTAACTAATGAGCTGAGATCCTTCTGGGCTACAACAACTTGTTATTTCCACAACGAGCAGATAAAATAAATAAACTAGGTGAACAATGCAGAACAGAAATTAATTTGCACAAATGTTTCCCATCAAAGACACAAGAAAGAGTTTAGTGTTTGTTTCATTAAAAGATATATCACTCATTCGCACAACATTAATGACTGATTAACACTAACTAAAATTAACTACCCAATATATCTGTGTTCTGGATCAAAGCACAAAGATATTAAATACACACGTAGTACAGACATGCTCTTGATAGCAGGTTCAATGCACAAAGAGTTTCATGCATTGGTAGTTTCAATTTCTACTATATGTTTTTCCTCTACAAAACAGAGACGGAAACTGGGCAGCTCATGTGCCCCTTTGAGGCTCTCACCACCTTCATGAGCCCCCTGTTCACAAGAAAAAAGAAGAGTGTCCCCAAATGAACAATTACTCCCCCCATAAATCTTCAAGGGGGCATAATTTTCCATTTTAAGGATATTTGGAGAATAGATCTTTTAGAGACCTGTAACAGCTCTTTTTCAAAAATAAAAGTGACTGTCCAGTTACTTCCAGCTTCAGACTATGTGTGGCTGCCTAGTACCACTCTAAAAGAAATAAAATTACATGTTAGCAGTTTAATTTCAAGAGAATCAGTGCTGCTCAAATTGCATTTTCTTCAGTAAGAAGATAAATATCTTTGACAAAATAATAAAACAATACCTCCAATAGCTGAGCTTCTTTCTTCTTAGCAGACATATTTAAATGCTTCTCTAATAAACTGTAGTTCTTTTCTGTTTCTTTATCAAACTTCTTCTTTTCATCCTAGAAATATTTTAAATTGCAAGAACATTTAAACTGTGAAAACATTACATTTTCTCTTACTGCTTTATCTAACCACCTAATTTTTAAAGCAGTGGTTCTTAACCTGAGGTCTAGGGTCCATGTAACCCTCACAGGGAGTCCACTCAGAGTTGCCATTCATCTTGGAAACAGTGAAAATCCCAGATTTAAGGGACTAAAAATGTCTCAGCCGGTTGTGGCTGGTTGATGCAGCATGTCCTGGATTCCTCAAAGGCAGTAGTGGCAACAGTGGTGGCAACACGCTGGTAGTCGTCTCATCCTGTGTTGGAGGCGCCACGTGCTACTGTACATGTGCATCAGAGACCCAAGAAGGTGGGAAGGTGGGAGGAGAGCCCAGAAGACAAAGGAAGATGCCCAGCCCCTGCCTTGTGTAGTGAGTGTGCAACTTTGCTTGAGCCCAGCATGGCAATGCTTCACTTTAAAGCAGTCACAAGAACAGAAGGAAGTCCCTTGACTTTTGTGGCTTATTAGAAGTGAAGCGATGAAGGTCCCAGTGCTCCTTCCAGGGAAAGCGTTAAAGAAACACTATTTCCCACTTTCAAAAGAAGCACTTACCTTCTCTGCTCTCTTGGTGCTACTTCAGAGGGAAACAGCATTTCTTTCACATTTTTCCCCAGCACTGAAACCCTTACCTTCTAGAAGCTGCTCTAGGAGAAAGTAAGGGCGAAAGAAATGTTGTTTCTCCAAAGGAACACTGAGAAAATAGAGAGAGGGTAGAGAGGCACTTACCCTCTCTACTCTCTCAGTGCTCCTTCAGAGGAACAGCATATCTTTTGCACTTTCCCTCAAAGCAACACAGAGACCCTTACTTACTTTCCAGGGGCTGCTTTGAGAAAAATGGCAAAAGAAACATTGTTTTCCCAAAGAAGCACCGAGAGAATAGAGAGTATTCCTTCAGAGGTAAATGGTATTTCTTTCGCCCTTTCTTTCCCCCAAAGCATCACCAAGACAATGACCTTTCAGGCACTGCTTTGAGGAAGAGGGCAAAAGAAATTATTCTTTAGGCCTCCATCCCATTCATAACCTTCCTTTAGGATATTCTAGTTTATTCTACTTTTTCAGCCTTTGAAGGATCTCAGCATGATACTCCATGGACCATTAATAAAGTCTCCTTTCCTTTGCATTGTCTACAGCAGTGGTTCTCAACCTGTGGTTCCCCAGATGTTTTTGGACTTCAGCTCCCAGAAGCCCTGAGCATTGACCATAGTGGCTGGGGCTTCTGGGAGCTGAAGTCCAAAAACTTCTGGGGACCCACAGGTTGAGAACCACTGGTCTACAGGAAGAATAAGGGATAAGGATGAGCAACTTTAAACAAATATTTGAATATTTAAATACATATTTGAATATTTAAATCTAAATTTAAATTTTTAAATCTTGAATTAAGTCTTGGGAATCCTAGGCAACGAATTAAATTTACAGAGGGTCCTCGGTAAAGAAAAGATTAAGAACCACGAGTTTAAACAGCTCTTTCATAAATGCAAACCTATGACAGCAGCAACAGCAGAGTTACAACTAATGGAAAAGTGCATGGACTCTGTGCTAAAAATGAAGGTGTACAGTTTATATTTACTTAGAGTGCACACTCATATTAAATTTGTTTATGGGAACTCTGTGGAAAACTGGTCAATGCTGTTTTGCTTTATGAAAATATGAAAAGCAAAAATACTTTAGAATTAATTATCATGCTATTAATAAATTTATTAATCAAAATGAAAAAGTCTTCTAGGAACATTAAAATCTAAGGCAAATGAATAAACAGATGAATACCATGTTATGATTTATACTGTATTCTGTATTCGTCCCTTAATTTAAAAAATAATAACAGCAGCATTAGATTAAACTGTAGATTTCAGTCAATTAGCTTATTATAATTACATAAATATGCACATTAACAAAAAAACTAGCAAAAAAGTTTTATTTCACAGCAGTTCAGAAGAGGCATTCCTTCCTATGCAAGGCAAAAGGAATGTTTCTTGTAAAGACACTCGTGAAAGTGTTAAGTACAGTACGACCCCTCCTTATCCGTAGATTCATTATCTGCTGATTCAGTTATCCGCGAGTGTGACAAACCTGATGGGAGGGGATCTTGACAACAGAGGCTCCTTGGCAGCTGAGAGTGTTTAAACTGATTGGCTGGTGAAATGGAACCTTGGATAGCCCAGGGGAGGGGCTGGTGGAAAGAGGAAAAATAATGGATTTTAACTGTCTGGTGCGTGTTTGAAGAGGAGTGTGATTTGTGGTGTGTTTGGGAGAGGCTGGAGATTTGAAGAGCTCTGTGGGAGAGAGAACTGAGAAATTGGGTGTACGAGAGACAGTGAATGAATTGAAAGAGAGAGAGAAAGAAGAATGATGTGCTGTTTATAAACATTTAGATACAAAACACATTCAAAGCAACAGTGCTACAGTAAATGTTTGAAGTTCTGTGTTCCTTAAAACAGTGTCACAGAGTCTTATTTTGAATCCTGGAATATACACACTATCAATAATATCATCTTGACGTTAGTGCCAACAGTACCACAGTCTTAGAAACCATAAATCACTGCTGATCCTTACATCTGGGAGAAGGGCAGATTTAGGGAAGGCAGTAAAGGGGGAGAGTCCTGAAAGGAAGAAGCCAAGGGGGGACAAGAGTGAGGAAGGGACTGCGTTCTCAGAGAGGGAGAACTGAGGCAGACCCGTTTGCCCTGGCCCTGGCTTGATTCAGAGATCTCCCTGGCTATTCAATTCTGATCACAAAGAGGTGTCAGGTTGGGTAGGTCTGGAGTGCAAGTCTTGGGTGCCCCTTTCGCACTCAGCACTGACGGGTGGTGGTTTTTCAGGGCACATTTAACAAAGAGGAAAGAGGCAAGGGGCGCACTGTCACCATCAGGAGAGGGCAGGAGAGAAGTGAGGAGTGTGGCATCAGGCCCTTCGCCGCCTCCTGACCCTCGCCCCGGCATGATGGCGGTGGCAGCAGGTAGGAAAGACGTGAGGGACATGCGATCACGTCCCATGCTTCCTCCTGCCCCTCACTCCGGGCCCAATCACCATGGCGGTGGGCAGGAAAGAGGCGAAGGACGCACAATGGTCCCTCTCACCACCTCCTGCTCCTCGCTCTGGGCCCGATTGCTGTGGTGGTGGGCAGGAAAGAGGTGAGGGGCGTACGACCACCCCTTCGCCACTTCCTGCCCCTCGCCCTGGACCCGATCGCAGCAGCGGCAGGCAGGCAAGCAGCGAGGAGCACGATCCCACCTCCTCACAACCTCGATCAATGGCAGGCAGGCAGCGGATAGGGCATTCACTCCTATCCGCAGATTTCAGTATCCACAGGGCCCCCTGGAACCAATCCCCTGAAGATATGGAGATCCTATTGTACTCACATTAAAATAATTAACATTTTAAAATAACATTTGCAATGTTTACTCAAAGTTTGCACTTAATAACTCAAACTTTAGTTAGTTTATTGAGGATATGATCATCATGACATCATCATCATAATGACTTCATTTATATTCCACTTTCCCCCCCTATACCAGGATACAATACATCTGCCAAAAACTACAATAAATACAGTTAAAAGCATTTGCAAACGCATAAATAAAACAAAGAAAATTTACTATTAAAATATAATTAAGCTATGGTCAGAAGTAAAACCATTTACAACAAATCCACTGGAACACAAACAATAAAAGTCAGCAAGACAGCATATTATTAGAAGCCCTTGAGATCAATTCCTACAAGCCTGATGGAACAGAAAAATTTTCACTGTCTAATGAAATAAGACCAAGCAGGAAGCCACTGATGTCTTACTTAATTACAATTTTCAATTAACTAAGCAAAGGGAAGGAGAATCATCCATAAGTATTGTGTGAAATATCCAATCTAATATCTACCATTTGGTCAATTAGGGATCGGTCCTCTTTATGAGTTCAGCTAAGGCCTACCCCTATTCCTTTTTGAACTAAATCTCTATCCTGCTTCTTCAATCAACACACACACAACACACATATGGGAGGGAGGGAGAGAAAATGAACTACATAAGATGGACATTAACAAACCTTTACAGCTCCAAGATGCTCTTTTCTGAACCGTTCCAGGGGCTTGATCAGAGTTTCTGTTACACTAAGGGCCTGCCAAGAAGAAAATAAATATCAGTCTTAACAAACTTAACAGTGTCATGTACTGACAAACACTTGAACAAATAGAATTATTATACAGTCAGCCCTCCACATTTGGGGGTTTCACTTTCACTAAATTTGCAAGTTTCTCCAACCCCTGCCCCCTCCTCTAGGTGTTTCTTTTCCAGGGGAACCTTCTCTCTCAGCAGCTCTGATCAGACCATTCAATCCTTTAAAAATCCACCTCTGGTGGTGGTCCTCCTCCTTTAGCAGCTCCCGGGCAAGCTAAGGAGGGCTTAAAGCCTGATTTCTCAGCTCCACAAATCCTCTCCTGATGCTCCCTGCACTCAAGGAAGGAGACGGGCAAGAAAGAGGAAGCAAAGGGTCATTATGCCAACCAGGCTCCTTTCCATGACCTGCTTTGGACCCAGGGTGTCTATTCTTGCTATTATGCCTCGGCCCCCTTCCCACAGACATGAACACATATATTTTGATATTTGTGATTCTCCCACTTTTGTGAGATCTTGCACCCATAACCATGGCAAATGTGGAGGCCTGACTGTATTTTACAATTATTTTTGAAGTCCACATCAGCGTGTTTCTTCAGGAAAAGAGTGCTTTCCATTCATACTATATACACATACTGTTATATAATGCACACATACCTATTATACATACCTACATACCTATTACATCATCATAACAGAGACTTCTTAGAACATACATTTCACCCTTGTGACAAAAAGATCACTGTGGGTCCAGACACTTGCAGGAGAATCCAGTCAGATGCACGCACAGGCTTAGAACTGTTTCTTTGGCTAACTACAACAGGATATTTAAATCTGACGATCTTACATTTTGGAACAGAGGGGAAAAAACCTCTGGCACTCCTCTATAAATTTTTCTGAGACTCAAAAAAAAAATAAAAGATGCTCTGATATTGTAGACTTGATAGTTTTCATTGCTTTTTCCTCAAAGAAAATACATTTTTCTTTAGATAAATATTTCACTTTGCTGTTATTGGCTGCTGTACTTTTAGTCTGGCAATGTCTTGCTTTTATTTATATATATATAAACATACACACATACATACACACACACACACATATATATATTAGCTACTCTGAGTAACATTCAGATGGGATAGGTAGGGCAGGGCAGGGCAGAATGTCTTAAAAAAATACACTCTACTGAGAAAATATTTCAGAAGACTGACGTGGGATGATTCAAGCAAGAGTTTGAGGGTACCATACAGGAATGGGAGTCTGGAGGACCATGTGCAATGTAATGCCCAATGTACTACAAACTGTAGTGGTTGGAGCTGAGGTTTATATACCCTGTTTCCTATCCTGAAAGAGGGTGTGCTTTCCCATCAAACCGACAAAGGAATCCAGAACGGACTGATTGTCTTAACTTCAGGTGACAAAACATTAATGGGAATCCTGACAATCTCTTAATGTCTTCAGTGGGTAAGTTAAATAGGAAAGGTCTCTGTAGGATATATCCACAGCAAGGGTGCTTGACTGCTTCACTTGGGCAGTTTTGCCTTCTATTGTTTCTGGGAGTGACTGTACCTTACAGCCTTTTGAAAAGATCACCCCAGGGCTGAGCTTTCCTCTCTGAACTCCTGACCTGGCCATGCTGAGGTCATCCTGACATGACTACATGCATACAGTCAGTGCTTCTTTCTCCAAACATGTTTTCAGCCATAAATATTTTTCATACATGGTAGACGAGAGAATCAAACAGCCCTCCAGATATTGTTGAATCATAAATCCCATTATCCCAAGCCAACACAGCCAATGGTAAAGAATGCTAAGAGTTGCAGACCAACAACAACTAGTAGTCTGTATAATTCCTGTCCACTGTCTGTTCACTATCAGTCTGGATACCAACCTCTATACTTGCTGAAGAAATATTAAATTCTGCATGTGGTGCATTCAGAAAATTATGGGAAGGTAAATGTTGACTGTAAAATTTGAAGGCTATTACATGAGTTACTGGTATATACTCTATGTATAGCAGTCAACACTGAACTGTATATTGCAATGAGAGGAAGAGACTAAGTTTTTTGGCTGATTTATTAATACTTTCAACATTTGCCCATATATGAGAAAGCATACTCTCTGGGTTCATTTCAAATTAGACATTAGGAACATGATCATAGTTATTATCCCAGACATTCCTTGAAATGTCTCCCACGACCCACATACTATCCTGTGTTCCAATCTGAACGAACATTTTGCGCTCATTTCACTGGCAAAGGAACAAATGACCTTTAGTTGTTAGCAATTTTCTTCACAAAATGGGAAATATGCAAGCAAAACTTAATATGTGTAATTTATTCTAACATAACACACAGGCTTTCTCTCTTGATGCTTATTATTTATTTATTTAGAGAACAGAGGAGCACAGTGATGCGTGCACTTGTAAAAACCAGAATCTTTTTAGAGGGGTGGTGAATATCCTTGTAGTTGTTTCATTTTTGCTGTTGCCAAAACACACTTCAGAATCTTCATTTACCTCCTGAAACACTCATTTGTTTTTTATTCATGTCTTAGGTATTAAAACAAATTAAGAGAGAACTGTATAAAAGCCTTCAAAGGTTCCTTTAAAATTCCAGAGAACTGTGCAGTTCTGAGATAACCCAAATTTACACAGAATGAGAGGCTGCTACCTACCACGAACAGTCATTCTAGGAAGGCTGAAGGAGCCAATCCACACTTGTGGGGTTATCTCCTCATGCCAACCTGATCAAGGCAAGACTCTGTCAAATTTCTTTTTCTATTGGATCTGTTACTCCCTGTTTGCTCTCTCCTTCAGTTTGATCACATAGCCTTGCTGACCTATGAAAGAATAGCCTAAACAGAATGCCCCCCCCGCTTTTTTTACATATCCAGGTGGTGTTGGATTGCTCCTTCAGCCTTCCTAGAATTATCACTCATAGTGGATATCAATCTCCCATTCTCCAATAGGCTGAAGGAGCAATCTACACGCGTGGGATATACCCAAGCTATTCACCTTCTGGATGGGGATTTATCACTACTTTGTAGCGTCTGATAAATGTTGACGGCTCTTTCCATACCACAGTTCTGTAGACATTTTCCACGAACACTGCCACTCTAAGCTACTGTTGTCACCATCAACCTAGCGGAATAGGCACAAACTCTAATTGGCCTAGTAACTTTTGTAACACAGATAAATGCAACTCTTTACCTACCTGGACATTTGCTTGGACACTTTGTGACCTAGAGTCCTCGGAATAAAGGAAACACACATCAACTCTATTCTCCTTACACGTTTAATCCTTCGTATGCATACTTTAACTGCCCTTCTGACATTCAAAGAATTTTGGTAGCTCCACTGACTGGCCCCAAGTTCCCTGTTCCAAAGCCCTTATAGCAGATGTTATCACTACAAGAAAACTGACTTTGAAAGAGAGCAGTCTCAAAGAAGCTTCCTTCAAAGGTTCAAAAGGTGATTTTGTCAGAGCATTCAAAACTAGATTAAAGTCCCAATGCAGAAAACAGTGCACTGATGGCGGTGCCTGCAAAGTTGTGTCTTGCAAACATCTTTTTACATGTGGATGTGAGGACAATAATATTGCACGATATCATCCTCAACAAGGCTGACACTTATCTTTTCAAGTTGTTTGAGTGAAAATGTTTTGCCAAATCTTCCTGCTGAAAGGACAACACTTCTTTAACCTTTTCTTGTGAGACCCTCAAAACTTCACACCACTTAGTAAATGATCTCCATGTATTTTCATTACATGCTTTGTGTTGAACTTCTTCTGGAGGCCACTATTGTGTCTGTTACCAATTGAAGATAACCTTCTTCCAATAGTCTGTGCTGCTCAATTTCCACGTGGCTAATTTTAGCCCGTCCAGGGCTGGATGTAGAACTGGCCCTTAAGGCAACAAGTCTTTCATCTGAGGAAGATGGTATAGCTCTTCCATAGGCTGATTCTTCAACCGTGGAAACCAGGTTCTGCATGTCCAGAATGGGGCAATGAACACCACTTGTACTTTCTCTAGTTTGATCTTGTTCAACACCCTCTGAATTATTGCCCGTGGGGGCGGAATTGCAACAACCCTATTGCTCATGTTATGGACAACGCATCCTGGCCCTCCACATTTAGGCTTCCATCTAGTGAGACAAATCTTTTTAATTTGAAATTCTCATCACAAGAGAGTAAGTCATCTCAATTCCTGTGTAGTACAAAATAACTGATTTAACATTCCCCACTTATCTAACGGGAAAGCATATTCAAAACTATTTTTTGTACAAACAAAATGAATTTATAGAGGAAAAAGTTCTTGCCACTGTACTGCAATTGCTACATTTCTTACAAAGAATGCAAGAATATGTTTTGTAATGCCTAAGCAGCTGAACTTGACTTTTGGATTCCACTTTAAAATGTCCCCAAGAGGCTCAAAAAAAAAAAAAAAAAAAGATTCCTTCTTGATATGTTATGTTCTTGGCGGAGTCACAGAAAGAATGTTATTTATTTTACAGACGTTATTTAATAATAATCTGTGGGAATTTCTATGTTAAGCCTCAGCTTTTCTTTCAAAAATGTATCCCAATGGAAGAAACAACAATAACGAAAAAGTAACTTGGGTACTGATAAAATACTACACTGCCCTGCTCTACTAATAGAGCAGGGCAGGATGGCAAAACTACACGTGTATGTTAATTATTTAACCTGTATAAACCAATAGATAGGTAATCACATATTCTCCCATCATCCCCAGCTACCATACCCACATGAAGGACACCTGGATGGGGATGTCTGCTTAGCATCCTAAACTTTGTAGAGTAGACCTTTCTGTCATGCTGGGCAGTGGATCAAGAGCTGGAAATGTAGAAATGTGTAACTGCAGCGTGACGTTGAGAATGCTCAGAAGCCATTTGTTGTGATCTCACAACAAATTAAAATAAAAAATAAAATAAAATAAAAGCTGGATGGACAGAATGCTCACAGTGCAGCCACACAAAAATCACATACCAGACAAATGGTTTAAAATCATAAAAAGAAAAAACCTAAAACAATATTCAGTTTAAACAAGTTAATAAATAAAGCTCCCCAGCTTAACTAAATGTCTGTTTAAACAGAAATGTTTTTCGCCTGCCAGCGAAAGAAAAGCGGGGGGGCCTGCCTAGCCTCCTATGGAAGAGCATTCTATAGGGTGGGGAGCAGCCACTGAAAAGGCTCTCTCCTGTATCCTCACCAGGGGAGCCTAGGATGGTGGTGGGATCGAGAGAAAGCCTTCCTCAGCTGATCTTAAGGCTCTAGCTGGTTTGTACAGGGAGATACAGTCTTTCAAATAGCCAGGACCTAAGCCATTTAGGGCTTTATAGGTCATAACCAGCACTTTGAATTGTGCCCAGAAACAAACAAGTAGCCAGTGGAGCTGTTTTAGCAAAGGATTTATATGCTCTCTGTAACTGGCCCCAGTCAGCGTTCTGGCTGCAATGTTTTGAACCCGCTGAGGTTGTAGTTTACTTAGGCCAAAAAGCTCTCTGGCTGAGAATGCTAAACAACCTTCCCTAAACTGCAAACCCCAGGATTCCATAGGATGTTGAAAGTGGAATAATAGCATGATAACAGTGTGGGGCAGAAATGGCCTAAATGGGTTCCAATCCAATAAAACTTATGTAACAGGACAGGGTCTGGAGGCACGTGATAACATGTTACTGAAAATGAAAAAGCTTATGTGTACACAGTATTCGTACAGGATAGAAGAAAATGACCTAAAGAAATGAAATGTGTGAAGTTACAGCAAGACTCTCCACTGTTTGTTGCAAGAAATTAACACATGTTCTTTTCTAGAATTTCCAGAATATATACTGCTATATCTTCATAGCACTTTCATTCTCACAGAAACCTTATTTATTACTATTTAGTTAAAATTATATCTATATATATCTGCATGGTTTGCAGCAGTAGTTAAAAACAAAGTAATTGTAATGATCAAAAATATATTCAAATAACATACAGCATTAAAAATATAGCAAACTGAACCGTAAAACAGTAGAAATGGATACTTTTCTACAACCAAATGTTAAACTATAAATAAAATACTCTGACTGACTAACAGATAGTAAAATGGGCATCAGATGACGCTTTATAGGGATGATATTCCAAAGCCACAATGGTACAAATACTAAAAAGACTCTCTTTTGTTGCTACCCACAAGATCAATAATAGCAGGAGGTTTAAAGGGAGCCAGAGTAGAAGATTATAATTTTGCAGCACACTGATGTGAGAGCAGATAATCATTATTGATTCAACTAAGATTTTGAAAAAGCAGATTCTGGTTATGGCTTGGCCTTCAGAAGAAGAGCTAGACTGCAAATGGCTGCAAACTTCCTTTTTTGAGAATACAGAGCATAGTTTTAATACTACCAAACTGTTCATTTACTGTAGGGAAAGCAAGAGAAGTGAGAAGCTTTGCAACAGGCTCATCTGGATAAGCAGAACATTTTTGAGGTCTGAACATTAAAAGGGAAATGCACAGAATGCAAACAAAATTGAGATTATACTCTGCCATGCTTTGTCACTACGAAAAAAATATTATTCTCACTACATTGATATAGTTAAATGAAACAGGGACTATCAATGCAATTTAAAAGGAAAATGTCTGACATTTAAAACGAGCATCTTTACAAACTTACCATAATTTCTCTTTGTTCTTCTAAATTTTTCAGAAAATTAGAGAATTCATGGAGGGCTGCATCTATAATACAAATAAACATCATTTCAATGGATGCTATATGAATTGGGGGGCAGAAAAATAAAACAGATAATGGATATTGCACGTTCAGTGTTATTTAGCTGACGTACCTATACATCTTTCATCATCTGTTTCTGCATCACCAATAAATTCAAATTTAAAGTCTCTCAGTGAGCGAGCAAACTTTCTTTGAGCAGCTGAAAGACCTAAAAAACAAAAGCAAGATAATAAAATTAACTTATCTTCTTGAAAACAAGATTCTAGAAAAAATATGCTGCAGTATTTAGACTTAAACCAACCTTTAATCCATTTTAATTATCTTCCTTTTTACTGCTTTAATTCTATTAATAGTGTAATTATATTTTTAATTTTTGTGTGATGAATTTAAAAACTGTATCTATTTTAAAATATGTACATCGCCTTGAGTCCCAGGCTGGGGAAACAGTGGGAGATAAATAAATATAACAGCAACAACAACTTAAATCTATGTACAGCCACTTTGAAGTCCGTAAGTCATGACACACATTTAACAGAAGTTTAGACTGCAATACAACTGTGAGTAACCACTGTGCTCCTAGATAACTACAGACACTGACTTTTACAAAAGAAAAGCTAGATTTTAACTCCCTCTGAACCAGCAAGAGCACTGTCTCAAGTTATTTGTCTATACTGTGAACTGAATGACTAACTGATCATCATCTCACACAATTCTTCCGAGCCTCAAGAAGCCAGCTACTATGTATATGTGGCTGCAGTTGTAAAAGCTGCTGATTGACAGAAAAACAAGGATTTCATACTTCCTATAAGAGTGCATGAACTTTATTACTATTTATAAGAATATATATACATGTATATATATATTCTTAATGTGTGTGTAAGGGGCCTATAATTGGACTAGTCTCAACCAATAAGTCCAATTCATATCACTCAGGATCAGCTCACTTGCCTAAGTAGGATACCCAAGTGCATGGAATCTAATCATGCATAGACCTAATAATCCATAAACCCTGCATGATAAAGCCCTACATCCAATTGCTACTCCAATTAAAGCAGACTCTCTGAATCAACCCTGACCTAAAGGAAGAGGAAGGCATGTGTGCCCAGGCAAAAGGCAAGGGAACAGGAGCAGGAGAATGGGAGGGGTGAGTGGGCACCTCGTGAATAATCAATTCATGAAGGTCAAACTCGCAAATGCAGAGGGAGAACTGTACTATGTTTCTTATGCAATATGGTAATTGTAATGTTAATGAATTATCAATGGGTAGCCACATATGAACTTATGCCAGTTTATGATAGATCGTTGTTCTACACAGTTTAATAGGTATTTAAAGCTCTAAGAACTTATCGTTGTGCACATCAGTGTCTCAACAAATAGGACCAGTGAAATTCAAGATTCCTATGATTCCACGTACAAGGTCAAATTTCATGCCACCATGGCAATTACACCCATGCCAATTTCTTGCCCACTTACAACAACAGGCTATTTATAACCAATATTTGTGAGTTCACCACTGAAAATTCCAAGAGGATCAACATGGAAAAACAAATTCTGCAATGCAAATAATGCCACATGAAATTTTTTGGCTTCTATAAACATTTCATATACTCTTTTACAATGGGACTTTTACTACCATTGCAAGTTATGTGTACATTAGTAAAGAGGAGGAGTGGGAAGTAGAAGTGAAGAAAGCTTTGAGTAGCGGGGGGAAAAGGAAAACTGTAATATAATCATTCTATTTATACAGAGATTTGTGCTTCCTAAAAGCTGCTTCAATAATGGAAGTTAAGAAAAACATATTTCTATGACATATTTAATACTTGAGTTAACGATGAAAACAGGAGGAAGCAAGCTGTTTCTAGTGCAACATACCCTAGAAGCATTAAACAAGTTCAACCTAAGAAATCCACAAGTGGAGTCCTCAATGTTTTTCACATCCCTAATACTTATATTTTTTTATGTAAAAGCAAATCTAAATTTAACAAAAACACTGATAACTGAGCAGAGTATGCTTTAATCTTTTCCCTATGCTCTTGTTCTCAATGCAAAGCCTTCCACACACAAGCTGTTGTTTGCCTCTTGGTTGTCTCCCTTCCACAGGACCAACACTGCCATCAAGGGAGACATGATATCAGGAAAGGTACACTGAAGAAACAGTCAAGCACACTGTACTGCAGGTGATTAAACCAGATTAGGAACTCCCGAGTACAAATTTTAAAAACAGAAGACATGTTTGTATTTCTCTATGCAACGAAATGCTCCACCAATAGTGTTCACCCTACAATGAGACAATCAAAAATTACAAAGTGCTTTACTCAGGAAATGAAAATCTAAGAAGAAATTGAGTGGGTGGCATAATAGTGAGAAGAGATGTAGATGAGATGTAAAACTATGTTTAAAGCTTGAAAACTATAGACAACATCCTTCTCAAATCTGCCAAATTCAATACAGTCCTCCCTCTACATTCATGAGTTTGACCCTCATGAATTTGATTATTTGTGAGGCGTACTTGCCTCCACCGCCCCCATTTTCTTCCCCCCATTCCCTTGAATTCCTCATCCCAGGCTTGCCAGGTTTGTGTTTAAAATGTTTTTCTTTTTGGGTGAACAAAACCCCTCTCCCACTGCTGGAGGTGTGTCTCTCTCTCATGTGGCTGCATTTTCTGCTATGTAATGACTGCTGACTGGTCAAGTGTTCTCTTTGCTCATACCCCTCCCTTTCTAAGATGGCCACTGGAAATAATCAGAAGGGCATAAATGTGCTTTTCTCTCTTTGAGGGGAAAGTACTAGTAAGCCCTTTACTGAGTCTTTTTTCTCCCCTGCGCTCAGTGCTGGGGCCAGAAGCTAAGGAATAGGAGGGGGAGTTCTGGAAGGGAATCATGGGGGTGGAAGTTATTCACAAGTTTTTCCACTTTCACAAGAGTTCTGTGCCCCTAACCCTCATAAATGTGGAGGGGCTACTGTACTATGTATTTAGAGAGGCCTCAAAACGCTTCCCAACCATTCTACAATTTCTCCTTAAATGGGTTAGTCTCGTCTTCAACAGGTTGAGTCAGGTAATCTTCAAAATCCATACTGGTCCAACTAGGACAGTCTTTTGTTTAGCAGGGATGTACAAAATCCAATGTGATTATATCCAGATATTTTTGTTACACAAATCAATCTCAATATAAATGCCTAGGTTTGTACCTAACATCCAATTAAAAGAAAATAACACTGAAGTTTCCACTCACAACAACAGTATAAAACCTATGTTTTAAAAGAACACAGGAAGAAGATTAAGACATGATTATACTGGCTTATGAATAACATCTCAGAACAAAGTGAATCCGCCGTTTGCTAGGTAGTAATTTACAAAGCTTAGTGAGCAGTAAGAAACCATCTACACATAGTGGTATGACAACCTCCACCCAACATCAAGAAACCATCTATGAAACAAATATATACAGGTATATCCCAGTTAAGAAAGCCTCTGACAAAGCAGCTTCTTTTTAAAAAGTCTTTTGTGTCCACCCAGCCTCCCCTTTTCTTTGTCTAGTTGGAAGTTTTTCAGTTACATTAAAACTGGGAGGATGATGGAGGGCTGGAAAAACACAGACTTTTGGTGCTAGGTTACCATAGTAAGTGTACAGTAAACAGTGTAATGAAGCTTGAGCTGGGAAATAATGTTATCTTACTCTAGCTGATCCTATTGAAGTTATAGGTGCCTGCCTACAACAGGCAAGGTAAACAACAGCTGCTTCCAGAATCCCTTACTCAACACATGAGAACAGCAAAGAGATGAGCAGATAAGGCTGCTCCATCAGCTACCTCCATCATGTTAGTTTGCCCATCAAAATGGAAATCATACCATAACTGATCTCTGCGTGCATTTTGGAAGAAGCTTTAGGGTAGTCTCTAAAAGGTTAAAAATGTTTTTGTTTCCTTATGGAATGTGTATCTGACCTGACTGTTTCACTTCTTATGTACATCTTGTTTGTTCTGAATAAAAAGTCTTTTTGTGGTGCAACAACCTATTCCTTTTCCTTCCATGTTATTTCTACCTTTGGTAACAAATTTTCTGTTAAAGAAGAAATGCCCAGGAACACACCTACTTCATTAACTGAGATGCATATGTATTTTAATGTGTTCTGTTTCCTTACACCTAACAAAGCATAATTATCCATAAGGATCTAGAGAAGGGAAGAACCAGAAACCAACGAGAACAGCGGTTGGCATAGTAGTGGCCAAGTGAACATCAACAGCAAACAGAAAGATTCTAAAAAGCCATTTCTTGTGTCTTCTAATTAATATATGAATTAAGAATATTTCATAAGCACAAATATTTCTGCATATTAAAGCTATTACCAGTCACATCATGTCTTGCATGTACAAAGAAAAAAGGGAGAAACACACAAGATTCACAACTTGCAACAAAGATATTCAGATAAATATACATGCCAGAACACATACACGAACAGTGAGAATCCTGTGACTCAACAACGGAACATTTACAAGCTAATATTTAAAGTCCTGGAGCCTGCAGGCATACCACTGACAGATTTATTCCAAAAGAAGATACATATATTTGTGCCCTGTACCAAGCCTGAAACAACAAAATCTCATGGAACCTTCAAGACTACCAAAGAGAGTGACACATACTTGTGTTACAGGTTATGTTATGCTATAGGTTATTCCCACTATGCTCAATCAGGTATACTCCCACACAACTGCACGGGAAAGCAGTTCTAATAATTTGAATTTTGTTTTATCCATTTTTACACATCTCTTATAATTTGCGGACACATGTCCTGAACAAACAAGCTAAGTAAGCCCACTAAAAATGATCATCTATTGAGAATTCCACCAGATACAAAAGTCTTGAATATCAAAAGCATGATTAGGAGAGACATCACATTTTCTTCAAATCTAAAAGATTGAAGTGACTTGACTTTGCCTGTTCAATTTTTTAAAAAAATAAAATATACCACCCACTAGAAAACAACAACATGGGATTAAAGGTAAATCAACACTATAAGCTATGATGAGATCAGGGACCTAACCACTGCATTTGTTGTTTTAACAAAATCACTTTTGGAACACAACAAACCAAGTTGTAGTCTATAATTACAGCCTTATCTACAAATAAGGTAGTAGACAGAAGGAAAAGGTTTACATGGTAAAGAGTTAGAAATGAGCAACAGAACAGGTTTTCCATTACTGAAATGCAATCATTCATTTATTGTTTTGTGTCTAGGGAGGTCTTTTACAATGGCAAACTTACCAGAAAGATGCATCTGTTATCTGATTCTGCATTTATCAACTGCTTTTTTTTTCTCCTGTTCAATATGTTTATTTCGTTTATGGGCGTTCTACAGAGGTATGCAATAATCACTTCAAAAATTGCCATCACGCAAAATGTACACACACCCACACATTAAGGTGTTTTTTTTCTTCCCAAAATTAACAGACAATATAAAGGCCATAATTAGTTTCAACCACATAAGTTAAAAAAGCTGCTGCCAACAACAGGTCAGTGCAAACATGTCTTGTTAACTCACATTTTAGCTAGCTCTCTGTGACATATTCTATAATCTTTACTTCATCTGTGTAGAGTTAAATTGTTTATTCATACAAAGCATATTCTTTTATTTACTTCATATAAGACTAAATACTGACCGTCAGCATCTGAACAAGAACCTGTCAGGTTTCACTTCATTTTTTACCTGTACTATTAACTGCTAATCTTCATGTTTTCCCCATGTATATGTATTTAATTTCAGGACTGTAAATTTGGTTTCTAATTATTTTATGTTATTAAAGGAAAAATATACACAACTGTACCAAGAACTCTTTGAAAAATTTTGACGTATGTTGCCAAGTTAATAGAGAAAGAAAGTAGAATCTTAAGTAGTATCATGGCAAAAGTTGCATGTTTATATCTAAGAGCTATGACAAATAACAAAAGGAGGGTAGAGAAACAAGCAATTTGCTGAACAATTTCAATGCAAATGTAGTTGTTTAATGTACACTAATGATACACAGACAGCACCAGTGAAACACACTATCTTCCTATTCATTTTTGTGGCCTCTTAGCCTCACTTGGATTGTCCTTCCAATTCCTTCATATAGTTTTTCTTGCCTGTAAACCAACAGAACTTGTGTGGCATGCACATTCCAAACCTAACAGCAGTCTTAGTAATGCTACTAGTCTTGTGCATGAACCACGTGGCCCACATAAGCCTTGATTCTGATTACAATAGCACTTCTAGAAGGCTTTAAAAATTAGGTCAGTGTGCAGTACATGTCCTGTTTTAAACCAAAAAGAGCCAATTTTCAGTGCTGTCATGATTTGGGGGATAGTAATGGGGAATTTCCTCAGTAGGTTCTGAGGAAATTGGCCCCAGGTCCACCGACTTTCCTCACTCTGACTTACAGCAATTATTTTGCAGTAGTGGATGATGTTCCTGATTATGCCTTTACTTTTGAATTTCAGTCCATAAAGGTAAATCATATGAAAGTAGCACTAGCTTTCACACAGAGTGCCCTTCAGTCTGTTTATGTACATTATGTACATGTTTTTGTTATGTGCCTTTGAGTCATTCCCAGCTTATCGTGACCCAAAGGCAAATCCATCATGTGGTTTTCTTTGCAAAATTCATTCAGAAGGGGTTTACCTTTACCTCCTTCTGAAAAACCCAGTGAGTTTCTATGGCCAAGTGAGGATTTGAACCCCGGTTTCTAGCTTGAAACAATGAAGTAGAACCTTTTCCCATAAGGAATTGTCCTTTTTTTAAAGTTATCAAAACCTATCATTTGTCACTGGTTTTGTTTCTTGTCACTGCACAACACTGTGGTGTGAATAGTGTGCACTTATGCACATAAAATATACAGGTCATGTGTGGATTAAGCATTGCATCTGCAGGCAGCCAGGATTTCTGGTGTTCGCAAGCCTTCCTAAGTGCCAGTATATGTTTCATGAAGGTATAACTTGAATACACCACAGTCCCTGGCTGCCTTTACACGGCTTTGCATAGCCAGGAAAAGTATCTGCACAGCAAACCCTAGCCAGGTTGTACAAAACTGCAATTTCCATCTGCAGATTGTAGAGCCTCTGAAGACCCTATCTGTAGTTACAAATGCTTCCCTTGGCCTGGAAAACCCCCAGAATGATTTCTCAGTTTAGTTAGATGGGTGAATACGGGAGATGTTCTCTAGTTAACCCAAGCTCAAGCTCAGCAAGCTTCATCAGCACTTGGAACATGAATAGATACATCTCGGGAAGAGCTGAAGAAGAATGCTGCTTCTAGGCACTAAGAAATACATCCAAACACAATGTATTTCCTAAAATATTGCAGAAAATCAAAGAAGTAATCTCGTATTGGTTTCATCTAGAGACAAAAAAAGCTGTAAATCAACCATAATGAAGCTGCCTAAATACTCTAAAAGACACAAGATCTCGTCTGATCTTGGAAGCTAAGCAGGGTCTGCCTTGGTTAATACCTGGATGAAAGACCACCAACACATACCAAATTGCTGCAAGATATATTTCAGAGGAAGGAACTGGCAAAGCCACCTCTGCATATTCCTTGCCTAAGGAGGAATGCTCATGAGGTCGTGAAATCTATGAGGTCACTATAAGGGCAATTTGACGGCACATGCACATTCACATACACACACAGCCATAATGAGCAAACACTTGCTTAGCATACAAAGGTCAGATTCAGGTCCCTCCAGCACCATGCAGAGTTGGGAAGTATATCTGTGTAAGACCCTGGAAAATTCATATTGCTTTGTATCCCTAGGCAAAACTGGACTATTAGAAAATACCGAAACACCATTTGTGGCATGGTGTTGCTTCTACATAGATACATATGTAGAATGGCTATGTAGAACCTTGGTGAAGACCAAACTCAAAGTTTCTGATCCTTTAAAAGGATGATGCTTTCCCCTCCTGCATATCTACTTAATTACGTAAGCACCCAATGTTAGTTGTTCTTTCAATTGCGGTGACAAAACCAGAAGTTCTCTTACTTTTAGACCTACCCTAATTCTTACATACATCAATTTATGTTATAAGACATCAAACTGGTTAAATACATACCCTACTGGATGTTAGAAAACGACTACTTCTGATTTTACAAAGGCTATTATGGTGAAATTATGGAATTTCTATAATTATCATTAGAGATCAGAACTTTTTTTTCACAGTGTGACTAGTTAACATCTTTGTCTCCTCCCACTATACTGATAAAGAAGGAAATTATATTCTATTCAAAAGCTATGATAGGAGCTAAATAAAGCACTTGCTACACTTAAGGAAAAAAAGAACAAAGAGTAAATTGTATGAGGTTATCACTCAGCTCTACAGCTGGCCAACTCTTCAGTGTGGTTAACCACATTTTACTCAAACTGCACAGATCATAATTTAAAGCAAAATATTACTACAGTCCAACTTATTTAGTTGATTTGGTAACATTGCTTTTTATAGATAAATACTGTTTCCAGGATAGTAATTTATTTTTTTATTTTTCAACCCTTCAACTTAAGATTTTAAAAAGCAAATACTTCTGTCATGTTTACAAGGCTTTCAGGTGGCTTCATCATTTACAGCAAGGATGAGAAAGGTGCAGCCCTCTAGATATTGTTGTATGAAAACTCCCTAGTCAGCAAAACCAAACATGAGGAACACTGTCAGTGGGAGTCCAATATCTGGAAGGCTACATGATTTCCACAGCCACAACTGATTCAAAACCTGAAAACCTATCCACTATAACAATTTCTCCCTTAAGTTTGCAGCACAAAACTACAAGGCAAAAGCAATGTTGTCATCTACATACTGGGGAGGAGTGTATACTCTCACAGATGCATTATTTGAGTGTATATGCTTTGAAGCTGGTTCAAGGGATTTCCACACTGTCATTACCTCCATAGGCAATGAGATCAGGTATAACCCTTAATGACAGTCTGCATGGTACAGTGATCTGATTGTTTCACTAGGTCTCTAGGTCTCAAATCCCTCACTGAGAGGGTCAGACCTTCAGAGACCAAGGGCGAAGAGTGAATCCTTCAGCCAGAGGAGTTTGCATTCAATCAAAGAAGGTTGAATGCGAGGAGTGTTCTCTCAGGGAAAGCCTAAAGAAGGGGCAGAAGAAAAAACAACCCACTGTTAAATCTGATCAGAGAGAGCGGCCTAGATTTGGGAACACACCCTTTGGAAAAGAGGGAACCCAGAGGGCTGTGTGTGTGAGAGAGAGATCTGTGTCTTTATGCTGTTGTGGTGAGTTAAGAAACTATCTAAACACACTCTGAAGATCTGTTTGAACTTACATACAAAACCAGTATGTTTGCTATTTTAATAAAGGTTACACTACATTTTTTTCAAAAAGTTGGTCTCAACTGAACGATTATCATTGATTATAGCCATCCAGAACCACACTACCATAAATCATTAAAGGAGTTTTAATTACCAACTAAAAGGCTTTACCCTGTTTACACAAAGGTGGCGTTTCTAGGGAAGGTCAGAAGTGTGTGGCAAGGCACTTGGCAGACTGGGGGAAAGCTGCCATTTCAGCCTGAGAAGAGAAAAAGCAAGGCCTTGTCTGTTGTCTCTACAACCCTCTGAACAAACCTTACCATAAGTTGAAGTCAGCTTGAAGGCACAGTATCACCACCCCAACCACAACAACATCATGACCATTCAACTCTTGCCCCCTCTTATCTTGCCCTGTCCTAACTCCCCTTATAACCACAAATAGCATTTAATACTGAAATTAGGAGGAAGTTTATGAGACTAGCTTCTTGCTTGTAATCAAATGAACAGAGAAGATATTTATGTCAACAATGGGACTATGTAGTTCTCTTTTATGAAGGGAAGAAACTAGGAACATGACTGCAAAATATCACAAGTGAGTTGGGTGACAGTAGGGACAGAAAAAACTTTCTCCTGGTTGTGAGAACAAAGAGACTGAAGTCAGGCAAAACAAGACACTGCATGTCCCTGATCCCTAGATAAAAGATATCTGTAAGGTAAATTGGCAAGGAATACAGCAGCAGTAAATTTGAAAATGTATAGTAGTTGTATGTTTTTGCCGACTGTAATTAGTTAATATAATTACCAAATAAATTAAATGACAAAACAGTTAAGAAACAAAGTTACTGACAATTACTATTTATCTCTGGATTCTGATAGTTCTAACATATTGTCATACACATGGAAGAAATTGCGAAATTAGAAAAATCAGCAAAAACCAATTGTTTTAAGAAAAAAGATAAGCATATTTGATGAAATCTGAGGATGTCACCCTATGGCCTCTTATCGGGGAGTAATCTCCACAAAACAGAACAGAAAAAGATCCATGGCATTACCTTCTTCACAAAAAAAAAAAAAATGCAAGCACTTACTTTACTAAAACTTACACAGTAGTTGCTGCTGATTTATATTATGTCTGCTTTAATTTAATGGATTTATTAATTTTCATTTTTTCTGTGCTCTACCATTGCAACCTGCTGCATCAATATAATAGGTAAAATTACAACCTTATTTCCTAGGGCTGAACAGGCCACTAGTATAGCTCTACATATCACAGAAAACAAATGTGTCCCTGCCACTGATTCAATTTTCACATATTTTATATTAAGCTTTTGAAAACAAACTTAACTCTACCTCTCTGCAGCCCTCTTCAGTTGCATTCATGAAATAAGTAATTTGATTTATTCTATTGTAATGCAACATTAACCCCACACTCGCTTACTGTTGAAATTCAGACTTACTTATAGAAGCTATGTACACAGTTACGTTTCCTATAACAATAATTGATGTTGCCTGTAACAATAATTGTTTATGAATAATCTATGGAAAGTTAATCCACACTGTGTATTTTGTTTTCTGTGCTGGATGGGGTGATGGAGACTGTGAAGGGAGGAACTGAGTGGGGCCTTGGAAGAGCCAGCCAATCACAGCTCAAGGAACGTTGTGACAGGGAGCCTAAGGGGGAGAAAGGATACAAAATTGAAGCTTGTCCTTGACACAAGGAAGGTAAGGGAAAGGTGGGCTAGAGCTTGGGAAAAGCTGTAAGAGAGATAGGTCAGCCAGGGTGAAGAACTGAATAGGGTTTTGGGGAGCCGTGAATGATTAAATAATCCAGGGGTTAATATGTCATCTAAATGTGCCTTAATAAGCTTCTACTTTTTATTCTTTTTTAACAACTGTTTCTGGCTGTTCCTATTAAGGTTGATAGAGAGCCTGGTCACACTGACCATAGCAAACCCGCAGCAAAACATATCCACTTTTCCACATAGGGATCACCTTGAAACCTAAGTACCCAATCCAGCGAAATATTGAGAGGCGAAAGGATGCAAGGCGAGTGGAAGGAGTCCAAGGGTTCAAACTGTGGGCCCAGCCTGGAGAGGGGATCCACTACAGTGACTTTGATGTGGAGGAATTTCATGTAGTTCTATTGTCACAGACACATTTAGACTCCCCCGGGACTCGCAGCCGCTGCAGGGATAGACAACCGATTAGAACAGTCAGCACCAGAGGCTGATTAGGTGTCAGTATCCACAAGGGAAAGACTAATTCCAACTGAATATCAAACAAACAATACTCATGACACACAATACAGTTTCCTGAATGCGACGCTGCCCTGTGACAAACTCATTCTGACATTCCAATCGCCTATAATCTGGAATTACTACTCAACTAATTGAAATGATGTTGCAGCTGCATGGCAACAAATAAGATCTCCAAGGGAGATCTAAAGTCATAACAATTTCATATGATAGTAATATCAGTTATAAAAGTTGCTAGCACAGCTATGAAGAAGCAATTGCTAGATAAATTAGAACTTCTGAGACTGAAGATGTCCACTGCAGTAATATTGCTGTTGCACATGCAGCATAAATCTAGCCATATGCTATCAGGCAATCTCCAAATGACTTTTGCAAAAGTTTTGCCTGAACAACAAACCACCCTAGCCTCACACAGTGAGTCAGAGAAAAAACAAACTCTTTAACAATTGTCAGCTGATAGTGCTCCTTTACTGCTTTCAATCCTTCACATGCAACTCTCATAAATAGGTTATGAGGCAGCTAATCTTACTTCTGGTTCTCAAGCATGAAGGAAAAAGACAATGAAAACTGTAGAAGCAGGCCATAACTATGGAACCAGTCACTCAGACTACAATAGTACCATAAACCTGAGGATGGGGGTGGAGGTGCTACAGAATTACTGCCAGAGTGCTTTCATTTTGAATTATCTTCAAAAATACTATTATTGCTACTGTGCAAATACATACGAAAAATAATGTATTCTTATTTTATCCTCTACCTCTGTGTGTATTCACCACTGTGTGTATATCTGTTGATATAAAAAGTTTGAGAAGAAGGAAGAGAAAAAAATCTGGAAATTAGTATTTTAGTATTAGAGTTTTATGTTACTTCTAAAAGTAAACTCAGTTAATGTGCATTTACAAGACTATTTTTTTCTTCTCTACATTTCACAGAATAAAAGCTTGTCTGTTACCCTCCGCCATCACAAAACAGAATTAGAAATCATATTTCAGCAGTAAGCAAGAGTATTTTGAGGAATATTTTACAAAGGGTAGCACCGGACATTGACAGAATGCTACAATATGGACTGTGTTGAAAACAGCATTCTTAAGAAATAAGAGAGAAGTGTCAATCTGCTTCAGCAACTGTGATGTTTGCAGAAGTGCAAAAAAAATTATTGGAAAAAAAGTCTAAAAGGGAAGTGTGAAATCCACACCAAAACAGTCCCACGATACTCAGTGATCACAGAATGCTGGATCTGTTAAGCAAAATAAAAGAAAACAAGGAAGAAAACGAATGGAATTTAGTATCCTTGTTTGTCAGATTGGCATACAGAGGTGAAAAGGAAAGGAAACTTTAAGACACTGCCAGCTAGGAACGCCCAGCAGCATTAAAGGGAACTTCCCATTCAGTGTGGAGAATGTAATTGGCAAGCTATTCTGTATTTTGCATATACAACATACAATACCTGCCACGTGGAAATTATCTCTACAAGCCCCAACATAGCTCATGTAATGAACATTTTATTTTTATTTCATAATTCATTTCTAAAGACAGGAGTGTTAACATGTTTAAATTAATATGCCAAAAATAACTTCTGTGAGGATTAAGCATTGCTTTCCTTACAGCTTCAGTATGGGCTGGATTTCTGCTCTGCAGAAATCAGAACATATGCACAGGAGGAACTGGCCATTGTTTATATCACCTTACTCCTTGTAGCTGGAAATGACAAAAAATTAACATGAAACTATGGCTGCACAGGATCAATTTTCAATGTACTAGCCCTTGATGAGGCCACATTTTTAATTATATGGTTCTGAAATTACATAGCTATGAAAGGAAAACCATTCATTGAATTTTCTGTTAAGTCTTGTCCATTTTATTATTTATTATTATTACTAGATTTGTGATTATTTAATGTACAGTACTTCTTAAATCTTCTGCCTAGCAGTGGTTACAAAATCCTCCCAGTCACAACTACTTCTCCATCTCTCATGAAGTAAACTGCCAACGAACTACAGTTACCATAGTTGCATAAGTACAGCCTCCATGTTGCTCTCATCAGCACAAATAGTCAGCACATGGTGTACTGGTTTGAGCACTGAACAATGACCCTAGAGAGCAGAGTTTGATTACTTTGTAGGCTATGGAATCCCACTGGGTGACTTGGGCACACTGCACACACTCAGCCCCAGAAAAGCTTATGATAGGTTCACCTTAGGGTTGGCACAAGTTGGGAACGACAAATCCAGCTGCTAATCCCAACTACAGAAAACCCACCGAATCAGTGAGATTTAAATAAAAGCTGCTTTCCCTTCAACAACTGATTCAGTGGATTTTATTGTAGTTAGGACTAGCTACTGAATTTAACCCCATGTTTTATTCAAATTCAAGATTTAGTAAGGTCAGTTGCTTTAGGCTGGTGGAAAATATTTTCCTACATTGTAACAAACAGGAAAATATTTAAAGGAAGAGTTACAATCTGATTGGAAATATTTGAAGGCACACAGCAACAACAACAATGAAGGAAATTACAAAACTAGAGGCAGATCTAGAGATGGATCTACCTCTAAAGGAATTAACTGGTCAGGCTACAACAGAAACGGGAACCAGTCCACAGCCTACTTTTAAAACAGCGGGGCATCACACGTAGTATCAAATATGCTTAATATCTACAAAGATAGACAAAAAAAAGTTTATATATCAGAATTCATTGGGCAAAAACTACAAGAGAACAGTGACTGATCCTAACTGTGTGATTGCTCCTACAGACAAATTCTGGAAAATCAGATTATAAGTAAGCTAGCCCCCACACTTGCTGATAAAGCAAAACAGCGTTTGGGATGTGCCACACTGTGTTCTGAGCCACTATAATGTTGCAATCCATTACCGTATATTCTCACCGTACTGAAAGCTGGAAAATGGCATGAAAGAAGTATACTATCTTACAAAACGTTAACAGCTTACAAACCTACAATGGAAAATGAAGAGGTGAACCAAAACAATACTCAAATCCAAAAATATTTCAAGAGCAATAAACTGTGATCAGACTTAAAAATGGCATTAAAACATTAGTCATTTCAAAAAAGAGAGCAAATTTAGAGGAAGCAGTACAAATATTTTCTCCATAGCAGCTGCTGGGACATCATGGTAACTATTTGAACAACCGCCGTATATAATTCACTACCCTATTTGTGCTACACATAAATTACTGTGATCTATGTCTTAATTATAATGCAAGTTGACCCAATATCACCACTTTTTTTGTCAGCATATCATTTCAGTTACTTGACGCTAATCCAGCTCATGATAACATCTAGTCACAGACTCAGGGAATCCATTCTTGTTCCCATGTCTGATGCAAATTTTAAGAAGTATCACCATCTCATCAATGTTAGCATATTCCAACTAATGTGACTTCACACAGATATTAACCAGCACCAGAATCAAGATCTGTGAACACCCCAAAACTATTTGTTCAATAGCACAACAGCTATTACTATTGCTATCAAGTAGGAACAGATCTCATGTAAAAGAAATGTAAACGTGCACATCTGTCCAAAGAAAACCAGTGGATTTTATTTTTACATTGTGCATTTTAAAACCCTTTTTAAAAACTTTTCCTGTTTCTATCTTTCACCACCACCCCACCAAATAACATTGGGAGTGTTGCCTTTCAAGACCAGTTTGAGAAAGAAATATGTTCAGTCATCTCATTGGATCTTATTCACATTTACTAAACCATATTACTTTCCTTGTAATATCATATTGATAGATTTTACTTCATTATGACTGATGAAAAATGGTGAAATAGTATTTCTTTTATTTATGTAATGCATTTATCTATTGCCTCTCAGCCGATGAGGGCTCCAAGGCAATACACAATGGACAAAAGCATCCAAAACAATATATAAAGAAAATAAAACAAATTTAAAAGCAGTCCTTAAAAATAACTTACAGTCCTCTCACCACATTCGCAGGTTTGATCTTCAGGAATTTAATTATTCACAAAGTGCATGCATTCTTCCCTCCCCATTTTCCTCCTCCCATTCTGTTGCATTTTGCCAGTGCAGAATTCGTCCCCCAACACCCATGCGAAGCTGTGGCGGGGGGGCGGCCTTTGTCATCCTCTCACGAGAGGAGGCCGCCGGGGGGAGGAGGCGGGGCGCGTCAGCGTTATTAGGGCCGCCCCGCCTCCTCCCTCGGCCTCTTTGTCCGGTAAGCGACGACCCACCCTCCCACCCTATGGTTTCAGTGTAAGATAGCTGGTCTCTTCGGGGCTGGGTAGGAATTTTTTCCCCCTGTTAAAAGGGGTTTTTCGCCTACCCTACACTGCACCGAGGGATTGGGTAATTGGCTGTACAGGATGGTGTCAAATCTGGTTTTAAATAGGAATTCACAGATATACTGAGCTCCACAGGCCGGTGGAGGGGGTCAATGGTGTCGGTGAGTGCCTATGGCACCCTTTGGTGTAGGATAAATGCTATCCTTGAGGAGGGCTCAGGTGGCGGTTCGGTACTCACCTCCCAGACAGGGGCCGGCCAAAGTCTTAATGCAGCTTCATCGGTTGGCTTTGGGGCCCGGTATCTCGCTATACGGACTAGGGAAGATGGTCGGGAGCTGACTCTTGCCCTAGTCCACCCAGGCCTTGACGCCCTGTCTTAGGTTAGAAGTTCAAGTTCAAGATCAAGTTTACCTCATAATTATGTTAATTAGGCATATTAATAAATTGCCCTAGTTGAACCCAAGCCCTGTGTGTGGTCTTTTCATTTCGCGGGTTGGGCGGCAAAAGGAAGGCAAGTGCTCAGACAAAAGGCAAGGAAGTTCTTAGCCCTAGCGCTAAGAACTCACACTGAAGAAACAGGCAAGGGAAGGTGGGGAAAGGCTCTGATCAGGGCTGATCCTGTTTAGCTTCCAAGATGAAGACACGATCTAGCACCCTTAGAGTATTTAGGCTTTTGATTTCATGTAACCACTTTTTATTTTTCTTGTCATTTTCTGTAGTGAAAAAAGATCAAGTCAATCAGATGACTTCTTTGGAATACGCATAGTTTTTTTTCTCTTCTCTGTATTAGTAAATTCACCTATGATACATGCATACACACATACATCTCTGTGTGTATATGCGTGTCAGAGAAGAGGGAAGGGAGAGAGCTTTAAAACATGTTTCTTAAGGTTTGCCAACTGAAAAAATAAAGTTAATTTCAAAACTCCCAATGTGACAGTGTTATCTTCTTTCATTTACTGATTATCTTTATTTTCCTCCACTTCAGAGATGTTTTTATATTGTTAAAAAGTTTAATTAACCCTTCAGTGACATGAGGGATCACATGCACTCTGGTAGTGCTGAAAAGAAATCTTAAAATCTCTGTGTCAGTTCATGTCAGTCATGTCGAGGAGGGAGCAGGCTTGTTTTCAGCTGCTCCAGAGACTAGGACAAGGAGAAATGGGTTCAAGTTGCAGGAAAAGAGATTCCACCTGAACCTCAGGAAGAACTTCCTGACGGTCAAAGCTGTCCGGCAGTGGAATATGCTGCCTCGGAGGGTGGTGGAGTCTCCTTCTTTGGAGGTTTTTAAGCAGAGGCTGGATGGCCATCTGTTAGGAATACTTTGATGGGTGTTCCTGCATAGTAGGGGTTGGACTGGATGGCCCCTGTGGTCACTTCCAACTCTATGATTCTGTGATTCTATAGTCCTTAAGAATGATGATCAACATTTTCATATGGTGTGAAATCATGTGGTTAATTATTTTTTTAAATAGTGTTCAGCATCTAGAGAAGCAACCACAGCAAGGAGACACCAAGAAAAAGGAAGCTGACATTTTCAGAAAAGAATCACAGCAACTACCTACTACATATACTTGTTTTGTCTACTCTTATTAACACAGGAGTGAATAGTATTGTGCTGATTGTGCCCAGGTTAGCATGCACTATGGTTACAAGGTCTATGAGGTAAGTTCTAATTCATCACTATTACACTGCTCAACTTCTTTATTCCATGCATGTTTTACGCTTTTGTAAAGTTGAGATCTGTTAGATCTCCACATAGGCTTGTGTAGTTTTTTTTGCAATTTACCAAATTATGTGTAACTAACAGAAAAAGGAAAGTCTCAACAAGGATTTTACAGGTATGGATGCAAATAGTGTCACGTTTAGTAAATCTTACCACGTATTTTATTTGCATGGCTTTCCTGGGTTCCTTTTGGCCTTGAAAGTGATTAATATAGATGAAAAAACCATGCATAAAAAATGTAATCTATCATTAATTTGGTACTGTTGCCCCTTTCTGAGTGTACTGATATTCACAGAATACTTCTTGAGACATCCTGTTTTGAACAGCCAGCACTGACTATTTATGGGTGCTTCCATAATAACTAGTATATTGTTGCAGAACGCAGGAATGCATAATGTTGACATATTAGTGTCAGAGACAGAGCAGCACCATGATATCCACATCTGCTTCCCTTTAGCTAACTTCACATCCCCCCCACACACACTGAACAAACAAGTTTCAGAGTTTCCTTTTCCTCCAAAGGCGTACGCTGAATGATTACCCAAATGGGCAATGTGATCTGCTGTATCAGAACTACCATCTAAACTAAGTGTTAGAAAGCCTTGGGCTCAGAATACGTCACCACTAATGTACTTATTACTTTCCAGGCAAATGGAACTTTTTTGCCACTTTGTTACTAGCCAAAGCAGAGAAACAAAAATCAGTGTTCATTTCACCCTAATCTTAAAACACTACATCACATGTTATGTCACTGGCATCATTGGAGTCCTGAAAACAGGACTAAATACGAACCACTTGGGTGCAACTGGACTATGAAAAAGGACTCTATGTGGTACCATAAATAAGGTTAGATTAGAAGAACTACTGAGAGCACCCAAGGCAGAAAACATATACCTCATTCCTTCTCTTCCAATCTCACCATGCTCCCCATGAGGATTGATATTAATCTGCACTTCCGTTATTACATAACAAGAAAACAAAAATCGTTCATGAATGAACATGATAAAAAAAATGAAGAAAGATCTTAGTATGAGATCTCATTATCAGACTTAAAACCATTGCAAAAAAATGTGCTAATTTCACACATACACTTGTAAGAGTCTAAACTAGCAGTGACACTCCAGGAACTATGGAAGTATATTAAATATGTCATCATAGGTCAAGTATCACTTCTGTGATGCAGAACTGAAAAAAATTAATTCAGTAAAGTAAATACTATGATTTATTAGAAAAAGAAATAAAAGAACAGGTTGCTTACCTGTAACTGTGGTTCTTCGAGTGGTCATCTGTGCCCTCATACATTAGGAGTTTTCGCGCCTGCGCGGTAGCGTTCGGAAGATTCTAGAGCTCGTTGGCTTGGCGGGAACCCCTCCCCCATGCCGGTATCGCGTATCCTCAGCCCGCCGAGCAACGGTCACTCCTCAGTTCTTGTCTGCCGAACAAGACAGGACCTGAAAAAGAGGGGAAGGCAGGGCAGGGACGTATGAGGGCACAGATGACCACTCGAAGAACCACAGTTACAGGTAAGCAACCTGTTCTTCTTCGTGGTCTCTGTGCCTCATACATTAGGAGACTGTGTAGCTTACCGGCAGGATGGTGGGTCAGGTCCCAGACCCTAGAGAACAGAAGACAGCACAGCATGGCCAAATCGAGCATCTCTCCTAGATGAGCAGTCGAGTCTGTAGCGGTGGACGAAGTTTGATGGTTGGGACCAGGTCGCTACACGGCACATCTCCTGCAGGTCGACTCCTTGCAGGAAGGCAGCAGATGTAGCCACGGTTCTGGTGGAATGAGCCCGAAGAAGGTCTGACAGCGGCTTCTTGGCAAGCTCATATGCCAGGTGTATAGTCTGAACCACCCATTTGGAGAAGCACTGGGTGGACACTTTGTGGCCCCTCCAGTGTCTGCCATAGCAGACAAAGAGGTGTTGTGTCTGTCTATAGGCCGCAATCCTGTCCTTGTAAAACGCCAGGGCCCGACGAACTTCCAAGGAGTGGAGGGAGCACTCCAGAGATGTCGTTGGGTCTGGGTACAAGGCTGGCAGGATGATGTCCTGGCTCAGGTGGAAGTTGGACACCACCTTCGGCAGGAAGGAGATGTCAGGCCGGAGGGCCACCTTGTCACGATGGAAGACCAGGTATGGCTCATCGCACCACAGCGCTGTCAATTCTCCCGCCAGCCCAGCAGAGGTGACAGCCACTAGGAATGCGGTCTTCATCGCAAGCAGCCTGTCGTCTGTCGTCGCCATTGGCTTGAAGGGCGGCCTTGTCAGCTGCGACAGCACCAATGACAGCGACCACGGTGGTAGCAGCGGCGATACCGGCGGGTAGAGGTGCTGTAGGCCCTTCAGGAACTGCTTAATGGTACCATCCCTGAAGAGAGCAGCCGATGGGGGTCCTGGTGGCTGGTATGTCACGATCGCAGCGAGGTACACCTTGAGCGACGGGAAGGCCAGCCCCTGTTGGAGGAGGAAGTGGAGCACAGTACGCAGGTTGACAGGTGATACCGGCTCTAAACGTTCCTCGGCGAAGGCCACGAAGCGCTACCACTTGTAATGATAGTTCCTACGAGTGGAGTCCTTCCTGGCCGTGGTCAAGACGTTATCGATGACCGGGTTGTCTACAGCGATATCCTCCAGGCATGGATGGCCAATAGCGGTAGGTCCGGGTGCAGCACGAGACCGTCGGAGTGGGACAGCAGGTCCGGTACCGTCAGGAACCTGAGAATCCTCCCCTGGGCGGCCTCGATCAGGGGCCAGAACCAGTGCTGCCTCGGCCAGTACGGTGCCACAAAGATCGTGTCTGCTCGGTCCGCGATGATCTTTGATATCACACGGCCCAGGAGCGGGAACGGAGGGAAGGCGTAGAGAAGTCCCTCGTCCCATGGGAACTGGAATGCGTCACCGATGGAGTGGCGATCATGGCCAGCTCTCGAGCAGAAACGACAGCACTTCGTGTTCTGGTTGCTCGCGAAGAGGTCGACAGTGGGGTTGCCCCATTGGTCCCAAACCATCTGGAAGGCCTTGGCCGACAGGGACCACTTGTGGTGGGAAGTGGTGTCCCTGCTGAGGGCATCTGCTGTGGTGTTCTCCTGCCCCGCCAGGTGAACCGCCACTGGATGTATCTGAAGCGAGACGTACCAGTTCCAGAGATCGAGCGCGATATCCAGAAGTGTGGTGGAGTGAGTCCCTCCTTGCCTGTTCACGTAGCAGACCGCCGTCGTGCTGTCGGTGAGGATCAACACCATGCAGACTGTAACTAGGTGACGAAACGCTCTCAGAGCCTTGTGGATCGCCAGCAGTTTGAGAGCACTGATATGGAGGAACGTCTCATCTTCCATCCACTGGCCTCGGACTCGGAGGTCGCCGGAGTGCGCTCTCCAGCCAAAGAGCGAGGCATCCGTCGTTACCGTGACCAATGGCTTGAGTTTGCGGAACGGCATGCCTGACAGGAGGTTCCTGTACAACTGCCACCACAAGAGAGATCGACGTACCTGTAGAAGCAGCCGGCAGCGGTGAGACTGGTCATCCCAGAGTGGATCGAAGGCCCTGACGAACCTTGCTGGAGCGGTCGCGCACGTAACCTGGAGAGCTAGGTCACGGCGGTGGTCGAGACCACGTAGCCGAGGAGCTGTTGTATCATCCTGGCTGATACTGTCAGAGTGTGGAAGGCGGTGGACGCTGCCCGACAAAGCGTCCGTGCCCCCTCATCCGGTAGGTAGGCTCTTGCCGATACTGCATCGAGGGTCGCCCCGATGAAATCGAGAACCCAGGTGGGCTCGAGATGAGACTTCTTGGGGTTGACCCTGAGTCCGAGCCGAGTGAGCAATGTCAAAGTCCGGTGAATGTCTTTGTACAATTTCTGTCTGCAGGAAGCCACCAATAGCCAATCGTCCAGATAGGGGTAAACAGAGATGCCTTTCGTCTGCAGGAACGAAACGACGGGAGCCATGCACTTCGTGAAGACCTGCGGCGTGGTGGAGAGGCTGAATGGCAGCACCTGGTACTGGTAGCTGGTGCCGTCGACCGCGAACCGCAGGTACCGTCTGTGCTGCGGGCGGATCAAGATGTGGAAATAGGCATCTTTGAGGTCTATGGATGCAAACCAGTCCCCTCTCTGGAGGAACGGGAGGATCGAGGGCAATGTGACCATCTTGAACCTCTTGGGGTAGATGTACTCGTTCACCCCTCTGAGGTCTAGGATGGGCCGCAGCGATCCGTCCGCCTTCGGTACCGTGAAGTACCTCGAGTAGAAGTCGGTGGTCTTGGCTGAAGGCGGGAGTGTCTCGATCGTTCCCTTTTCGAGGAGGGACTGGATCTCTTCCAGCAGAGCCGAGTTGGACAGGGTGGAGTAGTAGACACCCCATGGCGGAATATCCTGGAACTCGATGGCGTATCCCAGGCAGATGATGGTAAGTACTCAGGAGTCCGCAGTGATCTCCCGCCATTGGTCGAGGTGCCTGGCCAGGCTCGGATGATGGTACAGGTCCGCTGGAAGTGCGAAAGATGGCAAAGGTGGTGTCCTGTGAACAAAATCGGGTCTTCGCTCCAGAGGAAGACTTCTTCGACAACGATGATGGGCGCCGCCTCAGAAGCCTTCTTGAAGCGGAGGACATTGATGGTCTCGACACAGTCGATTTCGGAGACCGCGGCTGGTATGCTGATGAGGAGAAGGACCTTCTCCACGAAGACCTCAGCTGGAAGCTGCGGTGGGATTGGGCAGGCTGGTTAACGCCCATCTTCTTAGCTGTCAGCCGGGCCTTGGCGAGGTGATCCATGGCCTCGTCAGTGGAGGTATGGAAGAGCCCTTGGCCGTCGAACAGAAGATCTTCAATCCGTCAACAGCTGTCCTCCTGAAACCCAGAGGACTGGAGCCACGCATGTCATCGGAGGGCTACGGAACTGACCATCACCCTCGAGGTGGCCTCTACGGCGTGCCTCGAGGTGGTGATCTGCTGAGTAGCTACAGCGACGGCCTCGCCAAAGATCTGAGTGGCGGAGGCACGTGACTCTTTCAGCAGGTCAGTGAGGAGCTGCACAAGTCAATCCAGCAAATTCCGATGGTACGCCCCAAGGCATGCCATCGTACTGATCATCCTGGCCATCAAGGACGACGCCGAACAGAAGCGGCGACCAAAGGCATCGAGTTCTGACCTTCACGGTCCGGCGGGGTGGTATGAGCTCGATTGCCTGCCTTCGTCTGGGCCGACTCGACGACTACTGAATTTGGTACAGGATGGCTGAAGAGGAACTCCGCGTTCTCCTTCTGCGTCCTGTACAAGTGCTCTAGCCTATGCGGGATAGGCTGTGCTGACACCGGCTTCACCCACGGCTGCTTCATTGCCTCAACCATCGTCGGGAAGAAGGGCAGCGGTGCGATCGATGGTGGGCAGGTCTCCAGGTATTGGAAGACCGGGTCCTGGGCTTGCGGAGCGGGTTTGGTCACCTTCAGGCTGAGGGCTGTGGCCATGCGGAGGAGGATGGCGGAGAACTGGTGCACATCCTCCGGTGCAGACTCTGGACCTGGTTCCCCAAAAGCCAGCAGAGGGGACTCGTGAGACGAGGGAGTCAACTCCACGGAATCAGAGTCCGACTCGTAGGAGTCGCCTGATAGAGTTGGCGGCCTTCTCTCCGGTCGGGGGATCCAGGGTGACCTCTGGGGCTGCAGGCTGCATCAGTGTCGATGCAGCCAGTGTTGTGGCCAGTACCGAAGTCACCTACAGGGGCACCACCGAGGGCTGAGGGCGGTGTGCCGCCTGTGTTGTAGACGTACCCACTGTCGTCGCTTGGGCCACAGTGGACTGTGGCACCGGACGAGTAGCTGTGGTAGTTGTCCTTGGGGGTGGTGAAACAGCCCTGTAGCGGGGTGAGGGCTCTCAGGACCTTTGGTGACTCTGTGATCGACGCAGTGACCGATCATAGCGGGCTTCCTATGGTGGCGACCGAGACCGGTGTCGTGGTGACCAGTACCATACGTCAGGATGGTACCGGTCCCAATATGATGGGGAATAGGAGTAGTATGATCCCGCCGGCTCGTGCCACAGGTGCTCCTGGCCATACCTCCCAAGGTGGGTGGCTGGGGAGTAGGCGCGCTCGCCTGAGTATGCCCTCTCCAGGCGCATCTCCCGGTAACGCGAGGATGGAGGCCTGGCTCTCTGCTCCGGAGACCGGGACTCTCCATGTCGAGAGGCTGGTCGCTGCCAGACCACAACCTCCTCCAGGTGGTCTGCCGAAGGACGGCGAACCAGCGAGGTAGCCTCCGCGATGAGCTCGGGTGGCTCAGAGGGTGAGGCCTCCACGGCCTGCTCCTCGTCCAACACCTCGAGGATTTCCTGCTCCTCAGGAGGCTCCTGTTCTTCAGGGAGCTCCGCAGATTCAGGTTCCTCGATGGGCTGAGTGGGTGGCAGAGTTGGTGGTTGAGCCACTTTTGGTGGAGAGCGCCTTTTCTCCTTCTTCTTCTTTTTCTCCTTCCCAGCGTCTTCGGTGGCAGGACGCTTCTTCTGGGCCGGGGTAAGCGGCCTGGAGGAGGAGGTTGAGGCCTGCGAGCCCGCAGGATCCTCACACGCCCGAGTTGCTGAGATCTCGGGGGATTCTCGGCAACTTCATGATCGGTACCAAGCCCGGTACCGATACCGATGGGGTAGAGGGCACGGCAGCTGCCACTGCTGCCGAAGAAGAAGAGGAGGCCAGGCATTTCTCGGCCATCGATTCTCTTTCCAGCTTTTGAGCCTGCAAAGACTCTTCCCAGCAATGGGATTTCAACCTCGCAGCTCTGTTCCAAATGGTTTGGTGGGTGAATTCCCAACAGCTGGGCAAGCCTGGACGTTATGTCCTTCATTCAAACACAACAAACACTTCGAATGTCGGTCAGAAAGAGCGACCTTCCTTCCACAGGAGGCGCAATGTTTGAACAAGGTCGACATAAAACAGCGACAGAGCGAGGTGAGGAAAAAAAGAGAGAAATCTGAGAACGCCAGAAACACAGTCCAGAATCCGAAATTGTAGATAGCCAGAAAATAGTCAAAACCGATCGTAACAATACCAAAAAACCAGTCCAAAATCCGAGAGGGGTAGTCAAAATCCATAATCCAAAGTCAAAAGCCAAGAAAAATATTCAAAAGCACAAGCCAACAAGCAGAATCTTCTGTTCGCGATGGCGGACAAGAAAGAACTGAGGAGCGACTGTTGCTCGGCGGGCTGAGCATGCGCGATACCGCCATGGGGGAGGTGTTCCCGCCAAGCCAATGAGCTCTAGAATCTTCCGAACGATACCGCGCAGGCGCGAAAGCTCCTAATATATGAGGCACAGAGACCAGGAAGAAGAATTGCCAATATCATAATGCTTTAAATAAGCTTACAGCAAAGCTTTAGAAAAACTAATTAACTTATTAAATTATTGATTTGTTAGTTTTCCCATAGCATGGCTTAATCAGATTTCCTGTGCAAAGAGACGAACAGAGGGAGTTTTAAAGCTTTGCCAGAGAAACCATGAAGGTCTCGCTGTATGGAACCATTTAATAATCATATGTACCTGTCCTTGGGCTCCTTCAGTTCTTTTTTGAGCCTTTGCTGCAAAGATTTCATATGGATCATGTGAAACACGGATAGATAACAAAATTAATGAGTCGATTAATTAGCCCTACAATACAAGGTTAAGAGACTTAAACAAAAAAGAACTAAATAACTAAGTTAACGGCAGAGAAATAGATGTGTTATATGGTCTTTTGAACTTGAAAAGCCACAAAACGAACTTGGGATCCCTAGTTCGAGAATTTGAAACATGTGCTCCACCACTGATCACAGAAGTTCATACTTACTGAATAAGAATGGGGAGGCAACAAGAATTTGGGGATTCACTTGCTCAGAAAAATGATCTGCATATATTCAGAGACACTCAAGACATTTCTGATGCAGAAATGTTGCTCTAGATCTACTCTCTGTTCTTCATAGATAGCCACTTATTGTTACACCTGTGTGGATCAGTGTTCTCTAGCTAAAATTAGTACATCATTCCTTAATAGCCTGTCATACCACTCCTCATTAACCTTTAACAATCAAGACATTTGGAGGATAAGTGAACAGTGTACTCACTGAAAACAATAAGAGAGGGGAAAAAGAAAAGAAAAGAAAAGAAAAGAAAAGTGACCAAACCGAACGAGTTGTAAGATATGATCACTCACTTAAGGACAGCCTTTCCCATCTTTGCAGTTTCCAAGTGTGTTTGACTCTCAACTTTCCCGGGGGGGGGGGGGAATCAGGTTTACAGAACTCAAAATGGACAAAAGGAGCACATATGAAGTAGTCATGTGGCATTAGAGGTCAGTAATACCAGCTTCTGTGTCATTCTCTCTTAATCCCATTATCTGTTCTGAGAACTAGCATTTTAAATAATGAATTAATTTGTGATATTCTAAACAACTTCAAATATTAGCATTTAAGCACTAATTAATTACACATTTTCTAACATTTAGCACCATCAAATTAATTTTCAAACCTCACATTCCAAGATCTAATCTACAAGGTATTAGCATATTGCATAAAGTTCTGCTTTCCCTGTCTCATGTGGTAATGAGTTATAAGTACTCACTGACACAAAAATTATTTAATGTAACTAACATCAGAATTTTTGTCTTTGGCATTTTGAGAGCCTTGATCAGATAAAGGCCAACTTAAGTTAGATGGGGGGGCAGTTGGTAGAGAAAGAATGAGAAAAGCTAAAAAAATAGAAAGACACAATAACACATGAAAAAGGGATTCATTTAGCAGATAGAGGTGGACCCAGTCCAAAGGTTGAAAACTAACAGCTCTAGAGCAATTGTAAAATTGTTGCTCAAAAACACATTAATAATCTGCCCTCCTACCGCACGGAAGAAGACAACAAATGGAAAAGCCTGTTTCCCATGGATGTAGATGTGCACATGTCTGCTAAATCCTGGGAGGAAGATGTTTAAGACTATCAAGTCACCTTCTTATCATTAAAAACATCTTCTTCCACTTATTACCTTGACTAAACCCCTGTTGCATAAAGAGACGATACATAGAAAGGCAAGAGAGAAAAGCATGCTTTCAGAGAAATTATGTTAATTGTGAAAGTCCAGTGACAATGATGCTTGAATATTTTACCCATTTAACACATTACAGAGTAAAGACATTAAGGTAAAGTAAAAGATACTAACAGAAAGTAAGAATGGAACATATATAGGATGAAATAACTATAATGGAGAGAAAACGAAAGCATTCTATACACAAGGAGAACTGTGGCTCTGACAGCTGCCATTGTACAGGAAAATTCCAGAATGTCTTCCCCTACGGTCCTACACTTACTACTTCAGAGATTCCAAGCAGACCCACCCCATCCATTGACTCAGTGTGAAAGCTCAGCAGCTGTTCACATCTTTCTCAATCATGACACTAATAATAGTTTTCAGGAAGCAGCATTCCAATGACAGCAACAATTAATAAACCTGTGACATGGAGGTCAATTATTAGGAAGACCAAATGAGTAATAAAGCACAGTTTTTCTTTCCATATTAAAATAAATTGAAACTAGCCTTTCCAAGGAATTATGGCAATCTGCCAAGTTCTATAATTTTCCTTGAAGTGATGCTTTATAAAAAGTCCCAGCTTCTTCTTTATGCTTTAAAGTAGAAAACAAACTGTTAAGAGGGAAAGAGAAAAAATAAATAAGGGGCAAAGGGTGAAGGGAGATAAGTTATATCACGTATGGAGCAAATCTTCAGGATCACAATAAAGTCATAAAATATTAAACTTCCTGCAAGCAACTTTATTTACAGAATACACGAACAACATGTACAGTTCTAGATACAACAGGTTCTTCTCTTTTTATTTAAAGCTTTATTTTTTATTCCCTACTAGCCTATTTACCTGGTGTTGCTGGGGATTTTATTTTCCTCTTAAGAACTCACGCAACTGTCTTCTCCATTTCCAGTAACTTTTCCCCATATTTGCCAATGCAATCTGTATTGAGTTATTTACATACACAGTTTGGGTTCCTGTGGGAATACACTGTCCGCCTCCTTGCTGCTAGGCATCGTCTCCATAGCAACTGGCCTATTCCAGTACCTGTAACTTTTCCCCATAGTCCCCAATCCAATCTGTGTTCTCTAGTGACGCTGATGTACTGCCTTTTGATTTTTTTTGTTTTCTGTTGAATTTGTACAATAGCTTTATGTTTTTCTGGAAGCATTTTTTGTTTTGAATTTGAACTTTAAGATTCCTCACATATAGAACCCATACAATCTACTGTGTGAGGTGAGAAGACCTTGTAATTATGTTGTGTATGGCACTTTAATGTTTCTCACATATGCCTCCCAAATGTTTTCTGGCATCCTTATTGATGGTAGGCCTCATCTCTACAGCAACCAGCTCTCAGCTGTCCGGCTAAGAATTCTAAGGGCCCCTCCCTAAACTGCCAACCCCAGGATTCCATAGAATTTTCACAGCCAGCCAATCAGATGAGGTCTTCTCACCTCACACAGCCAATCATATGAGGTCTTCACCTGCCTGACGCAGACAAACAGACAAACTCACAAACAGACAAACACTGACTTTTATACAGTAGATAGGGATGGTATTCCTAAAAATAACTACAGCACACTTCCCACCTAAAGGAGAAAAGGGGTGGGGAAAATACATTCAGAAAAAGGGTGTTATCCTGTTTCCAGTAAGAATCTATTCTTCTTGTATATATACAGATGTTTCTCCACCCTTTCTCCTTTCTTCTGGCTGCAATTCTGCACACACTTGCTTGGCCATGCATATCCCAGCAAACAGAGTGGGAGTGATTTCCAAGTAACTTGAAATAAGCTTTCAGAATAGCTTCAGAAACTTCAAGATATAAGAGAAGATAAGAAGTCTGTATCCTTTTTGTGCTTTACTAAAATGTCTCATGGTCTAAAAGACATTGCAGTCACTGGACCGGCTGTTTCTTTAGACTAGTCTATTTGCGGTCAACTGGCTTCAAACCCTCTAATCGGTATATTTGTTACTAATTGGTATATTTGTTACTTATTTGTTATATTTGTTAGCAGAAAAAATATGAGAAAACTTGCTTCCATGAACAACACACAGCCAACAAGAAATCAGGCTAGCTCAAACAAGAATATTGATTTGTTTTCTGTTTTAAACTTAAATAGCCAGGCTCATAAATAAGTCTACAAATTACTAGCCCACAAAAAGACAGTAGCCTGCTCAAGGCTGGTCACTGTTCCCAATACAAGTCAATGGGAGAAGACTGGCAATACAGAATCCTAAATCTCATATCTCTGTCCTTTTTGCAACAACTTCTTTTCCAGTTTATGCACAAAAAATGGGGCTTAACTTCCAGTTTGAGCAGAAAATGGCAAAGCGCTTCATTCTTCCTCCATCCTGCTTATTCAGGCAGTTTCTCATTATCATACATATCTACCAGCCTAATGCTTAAGAAGAACACTCAACAGGACTAAATTAAAACTTTTGTTGTACTGTTCTTTTAAAAGTATTTTAAAGTGAAATCTCATAGGAGAGCTAACACGTTTAAGTCTGTACTTAAACTTTCAAAAGTAAAAATTCTGACTAACTTATCAAAACCTGACTTCTAATATACAGAATAAATAAAAAGATGAAATTTAGCATCTCGCATATAGCAAATGCCATAGGTAAATTTGGCTGGTGTTTGAGAGGGACAGATATCGGAACTACTCTGCAAACCAACTGTAATGTTATAGGGTTGAGACTCAGAGAACTGGAAGTAAGGAGACGAAAAGACTCCAGGGCAGAAGAGATTGCAGAGAAAGAACTATGAATCACCTGATTAGCATACACTGCTCTGCTTCTGGGTGGATATGAAGGGAAAAAAAAAATCTGATTTTTTTAATTCAATTGCACTGGCCAAATTGTGAAAATATAAATAGTATGATAAAATAATTTATATTCCAGATGATTTTGTCCATAATAAATCAAATTTTTCCTTTATTCAGCTCACCCAAATCACTCTCATAGCATTATGCATCTCTTTGCACATATTTGCATGCTCCCAGAGCCCTAGCCTCAGGATAACCAGATCCAATGAGTGACAGCTTTACTGGACAACCAATAGTTTGTGCAAATATTTTGTGCATTTTGGTTGGCCAATAAAGATATTACTCTTCTGTGGATTAAGCTGCATGGTCAACATCCACACTCCTGAATATGTTTCCAGATCAAATGAGACAGACTTAACTAAAACAACCAGTAGATTAAGAGAGAATGGAAAGGGAAAAGGAGGAAATTCTCCATCAGCTGTTTGCAATAAATAAAGATTCCACACGTACTCTGAATGCCCAAAGAAACTGAGGAAGCCCTGCCAAATATCTGCAAACTAAACACTCAAAAGAAAATCTAAATAAGTCACTCTTTCATTGGCTGCATAGGTCAAAAGACTTCAGGTTTTTTCTTAGAAATGTTTTAGATTTTAACTGGATGTTTTTTTAAATATATTTGTAAGTACTAAATCTCTTAAATAGTAATTCGACTAACATTTGTTGCTGTGTGTCTTCAAGTCACTTCCAGCTTATGATGACCCTAGAGTGAACCTAAAACAGGGATTTCCTGGCAATATGTGTTTAGAAGGGTTTGTCTTTGCCCTTTTCTGATGCCAGAACAGTGTGATTTGCCCAATGTCACCCAGTGGGTTTCCACAGCCAAGCAGCAGTTCAAATCCTGGTCTCTAGAGTTGAAGTTCAACTCTCAAACCACTAAGTCTGCTAGCCCTCCTTGTTTAATATTACGTAATCTCAATATAACTATTTTAGCTCTTCAGTTAATCTCTAAATGGCATCAATTCTTTCTATCAGATATAGTGGTTTCAAAAAAAACCATAGTTACAAAGCTGTCTAATTTAAACAACTTATAACATTAACATTAAATACAGTTTTGGATCAGGATGACTAAGTAAACTGTGGTTAAGTGAAATTTCTTAATCTCATGCACATATCAACAGTGGAGAAGGATGACTAAAAAGCTCAAAAATTACTGCATTTCATTCTCATAATACAATCCTCTCTCCACATTTGTGGGGTTGACCTTTGTGATTATTTAACCATTCATGAAGCATGTGCTTGTCTCTCCCCCTTCCCCTTTTCCCATTCCCTTGCATTCCTCACCCCAGGCTTGCAAGGCTTGTGTTCAGAATTGGCATTTTTTCCTTTTGGGTGAGCAAAGCCAGCTGATGGAGGTGTGTCCTGCCATACGGCCACGCGTTCTGCTGTGTAAAGGCCTCTGATTGGTCAGGTGCTCTCTTTGCTCCTACTCCTCTCTTCTGGGAGGAATCTCCTTTCTCAAGATGGTGACTGGAAATAGCTAGAATGCCAGAATTCAAGTGCTCCGCTCTTTTCCACCTGAGGGTAAAGTGCCTGCAAGCCCTTTATCTTGCTTTTTTTCTTCCCCCTGGGAGCAATGGGGCCAGAGGCAAAGGAACGGGAGTGGGAGCTCCAGAGGGGAATTGCAAGGAGGGAGTTGTTCATGGTTTTCCACTTTCACCGTGGTTCTTCACCCCAAACCCTTGTGAATGTGGAAAGGCCACTGTACTAAGCTGTGCTTTTTCATGACATCTAAGCAGGCCCAATGATTTAAAAGAGGCTTCGCTATGTAAATTAAGAATCAAGAGGATCACTTCTCAACATGAATAGTAACACCTGAGAAAAATAAATTACTCTAAACTACCTAACAGCTAACAGATCTTGCTTTGATCTTTCAGTGGTGGATGGTTTTTGCTACTTTTGTTATTTAAGGATCAGGTAGGGCCAAGAACAAATCAGGCACAAAGGTAAAATACTAGAGAAAGAGGACAAATTGTTCAAGGTGTTATGGCTCCTATGTTCTTATATATAACCTCTAAAGCTATTACGGCTTTTCTTAGCTTAAGAAAAATTATGAAGATGACAATACATCAAACATGCTCTGTACAAGTAAAAAAGGAAAGTATGCAACATGTACATAGTATAACGAATAAACATAAAGTCTGGCTATAAGAATGTAATAACAGTACAAAATAGCTTATGGTTAAACAGGATGTATATTAAGGGTTTTACAGTCAGATCTAAGTAATTTTTTAAGAAATAATGTATCTGTTATTAAACTTGATTTAAACAAGCCTTTTTCTTGTTGATTTAAGTCATGTTTTACATCACTTTCATCTAAAATTAATCCACTTTGCTGTGCTCATACAATACTTGGTGTCAGCCTATAAGTGCATATAACAAAACAGAAGTCTATCAGCAATATGTGACTGTTTGCATAACTGCTATCTATTAAGGTAAATGAACATTCATTAAACATTATCTCATGACAACTGGAGGAGAATGCATTTGAAAAACTCCTGCTTCTAAATTACTATCTGGCCTTTCATTGAACTTGGAAACTAGACATAACACTGAAAAGGTGTGAGAACGGGACATTGCAACAAAAATTCGGGCTTTGTTCACTCACTGTTCTAAATGTAACTCCTATCCCTTCAATAAATAACGTATACACAAGCAGTTTTAATATCCTGTGGTATAGAAATAATTTTTTTTGAGTTCCATGAGGCTCACTCCCAAGTAAGTGGGTTGTAGCTATATAGGTTTTGGTGTTCGTCTCAACAGAGACAACAAGAATTTAGTTGTTAAACTTCTGTTCACCAACTGAACAGGTACCCAAGCTCAATGACATATTTAAAAATACTGTACATTCATCGTTAATGAAAAGACTACTTTACCATAATTGTGGATTACAAAATGCCAATTCAGCCATTTACCAGAGAAGCAGTTTTTCATAATTAAGAACTAACGGTAACAGTTCAGTTGATCCTCTGGGCACAGAAACATCCACAGCCAACTCTAGTACAGCTTTCAGTATACGCGTGCTAAACCAATGATTTTAATGGGCAAATATGTAGGTTTTGTGGAAAATTTTGAACTGAAAAAGTGTCTTGGAAAATCTTCTGACACATATATCAATTCTTTTCCAACAGCTGAACTATTCTTAGTGCAGTCTCTTCCAAAAAATTCAAAGATTAACTTGAGAATTCTTTTTAAAGGAATATTTGTTGAACATTTTAAGGCATGACAATCTGATAGTCTACATCTTATGTTTAAATATTAAAGCACTGAAATTACTTATTTTTCACTTATTTTTGTGAAAATATGCTTATTTTTCACCCAAAGGAGGGTATGCTTATGTTACTTAGTGGCAATAAAATCAAAAAAGTTAATTGCAATGGTGAAATTGCAAAAACGTAATTATAATGGTGAAACTGAATGGTCCATTTGACATGTTAGCAATTAATGTCATGAAACAGTATATTTTAGAAACAGATTCTTCCCTTTGAAGAAGGGAAGAAAGTGGGGATAAAGCAAACGAATATGACTGATGGGAGCTGGAGTCCAACAAAGTCAAGACAGCCAAAGGTTCTTCACCCAACATTAAAGGAAGGACTTTTTAAAGTATGGGTACAGAAATCTCAGATGCAATATGTTGATGAACTACTCTTCCTATCATATAATACTGAGCCAACAGGCTAGGGCTAATAGGAATGAGAAGGCATAGAGATTTTTCAATCTATTTAAAATGGAAGCTTATTCTAGCAACTCACTCATATTTCCATCCTGTCTACATGGGTCCTGTTTTTTTGAAAAATCTATAAGTCCCATCAAAAGTACATTATTTTTATTATTTACTGTATTTTTATTCAATTATTCAGAAAATTATTTCTCCCAAAGCAGCTCATATCAATGAAAGACAGAAAAAAACCTCCCTGTCAATCCTATAAACGAAAACCAAGCACGAGAAAATGAAAGCACAGGGGAAAATAAGAGAAAGGAGTTCAGTTCATTGAACAAGGTAATGTGCTGTCAACAGGAATTTTTAAAGGTTTAAAAATCTGTTCCAGCAAGTCCACATTAGTTTCAGTGTACATTCACAATTTAAATAAAGTGGCTAATATGGAAGTATTAAGTGGATAATATGGAAGTTTGTTTGCTGTAAAAACTACTGTACCAGCTGCACCTGCTTCTTGAGAAGCCAGATCTGGCCGTTATAACACTTGATTACATCCTATTTCCATTACCGTCACACACTCTATGTGGGCCAGCCTTTGGAAACTGTTCAGAAACCTCAGTAGATTCAAAATGCTGCAGCCAGCCTGTGACTGACTGTGGCTGGTCACAGGCAGCATATAAGTTGCTTGCTGAAACAACTTTACTCACTGCTGGTCTACTTCCAGACACAAAAGTGCTAATTTTGATCTATACAGCCCTATATGGCTCAAGTCAGACTGTCTGAAGGTCTGCATTTCCTCATACAAACCTACCTGCATCTTATAATCTTAAAGATATATCGCTCCACCCCACTTTTCCACCAGGCTTGGCTGGTGAGGATATGGGGGAGAGTCTTCTCGGTGGTTGCTCACAGGTTTTGGAACTCCTTCCCAAAGGAGGTTTGATTTGCCCTCTGTCTGTCTTTTTGCCAGCAAGCAAGGACCTTCTTGTTTAAACAGAACTCGAATCTTGGCTGGCCAGGGTAGAGTGATACACAATTGCATGTGCTGTTTTAGCTTTCAATATGTGTTTAAAGCATTTTAATTTTTAATGTTTTAAAACCAGGGTTTTAACTGAATGTACTACTTAATGTTTTTTTTAACTTTTATATTTCATATGGTTTTAGATGTTATGTCTTATTTATACTGTAAACCACTCTGAATCCCATTTGAGAGAAAAGCAAGAAATTAAATAAATAAATAAAAAACCAACAGCAACTTGCAGCTAATGAGATGGTCCCTCTGCAATTGCCCAGTTCTGAATCATAGCAAAATAAGCTCCACTAGATAAGCCCCTAACTAAAACTTAGTGATTCAGAACTGTAAAATTCTTAGGAAAAGGGTTTTAGCTATCTCCTAGGTAAATATATACACAGCAAAATCTCTGTTACACATGCCTTCTAATCAGGACCCTTCCTCATTACATGCATTCTTTGGATTCCCCATCAGTAAGGCTCAGGGCTTAAAAAAATCCTTCATTCCAGAATCAATTCCTGCCATAGATTGGTCATTGTCTCCTCAAATAGTACGAGGGGGGCACAGAGAGACGTTTTACAGAAGATATCATAACAGACTTGTTCCTTTCTTGTTTGTGATGGTTTACCAGAGACAATCAACTTTTTTGCTTTTTCAAAGAAAAAAACCCCAGAAACCGATGTTAGCTTCTGTACGTGCCAGGTGCATCCTCAAAGACAAGTTACACAAACCTCACACAGTATACTCAGTATATACTATCATTTCTTCTTACTCAAATCAAGCAAGGATTTCATACTTGTCACACTATAAACATTAACATATAGTTAGAAAAAAATTTCTTGAAGACATTCTATGCGATAAAGTGGGAAGAAACATGTTTGGCACATTCATTTCTGTGGAGGAAAGATGGGACATAAAAATAACACACAAAATAAATAAATAACGAACAGTGGCATTTTAAAACATTTGCTATTCCCGAAGGACAACTTGCATCCCACAGTCCAAATGCCAGTGATGTTAGAGTTCTTTTTTTATCTCCCCTGAATGGAGAATTCTAAGGAAATGCCTTCAGGTGATGTTGCTGTGTTACTAAAGCTTTATCTTTCTGGAAAATAATCCTGATTTAAACACTAAATTAAATAGCAAACAATCAAGGTACTAAAAGTCTTTGTAGAGATTAAGTTAGATTGGGTCACGGTGATTTCCCATCTGCTCTTTTACAATCCCCTCCCTGACTGATCCTTTCTTGAAAAGGCTCATTCAGTTGCTGTTGTGTGCATTCAAGTCGTTTCTGATTTATAGTTATCCTAAGGTGAATTTATTGTGGGGGTTTTGTGGTAAATATTTGTTTGGAGGGGGCCTACCTTTGCCTTCCTTTGAGGCTGAGAGAATGTGACTTGCCCAAGATCACCCAGTGGGTTTCCATGGCTGAGTGGGGATCTGAACCCTGTTCTTCAGAGTCATAGTCCAACACTCAAACCACTACACCATGGACCAAATCCAAATCTATCTACTTTTGAAACTTATCTTTCAAAAATATCCTACAAATATTAAAACAGTTTAAATATTAATCAAGTTAGACACTTCAGTCCCTTGAAGAAAGCTTTTTTTCATTTGTAAACCCTTTTGACTACAAACAAAAAAACAATACCACTACAATCCTGGATTCCAGAGATGTACTTTTATCTCTGAAAGAGAATTGATTAATACAGTATTTCCACGGATGCAGAAGTATTTATTCTCTTTATTTATGCCCTGTTCTCAAGGGTATAAACCACAGCGGACATATGTAACCCTCCAACTTAACTCCATTTATCCCTCATTGTTAGGATGGACAATTATTGCCTTTCAGTTGGACAACTTGTGACTAAGATTAATGAGAGTTGTACTCCATAAACATCTGGAGATCCAAAGTTACCACTGCTAGTATAACATTTTGGACAACACTTAGTGTAAAATGTATGATGAGCTCAAGCAGTCTTGAAACTACAGGAAGGCAATCATATCCACAAAGTGACACACAGGTGCTCTAAGCAAACTGAATGTGTAGCACTCAGTTCTGCCACCATCCTTATTTTCTAGTATAGGTAAAAGAACAAGGTTCATCTGATCATTATGAATTTCAAAGCCACTTGGAGAACCTCCAAAGCAGTGCTATTTGTAGAATAGAATTGGAAGGCGCCATCAGGTCCAACCCCATTCTCAATGAAGGATCTCCAGCTAGAGAATCCCCAGTAGGTAGCTGCCCAACCTGTTTTTGAAGACATCTCAAGGCGATTAGTTCCACTGTCAAACCTCTCTCACTGGATGTAGTTCCTTTTAACATGCAACTGAAATCTACCTTCCCGTAACTTAAACCATTAGACCTAGTTCTACCTTCTAAGGCAGCAAAGAACTGTACCATCCTCTTTGTGGCAGCCTTTGGGATATTTAAACAGTGCAATCATGTCACCCCTCAGTCATCTCTTCATCAAACTGAACATGCCCAGATCTTTCAACCCCTCCTCATCTGTTTTCCACAACTCTTATCATCCTTGTTGCCCTCTACTGTGATATCTATTTCCCACCTTCAGAGCTCTAAGACTGCAATGAGGACTTGAATTTATCCATTATGTGTTTGGAGTACTCTAGAGCAATGCTACTCAAAGTGGTGGTTCATGAAGCAATGACATTCCCTTGGTCATAAGCTGCCAGTTTCTGGAGACTTCCCAAGAAAGAAACAATTGTAAAGAGTGAATATGAATAAGGTAACACTCCCAGGCATGTGGCAGAAAAAATAACCCACACCTTCTTAAAACAGAGAAAGCAATGGAATACTGAGCTATCATGTACTGCATTTTATCTGTTAATCATTTCTTGCCATTTAGCTTTCTCAAGGAGATTGTAGAAAGCAGAAAACAAATAGGAGAGGCCAAACCCAAAGTCCACAAAGATTATTTTTCATTTCTAAATATGTAATTAGTGGATAATACTCAACTTATTACAGCTGAATATTGCAATTCTGTAAGACGCACACTAGCTCTCTGGAAGAAAAAACACAACTGAAACTGACTGTATTCTCTAACATGCAGGAACTGGGGCCGTTTTCCAGAAAGAAACACAAACAAACAAACAAACAAACAAACAAACAAAACCCTGGAAGAAAATAGAGAAAGGAGTAATTAACTCTGTTAAAGTCAGTCTTAGATAAACTGTACTGAAAAGAATGGGGTTTACATTATGGATAATTGCAGATAATTTTAGCAGAATTTGGACTACATGATATAGTGGTTGATATACAACTGATAAAAAAATCGGAAAGGCTATTTTAAAGAGCAAAATGCTGCTTGTTAAAAAATGATACATGTACTACTGTATATATATAAGGAAGTTTCTCCCCATGAGAGGGACTCTGGTTGCTCATTCTCACAAATGAAGTACAGTGGACCCTCCATATCTGCAAGGATTCCACCCCAAGACCCCCCAACAAACAGGAAAAATCATGAATTCTCACATCCCATATTGATAAATGGTGGTGATGTGTGTGCAGACACTTCAGCACATCCACACACATATCATCATTATTTTAGGTATAGGATGCAATGCTCTGTGATTGCTTGAATTTGCAGATCTGGAAGTCACTTACATAGAGGGTCCACTGCACATTCAAAACTTACAATCAGAATTCAAGACAATTCTGGGTTGCTGAGGATGAGTCAGCAAGCCACTGCAAGCTTGCTATTCACTCCTACCCTCAACCTGCTAATTGTTCCAGCTTTGATCATCTGTCTGTTTATCATGACCTACAAACTCAGCAGGAAGTAGGTTTCATATAAAGATCTAGAAGGTATCCCCAGGCCCATATAGTGCATGAACCCACTGCTAAAACATCCCTGAGAAGAGGCTATCTAATCTCCATTTAAAAACCTTCAAAGAAGGACAGTCCCCTATTCCACTGACAAACAGCTCAGAATATCAGAAAGGTCTTCCACAAGTTTAGTCAGAATCTCTCTTGTAATTTGAACCCATTAGTTCAGGGCTTCTCCTCCAAGCAGAAAACAAGCTTGCACCATCTTTTTTATGACAGCCATTCCGAAGTTTAAAGATGACTATCACGTCACCTCTCAATTTTCTTTGCTCCAGCTAACACGTACCCTTTTCCCTAAAACACTCCTCCTAAGACTTGGTTTCCACACCTTTTGCCATGTGGGCCACCCTCCTCTGGACATGTTCCAGTTTGTCAATGTCTTTCTTAAACTACAGTGCCTAGAACTAGACACAGTAGTCCAGGGAAGGTCTGATCAGAGCAGAACAGAGTAAGACTATTAATTCCTTTCATCTAGACACAACAGTTCTGTTGACACAGCCTAGAACTGCACTGGTTTTTTCCTACTGAATTACAGTGTTGACCTAGGTTAATCTTATGATCTACCAAGACCTGAAGATCCTTTTCACTTCTATAGCTGTCACGCCAAGTATCCCCTATCATATATTTATGCATCTGATTTTTCTTGACCAAATGCAATACTTTACATTTACTCCACTGATATTCATTTTGGTCATCTTGAATCTTGAGTCTGTCTCCTGAGATATTAGCTACCCCTCCTACTTTGGTATCATAAGCAAATTTGATGGTAACTTCCCCTGCTTTATTATCCAAACCATTAATAAAGATGCTGAACAACACTAGGCCCATGACAGAAATTTGACCATGTCAATTCTTTCCAGGATGACAAGGAACCATTAATAAGCTTTCTTTGGTTTCAGTCCATAACCCAGCTACAAATCAGCCTTGTTTTAAAATCATCTAGCCTATATTTTATCAATTTGTCTATGATATCAAGGGGAATACTGTCAAAAGCCTCACTGAAATCAAGCTACTCTACATTACAGAATTCTCCTCATCTATCAAGTTTGTAAATTAATCAAAAAAGAAATAAAATTACTTTGGCATGACTTGGTTTGGAAAAAACCATGCTGGTTCTTAAAAATCACACCATTCATTTCTCATAGATACACAGTTTAATGATTCCTTCTAGAGCATTTTCTGGTATCGCTGATTTTCCAGTACCCTTTGTAATCATGGGGACAACATTTGCTCATTCCCAATCTTCAGGGACCTCACTCATTCTCCAAGAATTCCCCAAGACCATGAGCAGATGATCTCAGATTACACTGTAAATTCCAGTAGTATGTCTGAATGCAGTTTATCTGGCTCTGGATCTCTGAATTAATTTAAATCAGGTAGATGTTCCTATAGCACCTCTTTTTCTATTTTGGGCTGCAACACCCTCACTGCATGATTTATTCTATCTTAACCAGGTTAACCAGGTTTAGGTACTACAAGTAGGAGCATTCAACCAGTATGCAATAACATGCTGTTTATGCAAGGTAACCCTGACTTGCTGTGATGTCTGAATCCAGTCACTCGATGTCACAGCACCTCCTATACTCTAGCCAGTGACTCCAGTGGCTCAGATACACAGTGACTCTATTAAGATGGGTCAAATTCAGTAACACCAAGAGGAGTATATTACATTATTAAGAAGACCTACTTTTATTGTCCACTGAATGCTACACTGCATTCCCTAAGCTCTATTATGAACATAGGCATGCACTCACGGTGAGAGAACTATATGTCTGGTAAATAAAGAATATGAACAGAAGGGATCTGAAGGAGCATAATATTTGTTCTACCCATCTGGCACATACAGATATAAAGACTGTGACCTTAGACAGCTAAAACCAGAACTCCTCTATTGGTTTATTGCAGCTTGTATAAACCGCTGAATTTCTCCACAACTTCCTCTTTAAAGAGCATATTAAAATATCTATATACTAATTCAGATGGATTTGTGAACAAGGCAAACTAAATTCCAAAAAGTTGCATTGTGTGTACATTCTCAAAACTTTATTTATATTTATAGTGTTTCATGCCCACTGGTAACATAACAGAAACATTTGAAAAGTTTTTTTTTAAAAGCCGCAAAGCCCGTTAAATGAATCACATTTTGCATACATATCAACCTCATAGATGTTGCTGAACACAAACCAGAATGACAACCAGAAACCATTGCTGAGAGAATTCTGAGTCCGTTTGTTTGATGGAACAGGACAGGAATTTGATACTAGGAAGTGAACAGCTTAAGTATAGCTAACCAGACTTTTAATGGATTTTTTCACACTTCTCAAAGGGAAAGCAGTTTTGAAATGTCACCTGTTAAAAAAAATCCTGGCCAAAACTGATGCCATAAAAAGGTCGGTATGCAAAATCATGGTCTCAGCAAGAAGTTATTCCTTTTTATAGTCTTACGTTTTATAGTTTTGCGTTCCAAACTCAGAGTAGCATTTGTGCTATACAGCTTTTTATTTATACCGCACGAGTAAATGCAATTCCACTTTGCAAGTTATTAAAACTTCTTAGATGGGGGAGAGGTTACCGGCTCTTTCGCAACTGAAAGACGACTTGTTACTGATCTTAGGGGTGTGGGTGCGTGACAAAGAAAAACTGAGGTGACTGATCCACAATATCACTACAAAGTTATTGTAGTCACACCTTTGTGAGCACCGTGAAAACGCAGAAAAACGTATGCAAACTTTTGCGTCCATTTTTCTGCGTTTTCACGGCGCTCACAAAGGTATGACTGCAATACGCCTAACGAGGTTTGAAACGTCAACTTTCCCTCAACGGAACACGCCTTGGCAGCTCGGGCAGGCTTTGCGCCTCCTCAGCCCCAGCCAGGAAACCTTCAGCTGTGCGCGAGACGCCCGCCCTTTTCTCTGCAAGCCAGGCAGCAGGCGCTCGGCGCAGGAGCCCGAGTTGCCGGGCGCGCCTCGGGCGGCAGCAGCGCGCGCAGACCTTGTAGGGGCAAGGCGCGCGCCTCTCGCGGCGGGGCTGGGAAGGGGGGCTGACTTCGCCGCCCGCCTCGGCCGCCCGCCTCGCTCCCCCTCCCCACCCCTTCCCGCCTCCCCCGCTTCTTCGACTCACTCTTGGTGGCGGCGATGAGGTTCTTGCCATCCTTGAGCAGCTCCTTGATGAACTTGTTGGTCTTCTCCAGCTCCGCTTCGTGGGCTCGGATGCTCTCGCGGAACCAGGGGCTGTCCAGGTAGCAGTCGCTGAACTCCAAGGGCTGCAGTCCCATGGCTGGCGGGCGGCGGCGGCGGCGGCGCCAGGCTTCGGCTCTCGGCAAATCCTTCCTCGCCTGGGCGGCCAAGTCCCTCTTCGCTCCGTCCTCCTCCTCCTCCTGACCAGAGCCGTTCCCCCGCTCCCACGGCGCCTCGGCAAGGCAAAACAGACGGCAGGCAGAGCAACACCTCTCTCGGCCCAGCACGGGATCCGGCCGGCGTCGGTACCGCCGGCGAGCTCTCCTCGCCAGGAGAAGGAGAAACGCGCGAGGGGGAGGAAAGAGTTTGTAGACGGAGGAAGCCCCCGCTCCCTGGGCCGTCGCTCTGAACGCCTCCTAGGCGCGCCGTCGAGGCGGCCCCGAAAAGAACAAAAACAACCCTCTCGGTGCGGCCCGGCGGCGGGAAAAGAAAGCGGCTGCTCGGGTCTGACTCTCAGCCTGCTCGGTGGGAGGAGGCGGCTCCGCCCGAAGGTCCCAGTCCCGCCTCCCCGTAATCCTAACCTCCGGCCCAGAGCCCTCCCTTCCCCGGCTTTCCTTCTTCCCGCAGGAGGGGCTCCGGCTCTCTCCCTGCGGACTCCTCCGTGCGCCAGCCCGGGTCTTCCTTCTCTTGCTCTAACGCGCGGTGGAGGTGGCCGCCCTCGCGAAGGGTGGGCGAAGACAGCGAAGGCTTACCTCCCTTTTCACCTCGGGCTCACGCGTCGGCCCCTTTCCTCTGGTCCTTCCCGGGCTCCTCGTCTTGCGACACATGCAGCTGCCCAGTTCAATCCCGGCCCCTTCACGTGCGTTAGCGGACTGGTATTCCCATCATGCCTCACCATTGGCCCGAGTGGCTGGTATCCATGGGAATAGTAGTTCAGCCTCATCCGGACGCCCCCCCGGTTCCTCAGCCCACAAGTAAACAATAACTTGTTTGTGGTGTTAACGTGGCGGTATTTTTAAGCCGCTGTTCAGGAGACAATTTTTCCAGAGCAGCGACTAGCGATATAATCCAGTACCCCAACAATGCTGCTGGAATAAACCGACAAGGCAAGGAAATGTGTTCGCAAATAGCGGCGAGCAGCCCTGGAAGGTCCAACTAGATCGCTTTGGCTGCGATATTATTTATAGTGCTATTATTCCGCTTTCAACATCCTATGGAATCCAGGCGTTTGCAGTTTAGGGAGGAGTATTTAGAATTCTCAGCCAGAGAGCCCTTTGGCCTCAGGAAACTACAACCCCCAGAATTCCACAGGAGGTTGAAAGTGGAATAATAGCATTAGGATAATATCGCAGCCAAAGCGATCTGATTGGACCTTCCAACTAATAGCGGTATAAGAGTAGTGCGGAAAGGCTCGAGAAAGAGAGAGAGGTAGATAAGGAAAAAGAGAAATTGTTATTCCCACAGGGATAACCACAAGAAGATTTTCCAGTGAACATGTATCGGACTGTGAGAGTAGAGGTCAATCTGAATAACATGGAGTTTTCTAGACTAAAATCAACCTCTAGACCATTTCCGCACGAGACTGTTCTAGCGCTATGATTCCACTTTCAACATCCTACGGAATCCTGGAGTCTGCAGTTTAGGGAGGGGCCGGCGGGCCGGCCCCTCCCTAAACTGCAAACCCCAGGATTCCGCAGGATGTTGAAAGTGGAATCATAGCGCTAGATCAGTCTCGTGCGGAAATGGCCCCCATCAACTGCTCCGATCGGTGCTTTGCGAAGCCAGTTCCACGCCCTTAAGGTGAAAACAAAGACCTCAGGCGCATAGCCTTTACTCGCGCCCTTGGAGGTAAATCCCGCTGACGCTCAACGGGGACTGGCCCCTGAGGGGAGCCAGCCAGGCGCGCGCTGCTGCCACGCACTCCTCGCGGCGCGCCTTTCACTGACAACACGGCGGGCTGAGGGAACAAGGGCGACGCGGAGCGGGAGTCTCCGCGGGAGGGGGAGAAGGAAGGCGGCCAGGCCAGGCCAGGCCGCGAATCGCGTCGCGCTGCGCCGCCCCTTTCCCCTCCGCCACCGCGACTGCCGGGCCGTCGCCTCTTGCTGCTCGGTGGCCCGTCCTCCTTCCTCCCCCTCCGTCGCCGTCGCCGTGCCGTAAACCCTTCTTTCTCGTCTTTCTTCAGGCTGCAAGCGGACGGGGGCGGGCACAACTGACAGACGGCCGAGTGTGTCTGCGTGAATTCCCCGAGCGAGGAAGGAGAGGCCTCTTTTCTTCGCCTCCGCCTCCGCCTCCGCCGCGCTACGCTGAGGCTGCTGTTCCGTTCGGGCCTCCGCCGCTGCCGAGTCGAACCGGAGCGAAGGCAAGGCGTCCTTACAGCACCGTCTCTCCTCCACATCACGCGAGAGCGCGAAAAAGAGCCTGGCGTGACGCCGTTGGTGTGAGTAGGTGAGAAGTCTGCTTTGAAAGTGACTTGCCTTTCCTGCTCTCTCGTCTAACCGTCTACATAAGAAGCAGGCAGCCCTAGATGCTCTTGGACTGCACCTCCCATCATCCTTCCTCCTGACCGTTAGCAAGGACTAATGGAATTTGCAGTGTGACCTGATTTGGAGGCTAGCAGGTTGCCCAAGCCGATTCACATGAATCAAAGCCTAGCTTGAGACCTGCTTCTAATGCCTGTTGTTTCAAGTGTCGTTACTCCTTCTTTCATTTTTATTGAGGCCTTTTCCGCACTACACTCTCATAGCGCAATGATTTCACTTTCAGCATCCTACGGAATCCTGGGGTTTTCAGGGTTCCATAGGATGTTGAAAGTGGAATCATCGTGGTATGAGAGTGTAGTGCGGAAAAGGGCTGAGACTTGTTGCTGATTTGGCACAGTCTGTCATCTTTTTTTTTCCTTTTGTCCCACCACTTTCTCCACATCCTCTCCTATGTTTCCCTGCTTTGCCTTTCCAGGCTCTAGCCCCGGTTAGATGCAACTGGTTTAACATTTGTCAGGTGCGCTTTTGGCACTAGCACTGGCTTGGTCGTCTTGTGGGATGACACTTGTGGAGAAACATACAGGGCTAGTACAACCCTCTTGGATACATCTGCACTAGTAGGATTGTGAGTTCTGGTTTTATTTTTGAATGTTGTTACTCAAAACTAATTTATGGACTCAAAATTATTTAATTTATTGTATATGTTTGCACCAGTATTTCTTTGGATTTTATTGAATAATTAAGTAAATCCTCCTAACTTCAAGCCTGTCCGTCCATGTTTAAACAAGTATAGGAACTGGCATCAAAGACTGAAGAAAGCTAAATACACCCACTTCCCTGGGTTAGTAAGAAAGTTACTACAGAGCAGGATGTGCTAAATATGCATTTGGGTCACTCTGCAGGTCATCTGGCAGAGGTATTTTTGGACCAGTTTGCACAGATATTTGCCATTTTCATCAAGTGTGTCTTCAAAATGTGTATATATTTCATCTCAATGTTATATAATGATTTTTAAAGTCCCATAATGAAAGCTCAAATATGAGCATATAAAATTCATACTGAGAGCATGTAATCCAGACCAATCTTCATTTGCATTATTTGAAATCAATGTGTATCCAAATCAATGTAGATTAATCCCTAGATTTTGCTTGTATAATTACTTTTCTGGAATTGAAGAATTAAAAAGTGTAATAATTTGATTTGTAAGAAATATAGCTTATATAAATATTTTAAAAAGTAAAACAAATTTTGCAGTAATTGAGTTCTAATCAGTGCTTAAGTGTTAATGCAATCATTTTAAACATAGGTTTTCCCTTGTATTTTTGTTTTAGTAGGTGAAAGCACAATTAATCAGATCAAAATGCCCAACTCTAAAAGGAAATCTCGGCATAGACACAAAGTCGGTCAAGAAACTGGAAGACGTGAATTAGTCTCCAGGTCCTTGCAAAGTGCTCAGCATTGTCTGGAGGATCAAGACTTTGGAACTGCATATGCACACTATCTCTTGGTATTAAATCTAGCTCCTGAGCTTAAAAATGATGTCAAGGTAAGCAATTGGCTCTTTTGAAATTTTCCCCCTTCACAAGTAGGTAGATATGATTGATCATGTGCTTTGCTTAATTTATAAAATACACAGTGCATTCTGGATATTATAAGTGTTAATTAGTAAAAAATGTTATATGAATAAACATTCTCTCAAGTTATGTGCAATTATCAATTTTCTTTAGGAAGCATTTCAGTTTGCCCTTTTTAAATGGGCAGAAGAACTGGATTCCTTGGCGCGAGTTCAAGATTTATTTGCCTGCTATGAGCATGCCCTGGAATTGTTTCCTGATGATGAAGTCATATGTAACAGCATGGGAGAGCATCTCTTCAGGTTCATAGTTAACCTTATTATGTTCTTTTTGAGTAGGCCTTCCAATACAGTTATTCCAAATCTTTTGAATTACATGTATCAGTTATATATTTTGCAGAGCTTAATTGAATATGTATTCTTACTTTTACATACACACATTGTAGTGCCTCTTCAGTAAAGGTTAGAAATGAAAGATTTTGTGAAACTAATACAGTCTGTCTGTCATCTTTTGGTCCTTCAAACTTGCCAAACTCAGTTAAATGCCCAGAAATCCACTAGTCTTGTTAATAATAAAGCTTTCATTTTTGTAGTATTGTTTACTTTTTCATTTCTATTTACCACATGTATTCACTTGGTCTTAAAGTCTGTTCTTGTGACAATTGTTGTGTAGGCGGCTACTATTTTTCTTGAACCATATTCCAGTTTAAACATAGACAATAAGGCATCTGGATAATCCATTACAGATCCATGATCTGGTAACAGTAACTCTTTCTGATATTCTGATAACTTGCAGCAAGTGCTTATAATACCCTTTGGTCATTTACACAGTGAGACTCAAGTTTGGATGTGTCTCTAATGGTCCATGTTCAACACTATAAATTATCTTCTTATACAGCTCTAATTGTCGCATGTCTCCACTAAATACAGATTTTTTTTTTAGGGTTCAGAGATTTAATTTCTAATTTGCTGCTTTATATCGTTTCTCTTTCTTCTTTTAGAATGGGTTTTAGAGATGAAGCAGCTGCGTATTTCCATAAAGCTGTGAAGCTAAACCCTGACTTTCTGGATGCAAAGGAGAATTTTTACCGTGTTGCCAACTGGGTGGTAGAACGATGGCATTTCATCATGCTCAATGACTCCAACAGGAATTTGCTATATCAAAAAGCAATTGAGAAGGCGGTCCATTCTGGGTGCAGAAGTGTTCTTGATATTGGGACAGGAACAGGAATTCTTAGGTTTGTAGCAACTTCGTAGTTAACTTTAATATGTTCTTTCATATTTGTGACAATCGTGAACATTCATCTGTTCTGTATTTAGTCTTACTGACAGATTTTTTTTTTTATTGCAGAAGTTTTTGTTGGAAAGTCATAAGATCTCATAAGAGCTCGATCAGGATGGGATGAGTGTTTTAGACAATAATCTATGAACACTTGTTGGGAGTAGCATTTGAGCTTACTTCTCAATAGATTTAAGCTTACAATGTTATATTCAGATCCTTTATAGCAGGAAAGATCAACAAGTCAAATGTGTCTTGACATGGTTTTTTTTATGGTTTATAAATTATCTTGCCACCCTGCATCCACTATATGGTGTTTGAGATTATAGTTCTAGCAGCTGAAACAGATCACAATGGAATTGAAGAGATAAACAAAACAGTGTTTGCTCATCTTAAGTGTTTTTTGTTGTAAAATGAATTCTAAGTGTGGATAACAATTTGTTTGAAAAATCAGAAGAATTAAATAAAAGATTGCCTTTTAGTCTTTCCTTTAAGCACACAAGATTGTAAGAAGAGTCAGGTTGGATTAGACCAAAGGCCTGACCAATCCAACAGTCTGTCCACACAATGACTGATCAGTTGCCCATGGAATGCTTATAGTGGGACATAAGTGCAACTGAACTCTCTATTCCCCAGTAACTGATACCCTGAGGCGTACTGCTTCTGACAGTGAAGGTGACAAATAGCCATCTTAAGTAGTAGACATTGAAGGTGACATGTATCCATCCTGAGTGGTAGACATGCTACACTGTGGGCCTCTATGGTGGATGTGCCCTCTGCCACCAGACAGCTGGATTCTAGAAAAATCCTTATCAGCATAGTGGCCAAAAATTAACCTCTGTCCAGTGGCAGAAGAGTTGCTTTGTTTTCAGTAGGTCCTGGTAGACAACAGAAGAAATTCAAGATCTCAGTGGCAAATTACAAACAAATAAATGTATGCTTTAGTCGGGCAGTTCAAATATGTAGAATGGGCTGGAAAGAGACCAGGAGAGTAAACCTTAAACCTATGTTTAAGACCTGAAGGTAAACCTTGCTTGGACTATGCTGATATCTGTCAGGAAGAGAGATGCATCATACCAGTATGCAGTTTAGTTTCCTTTGATTCTGCTCTCTGTAATTGTTAGTCTTGGGATAATGTGGAGTTTATTGCTTGAGGGTCTGATTGTACCAGTTGTGGTGAGGAGGTGCTGAAACCCATCAGCTAAAGGGCTGTGACATTCTCGGGCTGACAGGAGGATCAATCCACGATGCCTGGGTTTGGCCATTGCATTGATTTACCACCAAATAAACGTTATTCTAGAGCAGTGACGTATGCCAGTTTTTGCTACTGAAGTAAATCTTGTGGAGGCCTACAACTGCAGTCAATTCAAGCTCAATAAAACCTCTCTTTAAAAGTAAAAGTTAAGGAAGTGTTTTTTAAATTAATCACATTTAAAATGACTTTACCAAAAGTTTTGTCAGAATTTTTTAAATAATTTCTATTTCTCATCTTCTGATTTTTCAGCATGTTTGCTAAAAAAGCTGGAGCATCATCTGTCTGGGCTTGTGAGTTGTCAAAGACCATGTATGAATTGGCCTGTGAAGTGCTAGCTGCAAATGGTTTAAATGGAGAAATCAAACTTCTTCATATGAAATCCCTGGATATTGAAATTCCAAAGCATATGCCTGAAAGGTTAATTCTTATGTATTATTGCAAACTTTTAAATGTATGATTTCACTGTTTTGTTCATTTACGATCATCCCTCCACAGGGTTAAGAGCACAGGATCCTCATGAAAGTGGAAAAACTGTGAATAACTCTAGGCCCTCGCAAACCATATTTAACACACAAAAAACTATGATCACCATATTCAACACACCATGGATTCCTTTCAGACACCACGGTTCCTTCACAAGGCAGAAGTCGGTGGCTAGTGAGGCTTACTGCCACTTCTACTGCTGCCCCACACCATTCATTTACGAGCTTCGTTTGCAGTTTCTCAGTCTCATGAGGCTTGCAGTCCCTATTAAAAAAGGCCGAGGAAGGCAGCAGAAGTGAGAGTAAAGAATCCATGAATAATCAAATCTGCAAAAGTGAAACCTGCAAATGTGGAGGGCTGACTGTATTTTAAATAATTTACCAGATACCTGGTAGGAGAAAAAAAATTAATCTTACTCTTTTTATTGACATAAACTCAACTCATTCCTCTGTAACTTGATAGATTGTCTAAGACTGCAAAACATATACTTGTTGGAAAGTAAGCCCCAAAACTCAGTGAAATTGTCTCTCAAACTGACATGTATAGATTTGTTCTATGGGAGATACAACATGAAAATGAGCCCTATGATGTAAGTGGAAGCTAATGTAATGCTTTTATATTGTGGCAGCACTGCACAATGTTTCAGAAAAAAATTGGTTTTTTTTTCATAGAATTTCTAAAAATTACAATTGTATGATAGCTGAATGATATGCTGCTGATTCTAGTGATTTCATGAACTGCATTCATATCATCTTGTATATGAGTTAATGTGTGCTGTGCCAAGGCCAAATAGAAACATTTTTATGGATGGACATACATGGGAAATATTACATGCCTCAGTAAATGAAAGGGATCACTATGATACATATATGGTGTAAAATTTAGTGTTTTATGAAAAGGTATGTGAATAGCCACATATGCTGTTGCACTGTTAGAGAAAGAAATGGTAGTATATTGATGTTGAAACCTTAGAACAACATTGTGCAGTGCAGTTTGAAACATATTTACTCAGAAGTAAGTTGTAGTGAATTCACTGTGGTGCACACCTGATTGATTGGGTATAAAATTGCAGCCTAAGTACATTAAGGATTGCAGTATAAATAATATTGTAGAAGATTTATAACACAGAAATGTTTCATGCCAGCTTACCTTTACTGTGTATTAATGTTATATAGTGGGAAAATTTTAAAATGAGACAGAAAAGACATGATTTATTTACACAAGTTCATTTTTAAACTCTACAGGATTATATAGAAACATAAAATTTGTGTAATGGGTACCATTAGATACTCAGTGACCCTTTTAATCCTCTTTAAAGTTCTCAGATTTGAACTAATGCTTTTAAAAATAGCTATAAATTATTTTTGCCATGCTTGAAGGCAAGCAATGAGGCAAAAACTATAGCAAATTGCTAAAGTCATTTTAGCATACTTTCCAGAGGATGGCATCCTATAGTTTGGATCCTAAACATTTTGTTTTTTCTTTGTGTCATATTTCTTCCATCTGTAAGAAATCTGAAGATACACACATTTATAAGCTATGTCATGTGTTTCCTGCACAACCTATAGAATTACATTTATTAATAAATTATATACCAACTAAAATGGGTAGCAATAGCAGTAGAACGTAGGACCATGTGCAGTAACTCTGGGACCAGCATAATGGTTATTTCCTTGCTCTAGCACTCGAAGCTAGTTCTGCAATAACTGAACTGGTAGTACTTGGAAAAGATTTTCGCAGGACTAGTGCTTAATAGGTATTTCAGTGATCCCTAGTGCAATAGCCAAGAACTATGGTCACAGTCTCACTGTCCCTCCTCCACTCCCATTCTGTCCCCCGAAGAGTTCTAAACTTTTCTGGAAAATTAGAATACTAAGAGATAATTTTGCACTGGGTTGCTGAGACCTGGTTTAAAAATAGTTGCTAAGTGGTAGTTCAAGCCCAGAATAGAGTCAGGTAGCCTGACTGCAGAAGACTGTTAATTTCAGATTTCTGACTTGCTTCATTTCATCACTGCACAGAGTAGCTTTGACTGATCTGCCGAATTATTGTTTTATTTTTTATAACTGCACTTAATTTTTTTATTAGAGTTTCTCTGGTTGTCACTGAAACGGTAGATTCTGGTTTATTTGGAGAAGGAATTGTGGAAAGCTTGATCCATGCTTGGGAGCACTTGCTTTTACCCCCAAAGGTAACTATCTCTGAGTACTTGAGTCTGTGATATCAGAGTTCTTTTGCACTGTGGGTAGTATGGACAAATACAATGGTGTTTTATATTTGAGAGTTGCAGGAATTTGTAAATCATTGTTTGTCTTCTGTATTGTATCACATTGTAAAGGCTGTCACATAAACAGTGATTTGGAAATGTGAAGCATAAACACAAACATTTGTACAAGATCACATGGTCTGATGGGATTAGAACAGATTTACAGGGGAAAGAGCATTTAAGAGCCTTCCTAAATAAATCAAGGCCAAACCATATAGTTGTATCTTTGGCAGTGGGTAAAGTTTTGACTGCAATCCTACATTGAATGTAAGTTTTGATTGAGATTCTAGTTTTCATTATTTGAATATATGTTTTATTCCCATTGCAAGCTTATCCATCTCCCTAACTTTTCCAGTGCTCTTTTCCAGATGTAAGAAAGTGCCATGGAACTATTGGTGTGAATTCCACTGGCGCTTAAGGTTAGGACAAACAGTTGCAGTAACAAAATATGGTTTTCAACAAAACAATTTTCAACAGAACAAAATACACTACTGCATAATTAATATTTACTTCTTTTTTTAAAAAAAATTCTTCCTAGTCTTTTATCAATTCTGCATGGAAAAAATATTACTTTAAAATATATACTTCTGAATTTAACACTTGCCAAGGCAATGTGGTTTTTTTTTAAGAGCGCATAAAATGTGAAAAACATTGGTGAACAATGTTCACATCTCTGCTTTTGGAATGCATTTTAAATATTGAGGCTCAAAATATATAAATTCAGACAATCTCCCCACTCCTGACTCCCCACGCAGTAATGGTTAATGCTTTAAGGAAAAAGCAGTTTGTCCCCTCATAGAGATTTCCAGAACTTCTTGATTGTCTACTGCTGCAGGAATTTCTGAGATGTTATAGTGGGTGACAACTGAAAAACAAATACAATAGTTGCAGAAGCTTTCTTTTCAATAAATGACATGGTATTGATGACATCCTGTATCACATGTGCTGAAAATTATGCTAAATACTTTCAAAATCACCATATGTATTATATTACAGAATCTTAATTTTTTAATTGCAAATCAAAATAACGTCTAGGCTTAGAGTTGGCTGGATGACAATCTCTCATTTGGCACACCTCAGTAAGGCAGATGAAAAAACAGTTTTATTAAGACTTTTTATTTTTTGGCAATCTTAGTTTAATTGAAATGTTCCTCACTGTATAAACAGTAAAGCTGGTCTTGTTGAACAGTTTTTGTATATTGGTTTGTTTTGCAGCTTAATGATTGCGGACCTGATTCTGAAAACTACGATTCTGAAAACTATGGTAAAATTATACCAGCAGGAGCTACTGTATGGGGCATGGCAGTGGAATGCAAAGAGATACGAAGACATCATAGGTATACCTGAGCTACTTATATCTGTTGGGTAAAGTTGTTTAAGCTTTAGAAGGGAAAAGAAGGTGTCACATTTTTAAAGAAAATATTTTCATTTTCTTATGCTTTGATTCAAAAACCACAGTCTAAGTTTGAATGAAATATTACTGCATAAAAGCATAAATTGTAGGAATTGTAACACTGAGCTTTGTACACTTTAATTTATAAAACTGAATTTTCTTTTTCCAACATAATATCCTTTTTCTCCCATATTGTAGGACTTTTTCAGGCATTCACTGTATTTGTTTCTCTCCAGAAGAGAGATAACTTTAGAAAGGAACAATTTTTTTTTCTCCAGTCTGAAAAACAGAACAAAATCCTGTTCGTTTTCTTGCATTACTCAGATTGAAATTATCTGAGGAAAGACAGCAGAGAAGCAGGGAATGCATTGAGAGAATTTGCTTATTTTAATCAATGATAATGTATAGCAGGAATAAGAAACATCTGGCCCACAGACTACCAAGCCTGCCCATCTAGCCCATTGAGACCTCTAGCGAGAGTCTCTACCCAAAGCACTTGCTTCCTTGAAAAAGGGTATGTTGAGAAACCAGCTCCTAAACCTGCCGCATCAAGGAATGCTCCTCAAGACAGCATTTCCATTTGCTTCACTTGCCCCTTGCCTTTCCAATTGTAGAGAGTAAAGATGGGTCCCAACTGAGGTTCCTCCTTGGTGTTTTTTTCTGTGGGGACTCAGTGAATGAAGTCAGCTCAGTGTGTGTATCAGTGAATGTGAATTCAGTGAATGGAACCTGGGTGAGGCATGGGGGCGGGGCTGTGCCAGCAGTGGACATGGCTTCTTGCACTGGTGGTGTGTAGTTCCCAGTGTGTTTGCCTCGAATCAGTTCAGCCCTGAGTCATACAGTACTCTGAAAGTGATGATTCAGTTTGGATGGATTTGTGCCTTGAGATTAAAAATCTCATCTCCCTCCTATTTCGGGAAATATCAAGACAGACAAAAGGAAAAGGGTAAGCTTTTCCAACTTCCCAGAAGTTTTCTTGCCCAGATATATTGCAGTAAAATCAATCCCAAATGTGAGTTCTTCAGTGCCTTGCAGGATGTTGTGGGGTGGTTTTGTTGGGGGAGTAGTCTGTCTATCCCTGACCCCCCAAAAACATTTTCCATCTGCCAGATTTGAACTGAATTCCACAGCTCCTGTGATGAGTTGAGTTAAGCATTTAACAAAGGCTATCCTTTTAGAGTAATCTGAAACATTTTGTCGTAAGAAACCAACTTTATGTATGCTTAATAAAAGTAGTTTTGAAATGTTTTAATTTTATTTATTTATTTCATAATAAATAATAATTCATAAATTATTATTTATTTATTTCATTTAAATAAGATGGGAAGAATACGCTTATAGTATTGGCCACACAGCTAAATCAGTTAATGTGACTCCCTAACTTAAAAGAATGTTTCCTGTGGCTTGCTCATTGTTTCTGCAGTCAGATGTGAGCCTTGGGTATTTTAAGACTTCAGTCTGTCTTCATTTCTATGCTCCATATCCAGTTGGTTGCAATGGAATTCTTTTCCTTTGAGACCAACAAAGAAAGCAAAAGCAATCTTATTTTAAAAATATGTAAAATAACAGTAAAATGCAGAATACTGAGGTATTAATATAAATATTTTCATGCTATTACTCCTGTTGAATGCACTTTTATAGTGTAAGGTGTTTCTGTTGTAAACTGCCTTGGTTTTGACTGGAGAAAATGAAATGTACATTTTATAATGAAGCACTACAACTAGACAGGTTTTTAAACTATTTATCAATCTCTCTTTGATATACTAACAACTTGTATTTAGCTGGGAACTGAATTGATTTATCATAAAAGAGGCACTGAATGATTTTTGTCTTTCAAACCTGATTTCTGTCTGGTCCTTTTTCCCCGCCAGGTGGGCATAAAAGAAATTGCTGGTGTCTGTTTGCAGAAAAATTAGTGTTCCACAGTCCAACATATACATCTGTAGGCGCAGATGAAACTTTTGAACCTTACACCACTGAAAAACTCAGCAGAGTTCCAGGTGGCTATAAGGCCCTCACAAAACATTTCCAAGTTTTGACAGTCAACTTTAACGATCTGGAGGTAACTCTTTGTTCATTAAATACAAGGAACATTTGAATAGACATTTATTTTAAAACAACGCAGAGCCAAAAAAGAATTTATCAAAATAGAAAGTTTATTTTTGCTGTGTTATATGCATGCTCTTTGCCATGTTGACTTGAGACAAAGTTCATTAATGTATATTAATCAGCTGCCGTACATAACACATTTAATTGGCGTGGTTGAGCTGTCAGTTTACTAGCCTCCATCACACTTTTGGGTATCCCAATACTTGCTCATGAGCAGTTGCTTGCACATAGCCTTTTCCTTTGCAGCCAAGCAACTAACAAAAGGACTAGGTGGGCCAGTCAGCCCGCCTCGTGTCATAGGTCTGCTGCTCATAATTTGTGTGACACTTCCTCCAAAGGAGTAACATGTAATGAAGTATAAATAAAACTTCTGTATCACCTCATTAGAGTCATTTCACACTTTTAACGTAATTCATCAGCTGAGGTATGGGTAAGTTTGAAGGCCAGTCATACTTAAATCTGAAAACATATAATTTTTGTTCTTGGGTTAAGCGTGATCCATTGTTTTGACCCACAGAGAAATGTTTGTAAACAGAATCTTGAAGTACATCATCTTGTATATGTGAAATTATTTTAAGTTATTTGTCTGTGATGGAATTGTTATGGTGTGAATCAATAAAACTCACTTCACCTTCAACTGATCTGATATCTAAGATTAATAGCTTGAGTAAAGCAGAGCACTTAGGTGAACGAAAATAGAAACTGTAATGCAGTTCTTCCTTGGTATGTTTGGCTAGATTACAAAGTACTTAATATTGGATGCATATTTTTTTCATACTTCTGTGCAAAAGGTCTTCTGTGGTGGTTTGGAGCTGTCACTGGATTCTGAAAGGATGTCTTGCCAGTGAGAAACAGAAAAGGGGTAAAAAAGATATCTTGGGAAATACAGGAACAGGAGAACAGGAGGATACCATCATTGAACTATGACGCTTGACTCTGCATTTCATTAGTGTTCTGTGTTTGATATCAGTGCACCATTTAGCTATGCATCGGTATACATAACAGCATCCCCATTTTTGAGAATGTAGTAGTTTTTTTAAAAAAAAAGAGAAAAATGCCAGTGTTTTATGCAGGAACAGAAAGTCAGAGATGTTGGAACATAACCTAAATCCTTTTGACAGTCCCAACTGGAGCAGACCTATAGATTCACTAGTATTTGCATAAATGTTGAGTTACCATTCAGCAATCAGTTCAATAAGTGTACTCAGGTTAGGATTAGCAGTTCAATTTAGGCCAATATGTATTATTTCAGTTTTATTTTCCTGCCTCTTCACTATTGATTTTCTAGGAAATAGCTTAGCATCTATGCATGCAGCCCAGAAGTCCCATTATGCTTGTATTATAATAAGGCTGCCTTCCCAGCCAGCGAGGCAAATAGATGAGCTTCAGCATATACCAAGCATACCTGGCATGGGATCCTACAGATATGCACCACTCTAACAGGCTTATCTGAGCAGTCCTATTGTCTCTCAACTTGTACAGGAAGAGCAGGGAAGAGGCAGCAGCAGAAGGAGGCTGGGGCTAAAAGATGCCTATACCTTGAATGCCTGACTGAAATGATGGGGGCTCAGAGCCAAGACAGTTAAAGAGGGATGGGTTGGACAGTTGCCTGTCCTATGGCACAGGCAGTTGTTCAGATCATTTCACCCATACTCCAAGGACACCTCTTTCCCCCTGGAAGCCAGTCACTGGAGAAGCAAGTAGCTTGGAATCACCCGTTGCCATTTGTCGCTGACTGTTTCTTCTTTTTCTTCTTATCTCTGCCACTGGTGTAATTAGCCTGGCAGAGCCAGTATGATCTGGCACAGATATTAGAATTTCAGATAACTGCACGTTCCAGTAATCACACAGCTGTCACCAAAGGTGGTACACCTGCTTGTTTCAGTGGCAGTACCTTGAAGCCAACAAAGTCTTGCACGTTCTGTTAGAAGTTGCCATATAGTAACTAGACCACACAGTGTCCCCATATATTATGTATGCCTGGTGATATCTGTCAAGATTCATTAGTCTGTGAGGGTTCTGAAGAGGGTAGCACACCCGTTTATTAGGTCTGAACAGGTGAATAATAATGTAGATAAAACCAAACTGTAGAAAAGATCTGTTAATTATTTTTAGAATGTTTATTTTAATTAAATAATATTGATGGAAGTAAAACTGTTATAGCTAAATGTTTGACTACAATACATTTTCACAACACATTCAGTACATTTTCCTGTTTGAGTGAGATTTTAAAGCAAACATGAACTTGATTCATATAAAGTCAAATTGGAATTGTAGATGCTCAGCAAGAAATGGAGGGGAGTGCTGAACAGAAGTGACCATAATTTTGTCTTTCAATCCTGAGCAGGAGCTAAAAAGCTTTGCAGTTAGGAAGCCATCCAAGATCCATGTCCCTATTACTGAAGAAGGAATCTTAGATGCCATTGTGGTCTGGTTTACACTGCAACTTGATGATGAACATATGATTTCTACAAGCCCAAGGGATGACACCTGTTGGGAACAGGCCATCTACCCAGTACAAGGTCTCTTTGGTATGTCTTCGGGAATTTTGTTTTCGATACAATTAAAATATATTTTCTTTCAAGGGTGTCCAGATGTACATAAAGGTGAAAATCCACAACATAGCCCACTTGTTAAGCAAATGCCATTTTATTACATCAATCAGATTTGCAAACATAAAGTCAGTTCAAATAGAATCACTAACTGAGGCAATGTTATTAGCATTCGATGGCAGAGATAGTGGAGGAAAGCAAGGTTGGGTTAGCATGAATGGGTTAAGTGGAAACTATTGTTGTGGTTGTAAATCTAATTAGTGTATTTGTTGGCAACCGTCTTTTCCCCTACATCTGATGTTTTCTCTTTTTTTTCATTGTAATAATGTATTTGAAATGATTTCAAAGTAACTTTTAGTTTTTGTCATAAAACTTCAGTGTTGCAATATGAATGGCTACACCCCAGTGATGTCTCTGTGAACCCTAGGTTCAGCAATCCACTGCAGTAAGAAAACTTTTGGGCCTGTTTTGTCTACATTCTCAGACAACTGGCTGGTAGATAGTACAGAATCAGTTCTGAAGTCTGTGCAACCATTCTATGTTTTGTGTCACAGGCAAAGTCTCTTTTAACATGATCTTACAAAAGACACTTGAAAAAACCCAGTTAACAGCAAAATAAATAACAGATTTCATTTTTCATTGTTTTGTGATTTCAAGATTACTCTGTGAAATATGGAGATTCTGTTACAATGGAAGTATCCTGCCAGGACTGCTATCTAAGGATCCAGAAGATTTCTCTTGTGACTTCTGATTATGGAATGGATGTCGAAAAGAACTTGAGGGAAAAGAACAGTGAGGCTGAGCTCTGCAGTGCTCTGGCCAGCCTTCAGACAGCAAGCACCCTAGAAAGTACTTGGGAGGAATGCATGCTGGAATCCACTGAGATTGCTTTACTAAACAATGTATCATATCATGAATGTTTTAAAGCTGCCATAAGCAAAGTGCTGTCATCGTTAAGTCTTTCTGAACAGTCTCCCTCTATGGATGTGGATAGTCAGAATGATGAAATGAATCTTGGAAAAGATCAGAACAAAAATTCTGTGACTCTTGACCCTCTGTATGTGTTAGATGTGTCAGAAGGATTTTCAGTCTTGCCAGTAATTGCAGGCAAATTTGGGCCAGTTAAGGCATACAGCTCTGTCGAAAAAGAACAGCACCAGGTAGCTCTCAACCTGATTTCAGAAGCCAACAAATTTCCTAAGGAAACATTAGAATTTTGGCTCAACCACCTACAGGATGACAATGTGGTTTTACAGAGGCCTAGATCTGACAAATTATGGAGTATTATAATTTTAGATGTCATAGAGACATCTGGTCTAATTCAACAGGATGTAATGGAAAAGGCAGCAATATCCAGGTAATGTATGACTCGAACTGTACTGGACTGTTTTTTCCCCACTTTCTTCAACTCATCTGTCAAATCTTTCTTACATGGATGGTACAATGTAATTTGAAAGGGGAAGAGAAGGAGGGGCGACCAAAATGGTGGAGGGTCTGAAATCCATGCTGTATGAGGAGTGATTTAGGGAGCTGGGTATGTTTAGTCTACAGAAGAGAAGGTTAAGAGGGGGCATGGTAGCTATGTTCAAATATTTGAAAGGCTGTCATATTGAAGAGGAAACAGGCTTGTTTTCCACTGCTCCAGAAACTAGGACAAGGAGCAATGGATTCAAGCTAGGAAAAGAGATTCCACCTGAACCTCAGGAAGAACTTCCCAACAGAGCTGTCCAGCAGTGGAAGATGCTGTCTCAGAGTGTGATGGAGTTTCCTTCTTTGGAGGTTTTTAAGCAGAGGCTAGATGCCCATCTGTTGGGAGTGCTTTGATGTGTGTTCCTGTATAGCGGGGTTGGACTCGATGGCCTCTGTGATCTCTTCCAACTCTGATTCTGTGATTCTATGAAAAGCTGACCATACAAATATTGGCAACTGCCGTATTTACCAGTGAATTGATGTGCAATTGTTGTTGTTGTGTGCCTTCAAGTCATTTCCAGCTAATGGTGACGCTAAGGTGACCCTATCATAGGGTTTTCTGGGGTCTGAGAGTATATGACATGCCCAAGGTCATGCAGTGGGTTTCCATGGCCGAGCAGGGAATCAAACCCTTGTCTTCAGGGTCATAGTTCAGTACTCAAACCACTATACCCTGCTGGCTCTCTGATGTGAAATAGGCACTTTTTAAAAAAGATAAAACATGATGTTGTAGATTGTCTGTATCTTCAGGTCTTAAAATAAGTCAGAGCTGACTCTAAACACCCAATCAAGCTTTGAAGTTCTCTCTCACAAAAATCCATCCCTGGTTTTTTCTCCAGGTTTGCCTCATTTCCGCAGCCTAATTTAGAGAGGTAGGGGAGGAGCCTCTTTGTGATTGTTCTTGTTAAACAAATAAAAGTTAAAAGCCTTTTCAGATCTACTGCACATTATCCAAAAATAATGTCCAATCATAAGTCTTTCCACTATGCCCTAAATCTAATGATTTTTCACAGAATGCAAAAAGAAATAGCTTCAATAATTAATGTTTATATTTTTTCACATGCAGGTGTTTGCTTCACTCTGGAGGCAAGATATTCCCACAACATGTGAAGATGTACGGAATGCTTGTGGAATCAAGTTCGCTAGTACTTGAGACTGCAGTTCAAGGGACAGATCCCACACTTGGTTTCAACATTGCACCTTTTATCAACCAGTTCAAGGCATGAAATAAGCTGCATGTTTCCTTTTCCAGTCTATGGAGTCCCATAGAATGGGGTTCAACCCAGTCTTCAGGGTTTATCCCACAAACCACAGTTCCTTCCATTCCACATAGTCACCTGGCCTTCTGTAGCATTTACAGGACTGCTGTGGGGAAAAAGTCTTTGGCCTGCACAGTTATAGTGCTGTAGAGACTCCCTAGAGATGGTACTAGAAACAAATCCGTTGTGTTAGTAAGTGCAGAGGATGTTTTAGATTCATATTCCCAATATAACTTCTGTAATTAGAATAAATCACAGACCCCTATGTGGTCAGGAAAGACTTAGATGCCCCCCACCCTGAGATGTGTTAGACCTAAGAGAGTCCTTTATTTAACAAGAAATAAACTGGAATTTAACTGATGGTTTACTTTGTTAAATTGGGTTTAAAACAACTGGTGGGAGAAGGGTTGCTGAAATTGGTGTTCATGTCTCCAATGGTGTATGGGGGTGTTTTTTTTAAAAAGGAGGGGCAGAAATATGGGTTGTGGGGGGCACAGGCAGCCTGCAGGCCACACTTTTCCCATCCATGGTATAACCAAGGTCTGCCTTTGCTCACAGTATAGAATAACACTATCAATTTTTAAGGCCCATATCAGGAAGGAACATAGTATGTCTCTCTTCAAAAATTCTTGTGAAATCTTTGGAAGTCATAACCCATAATACATTGTATTTTAGGTACCTGTCCGTGTATTTTTGGATCTGTCTACACTACCACACGTGCCCTTAAGCAAGTCAGTGGAACTTCTGCGAGTAGATCTCATGAACCCATATTTGAATAGACCCAGTAGAGAAGTTAAGGTAAATTCACAGAACAGTAATGTACAGTGATGTTTATTCTGCTTGATATCCTTAGTTATACTGCACTTTTTTAAAATTGCACCCCCAGCAGAAAGCTATCTTAGAAGAAGAAATTGGGCCATCATTATTATTATTATTATCATTATCATTATTTTGCATTGTTAACTTGCTCTGTTAGACTTGAGAACTGAATTTCAAGAGTACCATCAATCTTATCACAGTTACAGTGGTTGAGATAACTCATTAACCTATACACTCACGATGTTCAGGGTGCAGACTTGCTATTTCTCAAGCCCAGGAACTAATATTGAGCGCACAAATATTGACATGATTTGTTAATCTCAACTACATTAGACCTATTGAATCACTGGCAATTATTGGATGGGGGGGGTATGGTGATGCTACATTTTAAATTGTTTAGTTAATTTTACTGTAATCCACACAGAGCCACCTGCTTATGATAGAAGTTTTGTAAATAATTAAAAGAAATAAAGTGTACCCATGTGTTGATTCAGTACTTCTACTCTAGTTGGTACTAACCAATAGGATTTAGACAATGGGGTCTGTGCATGTTGCCTCTTTTCCTATTTTCCTTCCTCCTAAATTTTGTTATGCTGGGCTTATTATTTTTAAATGCACATGCAATAAACAGTTTCCATCTAAGGCAAACTGTGGTAAAACTGTGAGTGTGCCGAAACTAACAGTTCAGCAGTAAATATGCACCCACTGCCATTGTGGTGAAGGGCTGGTTGAACTGTTAAACTCCTGCTTGATGATCTAGAGATGTTGCCTGGAGTGCTTCAGAGGCACATTCTCAAATAGCATGCTTTTCTATGGTTTCTTTTAACGGAATCACACCCCTGTGGAAACTTTTAACTAGGAGGAGATTAAATAGTAAAGGAAATTTCAATATTTGTACACTAACATCAAAAATCTTAATTTTGTAGGTAGCCATTTGTAAATCAGGTCAAGTGACTGGTATTCCCTTCTGGTATCATGTATGTCTGGATGAAGATAGCATTTTGGATACATCAAGTGACTCCTCTCACTGGAAACAAGCTGCTGTTGTGTTAGATAAGCCTATTCAAGTTCAAGCAGGAGAGGAACTTGTGCTCAGTGTTCAGTATCACAATAGCAATATCAGCATAACAGTAAAATAATGAACTGTCATCAATCACAGTTGGTTTTTAATATGTTTAACTGTAAATTGAATCCCAAATTTAGACATTTATATGTCATAGCCTACAGCCAGTGTTTAGTCTATTTTGAGATATTACACAAATCAGCACAACTTGTTTAATAAGAACTATGTGTCAAATTGTATAATTTTATTAAAGCCACACAATACAAGAAAATATCTATTTTCATTGGAGACTGACAGTGTAAGTTGTGTATACAAATTAATGACTGTTGAAAAAACCCACCCACTATTCTTTAAGTTGTCTCTGGAAAACTTGTATAAATTAGTGTAAACAGTAAAATTAAGAAAGGAATTCTATAGCGTGCTTGTTCATGAAGTCTCATTCTTTGAAGGTCACCAAAGTAATGGTGAATATTCTGGGTAGTAACACTGCAGTGCTGTACACCCTATTGATTTTGTTATTCTACAGTTCCATGGAGCAAGATGCTTCACTTCTAAAAATATTCAGGGGCTATCTGTAAACCTAATAATCTTGTATTCAAAAACAAAGTCCAAAGGTGTTTTGCTCATCTGCATCAGATCATTGAGATGTTTCTAGTAGTAAGACTAGACGCTTTTCTTCTATAGAATGTTGCAAGTACAGATTAACTAGTTTTATAAAAGGTTTTTTAAAAATCTTAGTTTAAGAGGTCATATGGATGGAAAAAGTGTAATTCTGGTTCACCATTATCCAGTAATGATTTCAAAGAACAAAGGAAAGAAGCATAGCTAATGAATTTGGACCTACCTCAGTAGCCTTTATTTGTCATGGTATACTCAGCTTCAATTAGAAATTCATTTCCTTTCAGAAATGTGGGTTGCCGGTTCAGAATACTGCCTGAAGAAGCACTCACTCTTTGGAGTCCTGAACTCATGATACCTTGAAATTACTTGTCAACTAATTTGATAACAGAAGCCTTGAAAATGTGATATAGAGCAGCTGAAAAAAAATCAGAGATAAAGAGTACCTAACCCACTGCTTTTCACTCACTTCCAAAATCACTTTAAAAAAAAGCCATGAGAATATGAATATTAAAACATAGGTTTTGGTCATGCATGTAGAATATGCTTGTTTATCTTATTGCCAGACAGAAAGAATTCTGACCTAAATAAACGAATCTATCCCTTTTCCTTGTGCCAGGAAGATATGGCAGGGCTGGTCTGGAACAGCATCATGTCCAACTATTACATGATATAAGCAGGGTTTGCTCAGGCTACAGCTCACTGATAGGCAGCCACATAAAATATTAATGAAAATGGGGTAGAAATAAAGGGGAGGGGAGAAAGAACAGAATCCTGGGAAGATGGAGAGGGAAAAATGCAATGAGAGGTCCAGCAGTGAACAAAAACATCAAACCCTGATGGAAAGAAAACAGAACTTGAAATTCAGAGGGCATGGAGATTTGGAATTTCTTGTAAACCTCAGGTTGAAGGACAGGTAAGAGGAGCAAACTCCCAACCTTGCTAGGACTCCAGGAGCTAGATAAAATGCTTACACTGGAGCCTGGGCTCAGTGCTTTTCTTGTGCCAAGGTTAAGCCTATAGATAGCTAAGCCCTAAATTCCTTCTTGCCTTTGCCAATTTAAAACCAGTCAGGCATTTTAAGAGCACAGATGGAAGCAATTCCGAAGGAAACAAATGCCTTTCACTCACCTCCCTGTGAATACCCTATCAAAAAGCAAACCTGTGAAGGCTGAGATTCCTCTTCTTCCTCCCTGGGCTTCGACTATGTGTATTGATCAAAATAAACCACTTCTGATAATTACCTTTTTGTTTCCTCTTGTTTCAATGCACTATGAAAGAAGTGGGGTCCAAGGTACAGATATCCACTTTTAAAAAAATATTTGCTAGGAAAGACAGGTCAAAAGGATTATTCTTGCATCTCAACACAACAGAAATGCAACTTAAGAGTTTAAATAAAATTTTATTTGTTTATATACAACAAACATAATGGATAAACATGATTTTCCCCTTTAACAAGATTCACTTAAAGACACATTAAATTTAGCCATAAAATATGCAGCCTAGTGAATAAGGCCAAATATTTACAAAACACACTAGTACTGCAAAAGCACTTGCAAGATGAGTTCACTGTAGCAGCCACAACTTCAGTTAAAACCCAAGTCTTGTAAAGAATATCTTAATATTCAGTTTTCTGAAGATGCTGGTTTAAAATGCAAACCTTGCTGCAGCTTTTTATATGAAGGTAAGACAACAAGCACGTAGTGCAGATACAAATGTGATAATGGGTCAGAAATCCCATTTGTTAACTATATGGTTAATAAGTCCTTAGAGCAATACTAATGTGTTACATTCTGATATCTTACATTGAAACTACATAGTTTACTTGATTCTACTTAAGATAAAATTTTAGAAGGCAAATATATTATGAACTTAAAACAGGCATTAAAATGGCATCCATATTATGGAGTACATACTTATTTGACAACTCTACATGAGGTGTATATGACCAATACAAAATGAGTACTGTTCAGTTTTTCAACAAACTCCTCATATAATTTTATAACAATTAGAGTGCTTTTATACCTCCACCCTAGAGCATCTTCTACAACATAAGGCCAAAAAACATTTCAAAGTGTGACAGTAAATTTTTGAACCACAGAATACATGAAGCTTATATCTATGGACTTAGATGTAAGGCAGGTTAGAAAATACTTGGCCTCTCGTTTTGGGTTGCATCTCTCATATCACTCATTGTGGTAGCTAAAGCTGACAGGAGCCCAACGACATTGGGGGAGCACAAGTTCCTGAACTCTGGCGTAAAAGGACAGTATAGCCTTCATGCCACTATTTTTACAAAGATAGTATCAGCTCACTATCCCAACTAAATTCTATTAGCAATTAGTTATGTAATGATTCTGGTACCTTAGATAATATTCTGGAATGGGAGAAGAATCCCCTTGAAAGATTAATTGGTTTGAAAAGGAATTCAGAACCTGAAGCTTTCTAACCCCTACAACTGCAACAGGCAGGTTTTTGAACTATTCAACCTATTGTAGCTTTTACCATATCCCTAGAACCAATTTTTTCAGACACAACCTTATACACTCCATATATAAAATAACTGAGTTATTTTAGCAGTTTAATTCAATGATGATTTCAATAGTATGTTATAGCAGTAAAAATTTAAACTATGTTTTGTACCTATGTGACTTTTCAAAATCGGACAGTTTACACTCTCACTTCCAGTTCAGAGATTCACTATTTAAATCTAAAACCACTTGTCCTATTTGTTTCACATACTCCTTGGTTGCTCACGGTCTTCTCGGAAAATGGCATTTCCAAGGTCAGAAAACAAACATAGGGAAAAAAGCCTGAGGAAATCCTGCAACATGCTTGAGGAAAGAGATTTAACTTCTGTCCACAGGCTTCTCTTTTCAATAGAGGAATTCTCATGCTCCTCAGCAGAGTTACAAAAGCCATCAGATGGTTCAGTAGGCATTGTTGGAGTCACTGTATGTCCAAACCCTTGATAATGGCCCACAGGTGATGATGGTACGGAAGAGGCAGCAGAAATTGGATCTTGAGTGGATGAAGAAAGCAAACTTGTATGTTCATTCTGTTCGAGATCTTCACCAAAAAACATTTTCCTTGGCTGACCAAAAACTGTTCTTCCTAAAGAGAACAAGTTAAGAGAAATTACTATTTTCGTACTCCAGATACTGTAGTTAACTGAATAGCAGTAAAAATAAGTTTAATGTAATGAAATGAAATCTGAAGAAAACTGAAACTGTAGCAGGAACACAGAGGCAGTGAGACCTCCTTCAAAGTCCACTTCAAAACATCTACTTTCAGTCATATTTGCTATAGGTAACTTACCAACATGGCGAACTTGTTCAGTTACATCTGCTCTAAGATCAGAAATATCCCACATTGCAAGGAAAGAATCAAAACATGAGCCTTCTTCAGCTTCTTGCACATAAGGCTTGTAGGTAAAACTGTAGTGATGAGCAATTGCGGCAAAGAACATTTCCACACAAATAATAAAATCCTGAAACAAGAAAAGATTGATTGATTCCTATATTTTACTACAACCACATCCATCTTTAAGGAAATCCTGCAACTCTAATGTTCTGTTTAATCAAAACAAGCTTGTTTTTTAGGAACTAAGAGTATCTCAAATGCATACTTATACACAGTAGCATTGTCAGCTAAGTCTATTTATACAGTGTGGAAAAACTACAAATTTTTTTTATTGAGAATTAAACTTTGTCTTCTCAATCAGCAGAGTTAACAAACGCTGTGATTTCTGTTCTTCAATGATGGAAACCATATACAGGTCACACAGATTCACCAGATAACCTTGGAGTGTAACTTACTTTAATATGACTAGATATGCTAGTCACATTACTGGAATGCGAGTCTAAAATTACAAGTGCAGACATATTCACCAGTATGTTGACAGTAAAGATTTGTAGGGCAGTCTGAGCAATGGAACTGGCAGCCTATTAATTTACTACACCTATTGCTCATTACCAGTAAGTGAAGCAAAACTGACTGAAAACCAATCAGCAGATTCCTTTTTCTACTGAAGGGGTGTGGAGTGTGTGAGGGACATGGGGATTTATAACAGCTGCTCCTACTTGCCTGTAGACCAGTCGCCACAGCTTCAACACTCTGCCATTCCCATGTGCGTTTTTCAGAGATAACACCAACTTTCACTAGCAATGCAATAAGTACAGCTTGCCTAATAAACAAATAAAGAATTTTGCATTAAGTTTGGGGACAAATTCTGGCATGAAATTTCAGCAGGGATAAAATAAAAACAAACAAAAATTAGGGTTAAGATGTGAAATTATAAAGCACATCAATAAACTGCAGTTGCCTCTCCACATTTGCAAGAGTTCAGGGCACACAACCCTCACAAAAGTGGAAACAAATAACTCCCTGTGCAATCCTCCTCCCATTCTCTTCCAGGGCTCTGGCGTTGGAACATTCCTTCTCCATGCCCAGGCCAGAGGCAAGGGAGTGAGGGGGGAGCTCCAGAGGGGAGAAGGAAGGTGAGTGTGCACCCCCCCATTGTCTTACATTTTGCCTCGGCATGAGTTCTCAATGCCAGGGCAGAGGAGAGCTTCAGAGGGATGAAGGATAGTGTGGGCACGCATTTCTCCAACCCCCGATTGCCTTACCTTTTGCCTCAGCAAGCTTGCCTTCTTTCTCAGCATAGGCAAAACACAAAGAAATGGGAGGAGCAGAATGGTGGGGGAGGGCGGCATGTGCACCTTGCAAATAATCCAGTTTGCAAGAGTCAAACCCACAAACGTGGAGGGAGGACTGTACTAAAACTAAATATGAAACCTACAATTCCTGTGATCACTGTTTTCACAAGAGAACAGTGAAGGTAGATCAGTCAGAACAGAGAAAGCTTTGAAGTAACAATATCCTGTGCTGAGAGGTGGTCACAGAAAACGAGAAGATAAGCTGGAAGTCTGCTCCCCTACAAAACTTTTGTTTTGAAGGCCATATCATATTTTAAGGCAATATAATCCAGAAAAAAGTAGTTTTCAACCCCACAGGTTTCAACATGCAAGTACAGGCTACACCTCTCTCTTTGGAACTTGCTGAAAAACAGGGCTTATATGTTGGATAATGATACCGTTGCTTAATTTAAAGTCACATGAACATTTTAGTTAACAAAGTGAAACAGGCAAGTTCAAGCATACAGGCTAGTTTGATCTTTCAATACTATACTTCTGTCTGCCATATTAGAATTTGTTTTTGAGTAAACTTGTGTAAGGCTTTACTGTCAGGCACAAGAAAAAACAGGAACAAGCAAGATTTCTCATACTAATACTTGGTTTGAGACAAATAAAGCAATATTCACATTCACTTTAATTTTTGTTATCACAGGCCCTAAAGAAACTGTTTATAATACTCACCAGAAAGAAACAAAAACCACCATCTTCACACAGAGAAATTTCCCCACAGGTCTAATTGGATTCAGTTCATCCCGTAGTACTTTATAGAATAATACAAGGCAGTACATGGCAAACTGAAACAGAGATAAAAAATATTTAGTAGAATCTGCAAAGCTACACCAGATCTTACAGGTTTTTTTGGAGAGTTATAAATCTCTAAAATGAATTATGTCCATTCAATTCTAATTTCAAATATTTAAACCCATATTTCCTGGCCCAAAAGAGAGATTACTCTTGGGTAAGACTGATGGTTCATCATAATTTCCTCTACAGCAAATTTCAAAATCTTTTTTTCTGCCATTTAAACCTTTTAATTAAGCTGAATACATTTTCAGTTACATCTGCAGTTACAAAATCAAATGTATCAGCTCCTTCTCTAAGCATATGTATGAGAACAGTATCTAGAGAGCACAGCAGATCCCCATACTGTGAACGCAAAGCTGCACACTCACGGCTGACAAAGATCTAGTGCAGTGGTTCTCAACCTGTGGTTCCCCAGATGTTTTTGGACTTCAGCTCCCAGAAGTCCTGAGCATTGACCATAGTGGCTGGGGCTTCTGGGAGCTGAAGTCCAAAAACTTCTGGGGACCCACAGGTTGAGAACCACTGACCTAGTGCATATGCCATACTGCCATTGATTTCTTCCACAATCCTACCAGACCTGTACTACCCACTCAAGACATCACATTTCTATAAGCCTCCATTCCCCTTTTAGAGAATCCACACTAAACAAGTCCCATTCATTTGGACGGCAGACTGAAAGCATATCTATCTAACGGAATCCCTAGGCATACAGTCAGATTATGAACGAAGAAGAAATTGCCTGGTTTTAAAATAATTTTAAGGAGTCTTTGTAGTCTGTTTTAAAATCTGATTTTAGAAATTTGTTATTCATGTATTTTAAAATTGTTATTCATGTATTTTTAAACTGTTCTTATCAAAAGTATATTGCCTCAGGGCCCTAGCAGGCTAACAAAAAGACATATAAATGCTTTAAATAAGTAAATAAATTATTACCTATTTAACATTGATATTACACTTACGTATCTTTCCTTAATTCAAATGTACATCCAACTTTTCAGCTAGCAAGAGCCTAGAACCTGACTTATACATGGATCAAATATAAACAGTAAAACCAGTCACAGTAAAAATGAACTAAGAATTTAAAACCAGAAGACTAAACATTAGTCCCCACCAAATTTTCTAATTCTGTTTTTTCTATATGGATTTTTCTATAGGATTTCCTAAATCCTAAATGCCACCTAGAGTAGACTCACTGACTAAGTGGAACTTAACCTGACCAAGTTCCCAATGATATAGTGACTTGACTTTAGTTGGCATTAACAACTAGACTGAGGCCATAAAGTGGTAAAACTCCTCATATTTTGAGATTTGCTAAAATAACTTAATTATAGTTAAAATCTTGCATTTTGAAGATTAAGAGAGACTTATTAACTTCACTCCAATCCAGACAGAAGACAAAACTTTTGCTACTCACCAACTGGGATATGTTGTTGAAAAACACCAAGTAAGTCCAAGCATTTTTAAAGCTAAAGTTTCCTTCGTCATATACACCAACCAATTCACAGATTCTGAAAAAGTTTAACATAAAGTATTGCTAAGGAAAAAAAAGCACTATAAGAATATAAAGTCTTATTTACTCAGTGTTTAACCAATTAATTTGTATCTCATCTTCTTAAAACAAAGTTAGCTAAAAATCCTAACAGTAAAGGCAATTAAATAAGTAATTTTAAACATAGCACTAAATTCAAGAAGTTTTAAAATGCACATGAAACCAATAAAATACAGTAGACATACCCATTAAAAAAAAATCTGCAGCAACTAGTTAATAGTTGAAAGCTACTACAAAAATAATAGTTTTTGCCAGCTGGGAGAAGAAAAGCACAGAAGCAGACAACCTAGCTCCCTATAAGAAGAAGTTCTACAGGCTGCAGGAGCCACCAAAAAGGCCTTCTCTTGTGCCCTGAACAAATATGCTTGTGATGGTGGTACTAAAAGTGGAATTCAAGGCAGCTAAGTAGTAAATTACAAATAAAAACAAATTTTCAATGAAAACATTAAAATAAACATTCATGTATATCAAACAGTAATACAAAGAAATGAACAGCTTAAATATCAAATCCCTCCTGCCTAAAGAAGGCTTTTGCCTGTCAGAAGAAGTACAAAGATGGAGTAAACCCACCTTTCACCGTCAGAGAAATCTAGAGCAAAGGAAGATATGAGAGGAGAAAGGAGAAAAGGCCTCAGAAATCCACAATAATTCTGATTCAGGCTTGTCAAATATTTTCATATAGACAGCCATGATAAGAATTTCTGTATTACAGCAATATCAAATGAGTATGTAATTTCACAAAAGATACAGTGTGCATCTTCATAGCTGTCTGCACACTTAGCAGGCATTTTCACTACTACTTCAACAACAGCAAACCCCTGCAAGTCTTTCTTCATCTGTATAATTATTTGTGAAAACATAAAGGGAGATGCTGGATTTGTAATTCCTTGGAGGCTATTTTTGCTAGACAGGATCCACTGAGATATCCTCCAGATTTAAATCTGTTTGAGTGCAAAATCTGTCCATTACCTGGAATAAGTGGAAACTGACTCCGAGCAAACATCTCAGAGACAAATTACCCCTAAGCTTTGTTGAGGGATTATTCTTCATCATTCTATCTGCATTGCATATTCATATCAATCCTTAAAGTAGTAACTAGTATACCTTTAAGACTACAAGGAAAGGAAGTTGAGAAGTAACTTTATAGTGTTGCCTTACATCCCAAAATGCCTTTTAGACTTAAAAAGGAAGAAAAAACAGAAACGAATGTGGCTACATAGTGACTAAACTTAGAATATGCTGAAGAGTATCAAGAAGAGGAGCAAAGTGTATTAATACATGACATTCCGAAACAAATATAATTTTCTTTATACTTACAAAGCAATAATAGTGGTGAATGGTCTGACAACTGTATACTGAAGGACACCAAGCTTGCACCTGAACAACAACACCCTGCAGAAAAGGCACAGAGTGAATTCAGCAATATAACCACTCTGTACTTTTATTTTAAATATGTGGTACTCAGAAAAGCACAAAAGGTAACTGGTGACAGAGCTGAATTCATTTAATGAACTAAAAAACTGAATTAGTTAACAGTTTAATATAAATGACAGCAAGACATATTTTAAATCAAAATACATCCCAAATACTAAGTCATGGCTAATTCTCCTTGCTTATATATTCTTCAGATTTAATTATATTCCAGCTGTTGATTAAAAAGGAGATGACATTACCAAAAAATGAAATCAGCTAAGAATATTTTCCCATCCCACAAACTTTTTAGATATTATTTTATGAAAGCCATCTGCCACATTCCTCAGCCATTTGTCAAAATTGGAAACAAGCTGTTCTTTCAGAAGTTTACCAACACTTTACATGTCAATAACAAGCTTGCCAACTAATGTCTTTGTTTCCCATTCACAGTCCCTTTTAGAGAGCCCAGAAAAAATACAGATGACTTAATAGTATTTCAAACACAAATATTTCTCTAATAGCTATGTGAAATACTTGATACTTTTCAACCTCCTGTAGCTCTACCATATGTGAAAGAAGTTGGCATTCCTAATTTTCCTTCTCTTTCAGTTTTTCTAATCTAACGATTGAAGCTGGCAGAGATTTTTTTTCCCTGAATGACACATTCAGAGTATAATGAGGACTCATCCTACATATTTAACTCCAACTATTTTCAATTAGAGACTGTCACCAGAATTATCCTTGGGACATTCACATGCGTAAGTGTCCCTTACTCATATGGATTTCCTTTTATGGGCACTGTGGGTGTTAGTATTCCTTTCTTCCCTATGGCAATGTTCAAAATTCCTAACTTACTGTAAGGTGCTAAAGCCATCTTGTATCATGCTTCAGAATGAGCGTAGAGGATCAAAGAAGCATCTGTCCTCCCACAGCACAATATTACAGCAGAGCTGAGATCCTCAGGGGTTCTTTGGGGGTCTGAGCATTACTGTAACCACTGTAATAATTCTCCAATCTGCCTGCTTGCTGTGCGAGGCAGCTTTGGGCTTTACATCATGTTTGGAGGGGGGGAGTTGGTGGCTCAAGACAAGTCTGCATGTGGATATTTATACTACACAGAGGGGATGTTGGATTAAAGCCATGAGGTGCATTTGGACAATTAAATGCTACCTCACACCATTCTCCTTTCTTCCTATTGCGCACAAATACTGAGGCTTCCCTTAACTAGACACGTCAAAACTGTCATAGCCAAGCCAGGGAAATAAGCCAGAATCTGTTAAATACACATTGCTACAATTTCCTGGTTCCAATGGAATACTGAACTCTAGCTTATGCAAGTCAGGATCTTTGCAGCAAAGCTGTCATTCAACAGAAGAAAAAAATCAGAGGGAAAGAGACAAGCATGTAGACATGGGACCTGGCTCAGGGCTACACAGACTTATATAATAAATCGACACAGCCTCTGGCTTGGTCGATTTATAAGAGGCACCCATGGTTTGCTGATATGAGAATATGCCACACTCCTCACTCTTGTCTTGTGCATCATGAGAAGACTGAAAGCTTTCTTTCAGTTCTAAAAATATCTCTTTCTCCTTGTAATATCTGAACTTGGAAATAATAACTCACAAACAATGGTTTGCAAGAAAATCAAACTCTGAAAGCACTGTTTGCTCTGAGCTTGTTTTCATAACATAGTCTAAAGAAAGGAAGGAAAGAAAGGAAAATGCATGGTGCTGCAGTTACTGCTGCATAGGCAGCCCCAGGATTCCTCACTATTGGCTGTGTTGGCTAAGGTTAATGGGAACTGCAATATGACAACATCTGGAAGGCCACACAATTCCTACTCCAGTCTATACACGCCAGACACCTAATCTGGATGTCAAGCAGGAAATGAGCTTAAACACTAAAAACAGTAATGTTTAATCTCCAGTGAATGCCACAGAAAAAGAAAAGGGGAGTTCATCACAGCTTATTCTCCTAAAAGGAAACAATGGTTTCCCTTTACACCTGAACCAGATAATTTTCAAATATCTTCTACATAATTTCTTATAATGAATGCCTCTTACCTTTGTTTGTATCAAACTATATACATCTTAGTGTTTAGGTGCACAAAAGCAGACAAACCACTACACAACTTACCTCATCAAACATAATAAACAGTCTTGCTCAAAGGTAAAAATTAAATCTACAGATCAATGAAATATGTTATCTTGCCAGTATGCCAGATCTTTCACATCTTTATCATAGAAGATTGCTGAAATATCACATTATTACTGCTAAAATTCTCTAGAACATAAGCCAGGCAGATACACAGCCACAGTCATAATCCATGTTGGTGTTTATCACTATTCTGCTATTACAACAAAATCCAGTGCTACTCTAATCTCTACTTTTAGGTAGTTAACTATTAACAAAGATTTGAGACAGTATCTCAGTGACCATTACAGATATATACACTTTTGAAGGACACTTTTAATTACATGCATAACTTCCAAAAAAAAGAGTGTTACATCCCAACATATTTAGTTTCCACAAAAGTTGGAAGTGTTAACAAAAGAGTAGAAATACTGGCAATATTATTCAATGATAGCAATCCTTTCTAATTTTGGCTATCTCCTCATATCCTGCCGTTTCCTTCCAATTAAAGGATCCTAATTAGAATCTTCACTGGAAAAACAGCTTTTGGGGCAAGAGGGACTAACAACAACAAGATTGCATGGTGATGGAAACAGAACAAATTCTCCTTGTTCCATTCATTTATTGAGGTATTGTGTTTCAATTCAGAATAATCCCTTAAATTATTCCGCAATAAAGCATATTATTCATAAATTCCCAATCTAATTCCTTAAATACACAAAAAGACAAAAAGCTAGCATATTATACTAATCAAAAAAGCAATACACCTTATAAATAAAGTTTAATTTTTAAGATACGATGTACTCACTCTCCCATAGCCCATGGTGGACAGCAACACAATGGTGGCAGATGTTTCTGCTGATCTTTGGCTTCTATGATTAACACCAAATTTGGATACCGATTGGTCAGGTAGTTTGAAAGAAATACCATGAAATTATAGATGACATATGCTTCATAGCATTCTCTACAAGTATCCACATATATTGCAATGTTGGGATATTTCAATGCTATCCACTGTGAGAGAAAAAAATAAAAACAGAATAAACTATGAAATGCTAAAATCCCATAAGAGACACACATTTTAAAAAACTTAATGTTGCATTTAAACATTTAATATTTAAGAAAACCAGTGCTAAGTATGTTTAACAGAGGAAAGCCTCACTGATCTCAATGGAAATTATTTCCCATAGCACCCCCTGAATTCCACCCTGGCTCGTACTTGAACCTAGGTAAATGGTATTAACTGTGTCCAAGATACCATGTCCAAGAAAGCAATACAGCCATTGTCTACAAGTCTATACATGTTAGCTACAGACACATACATCTATTTTCAGTTGCATAAAACCCAATTTTCCAATGAATTGTAATGCTCAATAGGAAGCAACACATTTACAAATATTCCTCATGCATACCTCCTTTGGTTTCTTCCAACTCGTGTGTGTGTGTATGTGTGTATGTGTTCCTTCAAGCACATGTCACTTATGGCAATCTCATCAATATCATACTTAAGCAAAGAATACTCAAAGGTCATTTTGCCAGTTCCGTCCTCTGAAATATAGCCTACAGTACCTGGAATTTGTTGGTGGCCTCCATCCAAGTACTAACTAGGAGAGACCCTGCTTAGCTTCCAAGATCAGATGGGATATGGTCCAGCTTACCTTAACACAAATAATTTCACCACTGAAAACATCCATTATTAACAAAAAGATGATATTTTGTGACAATCAGTAATATGAGGAATTTATAAGATTATTCAACTGTTTTCTATATAGCAAAAAGAAATTAGTAAAAAACCACAAAAATGACACTTACACTGTCTAAACTGTAAATTGGCACCATCCATAGAATCCTGTCATAACAAAACACATTTGTAGTTAATCAAATGCTTGTACTGTTACATGAAATAAGCCGCAATGCATATGAAAGCTTACCTTATTATTGGTTTCTGCAATTCTGGCTGGGTATAATGAACTAAATGCTGCAGTATTCCCCAAAGAGATATTGGTATTGTCATCAGTAAAAATATTCCAGCTATAAACCACGCCTTGGTATGGATTCCAACCTTGAAGAAATGCATAAACAGAAAACACAGGCACAAGAAATTATACTAGAAAGTTCGAGAAACAGTGGTAGTAGGCTGATTGAATGATTCATTAAACTATAATCCATAAGTCATTCCCTCTGAATTGACTCCTTGTATCCCTGCAGCTTCTCTTCTATGAGCACAATATGCAATACAGATTCTAAGAAATGCTTTCTTGAAACCACATTATGCATATTTAACAAGGGAAAACAGAGACCAGTAATGAGCAACTACAGGCAGGCTTCACATCAGCACAAGTGGAAGTAAGGTCATTTCACTTCCAGTTCTACGATTTCCCCTGGTAATGGCCGGTTTTCATGTCTTTTGGATTGTGGGAAGTAGTGTGGGACAACTGTGCCCAGCTCCCAATCCAATCTAATCCAGTCCAATCCAATCCGTAATCGGTTATTAACATACAGAGTTTGGCTTCCTGAGGGAATACACTGCCTTCCTTCTTCCTGGTAGGCCTCGCCTCCATAGCAACGGCCTGAGCTCTCCAGCTGCGAATTCTAAAGGCCCCTCTCTGAACTGCCAACCCCAGGATTCCATAGAATCTTCATACCCAGCCAATCATATGAGGTCTTCTCACCACACACAGCCAATCATATGAGGTCTTCGCCTGCCTGACACAGACAAACTTTGACTTTTATAAGTGCATCTTAAGCTATCTGATGTAGTAGCATCAGCAAGAACTTTCCATATGCTCAGCCATGGAAACTCATCAGGTGACCCTTGGCAAGTTACACTCTCTCAGCCTTTGAGGGAGGCAAAGGCAAACCTCTAAATAAAGCTTTCCAAGGAAACTGTGTAATAGGTTTGCCTTAGGTCACTGTAAGTCAGAAACTGGCTGGAGGCACACAACACCAACCATCTACAACTTGTGAGTTACAAGCTTCGCATAAGAATACAAAGTGCTTCCAGTTGTCTGCATCTCACAAAAACTGCTGCTTCTGGAAAATCCAGCAGAATAAATATTTTTTTTGGGGGGGCAGCACCAATACTGGTTGTTAACCACTTGCTGTTCCATTTGGACAATCCTAGAATTGACACAATCTGCATATTCAGTGCAAGTGTCACATTCAACATTTCCAAAAAGCACCTATCATTTAGTGTAATAAAACAAATCTACATCCTCCTAGTCAACATACAAAGCAAGGAGAGGTATCATTTGCATGCCAGCTCCTGAGCAACTGCCCTAACACGGGAGTCTTGTGCAAAGTACACAAGTAGATAGTAGAAGACAACATCTCAGATCTGGGTTCCTACATCAACCGCAAGTCAGCATCAACGAACAAGTACTCAGTGTGTTGGTTCTGGTTTCCATTTCTTTACTATGGTAAATATTTTCAATGTTCTGTTTTTAGCTTCTGTACAGAAGCTTCTGTTCTTTGTTTAATCATAAGCATTTTTAGGGATTCACACATATATATCTATAAATAAGCCCTGGTGGCGCAGTGGTTAAATGCCAGTACTACAACCACAAGGTTGTGAGTTCGATCCTGCCAGGCTCCAAGGTTGACTCAGCCTTCCATCCTTTCGCAGGTCGGTAAAATGAGTACCCAGCTTGTTGGGGGCAATTAGCTAAAATACATTGTAAACTGCTTAGATAACACTAGTTGATAGGCGGTATAGAAATAAATGCTATTGCTATTGCTATATAAATAATCCAAAACTGCCATTGATGATTCAGGGCTTTCAGGGTAGTATGGGATATGAATTACATACATCTTCCCAGAATATGCCTAACAATGTCCTCACTCTAAGAGATGAAATCACAAATATAGAGTACTTGTGGCTCTCCAGTGCTGTTGGGTTGTAATTCTGATGAACCAATTGTCAGTGATAAGTGAAGATAGGGGCCAATATTACCTCTGCCCATTTCTGTCTCCTCACCTCTCCTACAATATGAAAATCGACATAAGTTGCTGACAATCTTAATACTACATAAACAAAAGGAATCCCCTTTTAGTCCTCTCCTTCAGTTTCTTGTGACATGACTCAGTGGTGCTGCCTTCCAAATGAGTAATGCAGATAGCTCTATTTCTAAGAGTTCTGTTCACTTTCTTACATGAAGCTAAGTTATGTGGGTTCTGCCCCTTATCAGGCATCTTAGGGACCAGAGAACTATCAGAAAATGGAATTGATTGAACAGTGAAACCCATGTACAGTACTGTACTATTGGAAGCATGAAGAACTTGCACAGGCTCACTTGTTACTGACCCAGTGCACACTACTTGCAAAGTCTCCCAGCCAGTTCAGTGCTTTTTCCTCCTCTCAGCTCACTTTGCAATGTATTTGAACAGTTCTAAGTGAGCCTCTGTGGGCAAGAAGAAGTACTGAAAGAGTGGAACCCCTGTCATATTAATGGAACTTGTCCTTGGAAGCACCAGAGGAGTGAGCGGTCAGATAATGGGGTGTCAAAAGGTGAGGGCTTCCTGTATTGTGTCAGATCACTGGTTCATCTAGCCACCTACTGTCTAAATATAACCTGCAATTCCACAGATGCTGGACGTGTTCCAGAATCCCCAACCAACATAGTCACTGAAGGAGCTTTTAACCATCATATTTTAAGGGCACCCAGTTGGAAAAGGTCTGTCTACACTGACTAAAAGAAGCTTTCAACTATTTCAGACTAAAATCTTCCTCAGCCTACTTGGCAATAGCCAGGATGGAATTTTAGGACCTTATGCATGCAATGCATGTGCTCCACCAGTAAGCCACAGGCCCTTCTCAAGATGGTAAACAGCAGCCAAACTAACTTTAGGTTACCTGAGGTCAAACCAGCATATTTCTGAGTTTTACAGCCTAACCAGATGACAGGACTAGTCTTTCCAGTCCAGGCTGCAAAAGTTTTGAGGGGATGTGAATTCGTTTTGGTGACATCACTTCTCAACCATGCACAAGCCAATGAAAACATAGCCACTGTCACTTCTAATGAGATTCACTCGCAAAAGAGTAGCTTCCTTGCCAATAGAAAAGCCAGTATGACCACACAACAAAGACAGAAGGCTGCCTTATACTGGAAGAGGGGGCTTGCAATTGGGAATGCGATGTCAACAAACACAAGGAATATCAGACCTGGGCAGAAGAAAAAGATGCACGTCTCTTCCCCATATATTTCCTTCTTTATCATACTTTCTTAGTGAGCGAAAACTCTTAACTGTGCACACTCAGGAGGAGAAAGAAAACAAAGAGTTGTCCTGGTCTACCATCTGGCAGATGGGCAACCTTTTATATGGACCCTCCATATCTGAAGTTCCACAAGGATAAAGAGGTCCTTAGACCAGACATTTCATTTCTTCCAAAAGTGACATCTGCTTTTCATTTAAACCAAGACATTGTCTTACCTGCACTTATGCAGAACCCTACAACTCAACTGAACAATAAGCTTGCATCATCTCGATGTTAGATGGCTCCGGTCTTTTATGGATGCCAGTATGTGAAAGGATAAAGCCACCCCAAAGACATGAAGCTAACACAAAAAGAAAGAAGGCGCCCTCTCTTTTCTCCCCCTTTCTGCAGGGGCTTGACATACTCTTTATCTGTTGACTCATCTCTGCGGCGGCACTCAGGCTCCCTCAGAGAAGTGAAAAAGGGGGACCGAAATGGAGCCTCACCCCTCCCCACACACACTCCCTGCAACCATCCTCCCCTTCCTCCGTCCCTTCCTCGCCCACCTCCAGTTTCTGCAACTCCCACAGGCACAGCGGCACGGCCACCAGGAGCCCCACGACGTAAACCGTGGCCACCAGCGGCCGGATCCAGCACCGCCAGTTCCCGCAGGTGCAAGGCATGGCGCCGCTGGGCGCAGGAGCGAGGAGACGGAGAGAAAGGGCTCGCGAGGCCCCTCAGGGCCACCTCGGCTCCGACGGGACCCGCCGCCACCGCCGGCTCAGGGGCCCGCTGGGTCGCTCCCACAACCGCCCCGCGGAGCGGAAAGCATCACTGCCGCCTCCACCGCCGCCCTCACGGCCTGCCGCCCCGCCCATTTGCCTCCAGCGGCCGCCTCAGCCTCCTCTCTCTCTCTCTCTCTCTCTCACACACACACACACACACTCTCTCTCTCGTTGCCACAACAAACCGCCCTTCGCCGCCAAGGCAGGCCAGAAGCTGCTGCTCGCCGGGCGGCGACTCCGCCGTCAGACACGCCCCGATGCCCCGCCTCCCTCCCTTCTGCCAAGCCCGGAGATTGGTGGAGGCCACGCCTCCTTCGCTGTCCTTTAACCTCCAAGCATAAAGTGACAACCGCACTTCTGGCACCTGAAGATAAACAACCCTCGTCCTCAACCGGAACCGATATCTCATTGGGTATTCGGAAGCCGGAAAGGGCGGGTTCTTTTCTTTTCCTATACGCCGACGTCAATGTCAATGGAAAGCACGGGGGCGTGGGGAATGTAGGCTCTTGCTTTCTTGTTTACCCTGGGGAGTGATCTTTCTCGCCGATTCGGATTTTCTGTTGCTCTTATGCCATTTCCGCCCTGGACTGTTCTAGTGTTATTATTCCACTTTCAACATCCTATGGAATCCTGGGGTTTGCAGTTTAGGGAGGGACCGGATTCCGTAGGATGTTGAAAGTGGAATAATAGCGCTGTAACAGTCCAGTGCGGAAATGACCTTAGTGGCCCATTAGGTTCCGTTCTCGCTAATCCACGTTTTCCATTGAACTTAATGGCCTATGAAGTGTGTTTTGTTCAGACGTCAGGAATCTGTCCGGATGGTTTTTAAATTACAAAGCTATTGTTTTTAATATCCTCTCTTAATTGATAATGTATTTTAAATTGGTGTTCACTTTTCTAACTGTGCCAAGTGTCAATTTCTTGCCTTATTTTAATCAGCTGTTCCCCACCCCCATCCATGGGGAGAGACAACTAAGTAATTTCTTCTTATTGGCTGTCATCTAATGTTTGTATATGCTAAATACCTAATTCCATATTTCCGATTTTGTTGGCTTCTACTGAAAAAAAAAATACTAAAGGAGATTGAAAAAGGAGGCAGAATGTGGAATTTTTTAAAACAAAGAAAGTGGAGGAGACGTTTAATGTCTGCTCTACTTAATGCATTTATAGAAATGCAGTTCTCCAGAATACAATTTTCTTCAGTCAGTTTTCCTTCACGTTCTTGAAATATACTCCTTTACTGTACTATATTCATGTAGCTGCTTTTCCTCTATTGCAGATTAGGAATTATATAGGATGTGACCCACACTTGAAAATTGAGTGGGGATGACTGAAAAGCATTTTTTTGGCCAAAAATTGATTCTAGGGGGCCAGTGTGTGTCCCCTGGATGCTATCTCCAGAGACCCATCCCAAAACAACAAAAAAGTATTGTTTCAGTAACTAAAGTGACTTCTCAGCACCCAAAAGATAACTTCCAAAGTGATTTTAGGGGTGAACGAAGAAGCCAAAAATGGCCCTCTGCCCCCTAAAGTATATCCATCCGTGCCCTGATGATGTTAAGATGGAGTTTCTTCCATTTGATCTTTCATGACAACCCTGTCAGATAAGCAAGATATAGAGAGGTAGTGACTAACCCAGGATCACACAGTGAACTTTGCTGCTGAGGGAGTATTTCCAACTTGCTCTCGCCAGTACTTTGATCATTACACAGGTGCTGTAATAAGTGCATGTAGTTGTGTGTCTTCAAGTCATTTCCGACTTATGGTAACCCTGAGGCAAAGGTATCGTGGTTTTCTTGGTAGACTTTGTTCAGAGGGGATTTGCCTGTGCTTTCCTCAGAAGGGTGAGAGAGTGTGACTTGTCCAGAGTCGCCCACTGGGTTTCCATTGCTGAGTGGGGATCTGAGCTCTTGTCTCCAAAGTCATGGTCCACGCTCAAACCACTACACCATGCTAGCACTCAATAAGTGCATATAGATTCGTAATAGTTTAGATTTCTTAAGCATTGTATACAATTTGTCCTCTAACATATATGTCCTTATATATTATGGATTTAAATGTAAAAAGAATTCTAATAGATTTTGCAATATTAGTTTAACAAACCTTATCCATAAGGCATTATAAAAAATGTCTGAAAAGGGAGACTACCTGTTGTTATGTGCCTTCACGTCAGCTCTGACTCACAGAAACCTTATCACAGTGTTTTCTTCACAATTTAATTTGTACTGTTTAAATGTTGTTAGCCACCTTGACTCCCATTGTTGGGAGAAAGGTGGGATTCTATCATTGTCATCGTCATCATTATTGTTATTGTTATTGTTATTGTTGTTGTTGTTGTTGTTGTTATTCAGAAGAATTTACCATTGCCTTCCTCTAAGGCTGAGATGATGTGATTTGCCCAAAGTCACCCAGTGGGTTTCCATGGCCAAGCAGGAATTCGAACCTTGGTCTCCTAGAGTCCTAGCCTAACATTCAAACTCCTACATCATCCTGACACTACCTACACAAACTGTACACTTAAAAGAGCCCAATTCTGTAGCTTTTTTAAGCATTCATCTTAAATAACTGGAAAGAGCAATTACTTTTAGAGCAAGCCAGAGGGCTCCCATGACCCTATCATAAGCAAATTTGAAGCCAGTGAGTTTAATAGAAATATGTGCCACATGGTATACCCAATTAATATTCTTGTGGCTACATTCCAAGCTAAATGTTCATGACTTTTTGCAAAGACACCAATAATATACCAATAAAAGGGTATATTACAATAATTTAATCTGGATTGTAGACAGTACTACAACCTACACATTTTGCATTACAGAAATCTAATCTAGATATTAGACAATAACAATCTGCATCAATAGATAGTGCATTGCAATCATCTAATCTTGATGTTGCCAAGGCACAAGTGATAGCATCCAGCCATTTTTTCATGCTTACAGTTACTCATACAATCTGTAATTTGTTTAGCTTTCCAGTTTACCTGCCAAATATTGAAGCAAGGTTCTAGTATATGTCTGCATTGGTGCAGGGTTACAACAGCTTTTAAGCTAGAGCATTCCATCCAGTGTAGCATCAAAGTAATGTATTAGTAGCTGGGAAGTCAGATCTTTTATTATGAATGGGGAGATCCCAGCATTCCTTACCACTAGCTGCACTGGTAGGGCTTATAGGAGTTGCAGTAGAACATCTGGAGTGCTGCATTTTGCCCAACCCTCCTTTAAAATAGCCTTTCATGCCAAAAATGAATGAAAAGGGGGGAAAGAGCAGTGAAAGGAAAAACTGATAAGGAAATAGAGGCGAATACTACATCTGTTATTTCTTGCCTAAACTGTTTACAGTTGCAGGTAAGCTTTATAGAAGAAACACAAGCAATGTCCCTTCATAGTGTATTTTTTGTTTGCTGAAAGATTTATACAAGCTGAAGAGAAACCAGACTATGGTTTGGGAAACCAAACAAAGAGAATTTCTAAATTATATAAAGTTTTACTAATGAAAGAATTGGAACAAGAGCAGATCAAAGAGCCCATGATAAAATGGACACAGAATATTGGACATAATACAGAACTGGCTAAATAGGAAAAGATATGGAGAGAAGGTATAAAATTTACTCTATGCTTGAACTTAAGGGAGAACTTTTACAAGATGATGTACTGATGATACATGATACCCCAGAAATTAAAGAAGGTAACACATAAATGAAGTGGTTTATGTTGGACATGTTGGAAAGTGACTGGAACACATTTTCATATGTGGTGGACATGCCAAGTGGCAAGGAAATATTGGAAGAAAATGCATGATTCATTTACAAAAATTCTGGATATAAGATATGAAATGTCCCCTGAAATATATTTGCTAAATATAATGGGTGAGATTATGCTGTGCACAACGATGGAAAGAAAGAGAAGTACCGTCAATGGAAGATTGGAAGTTAAAAATCTCAGACCTTTTGGAAATGGAGAAGCTGTCAAACTTGATGAAGGGAACCTCCAACCAACAGTTCAAGAGGACCTGGAAGTCAGTTAGAAAGTAGTTGAAAGGGAGGTAATTACCACAAGTGAGAAAGACAACAAGATAAGACTCATTTTAGTAGTTCTGTAGTAGGAGAGGAAAGAACTATAGGATTTAACTAGGCATAATTAATATTAGGAAATATACATTTGGACAAAGGAGCTTTTTGATATTAGGAGTTCTAAGTATAAGGCAAGATAATCTAGACACACAATAACAAAAAGAGATTTCATAAAATGTAGGTTTGGTAGAAACATTTATAACTGTTTGGATTTGAGAAGAACGTGGGAAAAGCATAGTAGATAGAGTGAGTCAAGGGGTAAACGGGAAGATGGGGTGGGAGAGAGAGAGATGGGGAGGAGAGGAGAGAGGAAGAGATTATAACATTGATACAAGATCTATATGTCTACATGGAATGGGAGAGAGGGAGGGAAGGGCAAGAGAAAGGGAAATAGGGGTTTTATATATTACATATATAAAATAAGGATAGTAATGTATTTATTGTACATAGATAATTTGTCTTTATTCATGGAAAAAAACTGAGTATGTTGATGTATTACTGGAGTATGTACTAATAGAATGTTTGGAAAAATAATAAAAAGTATAGTGTATTTTTTAAAAAAAATGCAAACTAAGATACTGAATGGGAGGCATAGGTACAGTGATGTAGTTATGATCTATTTCCTAAGCCAGCCACACTGGCCAAAGGAGTTTTCTGGTACTGGTGAGCATGGTGCTGAAAGATGACTTGTCCAGCCCTCTCCTGTTAAGTGAGACATAATGCAAAGAGCAGAAACAGGGACCCCTGCAAAATCCTTTCAGAACTCTTTGGTACACCACTGATCACTGTTAGGAGGAGCTAGATGTGTCATCCTTCAGTGCCATGCTCACCTGTGCTGCAGAACTCTGTTGGTTGCTGCAGCTGCCTGGCTTTTAAGGTGGGTAGGAGACATTTGAGGTTGTGGCAAAAGTGCCAATAGCATAATGTTAACAGCAAAAACTACAAGGTCATAAATCCAACTTATGACATTGTAAATACTGAACAGGGTGCTAGCCAATATAGGTAAACACAAACCTCTCCCCAAAAGGTAAATGGAAAATACAATAAGTAACCCAGACTGAGCAGTGTTGAATCCAGACTTGGTCATGCTTACAGTAAGCTTTCCCACTGAAATCAGTGACACTGGTTAATCAAGAGCAACAGGACATTTACATATATATTTTATATCCTGCTTTTCTTTTGATTGGGACTCAAAGAGGCTTACAATATAAATTAAAACAATGTGAAGTACGGAAGTTTAAAAAGCATGAAACTATGCATTCAAGTAGAACACTGCTTAGAAAAAAATTAGAACTGTTAAAACACTTGAAGTATATGATGTAACCAAAAAAAAAATAGCACATCCAATTGCACATCACTGTGCAATTGAGTGTGCTCCTGGTCAGCCAAGGCCTGTTTAAACAAGAAGCTCTTTGCCTGCCAGCAAAATGAGAGCAGAGGAGGCAGATTAAACTTCCCTCCAGAGAGAGTTTGAAAGCCTGGGAACAGTTACCAAGAAGGTTCTTTCCCAAGTCCTCAGCAGCTGACCCTGGGAGGGTGATGGGGTGGAGAGACAGCCTTCTCCCAAAGATCGTAAGACTTGGGCAGACATCCAGCCTTTCAGATAGCCTGACCTAAATTGTTATATGTGGTTGAAGTGAGAGCACAGGGCTCCAGAGGAAGACCAGCAGTTCTGATGAGGAGACACTGTGTACTGAAGACAGTTTACAGAGTGTGAGCATGCTCGTTCAACAGGGTGAATCTTTCTTAAAATGAGGAAGTAAAAACTTATTCCCTGGATCTTGCAGAGACGATGCAGAGGTTTTAGTGAGTGTTGGGAGAACTCTGTGCCCTGTGAGGAACTAAGCTCATCGGTTTGTGAATATCCTTATACTCATTTCAGTAGAACAAAGACTGTCTATTATTTTAAAAAAAATCACACCTAACATGGTTTCATGAATTTGTAAACATCAGGATGTCAAATATTGAAAAATTAATCATAACTTGCTTAGAAGAGCTTCCTTTCCCAAGTGGTTTGAGCTGTGCTGCTTACAGAAGTAAGCTCCAGCATGCACTTAAGTGTTTGCAGGATCAAAACTTGCATTTGCAACTTTAATACTACATCATATCCATTATTCATATTCACGTGCTTAGGTCATGGACCTCATTCCTTTTGTAAGGAAGACTAACACAATCGTGAATAGAGGCTTTAACAGCAGTTACATTTATGTAGTCTGCAATTCCCATGTATACGGTTCCAGCTGCTGCCTACTCCAACAACCAGCTGTCGCTTCCTTTGCCAACTGCCAATTAAGTGCCACCCCCTTGTGTTGTCCTGTACTTTGCTGGCTCCATTTTCCATCTAAGTTCATGTTTATCTAGAACAACCCTTCCCAGATGAGATTTTTATGACTCTAGCATTAAATGAACTTGCCACGATCCTTTCCCATTTTTCTGTCAGTTCCTTTGACGTAGATGTACCCACAGAGATGTTTTAACACCAGAACAAACACACTGATAGTATGACATTTTTAGTTATACATCTGTGATCAGGCACAATCACATCATCCTTATGGAAAGAGCACAGGGAATATCCCTATCTTTGTGGTTTCTCTCCTGCGAGATTTCTCTTAGGCGCTTCATATCCCCACTTCTTTTTTCTCACTGCACATTTGTAGTGTCTGCTAAAGAACAAGAGTGGAAAGATACCCTCTGCCTCCATCTACAGTCTTTATGACTAATTCAGATTCTTCACCATTAAGAGGTTTGATGGAAGCAAAGAGGGATCAGTTGTTTGTATAAAGTGATCAGGGAGACAGGAGTCTAGATAATGGCTGCCTTTTGTTTTCCCCTCTCTGTATATGCCTTTGGTCTATGTACTCAGACCTTTTGCTTTCTTCTTACCTGCAGCCCACACTTTCTCTTTCTCTCAAGAAGATGGGTAGCCTCTTTGTTTTCCACAGGGACACTTAGAATTCTCAGTCAGAGAGCTCTTTGGCCTCAGTAAGCTACAAACCCCAGAATTCCACAGGATGTTGAAAGCGTAATAATAGCACTATAATAGCGTAGTGCGGAAATACCCTTCGTCTCAAGGAGCTTGTACAAGACTGCAACCTCAGTTGATTATCCACATATGAAAGCCAGCTTTTAGGGGCTCTTCTAACTAAGTATAGACCAATGCCTTTTGTCTTATCTCCTTTACTATCCTAAGATGGGTTTTATTTGACAATAAATATACATTTTTACTTTACAAGATCATCTGGGGTCATTTCTCCTGTTTCTATCCCAAGCTCATGTTGCACTCACCTTACTGCACTCTGCTTAATAAAGATACCAAATTTTTATCACAAAGTACACTGTGTACACAAACACACATGTCCAAGGAAAACAGTGCTATATATTTTTGGGGAAATGGCTGGAGAGGCTGCACCTAAGATCAGAGATACAGTCATTGAAGCATAGCATTGGAAGGATCCACAAGGACCATCTAGTCCAAAACCTGCCATCCTGCAACATACAACTAAAGCACTTCTGAGAGATGGCCATCCAACCTCTGTTTAAAAAACTCCAAAGAAGGAGAATCAAACTGATACTTGAAGATTAAGATGATAGATACCTGGGATTCCAAACATAGTACTGGGATCAAAATGTTGGCTGTAGTAATTTATGCCTCAACTGAAAATAAAGCAACTTTTTATGAGAAATTATTAGAGAAATTGCTGAATTATTCCTATGGGTTTGATGCTGTTATGAGACTGCAATGAAGTCATCTATCCACAAAGTGATACTTTCAGAGAAAGATTCAACAAACAAAGCTCCCCTCCCCCCAAAAAAAGTTGGATAACTTAGATTTGATGGATGCATGGAGATTTAGACATGGCAGTGCCAAGGACCCTACTTTCATTTTGGAGAGACACAAATCGTTTTCAAGAATTGGCATATTTTGGGTCTAAAAACATTGGATAATGATATAAAGAAAATTTACACTTTGCTCAGAATTTTCTCAGATCATAATCTTGTAACTTTAATATTGAAAGGAAAAAAAATGGAGAGGCTGGCAGAAGCTTAATGACTCACTACTTCAAGAAGTAAAAGAGTACAAAAAAAGGGGGGTTATAGACAATCTAGAAAAGGGGATGGATATTGGAATAATATGGGATGCTAGTAAGACATTCATGAGGGTTTATATAATCCAACAAAATGTTGAAACTAAAAGGAGACGCTTGGAAAAATCAAAAGACATTTTAGCTAAGATTAAAAGTAAAGAAAAAGAGTTGAAGAAGTTCCTTATGGATCAGGCATTAATTAACCAGATTAAGATTTTAAGAGACAAACATCAATGATGACGGTGTGTGAAACTGAGAAAAACACTATTTTTTACAAAGCAGAAAGATTCTGAATTTGCTATTGAACTGGGAATATGGTTGGCGTATGAACTGATATATGACAGAGAGAACAAACTTAGAGATACAAAGAGGAAAATATGTTATATCTGATGGATCTAATACTAGCAAAAAGTTTTATCAGTATTACACAAAGTTGTACAAAGAACAGAAAATAGAGAAGATTGGAGAATACTGGACAAACAAACTTCGCCTGAGATTTCAGTCTCCCCAAAACAAATGATGAATGCACTGATAACAATAAATGAAATTGGGGAAGCTATTCAGAAAATTAAGCTGGGCAATGCTCCAAGACCAAATGGCTTATCACCAACTTACTATAAAAAAATTGAGGAACAGTTATATTTACCTCTACAAAAAATTAATGAATTCAGTTTAAGTCAAAAAGAATTCCAGAATCCTGGAAAAAAGTGACAATGGTTTTAAATTCTGAAAGAGAGACAGGACTTGACTATGACAAAGAGTTATAGAACTATTTCTTTGTTGAATAACAATTATAAAATTCTTACAACAATTTTGGTTGAAAGACTAAAAAAAGATTTTACAAGGCTTAGTAAGGCTAATTTTGCAAAATCACACATAAAGACCAAGCTTGGTTCTTGTCCCAAAGATAACTACAGGGTAATAGAAGATGTGGGCCAGGTGAATTACATTCAAGGATATTAAAAGAACTGGCAGAAGTCATTTCTGAACCACTTGCAATAATCTTTCAGAACTCTTGGAGAACAGGAGAAGTCCCAGCAGACTGGAGGAGGCCAAATGTCATCCTCATCTTCAAGAAGGGGAAAAAAGAGGACCCAAGTAATTACTGCCCAGTCAGTCTGACATCAATACCGGGAAAGATCCTAGAGCAGATCATTAAACAGTCAGTTTGTAATTACTTAGAAAGCAATGCTGTAATCACTAAAAGCCAACATGGATTTCTCAGAAATCAGTCATGCCAAACTAATCTTATCTCTTTTTATGATAGGATTACAAGCTTGATAGATGAAGGGAATGCTGTAGATGTGGCATATCTTGACTTCAGTAAGGCATTTGACAAAGTTCCCCATGACTTTCTTGAAAAGAAGCTAATAAAATGTTGTCTGGACAGGGCTACTGTTAGGTGGATTTGTAATTGGTTGACCAACCGAACCCAAAGGGTGCTCACCAATGGCTGCTTTTCATCCTGGAAAGAAGTTACTAGTGGGATGCCACAAGGTTCTGTCCTGGGCCCAGTGCTATTCAACAATGACTTGGATGAAGGAGTAGAGGGCATGCTGATCAAATTTGCAGATGACACCAAATTGGGAGGGGTTGCTAATATCCCAGAGAACAGGATCAAATTTCAGAATGACCTTGACAGATTGGAGAGCTGGACTGAACCTAGCAAAATGAATTTCAACGGAGACAAATGTAAGGTCCTGTACTTAGGCAGAAAAAATGGAATGCACAAGTATAGGATGGGGGACGTGTGGCTGGATAACAGTATGTGTGAAAGGGATCTAGGAGTCTTGGTAGATCACAAGCTGAACATGAGTCAGCAGTGTGATGCAGCAGCCAAGAAAACCATGATTCTTGGTTGCATCAATAGGAGTATGGTGTCTAGATTGAGGGAGGTAATGGTACTACTCTATTCTGCATTAGTTAGGCCTTATTTGGAATACTGTGTCCAGTTCTGGGCACCTCAGTCTAAGAAGGATATCAACAAACTGGAATATGTCCAGAGGAGGCAACCAAAATGGTGAAGGATCTGGAAGCCATGGCCTCTGAGGAACAGCTTAGGGAGCTGGGTATGTTTAGTCTGCAGAAGAGAAGGTTAAGAGGGGATATGATAGCCATGTTTAAATATTTGAAGGGATGTCATGTCGAGGAGGGAGCGGGCTTGTTTTCTGCTGCTCCAGAAACTAGGACAAGGAACAATGGATTCAGGCTGCAGGAAAAGAGATTCCACTTGAACCTCATGAAGAACTTCCTGACGGTGAGAGCTGTCCGGCTGCGGAATATGCTGCCTTGGAGTGTGGTGGAGTCTCCTTCTTTGGAGGTTTTTAAGCAGAGGCTGGATGGCCATCTGTTGGGAATGCTTTGATGTGTGTTCCTGCATGGCAGGGGGTTGGACTGGATGGCCCCTCTGGTCTCTTCCAGCTCTATGATTCTGTGATTCTATTTGAGATATTTTAGAATATTTGGATTATCATAATGAGAAGTTGGGTGCTCTTACGTGTATGGATGTGGTAAAGGCTTTTGAAAATTTGAAATGTGATTTCCCCTTGTACTCTTTATCTTGGCTTTGTTAATTTTGAATAGAAAAATAAAACACAATAAAATAATCAAGGGAATAATAATTAAACATGAAGAAAATAAGAGCATTTGCAGATGATTTGGTGAGTTTTTTTTAAAAAAAGAAGATCTTAATGAATGCATAGACATTTTGTTCAAAAGAATAAAGAAATTTAGGCATATGCTTTAAGATAAACAATAAAGTAAGATGATGTTGACTAAAAATATGAGAAAGTTAGAACAAGAATTTTTGATTCAAAAATCTGATTTTAAAATTTGAAAAGTGGGCATTGCAAAACTTGGGCGTTACTTTGACTAATGTGAATTCTATGTTGTTGAAGAACGACTACATCAAAACATGGAATGAAATTAACAAAGACTTAAAATGATGGGAAAAACTTAATCTATCATCAGTAGGTATAAAGGACTCTCAAACAAATAAAGGTATCTGAAATAAATGTTGAAAGGGTAAACTACATGTGGGAACTTCTTAACATATGTGGTGGACTTGTGACAAGGCCAAAAAAATCTGGAATCAAATGCATCTCATATTGAGAAAGATATTGAAATTAAATCTCCAGAAAGAACCAGACTTGTATTTGTTGCGTCTTTCAACAGAAAAGAGTGGGGAAATAACCTGTGCCCCAAGGTCCTTTAGTTTCCTACCCAGAGCCTCAAAGTACTTTATGATATGTTGAGGGCTGTATCTTGAAGTATCATTTGTTCCCATGTGGATCAAAAAGAGGGGGTAATGGTTGGTGGATTTGATTAATCTTGTCAGCTGCTTTGTTACATCATGGATCTACACACTTGGGAGATAGCACACTTCTCAAGACATCTTATCAGGCCTGCATACTACTGTTTCCGTTCCCCTCAAGAAGGAAGTTTCCTACCACCATCATACTAGTCTCCTTCCTCTGGAAATTGGTGGGATCCCTTCCATCCATAGTGCCCTTCATGATCTCCTCTCTACCTTTAATTGCTGGTGAAATTTTATTACTGAGCAAAGTGAAATCTTGTGTCTCCAAACTTGCAACATGGTTCTTGATATTTCTGCTTCTGTATGTCATATTCTTCCAAATATCTGCTGCCTACATTTAAGAATTATCACCTTCCCTAGAGGCACCTCCCCAATTTCTTGCCCACCCAGGACAGTCTGTTCCAGTCTTTCCAGATAAGCTTCAACCTTCATGATAAGTAGTGTTACCATACCATAAACTCATACTCTACAGGATGTACTATTTTCATAATTGGACATATTTAAAGCTGAAGCACATGATTGAAAGAGCACTTGCTGTAAGCATGGTGCCAGGTCAGGATAACCTCAGACATGGTCAGATTATAAATTCAGAGATGATTAGGTGGGGAAGCCTGATGCTAATGGGTTTGTGATAATCCTTTCAAAACTGCAGGCTACAATAACTCCTGAGAACAATGGAAGGTGAAACTGCCCAGGTGAAGCAATCAGGGATTCTACTACGATCTTATCCTATGGAAATCTTTCCTAGACACCCTACCTGACCAGACATTAAGAGATTGTCATGACTCCCATCAATGTTTTTCACCTAGACTTAATATTTTCAGCCCATTCTGGACTCCTTTGTAAGTCCTGTGGAAAAGCAATTTCCACTTTGTCCACATCCTCCTTCAGAGTAGGAAATAGGGTATAAAAACCTGAACTTCAGCTCCAGCAAATTGTAGTACATTGGGCATGTTACGCTGCACATGGTACCACAGATCCCCATGTCTCTGTGCCACCCTCAGATGCGCTGCCTGGGCCACTCCACTTTGACCTTCTGCTTCAGGATTGATAACCACCACACTTTCCACTCAATTTTTCTCTATCTAGTCTTTTCTAACACATTTTCCAATAGCTTTGTATGGTTCTTGAGAGTGTCTGATTTCTTATGTGTTTTGCTAATTTCAAAAAATAAACAAATATTCTATCTAACTTTTACCTGGACTCCTCTCTGCAGTTAGTACTGGTTTGCTAGTATACCTTCCTCTTGCAGGCTTCTTTTGAGCTATAATTCCCCACATTCTAAGGAGACAGTGGCATTGTGGGTGGACCTCAAACTCTTCTACCTTTTAGAGTTACTCTTAGACACATGGGCCTCAAGCTGCTGTATATTCTCTTACAGCAGGGCAACGTGTTTGCATTTGCTGCAGGTATATTCCCTGCTAATCCTTTAGCAAGAAAACAAACATGGGACAGATATTGCAGGTCACTGCAATGATTCCATCATGATTCATGTTTATTTTCCTATATAGGCAATGACACAACTCTCCAGGCCTGCCTCTCAAATTCTTCTGCAAAATACTGTTTTCCTCTTCTTATTTGCCAAGCTCCAGAGACTGGGGCCGAAACTAATATATTGCTACAGGCAATAGCTTCCAAACAGTGCAGCCAAACTTTCAACCATGATCAGAAACATACAAAGGCATCTCCCCCCCCCCCGCCAGAGACTGATAGGAGAGAGGGTTTATAATCTTTTCCTGAGATAGCTGTTTCTCCACTTGTAAACATGTTCTTATTTTCTTTTCTTCCTGCAGAGTTTCAACCATTTGTGCTTAAAACATGGCAGGTAAGGAAAGAGATTAGTTCTAAGTGGTAGACTGGAAGAGCTTTCTAAGGCCCTTTCTGGAGCTTACCTTTGTCTGGCGTGGTCGTGTGGAGATCACATGAGCAGCCTCTTCTGTGAGGCACTCGCATCCCCTCTGCTCCATCTCTGCAGCAGATTCAGGCCAGCCGGCAGGCAGCATGAGGGCTCTGCCTCTTCCTTTTGCAGCACAGCCGGGTATTTTCCCAGGCTGCGCTGAGGGAGGAAGCATGAGGGCCACGGCTCTGGAGGCTCTGCACGGACGGTAAGTGTGTGTGGGGCCCCGGAGCAATGTGCGATCGTGCATTATTTTTGACCAAAAGCCGAAAATGAAATATTGTGTGATCAGTGCCTGCTGGCCCTGGCAGCCTCGTGCAATTGGGAGGACGTCATGTGAAATGCTCCTTGCAATCGTGCAATGCTCCAGAGGCCCTTTCGCATGACAAATGCTGTGTGAAAAGGGCCTAAACTTTCTGAAGTTGCTGTTCTACAATTAAAAAAAATCTTGGAAGTTCCTATAGTTAATCCATCTGTGTTATGAATGAGACAACTTCATTGATATGATTTGAATGACTTCCAGTTCCATCTATCAAGGGACAGCAACAAAGTTCATGCACTCTTACTCATGCCACTTACACCTTTTGAAAGGTAATTTTGACATCAAAGTCAAGGTTATTTCCTGTGGGGCACAAGTTTCCTCTTTGCAAGCTTCAGAACAACTTGTTTTCTTAATGTTGATTTCTGTCATATTTGAAGGCATGAGTAAGAGATATTATTTCAGAAAAGCTTAGGATGTACTCTGATAAGTTTCTGGGCTAGCATTCAAGTCTGTGTATATTCCATGATTCTTTAGTGAGTAGCAGTGGCTTTTTTCCCAGTTCCAGAAATATGACTCCTTCGTACAGAGTTACTCTGATCTCTGTTAACTATCACTTGGGGGAAATTGGGGACATTCTGCTCTTGCTGTTACAAAAGGGACTACCCTTTTAATCATGAATTCCTGACACATTAAATTATTGTCTCTATTTTCGTGATATGGTACTAGTTCCATTTTGTTTATTTATTTGAAGTACAGGGGACACAAATTGTATTAGGCGGTCAGAAGTCCAGAGGCTGTGTAACACAGAAATGCTGGCCATAAAACAATCAAATATAAATAACTCACATTCAAGAACTCCTTTAAAGGGCTCATCTGTCATTACACTGACTTGTTAAAATGTTCAGAGAATGAGTACAAATGTTTCAATGTTCAGTGAGCTTATTTTGAAGTCTGGCCACAAGGTGCTCCAAGGAAACATTGGCCCACTTCTGTAGAGTCCAATAATGCAAGGCTCTCCAAATTTTCATCATATATGCCTGGAAGCATAAGATAAATGATGCACTGTTTCCCAAAATGTGATAAATCTCAGCTACAATCTCAAGAGCCATGTACCTCACTAGAGAGAAAGAGAAAGAGAGAGAGAGAGAGAGAGAGAGAGAGAGAGAGAGATTGTTTCACAGCTAACTGGATCCTGTGTGTGTGTTCGCATGTGTGCAGGCAAAGAAAAGAACTGTTTGGCACGCTTTTAAAGTAATATAAAGACATAAAATCCTGCCTGTGGTGATCCAAAAAAATGTTATTGCCACCTAAGTGATTATTATGCCCTTAGACAACAAAAAGAAAGGAACATTCTGAAAGCTTTTTATCTACATTTAAATTACAGTCAAAGATGATCCATTTGATTCTACTCACAATACTTCTCTATATCGAAATCAGAAAAGCAAAACAGGTGGATGATTTGTTGCACTTTTAGGTGTTGTTCATGCATTGGTCTTTGATCTTTCTTACTTTAGAATTCATATGACACACCTCTTGTTTTAGCATGAGCAGGGTTATTTCCATTCAACGAAAAAGCCCAAGAATGGTTGGATGTGATTTTTGGTCTCTGTGTGTTTTCCCAGTGGGTACGTTGTTTCTGATGTCATGAGAATAATAACACAGATGTGGATGTTTTAATGTCACCATCAACTCCTCCATTCTCTGCTGTCTCAATATTAGATTGATTTCTGGTCATCTAACAATAAGTAACAACAGTAACTGAATGATCAGATGGATCAGGCTATTATTAATCCATGTCAGTTTTTTCATGTGTTCACGCACACACCATCCTGTTTGTGTGAGTCTCTCTCCCTGTGAGACAGCAGGGGATGGGGAACTTGCTTTCAAGCTCCAGTTCTGAATGATCTGTACAAAAGAATAAATCCCACTGTTTCTGAAAATACAAACCCACAACGTTAATTTGCACAAAACATAAGGCTGGATGCAGAACCATTTTTCAGTTTTTCACGGCCTCCTACATGGTGACATATTCAGAAACAGATACCAATAGATACAAGTTTTATTGCCTACAAAATGCCTCATTTTCCATCTCTTCACACTATTGTTGTACATTTAGTGTACTATTAGGCCATTTCTGCACTAGACTGTTATAGTGCTATTATTCCACTTCAACATCTTATGGAATCCTGGGGTTTGCAGGTTGGGGAGGGGCCTTTAGAATTCTCAGCCAGAGAGTTCTTTGGCCTCAGTAAACTACAAACCCCAGAATTCCACAGGATATTGAAAATGGAATAATAGCACTAAACAGTGTAGTGTGGAAAGGGCCTCATAGAGAGATAGAGAGAGAGGGAGAGAGAGATCTTTCCACTTTTATTAGAGGAAATCCAAAGTATTCTACAGGCTCTGAGAAACCTTCCCAGGGATCCTACACTTACAATTTTAAGCTTTTAAAGAAATAGCATTAATGATAGCTCCCGCTGGTTTTGTTTTTAGATTCTTCCTTTATTTAAAATTCTGTTTCTGAATTCATCTGTTCCATACCCAGAGAAGCATGGGTAATATATACATCTTTTAAATAAATGAATGAATCATCACAACCACAGACACATATCAGATTACATGGGTATAAGACAGGACTAAATTTCTATTGCTCATCCCTAGTAAGGTCACTTAAAACATGTGCAAATAGACATGAGTCTTGCACAAACATGTCATATTCAGAAATCACAGTAGCTCAGAACATTCCTCATCAGTCAGTTCAGTACTAAGTGAAGATATCTTGCAACAGCCAGATCATCATATGCAGATATATTAAGAACATAACAAGTACTCTGTGGAATCCAAAATTGGGATTATCTGTTTCAGCATTCTGTTGCCCACAGCAGCTAACCAGAAAAGTAACTTTTGCAAGTTTTGTTGCTCATCCTATGTATAACTGTCATAACTTGATTCCATATGGGAAGAAGAGAAATGCACATTCTCAAGGAAAATTATTTTTGACATTGCTGTGTAGGCCTATTCAAGTGCATCCAGCTCAATGTGCCCTGAATGAGGTTCTCCAGTAATGTAAAGATATTGTTCTGACTCCAGCTATTATATATGTATGATTCTGAACTTTTAAAAAAGCAGGTAAAAGGGTTTTGCTGAGTATTTGCAGTCTCTGGCAAAACTATGAATCCTGTATAAATTAAATACTTTATTGGCCACTAGGGTGTGCTACAGTTCTAAAAACTGAAACAGTTCTCTATGTTAGCGAAGAGCACCGAACTATTTGTATTTAGTGTTTCTTCATTGATTGTCTTGAAATGAATTGCTGAATTAAGAGGTTATTTTTAAAGTACAACCATCAGTATCTGCAGATTTGATTAGCAGGACGTTTCAAGTACATAGTTTGATTAGTCACTGATTTTTTTTAAAATTAGTGCTTCTAACAGGGAATACATTTGAATTTTTTTCCTGTTGATTGTATATAGTTGATTTTAGGCTAAAGACAATGGACACTGAAAGTGTTTATATAATTAGATAGTTCTCTCTCTCTTTTGCTGTATTTAGTAATGCAGTGTATCTCTTTTGTGCTCAGTGTGTGTTGGAGAACCACCACAACCACCATAATTAAGGGCAGCAAATTCCATTTTAATAGCATTACATGTCTCCTCCATCTGCTGTAAAATATAACAATTTTCCAATTGTATCTATCCCAATTCTACAGTATTCATCCTGAGAGAGAGTAGTCAGAATGACACACAGCATTCCAAATGTGGATGCATCATAGATCAGAGGCAGATCTAGGGTGAGGCAACTGGGGAACATGTGCAGGGCACGAATGTTGGGGGGCGCAAAAAGAGGAATCCCCCCTACCTTCCCCCCACCATTTCCCCCACCCACCTCTGTCCGCCATTCGCCCTGCACCCGCTCACCCACTGACTTCCACTGCTCACCCAACCCAACTGCTGCTCACCCCACCCACCTCCACTCACTCTGCCTCCTTGTTCTGGGCGCTGTTAAGCTTCCATACACCACTGTCATAGATAGATTAGATATAGATATGGATTAGATATAGATATAGATATAGATATAGATAGATATAGATATAGATTATATAGGTATAATCAGTTCTTTTTCAGATAATCCTTGGTAAATTTATAGTAGAATATATTGTGTATGGGTTTTTTTTGTCTTTGTTTTTCATTAGAACAGAGTTAACAGTGAGTCATTCACTATGCACCAAGACTGCTTTCTTGAAAGTCACAACCATTTCAGAAAGACTGACCATCATATTTCTGTCTGTGAAATTAAAATCCCTACCTACCCAATTGTGCTTCACTTTGCACTTGATTACATCGAAACCCAATTGTCGTTATTGCTGCCTATTCATCCTCTTGAGAGAGATCTTTATGGAGAACTTAACAATCTGAATTTTTCCATCTTAAATATTTCTTTGAGATGTAGACAGTGGGGCTGCTGACACTCATGTCGGTAGGATGGTGTGTCAGTGAAGTGGCCCAGATACTGGACTCTTGGAGGCGTTGGGGACACCTGCAGTACCTGGTTGATTTGCTAGGGTATGGTCTGGAGGAATGTTCCTGGGAGGACGCTTCAGGCATTCATGCCCCTGACCTGGTTTGGCACTTCCATCACTGTTACCCCAACAAGCCGGGTCCTCCTCATTTAGAGGGGAAGGATGTGGGGGAGTGGTGCTTCCAGGGCATGGACTCTGACTCAGAGTCTGAAACAGAGGGCATGCCAGAGGCTGAAACAGAAGGCATGCCAGGGCCTACTGTACAGACAGAGGTTTACAGTGCCAGAAACAGAATAGGGGATGGTGCCAGCTCCAGCAGAGAGTTCTGCCTCTTCAGATATAGAGGAACCCTTACCTTGACCCAGCTTCACAGTGCACAGGTAGCAAAGAGAGAGCCAGCATCGGTCTCTCAGGATTTATAGCCAGCAACAATCAATCAAGTCTCAGCTGTGCTAGGCTCAGGACCTATTTAGCTGGCGTCCTTCCCCTCCAGGAGTTGTCAGAGCTTATCTGACCTGCTTGCTACCTTGCTGGATGCCTTGACAAATGCTTGGATTGACCTTGGACACTCACTTGCTGTGAAACCCTGTTGGACTTTGTTTATGTTGGACTTTATTTATGGCTCCTTGCTTACTGCCTGGAAGTAAGTAACAAGCTGGGAGATATTCAGTTTGTTTTGTTTGATTTATCAGCTGTGCCAGGACTGCGATAGGACAGTCAGCTTTAGCACAGACTTTAGAAGAGTTACTCAAGGTTCTGAACCCCATCCTCAAAATAGGTTTAATATTTCACACAATACCTTTAAAATCTGGACTAAAATCTAGAGCAGATTAACCACTTCACTGACTTTGAAGCCATGAGCCTCTGGTGTACAGAAGGGAATAGCTCATTGCAAGTTCCAAAAGCAGAATCTAAAGGTCAGTCAATCCACTAGCAGCTAAGTATTACCAGAAGAAGAACAAGATCCATTCATAATAAGAAAAATGACTCAGACTAACTAACCATAGAAGTTTGAATTTCCAGAAGAATTGGTGAGGACGAATAGTTAGCTCCACATTCACCCTATATGTGAAAGCACCCTTATGCACTTAAGAGATGCTTAACATAGTAATTGGGCATTTGCTTGTTAATCAAGTAGGTCTGCAAATGATGATGATGATGATGATGATAAAAAAAAATCAGGTAGTTGCATCCTCTCTAGCAACATGTGCAAAGTCAGTTCATGCTGAAGAGACAGATACGAACGTTTCCATCACAGAATGCCTTGGGAACTAGTCCTTTGTTAGGATGGGGGTGATGCCTCTCCTGCCTAGGAAAGTGTCAGCATCTTCTAGAATAGGAAAAGAAGGGTACAGTATTTAAAGATTAGAAGAGATGAGATAATTGGTCTCATCTTGAATGGTGGTGCACTGGCATACTCCAGTACAGGAAACCAGTCCATTTGCAGCAAAATTCCATTCATGGTGGGGACTCTGGAGGACAGTGGCTGTGACAAAGGACTACTTCAATCAGTTGAAGGATGTGACCTAATTTTGCCTTTGCCTTGGATTTTACTGTTGCATCCTATATGATATCTACATGCAAATCCATAAATCATTGTTCTGACAAAGGTTTATTTTGACAGGCCCATGAGCCTGAGTTGGCCTGGGAACTGAGTGGATCAGGGCCCTTGAATCATTACACACACATGGAAGGTGCATTTATTGCTTCTTTGGTTCTGCTGACTTATGCGGGTGATGGGTTGAGTGTGCTGCAGCCTAGGTGTCACTTTTGAGGAACACAGTTTAACCGTTGCCTCGGTTGCTCCGGAGAGAAGGCTGGGAGCTGCCACTTAAAACAAAATTCCTGAATATAGGAAGGACTGTCTTGGATGAGACAAAAGTCCCACATAATCCAGCATGCTGCTCATACTGTGGCTAACAGCTTGCCTACACAGAGAACCCAAAAGCAGGACATGAACACAATAGCAGCTTTATTACTAATAAATCACACCAACCCAGCTCTAGATCCTTGAGAAAGCCCATTGCTTACTTTTTTCAAGTGTCCCATTTTTTTTTCTTATTCTTTAAACAGTTAAACAGGCCTTATCCTTCCAGCACATAGCAAATATTTGGTCCTTCAATTTAATTGCATTAAGAACTAACCTATATGATACTTCCACTTAAAAACATAACCATTAAATCAGAGATGGGCAAGTACAATGGGGCTAGGGACCACTCTTTAGTTTGGCCAAGTGCTTGAGGTCCCCTCTTTTTGTATTGATTTGGGGTTTTTGAATTTATTGTTTTGAATCTTTTTTAAAGTGAAGGATACTAAAAAAAACATAATGAAAATAGAAATAGCTAAAATATATGTTTTTATTATTTATTACCAAATTTATGTGACCCTCCCTACCAGATCACTCAGATTTAGGGCCTTTCCACACTACGTTGTTGTAGTGCTATTGTTCCACTTCCAACATCCTGTGGAATTCTGGGATTTGCAGTTTACTAAGGCTGAAGAGCTCTCTGGCTGAGAATTCTAAATGCTCCTCCCTAAACTGCAAACTCCAGGATTCCACAGGATGTTGAAAGTGGAATAATAGCATTATAATGCTATAATAGCATTATAATGATGTAGTACAGAAATGGCCTTAATATTTTTACTTTTTTAAACAAAAATAATCAATTTCTTTTTAAATCATTAAATTCATTTTAATTTCCTTACATAGTATTTTAAAATTTATTTTTTATTAAATTCATTAAATTAATCCTAAAGTAAATTAACAGTGTTTCATTAAGTTAGTTCTAAAATAAATTAACATCAACCACATCACTTGGGAAGTTTAAGATAATGGATTTATACATACTCTTACCTTCAATGGGTAGAGACAGATGACTTGCAACTTTGTGATTGCTGGTGCACTGATAGTCCCATGATTCTAGGACGTAAAGGTGGCAAGTCACGAAGTGGCTATTGATTTCTAAGGGAGACTTGGAAACTTTTTTTTCTACCTGTTTTCTTGTTTTATGAAAGCTTGCTTACGAAGGCAAAGGCTTAATTGAATCAATTACTTCATTCAGTGGAATGTTTCTAAATGTAAATTGCTTCAGCTGTAGCTTTCAGCATCCATTCAGTGTTATTTCTGGTGACAGAGTGGGATCTTTTTCTGAAAAATTAAATTAAAACTAAAACTTTATATATACCTTTTTAGGATGTGTAGCAGATTGAGGAGAACATCTAGGGGCCACATGCACTTCATTGTTTCTGCTTTACCCCGTTACATTGAATTGAACTTATTAAGCATTTCAGTTTTGAACATTTCTATAACTATTCCACAGAATGAATGAAAAGGATTAAGTGAATGCAGATGAGAATATATTTTCTTTTACCTTTGCAAAAATTTGTTTCAATGCAATTACAATAAGAGCCTGTGCATTCTTTAGCTAAGCTATTAACTAGTCATTGTAGAATAAAATAATAAAATATACAGTACAATTTCTTTTTGTAAACAGAAGCACATAGAAAAATATTAAGCTACCTGGTACTGAAAATAGACTTTGATTCTAGTAAATGTAGGAACAACACAGTGACTGATGATATATACTTTTTACTAAATCCACCCCTAAAAACTTTATTTTGCTGAGATTATTTAGTGATTGAAAAATATTTTTAAACCATCAGGAGAAGAATTTTAAAAGCCTTTATAGAATAGCAGCTCTGATTACTGTATTGTATTTATGGGAGTTTGTAGCAGCTTATTTGTTTTTATGCTGAAGAGTAAAAACATCTGTAAAAGACACTTGAACAGAAAAAAATATTGTAAACTGGCTTGTTGGGTCTCTTGAGTCTTTCTGACACATCATTCTCAGACCCTGAATGACTGGGATGCTGCCAAATAGCTCTTTTCCCACAAAACCTTAATAAACGTTTGAGTAAAAACTGGACTCTGGTCATGCATTTCCCAGAAGGAATATTGACCTTGTTAACCTTGAGGTGATAAGCCGTGTCTGGGCTGTATAGTTTCAGACTGCAGGTGGGGGGTTCTATCTGCCTGTGAATGTTTGTGGATTTAAAAAGGTTCCTATACATAGCCAAGCTAACTCGTGAGGTAGAAGACATCTTTTGTGTAATCTCTTCACGTGGGCAAAATTGCATGAGGAGGAAAATTACGTGCTCACTCTAGGATGTCATTTCTCCCTACAGTGACAGCCCTCCATGAGTTGAAAGACAAACATATGAAATGAGGAACATCTTCTACCCATGGAATCTCCTTGTGTGATTAAAAACCCAGCTTATATTGGGTTTTGGCTCATGCGCTCAGAGGGCTCCCTGCCTTAGTAGTTCAGTTTATAGAGGACTATAAATTGTGTGGTGTATAGAAGAGTATAAATTGGGTGGTGGTTGTGGATGATATGCCACCAAAAGTAGAATTTGTTGGCTTGCTCTTGTTCTCTCTCACATGATTTCATTTTCACAAAGAAAGAAAATTCCCAAAAAGAGCTTTTGTGGAAGGATCTTCAAATATATCCCCACCTGTAATCTGAAGCCTACAAACAACCATAATCCAATATGATTATTTTCTTACAAAATGTACATTTTTAGATGAATTTTCTTTCAAAAATATCTTTTCTTTGTGCATTTCTAAGTCTATTTTGACTCAAAATTTGAAGCGTGGAATTATTTTTAACATGCAAACTATAAACAAGAAATGACAAACTATAAACAAGACATGAAAAATATAAATATATTTCAAGACCTGACTCACAGAGCTGGTAATTAAGAAAATGACAGAGTTGAGGAAATGTGAATGAATAAATAATTAAAATAACATATATATAAAACACATGTGTGCACGTATACAGTGAATAAGTTTAAAATATCAATTTGCAGTAAATCTATAGAAGAGTCAGTAATCTATATTGGAGATATAATCCATACAATTTTGCAAAAGTGAAAGCACTATAGTATTAAGGTCTGCTTGGCACCACTCCTTCCACTGGTAGAAGACTGCTGACAATTAGTGTAAACAAGCCGGTACTTAAACAAGGACCAGATGCATTTTGACACAACTGTCTTGTGGCCCCTGTTGAAGTCCTTTATATCTAGGCATCTTCTAACTCTTTCCACCAAACAGAGCTAAACGTAGTGGTGTAGAATTAAAATGCCTCTTGCTTTCACCAGCCATAGTCTAAAGTGCTCCAGAAAATTCAAAGAAGTGCAAAATCCAAGTGATAACTCTGTTCTGCTCTACCTATCGCTCCAGGGGGTGCAATCAGTTGGTTCATTCACAATATTGCTGGGCAAAGTGCAGCCTGAGGGGCACATTCAGCCCCTCAGAGCCACTTTGGGGCCCCTCGGAGCCTCCCCAGCAGTGATTTTTTAAAAAACAAAAACAAACTTTGTTTCCAAAAGAATTCCCAAAAGCTTGCTAGAAGGCAAATTGAGAAACCTTTACGACATTTTTGGGCTCCCTTGGGCCATGGGGGACTCTAAAAAGTGATGAAAATGCCCTCATATCGCCAGAGGTTATTTAAGTGCATATTTTTGTGGGGGCTGCAGTGAGGAGCTAATGTAGCCACTTAGCATACAGTTTCCCACCCCTGATTTAGAAACAGAGGTGAAAACTTCATACATCTCTACAAATGTTTAACCTTGTTTTGGCCAAAAATCTGTTTCTATTCAGGGACCTTTTTCAATAGAAGTATTTCTAATCTACTGTAACTCAGATAAATATAGTGAGTCATCTGACAGGTTGATCTTGTTTTTCAAAAGAATGCACTAATGTTCTTCAATCTGTACACAATGGCCTAGATTCAATTGCTAGTGCCATCTAGAGCAGACCCATTGTTTGTTGAATGATCAACTGACACATATGTAAGATCCCTTTGATTCAGTGGGCTGGGACTAATAATTGGATGTATACCATTAGTTTTAAAATATTTTACTTTCTATCTTTATTTTTAGACAGATTCATTGGGTAATATCTCTTCACAGGATAGAAATGATGCAGCATTTCAGTTCCCATGCAATGGTTTGTTAATGTAACTGCATTTCCCCAAAGCCTTCAGGCTACATTTTTTTTTGAAAGAGCAAAATAGCTAATTGACCACAGGAAAAGAACATCCCAGACAGTTTTGTGTGTATTTAATGGGGAGGATGAACAAACAGCAGTTCCAGAGGTTGTGCTATTTCAACAGAATTGAAATAGGTTTCAGTTTTACTCAGTGGTCTGAAAAAGACATTGAACAGAGTCATCTCCAGACTAAATAAATTACAATACCAGAATTATTCTAAAAGTTAGAACACAAAAAATATCAAAATTCTTCAAATGTCTTGTCAGTTGGATGTTAATACATTTATTTCATTTTTATGGTATTTATTGCTTTAGATGCTGAGGCCCCTTACATATAAGTGCAATGAAACAATTACATATATTTTGTAAACTTAAGACCATTTGTGGCATTCTCTCATTACATGATTTCCATCAGTTTGCTAACTGTGTGCCAACTGCCATACCTCTGCTATTTCTCAGTATCATGCGGTTACAGGAGGCAGTGTGTTGCTAGCAATATGGAGCAGTGGTTTTCACTTTGGTTTTCCAGGTGCTTTGGATTGCAGCCCTCAGTAGCCCCAGACAGAATGGCTAATTGTCAAAGATTCTGGGAGGTGAAGTCCAAAACATATGGAGGGCAAAAGAGTGAGAACCAGTGCTTCATGAAAATAGCACGCAATACTGCAAAGCCATATGATAGTTCTGAAGCAAAAGGAAATGTTGTGACGATAGGTCAGTGACTGAGCTCATACAAATGGTCACATGTTCAGTACCTGCCATCTCCTGTCTGAAACCTTGGAAAGCTCCTGCCAGTCAGTGTAGACAATACTGGGTTAGATGGACCAATGCCTTCTACCAGAACATGTGCCAACATTTTAAGTCACAGAGGCCTTGTAAATACTAACCTTACAATATGTTTAATTCATTTTGTCCAGGCTGTTGGCTTCACTGACAGTATAACCACACTGGCAGAAATGAAAACAACGGCAACAATAGTTGACAAAGGGAAAAGAAGAAAAAAATGGCAGAGTCAGCACTGAAAGGATGAGGCTGACAGCACCATGTTTCCTGTTTCTGGGTGCCTGGTTTGTGAAGGGAAGGGGAGGCAAAGAGAGAGTCAATTGAATAAAAGCCTGGCTTGGATCATCATCTCTGCCACAGGATAGGCAGTTGCCCAAATCTGTCCTCCCATATTGCTTTGGCTTCACAAAAACTAGGTGTTTGAGAAACAGCCTTCTCTGTTGCCTTTTCCCTGCAGAGATATTGGCTGGAATCCTGTTGGGCAGTTGCAGTGCATAAGCTACAGTTATGCACTTGTGGCTGCTTTGTATTTCTAATCCCTTCGTATCTTTGAGGATACGTTGTTGTTGTTGTTGGTTTCCAGCTTATGCCAATCCTAAGACAAACCTATCATGGAGTTTTCTGGGGCTGCATGTGTGTGATGCACCCAACGGTCACTCAGTGGTTTCCCTGGGCAAGCAGGGAATCTAATCCCAGTCTCCAGGATCATACTCCAATGCTCAAACCATGACACCACACTGGTTCTCAGGGGATACTTAGGGACACTGAAAGTTCCCCAATCTCCACTTCCCAGGAAGCAGCAGCTGTGATTGATGGGGGTGTGTGGGGGAAAATGAGACTGAAACTGTCAGGAATCCAGCCTTCATTTAGCAGAGTCACACAGGGAATGGCTAGAAGTTTTTATCTAACGACTTGTGGCTTCAAACTGGTACTTGGAATAAACACAGACGCAGGTAGCTTTGAATAAAAGACTAAATACTTTACTAGTGACTCTTCATTTACATCTGTATTGAGAGAGCCTGCTACCTGTCTAATCTAGTGAATAGGAGATTCTTCAGTTTAACTCACCATCCTCCTTGATGGGACTCAAACTCGGAGCATGCGAAGAGTTCAGGGAAAGCAGCCATTGAGAACAAAGAGAGGGGGGGTCTTAACTTTTATAAGACCGATGACCCAAGCAACTGTCCTGGGTCACATGATCTGAGCACCAAAGGTATTTATGATCGTGCAATAAAAGACAGAGAAAGGCAAATGGAGAAGATCTGGCATGCAACAGAAAGGGAGGCCCTATCTGGCTATTGCCCATCTGTTCTAACAACAAGATGGGGGGAAGAATGCTCAGATTTCCAACAGTGTGTTCCCCTGTAATTTGGGAAGCAGCTGGCTGACACTCCCAACCACCCGCTTGTGTGAGTGGTGTCCAGTACAAGGAAGTATTCTGAAAGTGGTACTGCTTCTGCCAGTCGTACTGGAGATTACTCACAAGAAGTGGTAGGAACATCAGTCAGCCCAACTGACAAGGAAACAAACCCCCATTGGGGAGATTAGGGGGATCCAGATAGGATTCATTGTGCAGCATCTACAATGCTTCTGCATTTGTAATTACCCAACAGAATTCCTGTTCATGATATTACACTGATATGGTGGCATATTAAGTTGTTGTTATGTGCCTTCAAAATTGATTCCAACTTATGGTGATCCTAAGGTGAACCTATAATGGAGTTTTCTGAGGCTGAAAGTGTGTGACATGCCCAAGGCCACCCAATGGGTTTCCACAGCCAAGCAAGGAACTGGATCCTACTGTGCAGGGTCTAGTCCAAATTTAAACCACTATGCCATGCTGGCTCTCTGTCACAGTAAATATTTCGCCTTTATCTATCAGTGGGGTTTTTGTACATCCCAGAGGTGTGGTTAAGGAGAGTAATAAGCCTTAACGATAATAATGGCCTTTTTCTCTCTCTCTCTTCTTGGAACTAATATCTTTATACTGATATATATGGATACAAACAAATTATACTCATTCTTTCAGCTTATCTAGTGTATGGCTATCCTACAGATCTAAACAGAATTTGGAAATGTTACTTTTTAGACAGTTGGCTGGGCTGAGATTTGAGAGATATAGTCCAAAAATTAATTTTTCTAAACTCTGCGCCTGAACTTTTCTTTAATATTTGTCTTTCTTTACCTATGGAACTCCCAACAAGATAGTTCTGTAATATTATGTAACAGATAATTACAAGCACCCAGACTAAACTGCAATTCTTAGGATTCTTAGGGGGCAGTCATGACAATTGAATAATATTCAGTCAGTGTACATTTCTGGTATAGACGTGACCTTTGAGAATGAAGAAGCAAATGGATGGTGTCTACCTAGAGGCTACCAAGACTCCAGAGTGATCTGTTTCAAAAAAAGTGTGTCTGAGAGAACTTTTTATTGGCAAGATATCTACCTGTCCGCACATGTGGCAATTCTGAGAGTTTCTTTACACGTTTTAACCAGAAAAGATAACAGTTTGTTAAGTCTCCCTACCTCTCGCTATCTATTTGTTAAACACATGAGACCATGCAAGACTCAGTGATGTGAATAATGGCATGTCTAGTTTGGCCCTGAATGAGCGGGCACATCTAGTGCAACTGACTATGTGGAACCACAGGAATTTGGGGAGACTGGGATAAACATCTGGCTCATTTTATCATGTATATTATAGCCTGCATCATAACGTATAGGGCAAAGCAGACTGGGTGAAAAGGAGCTATTAACCGACCTAATTAGGCTGGATTTCTGCATTTGGTTATTGCACAGAAACTACTTCTGTATTCCTTTCAGTCACATCTTACTACATAATATGGTTTTTGCTACACAGCAGTATGAAAAGGCAAAATATGGTCACAGTTTGGAAGAGTTACTTTTGGACTACACTTCCCAGAATGGACTACACTCTCCCAGCCAGCATAGCCAATGAACTGTGGGATTCAGAGACCTGCATGCATAAAGAAAAATTACATTTCCAAGCCCTGGGTTAAGAGTCTAGAAAATTAATTTCATATTTATGTATTAGCTATCTGACTTTGTTGACTCTGTAGAGAGTGTAAAATTTTACATTATATTTTACAAAATTATTAGAGATATTTAAATGGAAGACTGAATATGTTTATTATTTGTTGTTTGGACACATTCAGATTTTACATTACTGTTTCAAGAACCACATCTTGGATAGCAACAACTAGATTATCTTTATGCGCTTGAGAGTTCAGCACAACAAAAAACAGATAAGACCTTTCATGCCCATTGGGTGAAGTGCGGTACCCTAAAACCTAAATGAGATATATACTGACACTACCATTAATAATTGCAATGGAGAAAACAGTGATGACAGTGGTGATACGATGTGATGATGATAGGAAGAAAATATACAATTATTTAATTTGGTTTACAAACATAGTAATGGAAATACAGATTTTAGGAGGATTTGTGAAAAGCAGAGACTTCTGAAGGACTGGGAAGGAGGCAAGGGCAAGAAATGAAGTATTCAACTTGTTTGTAGTCCCACTGAAGACCTTTGCTGCATGAAGTGGTAAAACAAGGGTTATTATTGGTTCTTTAGGCAAGTCAGATTTTTCATAACAAAGCATGTTCTGCCATGAGGTTCTTCCATCCTACACATTTATAGTACTGTGATTCCATTTTAATCAGTACAGCATCCTAGGAATCCTGCTGTATGTAGTTGGTTGAAGCATTATAGTTCTCTGGCTGAGAATTAAAAACACTCCTTCCTAAACTGCAAATCCCAAGATTCCAAAGAAAAGAACTATAGCAATTAAAAATAGAATTATACCACTGTAGTTAGGAAGAGATGTTGAAGCTGACTGAGTCAGAACCAGAAAAGGTTTTTCCTGTTGTTATCTAGGACATAATGCTTGGTACGTTAGAAGGCAGTAGAAAAAGAGGAAGACTGCTTTACAGATAGATAGACTCAACCAAGGAAAACATGTCCCTGAATCTGCAAGACTTGAGCATGGCTGTTGATGACAGGCTGACTTGGAGATCTCTCATTAATAGAGTCAGCATAAGTTAAAGTCCATTTGATGGCAGTTAGCAACAACAAATCTAAGACCATTTATATTCCTTTGTGACATGGAAGAATAATAGAATAATATTTTTAAAATAAATTCACCATGCTTTCGCATGTTATTTCAGAACAATATTAACATGTATTTTGATTGAAAACACAAACACATTATTATGGGTATAAAGAAGCCATAAAGAAGAGTACTCACCAAAATAGATACAGTCATTTACAAAGAAGTTTGCATATATACAGACAATATCATTTTCTACCTTTCTGTAATCTCTTCAGAAATTGTTCAGCTGATGTAAAAATAGGCACATTGTATTTTACCTGGTAAATTATGCATAGTACTATGTCTTCTACTTGAAATAGAGCTGAATGTTCAAATCCACATGGCTATTTTCCTCAGCTAGGTATAGCAGATGCTATAAATCACTTGGTAGTTTTCCATGGCACGCATATTGTACACTACACCATTGTTAAGTAATTCATTTTGCTAGCTAATAAAATGCTACCCCAAAAGAGCCACACAACAGAAGGTATGACCATGATGAGGAAGTTACTGCATAGTTGTAAGAATTCAAATTTCACATTTTTATTGGATTTTTGGAGGTGACATTTATTCCAGAAAATGCTTGAGGAAACATATACCAATTCAAAGCCCAAACAAGGTGATAAAAATCAAAAATTTAAAAAAAACCACTTGAATATGCCAAATAGCCAATAGTCATAGTACACTTGCTTTATAATTGTTGCAGATATATTTTGAAGACTGAAATATGGCTGGTACAGCTCAAAGTTCAAGAAATATGTAGAAGAGGAAATAAGGGTTGGGAATGCTCTCAGGATGTCATTATATATTTCTGAACCTATTGGCTACAATCCTCATTAATTGTAATTTGTATTAAAGCTAATAGGACATATCCTCCCTCAAAATACAAAAAAGATCTGGAGATGAAAGAAGTACAACTAGAATGTACCCATTCAATCAATTGTTAAATGATGAATCAGCATTTAGGTAAATTTGTTTGATCCAATGGGTCTAGTCTGTTTGAGGCTACCAAAAGGATTCAGGCCATAACGATCAATATAAACATTCATTGCATCCTTTCGAAATATTGACTGGCATCTTGTTACAATTATGTAAGTTAGACTTACATGATCACAACTCACTTTTTTGGTAATTGCAGAGTTGGAATTCTCTACCGACTGTACAACAAAAGTTCTCCACAAACCCATCTTTTCTCAGCTATAGTTCCCCAACCCAGCCACTTTTACATCAACAGAAAGTGGAAGAAGCAGCAGACAAGTGTCAATATATCTTATAGCTGGATGCAGAGCAATGACATTATCTGCAGAAGAAACCCAGAGGTCCCTGTTACAGAGTTTCCAGCTATAGGAAAATAGTTAGACACTTTCCTGTTGCTTCCCCCACTCCACAATACACTCTCCAGTGACCAGGAAATAGCTGGATCTGCAGCTGAGGAAAAAGTAAGCTTCAGAGAGGTTGGATGAAGGACTATGCCTCCCATTGCAGGATGATGGCATTCTTTTCAATGTTGAGGGAAGGGATCAAAGTCAGTATACACAGTCTGACTGTTCACATTGGGCAGGGGCTTTATAAAGTTTCTTTTTTGGACTACAGCTCAGATAATCTTTCAACCAGCATGGCCAGCAATCATGCCGGCTGGGGTTAGCATAATGTAATCTAAAAGGAAAAAAAAAGTAAGTAATCTGATCTCTGGATAAGGGAGATTTGGGGTCAGAGCCTCTCACACTTTTAGAGGGAGTACCATATAGTAATAGAATTATAATGCCAAAGAAGTAATGTTTCCTTGGTCCAAGTTAGCTTCTTTGAAATCATTCTTTCAAGCTGAGTCAAGAACATAAAAGGAACAAAGAGCAAATTTAAATAAGAAAAACTATATGAAGAAAATTTTATTTATATATATTTATCTATATATTGATACTCCCGTCTTTTATTTTATTTTTTAAAAACAAGGCAACTTGTACATACAATAAAAGCAGTAGAATAATTAAAATCAATGGTAAAATTCACATATGAAAAAGTACAGTTTAAAACAAACAAAAAGCTCAATATACACAAACATTAGAAAGATGTTGAAAAAGCACACCTAAAAGCATAAAGAAAGGAGGTCTGACAGATTTCCCTGGGAAGGGTGTTATACCATTTTCGGCTCTATCTCAGTAAGGTCTTCTCTGTGGTACTCAATGAGCAGATCTGATTTAATTGAGCCCTTAGAAAAGAACCTGGGAAGACTATTAAAAACAAGTAAGTCCACAGGTGGGGATCACATATCTCAGTTACCAGGTCCTAGACTGTTCAGGACAGGGGTAGACGAGCTAGGCTCCTCCCTTAAGCCCTTACCATTGGCCATGCAGACTGGGCTGATGAGACCTATAGACCAAAACAGGAGAGCTACCCTTGATGTAAAAGTCAGTATCAGCACCTGAATTTGAGCTCTGCAATGAACTAGTGATCAGCACAATTAGTGTGAGGTTGATGTCGTCCCCCCCCCGTTAGCCCCTGTTAGCCACAGTTTATAGTAACTGGTTTCCAAACTGTTAAAGGCAATCTTTCATAATTAGAAGTTAATATTTAATATTTTGCATCCAGATTGCATTAAGTACTTACTTCTAGCACCATGGCCCTGGTTGGTTCTCCATACCCTAGCTACTTTGATCTTATACAAGCAAAATGTTCTATTTTGCTTTTGTTCATTTTGACATCCCCAAGCTTTAACCCAAATAATTTGTAATTTTATTAGAAAATAATTTTCAGTAGATGCATGCTAAATTTATGGTTCGTAGGGTGTCTGTTTCTGGATTTTGCTGAAATAGAAAGCACACAATCAAACTGCAAGGTCTACAGTACACATACTACTATGTTATTGCAAATGTATTTTTATGGAATATATTTTATCTATTTCACAACTGACTAGCTTCTCCAAACATTTCTGGTAACAATGTGGTAGTTGATCTACTCATATTGCTGTATGCCTATTTCAGTTTGCAGCTACAGCAGATACTATCAGAAGAGAGTATTAAGCTTACATTCTATTCTAGCAAGAACAAAGAGAAAAGAACACGGCTAGCTAAATTTGAAAGGGTCTGGAAATGTCCTTTTACGTAGTATCAACTTTAGGTTGATTTATACAAATATAATTGCTTTGTTTAACAAAAGTCTGCATAGCTATTACACTAAAGTACCTTTCGGGAATCTGCTCCTATTCTAAGTACTTTATATTGTTGCTATTTCAGGCCCACGTCTATAAGTAAGTGGATAGAAAAGTATGACAAACAACAGAATACCGCAATCAACAGTTGTTCAGTTAATGGGTGCTTCCAGACACATCTCCTACTGTGCAATCAATTTTTTAAAGAAATCTAGACACTATTGTTTTCTACCTCTATTCCTTCCTACTACTGCTTCCATCTTTTTTCCTTCCATTAAAACACACACACACACACACACACACACACACACACACACACAAATGGTCAGCATCTAGTGAGATGCTCCTGCTGACTGAATTTCTTCCACTGGTGGAACTGGGAGGGAGATAATCCCTCTCCTGCAGCAGTTCCCTATCCACACCCAAAAACTGGTTCCCAGGGCTGGTCTTTGGGTGGTCCAGAAGCCTGAGGCAAGGGGAGGGAGAGGGAAAGAGAAAATGAAATAGCGACATGTGTTTTGACTGATATTGGTAGGAGCAGTCAGTCTAGAAGCATCCAGTGTCTCATTTGTGACGTCTGGTGTGTGAGCATATGAGGAATGCTTCATGCTGAACATGTTCTTAAATGTGGTATACTTATTAAAAGATTTCCTGTCAAAGAAATGTCAGCATAGAGAAGATATAATTCCTGTGTTTTTTGATAGTCTTTAAAAAAAGTTCAACATGACTCAAATTGACTTATGTATTACTGTTTTAAAAAACAAGGTTACATAAACAACACACATTGAGTAGATCCATCTGGAGTCTACAAACACTGCAGAGTCTTTTGTAAGTTCTTCTTGTGTTTTCCCAGAAGGCAAATTATCTTGTAACAAAAGAAAACTTCCATACCATCAGATGGAAATCTTTGCAGAGCTTCACATATATACACCCAGTCAATTTGATTTTTGGAATTAAGTGCTAGAGCACAGAACTTCTGATGGAAAACGGTTCACTGAATTGTAAATAGCCTTCATGTATTCTTTTCGTTCGTGAACTCTGAAGTGCAGTTTCTGTCAGATCTCAGTTTAAGCTGTCCTTGTGGATGCTTTTCTCTGTGTTGTGATTGTTCAGTTCATTATTTTTCCACTGGATACTAGTTCCATTCATAGGAACAGATGATACTTGGTTTCCGGTCCGGTAGCAAATACACCAGAGGCATGACTGACAAGAGAAAAAGTGATAAACATCATTATTTGTCCATTCCTTTAGGAAGGAGTATCCCATGTAAATGCAGGGAAGAAGCTTCTACAATGAAGCATAAAGGATTAGATTTTTAAAAAAATACTGAAGTATTTTTAAATGATGCCAAGCAAGGGCTCAGGTAATGTTAAACTATGGTTTGGAACAGCCTTATGGGAGATCACAAATCACAGCTGTAGCATTCACTATCCAATCTACAGCATGGCTGCAGCTCCAAAATTTACACTATGTAAACCATGGTTTTGAGCTTCTGCTTTCTGTTACAAGATTGGTTTTGTGAAAAAAGAAACTTTGAATTTTGTGCCAAAGATGATGGATTTAGTTGCACAAAAACATTATTTGTGTAGAAAACTCACTCCTGAAAATTTTTGAAATAAGTCCTGATATATGAAAAAAAAAATCACTGGAAAATGTTTAAAAACTCTTATAATCTTACCCAAGAGGGAGAAGTCTTTTGATTTTTCTTTTTGTTCCATGTGTGAGTGAAATAAGTAAAGATTATTTCCTTAATAGGAAATCTGTTTTATATTCTCTTCTGTTCAATCTTTTAACCCTTCAAGTTTTGTCTCAGATATAAAAAAATTTGAAAAATCTGGTAAATTCTTCAAAAATGATCTCAAACAAAATTCAATCTGCACCAACCAAATTAGGTGTGTACATCTATTCCTAGCGTGAAGAGTATATGGAAGACAACACCACTTCATGCTAGGTGTTAAAAATGAACAACCTCTCAGGTAAGAGAGGCAGCACTGACAAACTTAATACAACACTAGCATGGTTGAATGCACAGGGATCTGAAGGCAGATTTCCTTCAGAATTAATCACTGAAATCCCTGGGCCTCGATGTATGAACCTGTTTTCTTTTTAAAAAATCTCACATTCTTTCTATCTTGAATATGCAAATTGTGCCAAACCCTTACTAAAAAATGAACTGAAATTCTTTGGCCTTGCTCAGCTGAAAATAAAATTCCTGTTGACAATTAGTTGCCAATCAGAACAGAATGTGCACTGCCACAAGCAACAATATGATGGCACTGTGATGTACAAAATGTGATTTGCATTTCAGTAACTCCTCTTTCCTACAAACTAAAGAGGTCTCCCAAGACAGACACTTGATTGGCTTAACTGAACAAAAATAAGCCACTGATGGGAAGAGGATTAACCTCTTGGTTATGAAATCTGAGAGCAGATGGAATCAGGCAAACAAGTCAAGTGGACTAAATGGTGGGAGAAGCAGTCAAAGGTCAAGTTGATCACATTGGGCACAGTTTGTATAGGACAATGCAAGCTCCCTGGAGTCTCACCTAGTTTGCATTTTTAAAAAAACTGGAATGTGACAAACTATATATTTCAAATATACTCATATGGAGGAATCTGGAGCCTTCCACTGTTCGTTTGAAAATCTTCAAGTATTAAACTGCAAATTCTGTGAAATGCAGAGCATTAAATAATACACTGTTAAATATATTCAGGATAGTGGTGTTGGTCATGCAACAAAATAAAACAAAATACAAAATCCACAGAAGAGCGATACTTTAGTGGCAAAACAAAATGTAGAAAAAAGGGCGGCCCTTCCCGGTACTGATGTTCCTCCAAACCAAGAGAGCTACAACAGAAACAGTGTCTGATACAGACGGTAGGCCTGTGACTCTAACAACATCACTGTGGATACCAAAATTTATGGATGCTAAAGTCCCATTATATGCAACGGCGTGTCCCTTATATAAAACGGCAAACACAAAGTTTGTTTTTTGGATTTTTTAAAAATCCTTTTCAAGTTGTAGTTGGTTGAATCCATGGATATGGAGGGCTGACCGTATAAAGTTCTAATTTATGAAGTGGTCCTTAGTGCTGCTTTCTCTGTCTTTCCTTTTTCTAAAAGGCAGTCAGATTACTAGATTCTATTGTCTAATACTGCAATCCTGAACGCAGTTGTTAGGATTAAGTTGGAAGGAAAGGGGTTTATATGTACTGTCTGCTCAGAGGTGACATCTATAGTAGAGCTACTCAATGTTTGTGATCAATGGACCAATATTGATCTCAAACTATTGGCTGCTGGTGTGTAGCAAGTTTCCAGTTTTAGGGTGGATAAACAAACCACACCTCATTTTATCCCCAGGTGGACAAGGAGCTGAATTGAACCCTCAAACACAAGGTAGAAAGAAAGGAAGGAAGGAAAGAAAGAAAGAAAAAACAAAGAAAACACACACACAAAGCAACTTTGGCCAAAGAATCCCTCTGAGTATCAAAACTGTGTTTAGTAAACCCTACTAACAGCAGTGATAAGGAAGGATGTTTTTATTCTTTCAGGCTTCCCTTCTTATACCATTTTCACACTTACATAAAAGAAAATTTATGCACCAATAAATCATAGCATGTACATGTGTCATGTTTTATTTGACTTTTGACTCTCAGGATCTGCATGCCCCAACCAACACCCTAACTCATCTCTAAAGACACTGCTGACTCTAGCAGTATCCTTTCTGTGTACATACGAATTATAAACAGGAGCAGAGCAAAATAAACAATTATAAGGCAAAGATTGTTTGATGAGCTACAAGTGTCTAAAATGCCAACTAATATCACAGTTAATTATTATCAAGTATTAGTTTTACAGTATATTTCCAAGCACTAAATTTTCAAGCCTAACACCAGGAAATTAAGAAACAGTTTTGGTCAATAGACACAAATTTGGTGCTGGTCTCCAACATACTAGGAAAAAAACCCCTGCCAATCCCTCACATCAGAAAGCTTGAGAAGTACTGATCTATGAGATTGCATTCTACATGATTTTCAGGCATACACAAGATTTTAATTTGTGTAGACAAACCATGACAAGTTCAGGCTAATGCTGAATGTTTATTTAGGCCATTTCCACACGGGCATATTGCCCACGCTAGAGTAACCTCTCCAGGAGGTCTTCTTCACCGGGGTCTGCACTAGAGCAGTTAAAAAAAGTGAGGTTCTAGACCTCAAACTGCTCTAGCGCACCCCCGGGGGTGGCGCTGTGAGTTTTATAAAAACCACCTTCAAAAGTGGTTTTTATAAAACTTACCTGCGCTGCTCCGTAGCAGCCCCCGGTCAAGAACTGCAGAGATGCAGTAGCGCGTCCCTGCAGATCTGCCCGGGGGCGGGCTTCCGGCTGGCGCGCTGTCCTAATTGGCGGAGTGCCGCCGGAAGCTGCCGGCCGCCATTTCGGGCGCCGCTGGGCGCCGCTGGAATTCGGTGGCGTTTGGAACGGCGGATCCGCGCTCTTCGGAGGGACGGAGCAACCCGCTCGCAGGTAAGCTCCGCCCCTGCGTGCGCGGCCCCGTTTTGCCCCCCCCGTGAGGAAAGGGCCCGAGTTTCACATTTTATGATTCTTACAGTTCTCCCACTGGCACTGTAAAGTATGGGAAAAACAGGTGCGGGAAATAATAATTATTTTTTCAAACTTTGCTTTACATTCATGTGCCCTCTTTAAAACAGCATAGTCCTTACCTGGAAGCAGTTTTTGAACTTCTTGCTCACGAAATAGAGTGCTATTGGGTTTATGCAGGAATTTATGGTGGCTAGATTCAAGCCAATATAATCCAATGTCAACAAAAAGCTAGGAGTTAAAAAAAAGAGAAAGAAATAAAACAATTACAGTTCTTTTCATGTTGGAAAGATATTACTCAGCCATCTATCACTTCAGGAAATTCCTCTTTAAATGTCTGCATAGCAGAGTAATTAATCCTACGGAATATGAAACTCTCAGTTGTTTCCTTTTCAACATTCACCTATGTCATCTCAGGTAAAAAAAGAGTAGTAGGAGCATTTTCTGCTATATCAGCCTCCTGGGTACTATTGTCATGCTGCTGACTGTTGGTTCTGATGCCAGGGGAGAGTGAATCAATTCCGGGTTTTAGTCTGAACATTAAAATACATGTCCAAGGTGCTGAATCCTATCTCCCAAAAGCTGTAACACCAAGGATAGTTAGTATGCAAATAAATTCACTGTCCCACTGACAATGGAGCCACTACCACTATTTGAGTAGTTCACCCCACAGTTCCCATAGAAACAGCAAGAAAACATTACCTAGAGACAGACTAACTTATGGTTGATTCAACCAGTTAAATTTTTTCTGATATTAAGAATTAACTGAAGTGCAAATGGGTGACTGCCTGGCAAAAAGGATGAATAAATACATGTAATGAATGCAAATGAGACAAATTTTGAGTTAATTCAGGCATGCTTATACAGAAAATCACAATTTGTTGTTGTTGTGTGGGTTCAAGTAATTTCCAACTTACGGTCATCCTAATGCAAACTTTTCATAGAATTTTCTTGGCAAGATTTGTTCAGAGAGGCTTTATCTTTGCCTTCTTCTTAGGCTGAAAGAGTATGACTTGCCCAAGTGGGTTTCCATATCTAAGTTGGAACTCGAACCCTGGTCCCTAGGGTCGTAGTCCAATGCTCAAACCACTACACCATGCTGGCTGTCAATTAAAAGTTATATCAGTGATATGGGAGCACTTTTCCACAAGCTTCTTGACCCTGGCTGACATAATATTTAAATACCTAATCTATGTGTATGGAGGCTGACCATGATGTAGTGGTTTGAGCATTGGACCTAGGGGACAATTCCACCCTTGACGATGGAAATGCACTGGGTGTCCTTGGGCATGTCACATACCTTGGGCATGTCACATACTCTCAGGCACAGAAAACCCTGTGATAGGTTCCCCTTCGGGTTGCCATTAGTTGGAAATGACTTGAAGGCACACAACATTAACAATGTTGGCTGACAGCACATAACAGTTCCATGGGACTGGCAGTCAACGGCATTGGTCAAGGGGCTGAGACCTATTATAATCTACTGTGTGGGAAAGTACAGCCTATGGGGCACCAATTAAGAATACTAGATTATTTGGGGGCAATTTAGTCCTGAAAACGATGCAGGAAACCTCACAAACACATGAAAATATGTGAAAAACACTCCCACTCCAACCACAGAATCTTCTACTACTACCAAATACCTCTGCTTTCACATCAATCCCTCCCTCTCAAAATGGCAGCAGGAAGTGATGCAACATCATTTGTGCAGAGGAAAATGGCAATATCTGGGGCTCCTGGAAGGGAGTTGGCTCCAGGCCCCCACGTGCACTAGATTAATCACTGACCACTTTATTAGGTTGTTCCCTCAGCTACAAAGGAATGGCTTAAGGAAAAACACTGCCCATGAGGCCAAGGTAAATGGCTCCAGATTTAATATTCTAAAATGCTGAGCTTACAGGATGCACCATTAGATTTTTAGGTCCTGTGGAGCTCTGGTGTACTGCAACCATTCTGTGGCAGCTGTCATTTTGGCAGCCAGAAATCAAATCATATATTTTTATATATATATATATATATAACATATATTACACACATGTAAAAATATATATTTTTGTGCAAATTATAGAAACCACAGAAAAAGTAAAGTGTTCATTCTCATGCTAGAGACAAGAACATTTGTGTTGAAAATTAGTAATTTCATGAATATTCTTCCATTTTCACTGTAAATAGCTTTTCCACGCTGTGAGCCTCAGTAACAGCAATAACTTCTTCAACAAGGCAGCAATTTAAATTTCCTTTGGAATGTAAAAACTTGACCTAGACACTGGAGTCTCCAGTCTCTGGGGAAGGAGAAAGGTGGTGTTTCATAAAAAGAACTCTGCTACTTGCGCTGTTTTGAGGAAACCTGCTGGGTAGCCTGGCAGTAGATGAGAACACAATTATGGTTTTGTAGATGAGCTTCTTCTTTTCTGTGTCTAATTGCAAAGGCTGAAGGCCAACTCTGATTTTATATTAGACACTTTTATCCCCGTTTATAGAATGCATGTCCACAACTACAATATTATGAATCTTTTTACAAGAACTTCATGGTTGGAACATTTCCTAGTTTTTCCCCTCTTTTCCCTCTCCACCCTCCTTTTTTAATGGATTTGAACTGTAGTTTCTTCTACAGCATTAACACTGAAATGTGCCATATTACAAAATCCAATGTACTCTCTGCTAGAAAATACTAGCAATCAAAAGGAGAGCGTCTGTGTGGCGTGGATAATGATTTGTATAAAAGAGATGTCTGCTTTTGGAAGCTGGCAGAAACCCCAATGACATGATTTAACAGGGAGGAACAGAGCTGAAAATATTACTTTAAAAAAGAAATCAGTTCCTGTTCCAGTTCTAGTTCTAAGACATCTTGGTAGTGGATTACCATTGCAATTGCAGTTTTTAAAAGTAACTTCTCCTTTTTTTCAAAATTAAATAAGTTAGATAATTTTAATTACGTTTAAAATGTGATGAGTCTGTATTAGAAAGCACTGTCCAGTTCTCCTACCTGCCTCATTAATGCTTTGAGAACCACATCAGTCCAAGGCACAGCATGAGCTAGCACCTGAACTGTGTGATACTCCTCTTCTACATTAGAGCTTAAGGGGACATAACAGAATTTAGAACAGTCATTTTTTGGACTATAAGTGAATGCTGGGGCCTACTGTCCAGAAATAATATTTCCAAGCTCTGTTTCAACCCTCTGTAACTATAAAAGTAATTAAAAGTTATAGTTACATCTTCCAAAGAGGAATGTTACACCTTGTTAACTGGAATCATTATTTAGCATCTCTTCCATGCTCTAGGTTCAACTGCTCAACCAGAAGCAACAAGAAAGTAAAACAAGTGGGAAAAGATGTGTAGAATGGAGGCCATAACACTTTAGCTAGCATCTTATTGATAGACTATATTGTTCTTTGCCTTCAAGTCGTTTCTAGCTTATGGCAACCCTAAGGCAAATCTACCACGGGATTTTCTGGGGGCTGAGAGTATGTGTCACACCCAAGGTCACCCAGTGGGTCTCCATGGCTGAGTGTGGAACTGAACTGTGGTGTCCAGGGTCATAGCCCAACATTCAAACCATTATATTACGCTGGCTCTCAGGCTGCAGAGACAGGAAAATAGTCCATAGTTTCAGAACATAAGGAGTGGATTTAAAATACGCACTTCCAACGCTTAGAATGTGTCAATAGTTCTCATGTTCCTTCTCACTTCTCTGTCCATAACTGGTTTTTTTTCTTAATCTACCATCCCATTCCAAATGAAATGAAATTAAGTACCATATTAAAAGTATACCTGAGTAATTCACATCTGTTAGGGTCTTGTGGATCATATAATGTTAATTTCAAAATCCGGCTCAAATGGAGAGGAATCCAGCAAAGGGTAAAAATCACAACTAAGCAGAACACTGTTTTTGCAACTTCTCGTCGCTGGAACATGAAAGGACAAATAAGAATGTGTGAATGTGGGCTAAACCAAACATAAAGCTAAAAAGAATAAAATTGAAGCTGTCAGATATAAAGAGAACAATCTTAGAGAGCACAGCTATTAGATACAGAGCTAGTAACTGATGGTGCCTTGGTTATGCAGGGAGAATTACCAAATCCATTGGGAATTTTAATTACTAGGATACTACCACAACAATTTACCCTTCTCATTAGTTGTTCTACAGAACAACTCTAGAACAGTCTATGGCCAGTTTGCACAGTGATTAGAGTGTTGGACTTGGGAGATCCAAGACCGAGTCCCCACTAAGCCATGCAAGTGTATTACTCTGGAGCAGTGGGGGTTTCATTCATTCTCCCTCTCTCGCATCTCCCAAACCTACCTCACAGGGTTATTGTGAAGATAAATATGGTGGGAAAAGAGCCACTGTGATCTTACTGAAGTAAAGGTGGAATTTAAATGTAAATCATTATTATCTGATAATGTAAATGCAAATCATTATTATCTGATGTACATGAATTTCCAAGACTGAAATTTCCACTCCCAAATCTCAAAAGTCTCCCTATATCTGTAGTAAATCTTAGGGAGCGAAGCTGAAAACACAATTCCTGATCAAGCAGCTATCATCAAAAGACTTTTCATATAGTAGTCATAAAATACTCATAATGACATTAATCATTTTTCCCCATTATGGAAGGAAATACAATGATTAAAGTTGTTTGAATCTGGCTCAAGAAGAAAGAACTCAAAAGCATAACATACTGAGAAATAAAAATGTACAAATAAATCTTTTGTACATCCTTGGAGCTGTAGTTCAAGGAATTCAGAAAGGTTAGAGAGTGAACTAGCAAAACTGTCACACTTGTTTTGAAAAGGAAATAACACTGTCTAGCCTCTAAAACACTTTGTCTGCATTATCTCCTTCCATTTTAAAGTACCTTTATGGCTCTGAGCTTGCCAGAATACCTTTGGGTCAAAATTCACATTTAGTCATGCTATCTATTTTTGGAGTGCATTTTATTAAAACCTGTACTAAAAAGTTTTACAGGCAAGGCAGGGAAATACACATCAAAATGTCATCTAGGTACTGCCTTTTCTTCCTTTACCTGCTTAAGATGTTCACTGAGGGCTATCCTCAAATTACTTTTTCTCCTGTTTAACATTTCACAGGTCATCAGAGTGTAAAAGAATGCTGTGCACACAAGTGGCATGGAGAAATAGAAACCAAAGAGCCACCAGTCCTTTACTTTGACATAAAACTGCAGAAAGACAAATGTGACAAATTATTAGCAAATGTAATACTTTCTAGTGCCCCCCCCCACATTTTAGAAAGGACAAGCAAGGTCAGTCTCTGCCTGAAAGACCAAGCAGACACAAATCTGATATCAGAAACGGTGACACACAGAAACCCATAAAAGATTTCATATTCTCTGGACACTCTGCTGATGGTCAACATTTTGCCATTTTCTATCAGAGAAATTCAAAAGCAAGATTCTAGCTAGAGATAGCCAGGTTACAGTTTAGCCAAATTAGAACTGATTGAAAGATTCCTACAAGGAAGCCACCTTTCTATAAGGCTGGCTCAAAGCATTTTCCTGCCTGAGACAGACCAGCAAATAACCCACACCCCCAAATCAAGGTGCACAAGTGTAGTCAAGTAATTTTGAGTCCAGTTATTTTGCTACCTGAGGCAGAAAATCTACTGTGGGTCTAACCATAAATCAGCCGCCTGGAATAAAAACTCCCAGAATTCTCAGGCTGTCCCCCCACTGCTGTTAGATAATAATCCTATCCTCCTGAAGACCAGCTGAGAAAGTGGGACTCAATACTAGGGAGAGAAATGGCACTCCCAACAACAGAAGAACACTGAAAGCATGCTCATCCCATTTTGCACATGTGGAAAGTGTCTACTATATTTCATAAAACCTCTGTGGATATAGAAGTACCATTGCCACCAGTGGTAGTCTTTCCACTGGTGGTAGAGTCCAGTCCAAGGTAGTCTGGGTTGCATTTCTATTACTGGAACCTGTGGGGAAAAAAATTGGACTATAGCTCCTTTGTCAGCTGGGGATTCTGGGAGCTGTAATCCAAAAACATTACATTTCCAAATTCTGTGCACTGCTCACTTTTCTCTGAAATTTTGGTTAGTTTCCCCATGCATCTTAAAGAATATCTTCTAGAATGCAATATGTTTGTCAACTTTGCCTGGTGACAAAAATCTCCATGAACTATCTTGGCTGGAGTGTTCTGGCCTTTCTTATCTGTGTTGCTGTTATTTCCAGATAGGTCAAAGCTGACGTGCCCAAACTGAGTCAATTTTCAGATCATAAGGGAAGTAATATTTTTATTAAAATCAAAGCGCAATAGATGCCTTACTAAAGCCTGTGTCCCACTGAAAATGCTGCTCTGTTACCTTTTAAGGCTTTTTGTGAATGGCTTTGATTCCGAAAGGTCCAGGTTAAGAATGCCTCTTGTAAGTATAATTGTGCTCTGCTATCAGCTGAAAGATTAACCGCCTTGCTTATGTACCAGGCAGAAAGAGGCCACTTAAGCAAGCTCTAGTCTGGAAAAATGTGGAGTCCAGATTGCTGTTTCCAATGACTTTGAGGCTATGATTGTTTTGACCCTCTGGCTGGAATGCAGCCCTTTGAATGGTATGTGTACTATGTGACAGGAAGCAGGAGATGCCTCTAACAACCCTCTGTTTCTCTCCCAATTCACATTAAAAAGTGTTGGTTCTTGCAGACAAATACATTCAGTAAAACACTACAGAGATGTACTGCTCTACTAATGACTGTGTGCATTTTTTCTAGCCATTTCTAAAGATGAGTAACATAAACAGTCACATACCCACAGGCAAACACATGTGTGTCAAAGGAATCAACTCCTGAACCTTGATTATTAGTCACCGGGTGGGTTGTGTATAAAAGGAGACCCACTTTTTTCTCACCATCTTTTCTACACTGACTGTTTATTCCTAGCAGATGTCACTCCATTTAGTTCCCACACCATAAAATCATGATGCAAATGATGAGGATTATGGGTGGATCTTTGTGGCTATTCAAAGGAGTCAGAGGGCTGTGATCCTGTTTACACATATTTCAGTGGCAGAGCTAATTTTAGGATGGAAAGATTAAAGCTTTATCACAAATTAATTTGTTCTTTACAAAGATATATTCTTAGCTTTTTGCTTTATATTTACAAGCATTGGTTATACAAGAAAGATGGGGAAAGAAAGAAACATTTAATTCAGATCTTTTCATGTGTGGGCCCCTGAATGTAAGCCTTTCTTGTGTCAAGCATGTCTCAGAAACAGTACTATTAAAATCAGACAGAATGTTTGTGATAATGCACTAGTTAGCCAAAAGCCGGCAACAATGGAGTAGAATGCTTTCTTAGAGATATTTTAACCCTCAAGCAGAGGCCAAATTTCCTACATATTGGAGCAACATGAATTCTTTTTGACATGTTTGTTTCTATCAGATAGAGGTAGGTTAGATGCAAACTACATATCAAAAAGAGTATCTTATCAAGCTAGAGATTAGCTAGGGAAGGGAGGTGTAATTGCTCTCTGCTGTCCAGACTATCCCTTCCTATTTATTTATGTTTATATGTGATCCAGTAACAAAATGTTCTCAGGCTTATTCACACAATCAAACAGGCTAAGCCCCCCAAGCCCCGTGGGACAAGATAAGTTGAAAAAAAGAAGCAGGATGGGGGAAGAGATTCAGCCAATAGTCTAAAAGGGAACCTTTCATTTGTATAAAGAAAACCAACTAAAATCAATCTACTTCTAGCTGTAATCTGTCTGCTATTTTCTGTTAGCACCAAAATCACTGTGCTGGAGAGATAAAAAAAATGCTAGAAATAATATCAAAAACTATATCTAGATATTTAGCATTTAAAAGAGTAACACTGTAACATTGTTAAGCCATAAAAGCTAAAGCAAGATGTCTGCAAATGATTAATTATGGGTGTTAAAGCTTACATGGATTTTACATCAACCCAATTTTGTACTTTGATGTAAGTGACATAGGCTTCCTTTTGTTTTCAGTACAAGTCCACATGGAACTAGTTTTCTACAGGAAATGTGACTTTTCACATGTTCCCTAAAGCACTTGGCCTTTTGGGATTTGGATCCTAGTACAAATATTTGAAAGAAGGGCTTGAAAAAAAATATCTGAGAGGTTTCTAAGATAACAGGAAAGGAGATAATCATGAAATTTTATTAATGTTATCTCACATTATTTATTGTAATATTTGCTATAATAAGTATCTGGATTGCAGCTGGAAAGGCTTTCCTTTATTTAACCTTCATTCACTTATTTGAGACCTCCACAATGTGTTTTCCTTCTGCTTTCTATTCTCCTTTTGTTTACTCAAATTTGTACTTAAACATTTCCAAAACTACATGGGAGAGGGACTTCTCTGCAAATCAGAGTGCCTGTCAAGTGAAAGTTTGTTTGGAATATTTTTGGGAAAGCAGAAGAACAAGCAGTTTTTCTTGGGCAGACATGGAAGGGAGGATTTCATTAATGTACTGAATAAACAATGCATTTGAAGCCACTGTCCATAGCTTTACTGCAAACATTTATTTTGTTAAACAAAATCAGCCTATGGCTGTAAGTTTCAGCTAAAGAACGGTAGAGGGAAAATCTATTTAATCCTTTTCCATTTGTTTTCTACCCATCACTCAACCCCACTGTTTTTCCTTCTGCAAAGAGGGAAAAGAATACTGCTCTCTGTAGAGGAAAACGGTGGGTGCTGGGGTGGGATGGCTCTCAATATGGCAAAGTTCAGAAAGGAAAACACTTCATTCCCTCAATGAAACATGCAGCCCCCTTATGTAAGATTCTGCAGGAATCCACAACAAGCTTGAAAAAATGTTCAGAACAAAGCATGATGTTCTTAAAAATGATTTTAGTAGAAACAGGTCAACTGAGTGAGAAGTGTATGAATCTTTTGTGGTTTCTTTTGCAGGTCTAGTTTGTAGACAGAAAGTCTGAGTGCTGGTTAAAGCCCAGTGTATAACAAGTCCAGGTTCTAGTACGTTCGAACTTCTGGCAGCACTTTGACTTCCAAATATTCTCCCTGGATCTGGAGAATGAAAACCAGGCTTTTATTTAATGACCACTGAAGGAAATAGAGTGTACCTATTCTCTTCCAGTGTCAAGGAGTAAGAACTTTTTAACCTATAAACATTTATTGCAGAGAAGTAACTATTTTCAAATTTGGAATAAGAGGAAAACTTCAGAACCATTTATTTGAGCCTCTAGGAAAGTTGGACTTAAGAAAAATAAAAGAAAATGAAATCCAGAGGTGGAAGAAGCCAAAACAGTCTGCACAATCAACTTGTAGCAAAACACCTCAAAACTGCTGACCACAAAAAACATGCCCAAATGCAAAACACTTCTTCCCTTCTTACTTTAAGGTTGTATAGGCAAAGGAACACATTGCTCTGAGAACCTGAAGCATTCTTTAGCATTTCTGAACTGTGGCTGAAGTTTAGGATAATGTTGGTAAGGTCTTCTTGACAAGATGGCCCATAAGACTCTGAAACTCTAGGTTACAAACTAGTTTCAATTACGTAAGGGCAATCAAAAATTCACAATCAAATTCAGTTAGGCCATTTCACTACTACACTGTTATAGTGCTATTATTCCACTTTTGACATCCTGTGGAATTCTGGAGTTTGTAGTTTACTGAGGCCAAAGACATCTCTGGCTGAGAATTCTAAATGCCCCTCCCTAACCTGCAAACTCTAGGATTCCATAGGATGTTGAAAGTAGAATAGCAGCACTGTAACAGCATAGACTATGGAAATTGCTTTAGTCTTCTTCTGGTACAATGGTTTACCAAAGCAAAAAAATTTCATTTGCCTCACCATGAAAATCATGCACCTGACATTAGTTTGTAGCTTATATTCCATTTGACCTCAGCAGCATTTAACAGACGAGCGGGCAACCTGTTTTCTGATAGAAGCCATATTCTCTTGGTATTGTTCTGTCTGCGGCCACAATGATGGTACAAAACCCAATGGTGGGGGTGTTGGGGGTCATTCCTACACAAACACACCTTATCTTTCCCCTTCCCTCCCTATTTCTCCCTGCCCTCTAAGGGAGGAGAAAAATCACTCTTGCCAAACTTTGAACCACCTGCCTCCATAGGGCTTTTGAAATGAGGTCAAAGACCACGAGGAGTTAGGGTGATGGCTGTATGTGGCTACAGAGTCATAGGTTGCCCACCTCGACTTACAGGGTTGCTCTCTGTAATATAAATTGGTATTACTGGTGCTGGAGACCACTTCATGTTAGACTAATCAGCATAATAATCCAGAACACACAGCTAATTTCCTGAACAGAGTGAATAGCTATGAAATGTCCCCTACTCCAACAACTGAACAATCTGATACCAATATCTCCAAACATGTAAGAAGAAAAGAAAAAAAAAACACAATTTTTTAATGTGGATATAAAAAGAACTGATACATACATTCAAAAATGGGCTATTAGCTACCATCATGCAGGTAACATAGTCCCGTCCCATGTAATCAAATTTTATTGTGGTAAAGCCAATTGCTTCTGGGACAGCCAGGATAAAAGAAAGAATCCAAATGGCAACAATTTCAATAGCAGTGGTCAAGGGGACTCCAATTCCTTGCACACGACTCCAAGAAGCTACTGCTCGGTACCTAAAATAAACAGAGAAACATTAAATTTAAAGTTTCCTTATTGTGTTTATGCAAAGTTTTAAAGACCTAATATCGACACATTTCAAGATTCTTTACAACACATTTATAAGTTGTTTATAAGACTACAATAGTAATAAGTAGATTCAGATGACATTGGTAATATTACTGTCATGCAAGTGCATGGCAGAAAGTTTGTCTGCAACTGACTAATGGCTTTCATTTGATGCATGTTAGATATTGAGATGTCAATTCCTTAGCACTGCAAGCTAGGCAAGGGAACTGTGGAAGAAAAAAAAACTCTAGGAAAATAAATATGCCTCTGGGGACGAAAAGATGCAAATATAGCTACCGAGTCAGCCTTCTCTGGACAGTATACTATAAGAGCCAATTCCCTCTTGCTCGCCAATGCCAAAATAACCTCCTTTTCCCCTCAGAGTCCCTCTCAAAATGATGAACAGAAGTGCCATTGCATCACTTCCAATCATCATTTTGAGAAGGATTCTGATGAAAATGGAAGTATGTAAAGGTAGTGGGATATCTGCTGGGGCTGTGGGAAGTTTCATGCATTTTTGCTATACTTTAAAATTGAAGTTACATTAAAAATACTTCATTCTTCTCAGAATTCATCTCTAAATGGAAGTGAGGTCACATTCTGGTCACCATTTTCAGAGAGGTACTGAAGAAAATGGAAGCATTTGGGTTTCGATGTTTGTGGGTATTTTTGCTCATTTGGGAGCTTTCTAACAGTTTTTGGCCCAAAGTTGCCCAAAATCACAGAATTCCTACCCCTAAATTGGAGGAGGTGTGGCACTGGGAGGAGGGTTTGGAGTGTCAAACATGTGACGCAGGTGCCACACTTTCACCTTCCCTAGTTCAATGCTGAACCCACTTACTAGATAAAAGTAGCTATTAGGCCTACAACTTTTGAAATCAACCCACACTTTGGACCTTCTTTGTTGCTTGGTATCTAGGGAAAATGAAAAGATAAAGTCTTTACCTGTCCACACTTAGAGCACAGAGATTGAGGACGGTGATTCCCACAGATGCCTTCTGAATAAAAGGGAAGCATCGACAAAGGAATCTCCCCATAAGAGACATTCCAAAGGGCCACTGAGCATGAAGCTACAAAAGAGGTAACAGAAATGAGAAATGCTAAATAATATCAGAGTGCATGGACACACAGCTGAATTTTACACCTGTTCTCAGTCTACAACTCATTAAATAAAAAAATTTCCAGTTTTGCATATCATCCAGTGCCATCATTAAAAAAAGAAGAAAAAGAGTATTTTCATCATTTATTTCTTTATTTTATCGCATTTACACACACCTTGTAGTGGCCTAAATACCTGAAAGACACCAGATTCCAGCTGGTCTTGGAAGCTAAGCAGGGTCAGCCCTGGTTAGTATTTGGATAGGAGACAGCCAATGAATACTAGGTGCTGTAAGCTTTTTTTCAGAGAAGGGAACTGACAAAATCAACTCTGACTACTCCTTGACTAGGGCAACCCTACAAAGACCATGGAGTCTCCATAAGTCAACAAGAAACTTGAAGGCATGTATACACATACACACATTCTATGTAAAATAAAAAAAATTGGAACATGGAAAGAAATAAAAGTAGCAATAAAAATACAACTTAATCACTGTAAGAGAAAGAATCTAAAGTTAGGCAAAGCAGTGATCTGAGATCCCTAGTTAAAATCCTCAGAAAATATCATGGTCTTGCCCCACTGGCCTTAAAGCTGCAGGTGGTACCACATTTACTTGGAGGAACATTGTATAATCCATCCATTCATCATTTTATTTACCAGCAGGTGTACTGAGAATGGAATTTTTTTTTTCCAGCCAGGCCACCTCCAACAGCACATATGTGTGGCACACTGGTGGGTGACTGTGGGCTGGCCAGTCAGATAAATCTCTCTGGACTTGGTTGTCACTTTGGGCTGACCAGGAAAGGCACTCCCAACTGGGCATAAAGGGGAGCAATATGGTAGATGTGAGGGAAGGGATCTTCTCCCACTCTCTCTTTCTCTTCCTGTGGACCAGGCACAGACTTCAGAGACCTGCTTTGCGTGTGGGAGTTCCTAATAGGCATGCTCGCAATGGTCCCAACAGCAAACAAAATTGATTGTAAGGGAGGGAAGAGTGAACGGCCATTCCCTGATCCAGACTAGGTTTTCTAAAACATCATAGACTAAGAATAGATAGTTCACTCCAGATGAATATGTGAAGGCTAGATCAGTTGGCCTATGGCCTTGGAAAATCTTTTAAGAATCTTCAGGTGTCTACATTACTACACCCATGAACTACATGCCTTTAAACACAACATAGTGTGCAGGCTTTTCACAATTTTAAAGCCATATATCTTTTTAGACAAATCTGCAGTGTAAAGTTTAGCACAGCAAAATTCTGTCCACATATTTGTAAGCTGAAATCAGAAACCTTGAAAATTTCATGGCTCTGCTTCTGGAATTCATGAAGACTAATCAGACAGCTGTAGCATCTCTTAAATCTTGATTTTTCCACTCTAAGATTGTAATGGTAATAAACAAGGTATGGGTGCTAAAAACATTCCATTTGGATGATTTCTCTAAACGTCACCAAGCAGGCTTCATTTTACTTTTTATTTATAATCAATCTGGCAGTGCTTTTGCTGCTTTATAGAGATGCTTCCAATGATCTAAAAGCTGCACGAACACATTTTTAGAATACATACATAGTAAAACTCAGAGGTACAAAATGAATTTCTGATAAAAGTTTTTAGTGACACATATCAGAACATTCTGGGCTATTTTTGGCATTGCTAAAGGTTTCTACATAACTAGTTAAGACTTTCGGCTTGATTTCCTTGGAGCAAAAGCCTTCTCCTATGCCGGAACATATTGTGCTTGCATTAAAATCAATATGAATTTATTGTTAACTGGCCTTTGACTTCAGGAACATAGCTATGCGGGACAAGACATTTAGCCCAGTGCTTTGTTCCTAGTAATGGATATCCACAAGGCTGTGGGCATAAAGAGTAACTGCACCACTTGTTCCCAGCACTGCTGTTTAGAAGACTTCATATGGGGTTGCTGGAATAGTTAACTGTATAATCCAACACTGGTATTACGTGTGCAAGGCAGAATTGCAAAAGATGTTTGATCCAATGCCAATTTGCACAACAGGATGTGGGGAGGCTATTTCCATCTACACTGCAGAAGAAGGCATGTACTCCTGACTCACGCCTTCAGCTGAGTCTTATCTGGATACAACATTTTTTTGGACTGGCTTTTGCATTTCTGCCTAGCAATAACATCATTTGCTGAAAAAGAACATTTTTTTCTTCAAAAATAATAATATATGCGTTTAGAATTAATTATCACAAATTCCTCCTTCTTCCTGAAGTATGAAGTAAACTGTATGAGAGATGAATTCTCACTTTAAGGAACTGTCTTGGAGCCAGTTCAAATATTGCTAAGTGGAGTGTTTGATTCATCTATAGCTGATGCAGAATTTGGACACAGGGAAGTAGTCAGACCGCATCTTGGAAAAGTTAGTTATTGGAGTACAGTTCTTGGAATTCCCTTGCCAACATTGCTGACGGAGGATTGGAACCCTGGTTCCCAGAGCTATAGTCCAACATTCAAACCACTATGCTATGCTGGCTGTCAGACGAAATAAGGGCCAGGACCATATTTTCAAGTTTCAGGGGGCTAGAACAGTGGCCATGTTGGCTGAGGGATTCTCAGAGCTGTAGTCAAAAACAAAACAAAACAAAATATAACAAAATAAAATCTTTTCCAGGTTCTGACCTAGACACTCACGTATGTGTGCACACATCTTCTCTTTTATCTCCACACCAGTTGCTGTACCTTTGTGTGGTAGTGAGATTAAACGCTTCTGTGAGGTAAGAGGCTATGCTGATGGCAGCAGTGTTGTTGGTAAGGTCTCCTATGTTAGACAGGCTTTTGCTGAGAAGCCAGACTAAATGTGCCAACAGCTACAGTGCACCAGCAGCATCAGTGGGTGGGTGGGTGGCTGGGTGAGTGGTGACACTGGTGAAGGATATTTCAGAGACAACAGCAGTAGCATCATAGCTAATGCTTGTTAGTGCTATGTACAAGGGGGCACGGTAACTCTCCTTTTGAATATCTGTTACCACAAAAGCTCTGTCATGAGACAATCCAAAATGAAACAAGAGATAGTGTCAGAAGATCAAATTCCCAGGTTGGATGACACTGAACAAACTACTGGGGTACAGCAGAAGACAATTATGAGTAGTGTTGTGGCTAGTGATGCCACTGGACTCAAGGCAAAAGGATGCTCAGCTGTTGATATGCTCAGAGGCAAAAGGAAAGTCTGAGGTTGTATAACACATATTATAGGAATATGGAATGTGAGAAGAATGACTTAAGGGAAGCTAGACATAGTAAAACAAGAAATGGAACATATAAACATTGCAATATTTGGAGTGAGCAAGCTAAAGCAGACATTTTGAGTCAGATAAGTCAGATAATTACACAGTGTTTTACTCAGGAAATGAAAATCCAAAAAGAAATATGGTGGCATTAATGGTGAGGACAGGTACAGCAGAAAGCAGTCAAAGAATATAATGCAAAGTCTGACCTAATTATATTAATAAGACTTCTGAGAAAACCCATCAATATATACCATAACCCAAGTTTATGTTCTAACTAGAGGCAGAAGAAGAAGAAATTGAACGATTCTGTACTGGAGTCCAGAATGAAATTGATCATGCACAAAAACAGGACTTCTTGTTAATCACCGCTGACTGAATTCAAAAGCAGGAAACAGACCATATCAAAGACCATAGAAGACTATAGACTATAGATAAAGACTATAGACTAAGAAAATTTAGCCTAGGATCAAGAAATGAAGCAGGAGACAAACTGATTGAATTTTGTTCTTTTGCAAAACATTCCTCAAGCAACCCAAGAGGTGACTGTAGAACTGCTAATATCAAAAATCAGCATAAAGCTAAAGAACACTAAACCATCCATCATGCCAAAATACAACTTTAGGAACATCCCCACAGAATTTAAAGATAATGTAAAAAATTGATTTGCACTATTAAGCCTAATTGGCTGGGAACCAGAAGAACTCTAGACTGAAGCCAAGGACACTATCAGGAAGGAATGTCTGTAGTCAAAAAGAAAGAGAAACCTCATGAGGTCACAGATGAAACTTTTCAAGCAGTTAAGGAGAGATGAAGAGCAAAAGTAAGAAGAGATGGAAATGGCATCAAAACCCTGAATGGAACTGTTCAGATACTTATGTGCAGTGACAAGGAGAAATACTATAATAATCAGTGCACAGAAACAGAAGGTGACAACAATAAAAGGAAGAATGGGTGACCTCTTCCACAAGATCTGAGAATTCAAAGGTAAATTTAAACTAAGGGAAGGGATGCTCTATGACCAGAAGGGGTACATGACCAAGTACAACTAAAAAGATAATGGAAAAAGACATTGAAGAACTACATAAAACAGATGATTCATTCAAGGAAGAACCATTTGAAGATTAATCTACAATTTTAGAATATGAAGTGGAAGCTGCACTCAGAGCACTAAATAAATCACCAAGAACAGATGGCATACCAATAGAGTTGTTTCAGGCTATAGAGACAGAATCTACTCTGGTTCTAACTAAGAGCTGTCCAAAATACGGAAAACAAAACAATGGCCCAATATATATTCCAGTCCTCATGAAAAGGGACACCAGAGTTTGCATTAACCACAGAATGACTGCATTAATTTCCCATGAAAGCAATGCAATACTTAAAATTCAGAACTAGGCCATTTCCATCCTACATTGTTATAGCGCTATTATTCCACTTTTAACATCCTGTGGAATTCTAAGGTTTGTAGTTTACTGAGGCCAAAGAGCTCTCTGGCTGAGAATTCTAAATGTCCTTCCCTAAACTGCAAATCCCAGGATTCCATAGGATGTTGAAAATGGAATAATAGCACTATAACAATGTAGTGCCAAAATGGCCAAAGACTTTTACCATATATGGAGAAAGCAATGCCAGATCTCCAAGCTGGTTTCAGGAAAGGAAGAAGCACTAGGGATCATACAACAAACAAACATTGAATAATGGAGCACATCAAAGAATTTCAGAAGAAAATAAGTCTGTACTTCACAGATTATAGCTACAGATTGTGTAGCTCAAGAAAAACTGTGGATCAATCTTAAAGCAATGGGTGTGCCACAATATTTGATTTTCCTGACTTGCAACTTGTACTCAGAACAAGAGGCTATAATCAGGACAGAATATGGAGAAATGGAATGATTTCCAGTTGGCAAGGGGGTCAGGCAAGGCTGCATTTTGTTACCCTATCTGTTTAACATGTGTGCATAACACATCATATGTAAAGCAGGATTAGAGTCAGAGAACGAAGTCATGACAATTGGAGGAAGGAACATCAACAATTTATGATATGCAGATGACACCATAGTACTAGCAGACAATAGAAAGAATTTTTGAAAATTAATGGAGAAAGTCAAGGAAGAAAGGCAGGCTTACAAGTGAACACTAAGAAAGCAAAAATAATGACCTTGGCTTAGTCATTAATCAGAATGGAAACTGCAGTCAAGAAATCAAAAGCCTAGGACTTTCAAAGGCAGTTATGAAGGATTTAGACAAGATCCCAAGGCATCAAGATATATCACTGAAAACTAAAGTTAGGCTTGTCCATGCCATTTCCAAGTTCTGTGTATGATTGTGAAAGCCAGACAGTGAGGAAAGCTCGCAGGAAGAAAATCAACTAATTTGAAATGTGATGCTGGAGAAGAGTTCCACAGATACTGTGGACTGCTAAAAACACAAATAAATGGGTCCTAGAGCAAATCAAACCTCAATTCCCCCTAGAAGCCAAGATGACTAAACTGAGGCCATTTCTGCACGGGGTATTAGAAACGGTGCAGTCCATCTTCCAGGGAGGATGTCCACACCTGGGAGCGGACTGGGTCCAGACTACTTAGTGTAGTTCCGCACCTCAGCCCACTCCGGAACAACCCCAAGTGGTCGTCCAGCGTGCTTTTGAAAAACCTGTTTCTTGAGGTTTTTCAAAAGCATGGAGCACGCCAGTGCGAGCCTGCTCCCCTGTGCAGATTTGCAGGCTCGCACCAATGCGAGCCTGCGATCTGCTGAGGGCGGGCTTTAGGCGGGCGAGCTTCAGCAGTTGGTTGAGACCCTCGACCAACTGGAAGTCGCCATTTTTGTCCCCGGAGCAGTGTGGAGCAATGAGCACGCACTGCTCCGGAGCAGCCTGGACCGGACCAGGGAGCCAAAAGACCCAGTAAGTAGCGTCATGGGGCGATTCCCTTGCCCCGTGCAGAAATGGCCTGAAAAGTCACACTTCGAACATATCATGAGAAGACAAGACTCATTAGAAAAGACAATAATGTCTAATAAGGTAGAGGGCAGCAAGACAAGAGGAAGACTGCATTACAGATGGATAGACTCAATCAAAGAAGCCACAGACTTAAGTCTGTAAGACCTGAGCAGGGTTGTAGATGATAGGGTGACATAGAAGCCTTTCATTCATAGGGTCACTATAGTTGAAGTAGACTTGATGGCAATTAACAACACCTGTGTGTATAATGAAAGAAGGTGACAGAGATGATCTAAAAAAAAGCATCAGTCAGTAAGATGCAAGTATTTCCCACTGGCTATAGTAGAATCCATGTGGAATGAAGTCTGGCCAGGACTGTTTTTATCTGACATTCTATTGAAAAACAAAGCTGAAACCTTGTAACAGTTGCAGAGCTTCAGTGTGTTAGGACTTAATCTGTCTTCAAAGAATGCTAAGTGAAAAAAAAGGGATTTATAACCAGATCCACTGGATTAAGGAGAAAGAGTCACAAGAACCAAAGAAATGCTTCTGTGATAGATAGCAAAGTTCAGATCAAGGTCTTAGGTAACACAAGTCTGTTTTCCAGCATTAAATATCATCTAAAATATGGAGGCTTATAATCTTCACTATTTAAAAACAATGCGTATGCCAGCTAAGGTTTTAGGGTTGACTGGGACATAAACATAGTAACAGAGCACATATTTTCTTATAAGTCCAATTCTTTGCTTGGTCACTAGAAACCCTTAAAGCAGTGGTTCTCAACCTGTATGTCCCCAGATGTTTGTGGACTTCAGCTCCCAGAAGCCCCAGCCACTATGGTCAATGCTCAGGGCTTCTGGGAGCTGAAGTCTAGAAACATCTGGGAACCCACAGGTTGAGAACCACTGCCTTAAAGAGTTGCTGCATGCAGGCATAGATAATACTTGGCCAGCCAGACCAATAGCTTGATGCAAGGTAAGGCAGTTTCATGTGTGAGCTAATTCTGTACAACAAAATGGTAAGGACCGGGAGGAAGTTACTTCTTTCAATCATGCTGGCTGGGTGATTCTGTGAGAAACAGCCTCCCAAGGTAACTTTTCCAAGGTTCAAGGAGAATCTCAGGATTATGGCTGTTAGTGGATTTGGTAAGGCCCAGAAGTTGGAGTTCTGATATCCTGTCCTAGGGATCAAGCTCCATTGAACAGAACAGAACTTACTTCAAGTGTGGAGAAGAACATGAGTTCCATCTAGACCAGTGGTTCTCAACCTGTGGGTCCCAAGATGTTTGTGGACTTCAGCTCCCAGAAGCCCCAGCCACTATGGTCAATGCTCAGGGCTTCTGGGAGCTGAAGTCCAAAAACATCTTGGGACCCACAGGTTGAGAACCACTGATCTAGACCCTAAAGGCACCATCTGATCTTGGAAGCTAAGCAGGGTCAGCCCTGGCTAGTACTTGGGTGGGAGACTGCTAACAAATACCAGGTGCTGTAGGATATCTTTCAGAGGAAAAAAGTGGCAAAACCACCTCTGAGTATTTCTTGCCTAAGAAAACCCTATAGCCATTTCCACATTAGACTGTTATAGTGCTATTATTCCACTTTCAATGTCCTATGAAATCCTAGAGTTTGCAGTTTAGGGAGGGGCCTCAAAGGCCAAAGGCTTCTCCCTAAACTGCAAACCCCAGGATTCCATAGGACGTTGAAAGTGGAATAATAGCACTATAACAGTCTAGTGCGGAAATGGCCTATGATATTCATGGGTCACCATAACCTGACACGTGACTTGAAGGCACATAAACACACATATGCAGAGTCACATTCACATGCCCATCTCTAAAAGCTGCTTCCTCACTCTTTCCCTTAGCAATGCTAATCCAAAGAAAACACCCAATAGGACTAACAACTGTCATATCAAGTGGTATCTGGCATGTGTGAATGGAACGTCACTGAATCCATTACCCCAAACACAATTATTTCCAGTGGGGTACATCTTCCCATTCTGCTAAATTGATGTACTGTCAGGAAATCAAGCAATCTACATGTATATTTAAACAGGGTCTTGCAACTTGGAAGCGTGTGTATGTGCATGTCTGCATGCACTATGATTTCCAGAATCTTCAATCATCATGGTCTGTGGGGAGTTTTAGGAGTTGTAGTCCAATAAGTAATTTCTCCAAGCTCTACAGCATGCATGATGGAAGAAGGTAAAGCAATTGTGCATAGTGTAAACTGTAGCATATTTTTAAAAGACCTCAGTATGTCAGAACTGTCAATCAATCATATTATTTATACCCCACTTTCTCCTCAGGATAGGCACTCAAAGTGGCTCAGCCTACAGGTTTTTATAAATCACATAATAACTGCAGCTGTCATATCTCTGTACATCAGACAAAGAAGTCATAAGCTCTCTTTACAACTAAAAACTCATAGATAAGAGTGAAGCCACAACAGACCATATTGGCATGGGCCAGCAAAGCACAGCATTGTTTTGTCAAGAAGGCCGGGCTTCTTAGCTAAAAACGTGCTGTTCAGGATCCAATGAAGAGTGGAAGGACTGGAGAAAATGGAACTCAGCTTTAATATTCTGCTTTGTAATCCAAAGTGCCTAAGTGGTTCCAGCACTCTCAATAAGCCTATTTGAGTCTTGGCCATGAACACATTGCGTATCAGAACTCCAACACATCAGTTCTGACAGCTTGGAAGTGCTACTTTCAAACAAAGATCATGTGACTTGTAGAACATATCTTCATCATGGGCTGCTGCAGTTTCCTTGGCCAAAGGTCAGAAAGATGAACCTTAGGAATTAGTAAGCCATTTTGCTCTCTTTGCCCTGCATTCCTGCATTTTGTGAGCAGCTCAAAACAAGAGGAAAAGAGATCAAGCAGGGAATCAGAGAGCCGAAACACAAGATGTTGACTGCATAAAAAACAGAATACAGTACCAATACTACTTTTAATGAAAATAATGAAATAATTATTTAAAAGGTATGCCCATGATCAGGCCATTGTTTCATAGTTGTGTGCCTTCAAGTAATTTCCACAGGGTTTTCTTGGCAAGATTTGTTCAGAGGTGGCTTGCCTTTGCCATCTCTGAGGCTGAGAGAGTATGACTGGCCCAAAGTCATCCAGTGGGTTTCCACAGCTGAGCTTTCTTCACTATAATATTATGACAGATAAAATTTAAAGTCACCAAAAATAATAAGCTCACAGATCAGTCTTGGCTATGAATGTCACACTAACTGAAGGATTTTTCTATATAAAGAAGTATCATGCCACAGAATATTGTTATCTTCTACAATGCATTGAACAAATTTCAAAAGAAAAGCAGAGCTGTGTAGGCAACTTCAACACCAGATTGGAAGGAATTTCTTTGGGAACACTTTTGTAATTTGGATGTTTTTGTTGGTGGTGCCTTCAAGTCGTTTCTGACTTATGGCAATCCTAATGTGAACCTATCACAGAGTTTTCTTGCCAAGATTTGTTCAGAGGAGGTTTGGCTTTGCCTTCCTCTGAGGTTGAGAGCATGTGACTTGCTCAAAGTGACCCAGAGGGTTTCCATGGCTGAGTAGGGATCTGAACCCTGTTTTCACTCACAGTCCAGTGCTCAAACCATTATACCACACTGGTTTTCTGTTTCATAGTACTTCTTCATTATTTTATGCATTATAAATATTGTATTGATTTATAATATAATATTGATATATTATTTTTGTACTGTTGTACAGTTATCTTGTACAACTTTTTGAGTGCAACATAAACATTGATGCTGCACTGGGTGACAAGTTGCACTGTTAGCCTCAGAAGAAGACAAATACAAACCTCCTCTGAACAACTCTTGCCAAGAAAACTGTGATAGGTTCAGCTTAGGGTTACTGTAAGTTGGAAACAACTTGAAGGCACACAAAAATGCAAGGGAGTGGTGGTATTTCTTGATTTTTCAGCTTCAAGCCCAAAAGCAGCTTGACTGCCCTTGGTTTCTAGCCAACGTGCTTTCCACCATTTGTTGACCAGCCTCAAGTAGGAAAATGTCTTGGGCAGTGACAGTTAATGACTCCCTTACCAATGATGTGGTGAATCTTCTCTCGGCTTTAGTCTGTACTTTGTAGGAACTCCCCACCTATTTTGAAGATTGGATTCAGTTCCTTGTATAGCTCCTTCACAGTCTGACTTAAAACAGGGCAGACTCACCTCCCCACTGACACAGAAGCCACCACTAATAGGAAGCTATACCAGGTCAGATATTTGTATCATCTAGTTTCCCTAGAAGTGGCCCTCTCAGCTTCCATGCAGAACATCTTCCCTGTCACCTGCTACCTGATGAGTAGCATAGGGATGGGGGGATGATGGGGTGGTTCGCCCTGGGCAGCAATGTTTTTGGGCTTCCTGGCCCGTAGCCATGCCCCACATGCCCTGGCCATGCCCCAACACCCCCTGGCCATGCCCTTACACACAATGGCCCCTCCCCTCCTGCCCCCCCTTCACTCCAAGCTCCACCACTGTATCTGATCCTTTTCTGTAGAGACAGAAGGAATTGATTTTGGGATCTAGTGCATTCAAAGCATGTGATCGAACACAGAAATCTGATCCTTTTCCTGCTCTTTTTCCTCCTTGCTAACTCTGTTACCATTAGAAGAGCATGAAAAAGTTACTGTTCAGGATGACTACCTCCATGATCCCTCTATTTGTCATTGTAATTCACAGGGAAGAAAGTGTTCCACTAAATACTTCAATTTCAGACTGTTTATAGGTTTAAAGGTCAGAGACCTGGCACTTTGAATTCATAGAATTTTTTTTTTAAATGTGAAAGAATGATGTGATCATGGAGATAGTTCCAGTTAATAGTGTGGCCACCACCTTCTACACAGCTGAAGTTTCAGGCTTCTTTTCAGAGACAGTCTATTACACAGCAGATAATAGATACCCAGCCAAGATGTTATCAGAGGAAAGACAACTATGGCCAGACCATCTCTGTACAAGAAAGGACTCAGCTGGTATATCAACTGAAGTTGTGGAAGGCACTACAAATTACAAAAGTCCCTTGCCTATCCTTCAGTGTTGTCACATCTAAAAGCCTCCCCTGCCCCCTGCAATCCTAAACTTGGTCCTAAAGAAGATGTGCAATCTCCTATGGAACAGCCTGAACATTACTTCTTTGTTTGATAAGTACTTTACTAACCAACAAAGGTGTCAGGTTGTATAGATTGTATCTCTCCTGAAGCCTGTTGCTATTGTCAAGCAACAGTTTAGGATTTTGAAGTCTACATTACATTTCTGATGAAGAGGAGTGTCCTTCATATCTTGATAGAAACCAGTTCTACAACTCCAGATGTTTCATGTAGATTTTAAATGAAATAATAGACAACTTGTTTAAAAAAAAAGTCAATACCATAACCCCAGAATCACCTTTTGGAATTGCCTGCCAAGTAGGAGCAGAATAACTACTTCTAAAATACTAAACAATAGTGCTTCCAACATCTGTCTGGTACAAATAATCCAGAAAGATACCATGACTGATGTTTAAGACACAGAGAGGTCCAGGAGTATCAACAGGAAAACACTTCAGCTATCATTCTTTCAGCACAGTTCCCTAGGATGAGGTACGAATTGTATGGCACTCCAGATATTGTTGAAATGCAACTTCTAGCAACCCTAGCCAGCATAGTCAGTGGTGAGGACTGTTGGAGCTGCAGTCCAACAACATCTGGGTGGCTGCATGGTTACCACTCCTGCCTTAGAGTGGCAAAGTCATTTCTATTCCATAGTCAGCTAGAACTCCTACTGAAATGGGTCCAAAATCAGTATCATTTAGAAATGTTTGGGACTGAAGCTCCAACCATTTGTTTGTCCTTCCGAGCAGTTACAGTTTATGGACTGCACTCAGGTAAATTGCAATGTGGTCAAGATCTGATTCACACTAACATTTCTCCACAGTACAACATGCCTATTGAATATCTTGCAATGATTTTCTCACTTTGCCTGAGTTCACACCAGGGTTACGTCCATGACTCAATCTATTTTTGTGTATCTTATAGCAATATTCAAATGCAAGCAGACTGTTTTCTCATGGTCTCAGCACTTACTTCCTACCCAGCAATATACATCCTCCTACATTCAAAAATGCATATACATGTGGTTGTGTAAATAAGTCCTGAGATGTATATGCAAAGACCATCTACTAATATAGATCAGAACTTGGAATAGTTACTTTTATATGGAATTCAGCTCCCAGAATCCCCTCAGTCTAGTGATCATGCTGACTATGGGATTCTGGGAGTTGCAACCCAAAGTAACATTTCCAAACTCAGCTATGAATGCAAACCATAGAGCTACATCTCCCCTCCCCAAATGTCCTCCATTCTGCAAAACAAGTGGACAGAGCATAAAGAGTGCAGTGTTTTTACCTTATATACATTGATGGGAAGATCTATGATGATATAGATGAGGTCACCCAATGCCAGGCTAGCTATCAGCGCATTGGGCCCATTCCTCATACACTTGTTCTGGTAGATAATCCGTAGCAGAGTTACATTTCCAACAATCCCAATGATGAAGACCGCACAGGATATTACTGTATTGATGTATTTGAAAGTGCCATCAATTCTAGCACTATGTGGGCATTTTGTCATGTTGGATGTACTGGTAATGTAGATTCTGCCCGTTCCAGAGATATCTTTTCCAGGGTCAGTCAGGTTTGAATTGTGTCTGTCAGCAGGATCACTGATGACCGATCCAGTTACTAGCAGTGTCAAGACCATCCTGAAATGAAAGGCTTCCATCTTCAATTCCAGAAACCAATATGATCCGTATACTAATATTATCAAGTCTTACTTATTTTACCTACAAAGAACAAAAAAAAAATTTATGTTGTAACATCAGCTCTCTAATTGAAGTAGACGTTTATTCATTTTGAATTTAAAAAAGATTTTTGGAAATCAAGTAATCAGCATTTTAATTTTAATTTTAGCATCTGAACTGAAAGAAAGCTTTTCATGTTATTTCTTCATTTACAACACATACCCACCATTTCTATGAACTAATCAAGGCAGCTAGCAAGGAACTAGAGCAATAAATATAAGAAATAACAATAAAGGCATTATTGAAATAATTAGAAAAGTCAGATGTAAAAACCAAGAACAAACCTCTAAAACCCCTGAAGCAGACAGATTTAACCTAAAAGTACTATTCTGAGAAGCCTGCTAGTATAGAAGACATTACCACTTGCAAAATACATCCAATGTATGCTTATTTGTAAGTTTCACTTCTGCATACTGCAGGTGTGGAGAATCTATGGCTCACTGGATGTTCCAGACAACTCCCATAATTCTTTACCACTGGCCAGGATGGATTCATAGGAATTGCAAGCCAAAACATGTGGAGGTCTAAAGTTCTTCATCTCTGATGGAACAGGTTCAATCCTGGGTTCTGAAAGCCAAGTTCCATTTGCAGAAGGAGGCACTCATCGGTCTTTGCTCACTCTTCCTCATGCTGTCTCCTGTACCACCTCAAAAATCCGCTTAGTTGTTGTCTATACTTTCTCCTTGCAGCTCTTTGATATATCACTGCTAATGTCAGAGAAAATGTACTGACAATCAGAATATAAAACTACGAGGCTAAGATAGCATTTTAGAAATCTAGTGGTTCTAATGGATTGTTATTTGCATCCATCAACATTTGTTCACGGTTAATATCATTGATTTTTGTTGCAAGATTTCTAATCCTCAGTTCACTTGATCTGTACTAAACATCTATCCTAACAGTTTCATGTAGAAGCAAACCGCACTGGTTTCAATAAAAAAGTGTAATAAGTGTCACAGATATGAAATACACATGATGCATATTTATTTCTGAAAAAGATTTGGTCACTGGAAAGTCCGCAAGGCTACTTTATTTAAAATCCAATGTCTCCATCTCTCTTTCCAGTAATTTCTGTTTTTTTTTCCTCAAGAGTAATAGTTAGTCACCAAAGCAATAAAATGACTACAAGCCAACAAGATAACATTTAATATTCTCATCAGTCACGTAAATGGAAAGATTCTATTTCTTTATGCTGGCCTAATGTCCATTATTGCTGCAAGAAAATGCCACAATTCCCATGCCAATGGAATTCTTGGCCAATACAGCTCTCAGAGCACAAACCACCTAGTCCTAAGATTGCCAGAGAGAAAATTGTTGTACCTTTAATGGTTATGTGTATCTTTAAGTTGCCTGTTGACCTATGGGGACCCCATGAATTTCATCAGGTTTCCTTACGCAAGGAATACTTAGGGAGTTTTGCCAGTTCCTTCCTCTGAAATATAGCTCACAGCATCTGGTATTCATTGGTGGTCTTCCATGCAACTACTAAACAGGACTGACTGTGCCTAGCTTCCTAGATGAAATGGATCTGTGCCTTTAGAGTATTTAGGACATAACTAAAGGTTGAGTAGAAGACAAAACTTCAGCAACTGTTGCTTTTTACTGATTACATGACAAGCACCATCTGCTGAAATGACCTCTTCTATGTAATTATTTAGGCTAACCATCAAGCTAATACATATTTTACTCAGCCCTGAAAGGTAAGCGTCCTGTTTTCTCATGGGGTATATTTCTAATTGTGCCATGATGGTGATCACCAGAAAGGAATATAAACAATTGGGCTTAATCCCGTTTGACGAGGACATTGTATATACCAAGGAAAAACAAAACCAATGTAAAATTGCTGATTTTAAGGCTCTAAACTGAAAGATTCTCTTGCTGTGGAGATTCGGGAAATGTTGTTACCTGAATGCAATGGAAATCCTTAGTCTGGTCCCTGAATCATCAGTGTTTAATGAAACCAACTAGTAGAAGTCTTCCCTATAACCATGAAAGGTACAGGAGCCCTCTCCAGTTTTCAGTCTGGCAATATATGACCAGACTATCCATCTGAATTTAGCAGAACTTATTGCCAACTAAACATGCCTGGGAACTAGTTACTTGTCTCCTTTATTTCAGAGGGAGAAAGCTAAGTCCTCAGGCCTCTTGGCTGCTTCCCACTACTCTAGGAACTGAATCAATGGTTTAATGGTAAGTTAACACATAGGTAAATATAATTGATTCACTGGGTGTACTCTAGTTGGGACTAACAATACAATTATGCCTTAGTTTTTTCTGGACTGAGACCTGACCACAATCAGGTGTACTTAAACTCATTACAATCCCGCAGTGCACTGTGGTTTATATGTTACAATGTGTGTACTTACCACACATACTGCTGTCAATCCACACTTTTCCACACTTTGCATAAATCCTAACAACATTTCATATCACTTGTCATCAACTATATTAACATTTGTTTGACATCAGTGGTTTAAACAGCAACACTTTTTATAAACAAACAATACATGTAGATCTGCATCGTTTCACCATACTGGATAATAACTAGCTAGATAATTTTTAGTGGAAAAAAGGCAAGTGGGTAGGAATACTGCAGTGTTAACCCCTCTACTGAACTTGTAACCCCTGGACACTTTGGAGAGTTGGAGAAAGAAAAGATGGAGGAAATATACACACTGCTGAGTGTAACTTGTGATTTGGCCTTAGTCAAAGTAGACAAATATAGCTGGAGTACTTTGTGAAAGTCACTGAGACCGGCACTTCATTTCTACACACAGTGGCCACAATCAAGCATGATAGGTATGCCCAGTGAAGTACTGGGGTTTCAGACCCAAGCTGGACATTATATGGAAGACTTAAATTGGATCGCCTAGCCTTTCCATAGTTAATTCCATTAATACCGCTGCAGGGAGGAGGTTCCAAATCTGATTGGAGTAAGAGTGTAGACAATGGGGCTCCAAATTTCATGGCTAGGAGATACACAGAGGTGCAGCTGTTTAACCCACCCCCTAGCTGTTTTACTTATTTCAACTGTCCTCCAACATACCTGTTAGTGCAAAGGGAGAAGTATCAGAGCTCGGAAGTAACACATTACAAGTAACATTGATATCAAAAAGATTATGAGTTACAAGTAACAAAGTTATAAGGTCAGATTACAACAATGTGAAAATGAGTCTGTAAACTGTAACTTTTAGGGACACAACAGCAATATTATTTTTCCCATTACTATAAAAGCAGCATTTTTAAACTTTCAAAAAAGTTCTCCCATACTTTTTGCTGTTGTTCCTCCTTTTCACACCCATACCTTGCTGTGTGCCTACCCTCTATGAAAAGCAATGCTGGAAGTCCAGTTCATTTGGTTTCTAAACATAGTAGCTCAGATCTTGGTAAATTAGTTAGATTAGTTCTCCCTGAAATAAATGGAACGAACATCATGATTAACATCCCACTAATTTCAATGGCAACTTGGAGCACAATCCTATACATATCTGCTAAGGGGTAAGCTCCATAGAGTCTAATGGGACTTATTCATAAATGGATTTACAGTCAACATTCAACCAGCCTGGTGTGCGTGGTCTCACCAAGCTATCCAGTAAAATTCAGCAAGTTAACCAGAAATAGTCCTATGCACATTAATACAGAAGTGCTAATGAATTCAGGTAGAAGACTGGAGTGTACATCTCACTGAAACCAACAATATTTTTTAATCATGAGAGACAAAAACCTATTCCACTGCTTTCAACTGGAAGTGAATTTTGCTGGATTGTGCCCAAATCTGTCTTCGCTGTGTTTACCTCTAAGCAAATGCATTCAAGAATGCAATCCAAATTAAATAATTTTAATATTTTTTAAAAAGAAAAGAGACTGCATTACAGATGGATAGACTCAATCATTGAAGACACATCCCTCAGTCTGCCAGACCAGACCAGGGCGGCTGATGACAAAGTGGCTTGGAGCTCTCTCATCCATGGGGTCACCATAAGTCAAGATCGAACTGACAGCAGTTAACAACAACATTTTAAAGACCAAATTATCAGCTGATTTCAGTCAAGGCACTCTGGGTTTTCTTTGGTTGTACATTTTGGCTTCTTCTATGTGCTTTAAGTTCTCTTACAGCATGTACATGAAACACCAAACAATGTTTCCATGAATACACCAAACATTAAAACAAAACAAAACCAACTTGTTGGTATAATTCCCAAGAGCACATGGACATTTTGATACATAAACTACATACAATACTTAACACAGCTATCCTCAGCACACTTATTAGGAAGTAAGTTCCACTGAAACTTGAAAGATATCTGAATAAAGATGCTTAGTTTATTTGCATTTAAACTCATTTGGCCCCTCTAACTACAATGAGATGGAATGCTTTTTTAAAAATCAAAGTATACCGGCGTAAGTTTTGTGGTGTTTTTTTTCTTTCCCTTTTCTCCATTTTTTTCTTTAGATATAGTCATAGATTTCAGATATTATACTGATATCCCAATTCCAGCATATTTGTTTTACAAAAATCCTATTAACAGAATTGAGTGCTTCCCAAAAAAGTTTTTTAGGATCTCAGCCTTACCTTTGAGTAACTGCCATTAATTTGAGTAAAACGTACAATTCATTTTAGACCCATTGGATTGGATCCAGCTGTAGTCATACTTTGAGTAGACTGGCTGACTAATCTAACTCCCATTGCTTTCAGTGGGTTTGCAATAAGGTATGACTAAATCTAGCTCCAATTCATTTTCCATGGGAGCAGAAAAGGCCTTTGGTTTTAAAGAAAACAGGTTTTACTCTGCCGTCAAGGCACTAACAATTGGATTCCTCTTTGGAGAGAACCTATTAGACGTTTAGCAAATCTGTGGCAAGCACTTTTATTTATACAGGTGGGTCTTTCCAGTAGGAGGCGGGGTGGTGGTTCCCACGTCTTTTGGGCATTGGGTTTTAGTCCGAATCTTAAAGGCGCCCTTAAGGTAGCTGGATAACCCCATCTCCCAAATAGGTTTTGTACTTTGGACAGCTGGTTTAAAGTCTGGACTGAAACTGAGAGCAGATTCACTGCCCCCAATGACAAGGAAGACCCCAACAGCCACTGCCTGCTTCCTAAGAGAAGACTCCTGGGGTCACCCGGGGCTCGAGCCAGTTGCCAGCAGAGCCAGGCCCCTCAGGTAGAAAACAGCGGCGGAGGGCCTGCGGGAAAGGGTTTATCAGCCCCACCGTTCCCAGCCTCGCCGGGGCTGCTTTTTCATCTGATCAGCGCCCGCGCGCGCCTCCTCCTCGCGCGCCTCCCGCCTGCTTCAGCCGGGCGCCCCCATTCTCCCCCTAACTTCCAGAACAAAGCAAAGAGAGCGCCCTTGGACCGGGCGGGGGGCTCCGTGCTGCTGCTGCTGCTGCTTCTTTTTTTGCCTTTCCCCTTTCACCCAACAGCCATGCCTACATACGAGAAGGAGCGAGGAGAGGCTCTCGCCGTGACAAAAGGTAGCAGACGCTTCCTTTCTGCCCGCTCCCTCACGGGAGAGGCGAAGCGGCGTCGCTCCCCGCCAGTCGCCCGTCTTCGCTCCCTCCTCCTCCCGCCGCCGCCGCCACGCACCTTCCCGCGCCTCGCGCCTCTCCTGCGCGGACAAAACAAACCGCAGCGGCGGAGAGACGACACAACTCCCGCAAAGAGTCCGGCGCAGTACCCACCGGCCATTGGAGGGAGTCTCTTGGCAAGAAATACCGGTGGGGGGGGGGTTGGCTGCCGGGTGAGGGGCTCCTCCAGGCGCGCCTCGCGCCCCCGAGCCGAAGGCGCCGCCGCCGCCGCCCGTGCGCTGAGGCCGGCTGGGTGCGCGGGAAGCGCGAGTGGGAAGGAAGTGGCTCCTGGCGGCGTTTCCTCTCGGGCAGTTGGCCGTCCGGGGCTGCGAGGCTTCTTTCTCCACCTCGGCTAATCGAGAGCGAGGGAGCAGCCCCCTCGGTCCCCTCCTCTCTTCCCAGTTTCAAAGGAGCGGCAACGAAGGGGGAAAACCCTCTCCAGCCAAAACTGGGAGGCTGCCAATGTCCCATCCAAAAAAAAGAGAGAGAGACCCACAGACGGCCTCCCCGCTCCAAACAGGCAAGGCAAAGTTCTTTAACCAGTTCCTCCCTGGGATTAGCAGGAAAGGGCTGCGCTCATTCCCCTCGTGTAAAATGAGGAGGAGGCGTATCCAGGATTGGACTGAAACCCTATCCAGGATGGTGACAAGCGAAGGGAATCCCAGGCCATTCCCGCACTAGACTGTTATAGTGCTATTATTCCACTTTCAACATCCTGTGGAATCCTGGGCCTTTGAGGTCCCTCCCTAAACTGCAAACCCCAGGATTCCAGAGGATGTGGAAAGTGGAATAATAGCATTATAACAGTCTAGTGTGTAAATGGCCCCAGACTTGTCCGGATGAGAAGTCATTAAACAAGGGATCAACAGGATCATGGCCAGTGAGAGCCTGTCAGACAAGAAAGGCTGGCTGGCCCTACCAGTAGACAGAGTCCGGTAGGTACCTCAGGCCTCTGGCTTTCACAGAAGGTGGGAAAGGTGGCAGGGGAATTCTGGGAGACATCTTCCAAGGAAAGGAAATATTCCAAGTTGTAGATTTTGGGTTATCGCAAAAGAGTAGCAAAGAATTAGTTATGTCATGTGTGACTGTTGTATTTCAGGGCTGGCCCAAGACATATTTTGCTGGAGGCCAAGGACAGGATTTCCCACCTCCCCTTCCGCCTGCAAGAGCTGACTTGACTGGCAACTGAAACCGATTTCCATAGTGGGGCAACTGCCTCCATCACACCGGAGAGCAATAGGTTAGCTGTTAAGGGGTGTAGGGCATGTTGAATGATGTACACACCTCAGCCCACCCAACACTCTACTGCGGCTCCCAGCAGTCCCTGCCTGAAGCAACTACCTCGCTTTCCCTAACAGTAGTGCTTGACCCTGTTGCATTTTGCTGTCAGAGAGGAACAAAAGTGTGTGCAGAATTCTGCTCCCATGCCAAATTTTAGCTTTGGGTACTCAGTTTGCCTTGAGAACAGGTGCCATTTGCTGCTTTGCTTTCAGGCTACAAAATGTTTTGGGTATAGGGCAGCTTCCAGTATTATTTCTTGCATCTAGCAAAGAAAAAACTCAGAATGTCAGAAATGTGAGAATGGAGCATGAGAAAACACCACAGCATGACCTGGGTATGCATAATCATGGCCCCAACAATAAATACTGAATTGTTGAGAGAAGAAGCAGTGTCATACATTGGTTCAAGCAGTGGACTATGACTCTGGGAGACTGGGGTTTGAATTCTCATTCAGCCATGGAAACCCACTGGGTGACCTTGGGCAAATCATACTCTCAGTCATAGAGGAAGGAAATGACAAACTTCTAAATAAATCTTGCCAAGAAACTTTTGGATTAGAGGTAGATTCCCAGGGTGTTAGCCCCTTTTGTGAAAAAGATGAAGTCTGGTTCAATTAAAGAGTCAGTCTCCTTCTCCCAAATCTGCTAGGCAAAGTGCTAAATCCCTTGGGTCCCTCTGAGACTAGTTTCAGCAATGTAAGGCAAACAGACAGTATGCAAGTTAGATAACTATAACTTTACTAATTACTTTGAGATGTACAGATTGTCTAAGGCTCTGAGCCCTGACTAAGGGAAAGTTTCAAGTACAGCAAAAGTTCAGCAAAGACAGCACTCACTATCTTAAGAGAGGGAAGAAGTTGGAAGAGAAGGAAGGATCTCTATATGGCTACAGGCCCATGGGAGTTTTTCTGGTCATGTGGACTGGTTGCTTAGATTCAGGGATACATTGTTGACCAGATATTACAAATAGTGATTGAGCAAATGGAAGAAGTTCTAGTGAGACAGTACGTGTAGGTTAAAAGCATGTCGGAAACCTTTACACTGCCTACTGTTTACAGTCCACTGCATGAAGAAAAATGTGCAAGTCTTCTTCAGATGAAGCAAGTACACAATAAAATAAACTACCATATTCTTCTATATATGTGTTCAGCAAGAACCTTATTATAGAAATAAATGAACAGCAGCCAGTAACTGCAATCAATTGAGCTGGTCTTAATTTGGCTGGTCTTTACTTTTGAGCCCATTAATATGAATGTAGAAACTAGACAATAAGATGAAAGCTGGCAGAAATTGCATGTGCATATGTGCCATTGAACTTGTAGCAATCCTCTGAATTACATAGAGTTTTCTTAGGCAAGGAATAATCAGAGGTGGTTTTGCCAGCTACTTCTTCTGAAACATAGCCTGCAGCAACTGTCTAAATGTGGTAGGCTATGGGGCCAGAGAGCAGGGTAGGTAGCTAAAAAGATTCATACCCTTACAGAAAACCATTACTAGGCAGAACAGTTCTGTTTAACAATATACATCTGAATACATTACTTTTTCTGTTGGCACCAGGGTACGGAGAGAGGAATTTATGAGATAGGAAGAATTAAAATAGGAATTGTGAACTGATTCTAAGCACAGCTCATGTATCATTATATAACACAATTAGGGAGAGTGTGTGCCCCTAAATATTTTGGGTATCCCACTCTCATCCACATTGAATACCAACGTACAACTGCTGAATGTTGGCCTATAGTTTGGTGAATCACAAGTTTATTTAAATTTGTTTGGTTATTTTATACACAGGCTCCTTCCAATTCGTATAACTTCCCCCCTTTTTTTCTTATTTGTGTTGGGTGCTTGGGCTATTAGATCAACTCTTCTCACAAAAGGCAATCATCAAGAAGCTTCTGTAGTCACTTCTTAATTTGCAGAGCTCTGAGAACCATTTTCTCTAAGACAATCTGAGAAAGAAGAACATTCTCGATCATCCCTTTTTATCATTCAGTCCTTTCAGTCTCTTGTGTTGCCAAGCATGGTAACACACAGTTGTTTCTGTTTGGATGACAGATGCTGCTTAATGTCAGCCTCACCTCATTGTGTTCGGTAAATCTCCAGAGGACTTGATTTAGTTCTCAGAGGTAGTAATAGACAGGAGCCAATATAGTGTAATGGTCTGAGCACTGAACTGTGACTCTGGAGACCAAGGTTTGAATCCCTGCTCTGCAGTGTAAAGCCACTGGATGAGCTTGGGCAAGTCACCATCTCTTACCTTCAGAGGAAGGCAAAGGCAAACCCTCTCTGAACAAATCTTGCCAAGAAAAGTCAGTGATAGGTTTGCCCTAGAGTCACCATAAGTTGGAAATGAGTTGAAGAAACACAACAACGAGTCGTGAGACACCTGTTTACCAATGAAACATTTCCCCTTCCACCTTTTTGGGAAGTATTAATGTGTTTGTGCATTGGGGATGGGTAAGAATTTTGTTGCCGTTTGTTTTGATGAGAGGTTACCACAATAAGCTGATTTTCTCATATTAGGAGGAAAAAACTTGAGGTTTGAAAAAAAATTGAATGTGGAAGAAATGAAACTGACAGATGCTGTCATCCAGGACACCGAATACTTAACCTTTTGTTTTATTTTATTCTATTCAGTTAATACTCTCTTGTTCTCTCTTGAAGGCACCCAGCAGAGCTTACAAATAATTGAAAATAGCAGTTGGCTAAGATGTTAAATTATGAAAGTTTAAAAATAAACTGCAGTACCACTAAAAACAGATTGTTAAAAACAGTTTGAAGTACTTGTAAAACATAATTAAAAGCATATGGGATAAAAATACAGCATGCCACTATCAATACCATTCCAGCATATGACTTATTCAAAGCCTTGCTTAAATAAAACAGTCTTAACCTGTCTAGAATTTGCTCTCTGTGTATTCAACCGCATCAGTGCTGAATTAAGGATGCCACCTTTTTCTTCCTGAGGGGCTTCTCATATTTTAACTCCTATATGCCAAGGAGGCACAACTTAGTCCTCTTGATGCCGGAAATAGTTGTACCTATTACATTTGGCTGGTATAAACGGGGGATAATTTCTTGTTAAAGTTTTTTTTTAAAAGAATGTATTACAATTTGCAAAACCAAAATTATATTTAGGATAGAAAGAATCTCACATTTTAAAATTCAAATTCAGTCACAGAACTAAAAACTGCTATGATAATTTTTGTTTCAAAGTGGCAAATGAAAGGAATCTGGCAATGGATGTAACTGAAAGAAAATACTCTTTTTTTCCTTAAAAATGTATCCCTCATTTGTGTCACTGTTTTTCTGTTTAACATTCTAGTCTGTTTATGGGAGTGCAGAGGCATTTTAAGCCATTTTTAAAATTCAGTTAATGGATTTCTTAGCTCCCTTTTGAAGATTGCAGTCTGGCCAGGTGCACCAGCTGTGTTGTTCAGTGACTGGACAATTGGCTTTTGCTACAGTGCTTTTCAGTGACTTCAAGTGTGGGTGCCTTGGCAGCCAGCCACCTCTTGAAGTTCACCCTCTAGAACAGTGGTTCTTAGCTTTTCCTTTACTGGGGACCCCATGTAAATATAATTTGTTGCTGAGGACCCCACTTCAACTTAACTCAAGATTTAAATATTCAAATATTTATTTTTTCATTAAAAGCTTTTGGAGACTAGAAATCAAATCCCTTTTGGCCTTGAACAAGCCACTTTCTCTCAGCCTCAGAGGAAGGCAAAGGCAATCTTCCCTGTGAACAAATCTTGCCAAAAAACCAAACCAAAACAAAAAAACAACCAAACCTCTGTGATAGGTTCACCATAGGATTGCTATAAATCATAAGTGACTTGAAGGCACACAACAACAAAGTGCCACTGAGGGGGTAAGGTTTTTTTTGTAGCCATCATGACTCTGCCTCTTGAAAACTGACTTATGGTGACCCTAAGACCTTATCATGTGGGATTCTTGCCAAGATTTGTTGCTTTTGCCTTTCTCCGCTAAGAGAATGTGATTTGCCTGAGGTTACACAGTGGATTTCCATGGCTGAATGGGGATTCAAAACCTGGTCTCCAGAGCCATAATTTGGGTCTGTTCACACACCTGCCACCATGTCCCTTTTGGCAGGAATGTGGCAGTGAAGGGAGGGTGTGGGGGCTAAAACTGCTCCCTTGTTTGCAAATGAGGGAACAGTGTGGGCATGTACACATGCCTGCTGCCGTGTCCCTTGGCACCTGCCCCCCTTGCTGCTGTGTGTCTGACAAAAAGGACTTGGGCAGCAACAAGGTCTTGGCTTCTCTCTGGTTCCACTTTAACTTCCTAGACCTCACCCTGTGGAATTCTGAGATTTGTAGTTTGGTGAGCCACTACAGCTCTCTCTCAGAAAATTCTAAATTCTTCTCCCTAAACTGTAAATCCCAGGATTTCCATCAGTTCTAGCCAACATAGCTAGTGGTGAAGGATTATGGGAACTGCAGTCCCAAACCATCTGGGAGGCCACCGTTGTGCTATGCATTATTGGTCTGACCCTGTGCTTGTTCAGTTGAAATTTAATCTCCCTTATGGATTTATCTAAAGAAAATGTAGCCATTTCTGCACTAGGCTGTTATAGCATTATTATTGCACTTTCAACATCTTATGGAATCCTGGAGTTTGCCTGAAAGGCCCCTCGCTAAACTGCAACCCCAGGATTCCATAGGATGTTGAAAGCGGAATAATAGTGTTGTAACAGTCTAGTTTGGAAATGGCCTGTGTATAGAATGAGGATTCTAACTTTGTTCTGTTGCAAGTCTGGCTTATTAAGGTTGGTTTCTAAAGTGGTACATTCTCAGTAAACATCAGTAGAAACATATGTAGGCTTTAAACTTAAGGCTTGAATTTCTGCTTCAGCTCTTAAAGAGAAACATCTGTAAGAATATTTTCAAGTTTTTTTCTACACATGACATAGCTCAAACCATCACTAAATGATAAAATTGTTCAGTAACTCACACATAGTATAGAAAATTGGTTCCTGCTTCTACTGGTTTGGCTGTGCATCTAAGAAATTAAATTACAAGATGCTAAGCAACACACATATCCTAATTTTTTACTATGCTAAATTTGTGCTGTTTTTATTTTTTCCCTTTAAACCATTAATTAAAACATCATTTAGTAGCATCTGTACTGTGGCAGTTAGCAAGATAGGGAAAATTACATACCTCTGTCTGTAATGCCACAGGATACACTTCTTGCCTTTTTGCCTATTGCTTTTGAATTTTAAAATGTAACCAAATACAAAGCAGAACCCCAAGACCATAGAATCTCTGTAGATAACATCAAGAACTAGAGGGAGCTTCAAGAGGGTGTGTTTTCTCAGATAACAGCTAGCTCCCAGGTTATTTAGGGTTTTATTCAATAACAAAACTAACACCTGATCTACAAGTAAAGGTCCAGATAGTAAAATTCCTTCTGTATGCTTGTTACACATTGTGAGTAGACACCCCATTCAAGCCTAGTGAAGCATTCTGCACCATTTTCAGAACAGAGTTACTAGGTTAGAAGCTTTCCAGGTGATAAGATTTGGTTGGCAGGAAGCTGGTGGACAGATAGATGGAACATGTGGGAAAGTCTCATGTAAGGTCCAGTGGTTTATGGGAGTCTATTTTTTACTCATTTCTGGTGATAAATTTCACTTATTAAAATTTTATTTAATTTTTTTATTACTATTGAAATTTTATTACCTGGCTTTTATTGCCCTTCCTAGTCCCCACATGGCTGAGAAGGGGAGTGGCCTTTACCTGCATTGAGATCCCTCAGACCATCTTAACTGACAACAGAAGTAACATCTGAGACAAAACGTAGGCCAGTGAAGCTTGGAAAGCTTGCATGATATATTTTATACATTTTAGTGGGCCAATAAAGGTATCACTCTTTTGTGGATTTTGTTGTATTTTGGTGCATGGCCAACACAGCTACCTCCAATATGTTTCTTTACTCATGTGATATAGGATCGTGACAGAAGCAGTAATCATATTATGTGTTCATAATCAGCCATGAAATATTTCAAATCCTTTTTTAAAGAGCCCCAGTGAGATAGGGTAGTTATTTTATTAATCTCATAATTTTAAGTTAGCATAACTATCCTATAGATTGGAAACAGCTTGACCCATGACAAGAAGACAACCCTTCAGGGAACTAGTCCAAACCTCTGCTAAGCAGGAGGCTGTGTGAATTGTGTAGATCCAGTTTTACGATGTAGTGTGGTCCCTCTGCGTTCTTGTGGTTTAACACTGCTGTAAAATTTACTATATATCTATGTGGGAAGTGTATGTATATCATCACATATGAAATGCAGCATAGGAACTGACTTTGCTGCAAGTATACTAGTATGTCCATTTTAGAAAGGGCTGTAAAAATTGAATTGCTGGGGTCATCATCTAATTACAAAATAATTGATTAGCTATTTTTAAAATTATGTTTATATTCTGCCTTCCCTGCAATGATTTCAAGGTGGTTTGCACAGCTGTCTACTTCTTCACCTTATGTTTATAATAACACTGTGAGGTAGGTACATCAAGATGAAAGAGAATAATTGGCTTTAACTCACACAGTGAGTTTTGTATCTCAGTGAGGACTTGAACCTGGATCTTTTGAGTCCCAATACAACACTTCAGCCATACTCCTAAATACTTTTCTGCTCAATTTTGGCATTCCCCAAACCAATGCATTTGCAAAAAAAAGAAAAGAAAAGAAAAGAAAAAGTCAGGGTTGTGTGAAGAGAAATAGTCTCCACATATTCACACATACAGCCTTCAGAGTAAGGCCATTTTTGCACTACACTGTTATAGCACTATTATTCTACTTTCAACATCCTATGGAATCCTGGGGTTTGCAGCTTAAGGAAGGGCATTAAGAATTCTCAGCCAGAGAGCTCTTTAGCCTCAGTAAACTGCAAACCCCAGAATTCCACAGGACGTTGAAAGTGGAATAATAGCACTATAACAGTGTAGTGAGGAAATAGCCTCAGACTCAGAAGCAAGAAGAGCAAGGAGTGGATAATCTGGAGGACCAGGAACTAACACAGACGCACACACACACGCACACTGTTCTTTACTAGGAAATCCCTTTTTAATCTCTTTCCACCTCCTCTTTCCAAGTGTTCTGGGTTGCTTGATCTCCCAGGTGCAAACATCACAGCAAGAGCAAACACATCAAACACAAAGATTTGGATATTGTAGAAGAGGGGATGGGAGAGTTTAAGAAATTTTGAGGCATGGACTTCTCTTTTCTTTGTTTGCTCTATTTGCTTTTAAAAGTATAATGAGCAACCACTATAATTTCCTTCAGCTGTTACAAAGGGAATAGAAGAGGGAGAATTAACGCAGCTGAAAAGGTAAAGTGATTAGCACTCACCCTATCCATTAACACAGATACACACCTTAGCAATTCTGTAAGATTTGGATCTACAGTCAGCCTTCCACATTTGTGGGTTTGACTTTCACAGAGTTGATTATTTGTGAGTTTCTTCAACTCCTGCCCCCCTACTTCAAGCGCTGCTTTTCTGGAGGAACCTTACCTCTCAGCAGCTCTGGCCAGACCAAGCAGCCTTTTAAAAACCTCCCTCTGGTCCTCCAGAGCACCACAAACCCTCTCTCAATGCCACCCCACACCCAAGGAAGGAAATGGGTAAGAGATGGGAAGTATAGGGGCACCATGCTGACCTACCTGCTTTCCCTCTCCTCTCCCGGACCTGGTTTGGACCATGGTACCTGCTCTCCCTACTGTGCCTCAGCCCCCTTATCACAGAGACACACATACATTTTGATATTTGCAATTTTTCCACATTTGCTAGGGCTCTGTCACCCTAACCCTAGTGAATGTGGAGAACCAACTGTACTTTTAATGCTATATTATGCTTTCTATTGCAAAAACATTGTAACGGTATGACATAGCTTGATCACCAACCAAATCATTATATGAAGGTGAATGAATCTTCTGTCTTGTAAGCTGTTTGAAAATAAAGTGGCAAAACTGAAATCTGCAAAGTTCTTTTTTTATTTCTTTATTTAAATTATAAATACAATGACTATAACAGCCATAATCTAAAATCTTCCTTTTATCTTATCTACCCTCCCGCATCATCCAGTTGTATAAAACTGTTCCCTGTCAATGCTCTTATTTATATATTTTTCTCCGTTGAATTGTCTATGTTCATTAATAATAACCATATTTTCCACTAGCCATTTATCCAAAATCTCACTTGATCCAATGTTTAACAAAGGTTTGAATCTGCTATTGCTTTGATGTATATACCTGATAAATGGTTTCCATATCGCCTTGAATAAATTCTCTCTTATTTCTCCTTTCTCTAACCTTATTTTGTATGTTATTTTTTCAGATGGAGCTATGGCCCATATTCTATTTAACCAATTCTATATTGAAATATTCTTTAATTTCCCCCCCATACTTTAACTATCTCCATCTTTGTGGTACATATCAGAAATAGTATAAGGTCTTTGTCTAACAAATTCTTATTCCCATTTTCAGAAAGAGAGAGAAGAATTAATGTCCTTCTAAAAAGTTCTTGAACTTTCTTTCTACCCCACCCCAACAGCCTGTTTGACCTCCTAGCCCTGAGAAGATTGGGAGGAGTCCAGTGAAAGATAGAAAGAGAATGAATCACAAATGGGTGTGAGTGTATGTGTATGAGAGAGAATGACAGAGAAAGAGAGAGGTTGATTTCCTAGATAAACCTGCTTTCCTTTTCTCTGCAGATGCTCACAGTTCTCGCTGACTTGTTAATCTGAGGCCCTTTCCGCACTGGGCTTTTTAAATGGTGCCCTCCGACGGAGGTCTTCTGCACTATAGAGTGGACTGGGGCGGACTACTTTTTGCAGTTCTGCATCTCAGTCCGCTCCGGAGCGACTGGAACTGGTCGCGCGGCATGTTTTTTAAAACCTCTTTTTAGAGGTTTTTAAAAAGCACGGAGCACGCGACTCCGTGTTGCTCTGCCGCCGCGCTCCGGTGCGGATCTGCAGGCACGCACTAGTGCATGCCTGCAGATCTGCCAGGGGCAGGCTTTAGGCTGGCGAGCTTCTCTGGTTGGTGGAGAGCTTCCACCAACCGGAAGCCACCATTTTGGACGCCGGAGCAGTGTGGAGCGACGAGCTCACACTGCTCCTCCTCCCGATGGACTCAACCGGACGTCAAAGAAATCTAGTGAGTCTCGTTTCGCCTGGTTCCTTTCTCACATGCGGAAAGGGCCTGAGAAAGCAGCAATCCAGTCCCAATTGCTATGCACTCTCTGGATATTGCGCCATGCTGCCAAACTCACAGGCGTCCTTAAAGGCATACATTTGCCTTCACCCTTCCAGCTCAGCTTTCCTGCCTTACACAAGCATGCAAAGCTAGAACATTTTGCTTGACCTCTGCTGCTGGAATCAGGATAGGAAGTGAAGGGAAGGAACAAAGTGCCACTCCAGTCTTTGCAACAAACCAGCCAGGCTGTGCTAGCTGCAGCACATCCAGTCACAAAGTGTGACGGGTCTTATTTCTCCTCAGATTGGTTTTGCAGTACCAACCTAAAAAGGCACCTTGACACTTGGTCCATTTCCTCACTACATTGCTACAGTGCTATTATTCAACTTTCAACATCTGGAGTTTGTAGTTTACTGAGGCCAAAGAGCTCTCTGGCTGAGAATTCTAAATGCCTTTCCCTAAACTGCAAACCCCAGGATTCCAATGGATGTTGAAAGTAGAATACCAGCACTGTAACAATGTAGTGAGGAAATGGACCAAGTGTCAAGGTGCCATTTTAGGTTGGTAGTACAATGTAGGAGCCCTGGTGTCGCAGTGGTTAAATGCTAGTACTGCAACCACAAGGTTGTGAGTTCGATCCTGCCAGGCTCCAAGGTTGACTCAGCCTTCCATCTTTTCGCAGGTCGGTAAAATGAGTACCCAGCTTGTTGGGGGCAATTAGTTAAAATACATTGTAAACCGCTTAGATAACGCTAGTTGATAGGCGGTATAGAAATAACTGCTATTGCTATAGTGAGGAAATGGCCTTATACTCAATCCTAATTCCACCCTTTAAACACCACCTTTGTGTAAAATGGCCCTTTAGAACCAAATAGTTTATGGTACTGTGTTATTCTTTATTATCAGTGACTTTAGACAACTCAAGCTGATTCAGTAGTTATAAAACAAACTGTATCTTTTACTATAGCAACATCAGAAATAAAGTATCTTGTTAGGGTCCATATAGAGTACAGCGTTGTTACATCGACCAGTTTCAGCTTCTGACAGTCTATGCCAGTGGTTCTCAATCTGTGGGTCCCCAGATGTTTGTGGACTTCAGCTCCCAGAAGCCCCAGCCACTATAGTCAATGCCCAGGGCTTCTGGGAGCTGAAGTCCACAAACATCTGGGTACCCACAGGTTGAGAACCACTGGTCTATGCCAATAATTCCCAGCCTTTGATACGAGTTCTCTGTGTCTTCTCCTCAGTTATTTAAACACAATGCAGCACCCCTACCCCCGCCATGATTTCACTGAAGGCTCTCTTTTAAACAGAAACTCTGCCTTATATATATTTCCTCTTATCCATAAGCTCCTCCCATGCATACCACTGTTCTAGGTTTCACTGTTCAGATGCTACTCCTGTAGCCTAGCAAGCCACCATCAAGTTGTATTTCAAATAGCTGACTCCCAAAGCAACTTCATCACACAAGAAGTTAGGTTTTTTGGGGGGAGGGGGGATAAGGAGGACATCTCAGAGTTTCCTGACCTCACCTGTGGCCCAGCAGTGGAGCTTAGTTCCTGGACAACTTGGGAGAAAAGCCAAACGTATAGTATGTTCCAACAGTCTGAGATAACTGATGTCTGGGCCACTATGGGCAAGCTTTTCTTCAACAATTTCCCATTCAGCTTGGAACCTGGGAAACTGTGTACACCATGAGTTAAATCGAAAGTTTTTTTTTTAAAAAAAAATAGTCTGTAGAATGAATAATACATAAAAGTAGTAACATCTTGTGGAAAAAATTGGTTATTTGGTGATCTCATTTAGCTTTGTACTTTAGTGGGTTAATGCAGTCAGTTTAAGATAAATACAAATACTTTCCTTGGCTCTCTCTCTGTGTGGCGGGGAAGTCTATTCTAATGTTGTACTAGTTGAGAGAAAGTTATTCTGGAATTAGTTGCAGCTGTTGAGAAACAATGGAAACAGTGAGATCTTACCTGTCACTGTGAAAGGCGAGGGGCTTTTCTCTTCTATCTCTCCCACCCCGCCCAAATCTTTAATTTTTCCAATAACAATAACAAAAAGAGGCTGGAGAGAGAAAAATCAAGAAGAGGCAAGGTTACTGTTAAGGACTGTATCTCCCAGAATCCCCAGTCAGTATGGCCAACTTTTAAAGCTGTACTTTCATTAGTAGTTACATAAAAGGCTCATGTGTATTTTCTCTAAGATGCTTCTATGCATAAGGGGTTTGTTGAAACCTGAAAGCATGTTTGTTTGTGGGGAGGCAGTAGGCGAGATTGGACTGGTACAAGAGCATCTTACAGCCCCTGGGAAAACAGAGAGATGGCGGAGCAGAGAAAAAGAAGAACAGCAATCTGAGTCAACAGCACTGTTATTTTGTTGCTTCCTTCTCTTTTCCTGCTTCAACTCAGTTTTTGTTGGCAGCTCTTACCTTATATGTTGGCTTGGATTTCCAAGTGAATTCCATGTGCTGAGTAGTTAGCTACACATTGTGTTTACATTTGATGGGAGCACAAAGGTTTGATGTCTTTATTTTGTCCACTTCTTTTCTTAAAAGTGTTACCTGCTTGCTAAGTTACTTACATAGTCAGCCTAGTACTCTCTAGATGTATTGGACTGCGACACCTATCATCCCTAGGAACCATGGACATGGGCCAGGCTGGCTCAGGATGACAAGGGCAGTAATCTGGAGACTACCAGACTAGGGAAGGGTGACTTAGAGTTTAGTGGCCATGTAGCTGGAGGATGCTGGGAATTGTAGTCCAAAAAGTAGCTTTTCTAAACTCTGGGCTTAGATCTGTTATGTGAACAGCAACAGATATCTTTACATATTGGAACATCTGCTTAGTGAAATACCTTTTCCACTCTTCAAAGGTTTATTTTTCTCAAGAAAACTAGCTTGGTATCAAACCAAGAAGTTTTGACATTTTCCATTTCTTCATGCCAGCAGCTTAGACATATCCTAATAATAGTAATGGTAAGACTTGATCTTTTTTCATACATATTATTCATTTCTGGGAAAACCAGTAGGCTATTTTCTTGCCTATAAACATTTTATGTTAATTAAATATATCTGTGCTTTGGGCAAATGTTCTGTGACATATGCAAACTTTTGCCTTAAAATACAGAAATCCTTATGAAGTTTAGGGGAGGCCTAACCTGCATTATATAAAACCCTTTCTATGGTTTTGGAAATAATTATAACAGGGATTCTTTATATGTACAAAGTAAACAAGTGAAATAAAGATACACTTCCTGTTTCCCTCTCTTTTAGGGCTGTGCACAGAAAATATTTTTTTGTTTTGGTGCCTGCTTAATTAATTCACACTTGGACAGGAGGCTGGTTCACTTCAGAGCCACAGACTGGCACGGTGCTCCTCTTCATAACTGAAGCAGCACCTTATTTTGTTTTCCAAACCCTCGTATGGTTTCCTCACTGGCTGTAATGAGAATGGTTTCATTTGTTTGGGAAAAAATTGATGAAATTTTCAGGCTTTGTAGCTTATTCTGATGGGATGAACCATGCCAAATTTAAAGGAAATAAGTGATGGGATTTTGATGTGAAGCACATTTCAAGGTTGTAGAGCTTTTCTGAAAGCTGTCTGCATGGTTTTGTGGGTAATTTGCCTGTTATTTGTTGTACGTGTTGCATGCACACAGTGTTATAGTGGCTCTTATTCAGGGCTCTTACAGACTGGTCTGAAGAAGCGTGAATTCTTGCAATATAGCTCTTGTGTTTTCTGGGCTTTTCTGGTTGTTGTCACCTCTGTGTCCACCAGTTTTATCTTTTCTGTGAACTGTTTTAACAGAGATTTCATGGATCTGCTTTCAGGGTCTTCTAAACTTTTTTTTTTTAAAATGAGGGTATGGTTAGCTAAGATGGTCTCTGGTAAGGCAAATTTTCTTCTTTTCTTCTTCTTATAGTTCTACTGTTATAGTGGGAAATGCCATTTCACTGACATGCTATAACTCATAGGACGAGGAGGAGGAAGAAGAGGTGGAAATAAGACTTTTTTCTGTTCTGATATGTCTCATATTTTTGTTTATTTCACGCATACTTCATGGTAGGAAGAAAACATTACAGCTGGTGCTGGGAATTGGCAGAAAATAGTCTGATACAGTGTTTCTCAATCTTTGGTCCTCCAGATTTTTGGGACTTCAGCTCCCAGAAGTCCCAGTCAGCATGGCCAATCACAGGAATTCTGGGAGTTGAAGTCCAAAATTATCTTGAGGACCAAACTGTTGAGGACCACTGACCCAGTACAATAGAAACATCATTTGGACATTAAAAAAAATCCTACAGCAGTGGTTCTCAACCTGTGGGTCCCCAGATGTTCGTGGACTTCAGCTCCCAGAAGCCCCAGCCACTATGGTCAATGCTCAGGACTTCTGGGAGCTGAAGTCCACGAACATCTGGGGACCCACAGGTTGAGAACCACTGTCCTACAGCCTCTTGACATATTTCCTCTTCGAGGAAAGCCCAAGTATTATAAACTGTATGGAGAGGAAGTATGTGTCCTTTCTCATTCTTTGTTTCAGACTCAAGAAACTCAGCTCATCACTGTCCCTTTACTTTAAGAGCAGTAGGAGAGGCAACAGAAGTGGCAAGGTCACTCCTCTCCATCCCTGCATGGAGCTTGTGGCCAAATATTATTAACAAGGATGACTGGTGTCAGTGATTCTGCTATAAGTCTTCACCCAAAGTTTAAAGGAACTATCTAAGGTGTTGAATCTACATACTGGAGATAAAGTTCGGCACCTGGATACCTCCTTTAAAATTCAGAATCAAATCACATAATAGATGGAGGTACCCTTTCTGTATTGGGCAGCCAACGAAATGAGTGAGCTGTAAATCTTAGACATATTAGTTGGTCATCAAGCAGAAGAAGAGGCACTAACAACCAAAAACAAATGAATGTTTGGTAAGAACTTATCTGGCCTCAGCCCATGAAAACAGTCAATCTGTGCACTGAGAACTTCCAGGTATCAACACTGGTTGCATCTGTCTGTTTTGCTTTCCATACCATACATAATTTATTGAATGCAAGTTCTCTCTGTTATGTTTCTCACTGGATTGTACACTTGTAAGGATCACACAAAAATTCATGTGCATTATTGCACACGTTTTCCCCAATATATTAATTTTTTCAGCAATTTCCTCTGATATATCTCCCACATCTTTTTATTCACCCTGGGAAAAATACTGGCATTGGCTTCAGGGGTGGCTTCCATCCCATGTTAAACAGCAACATGAGAGATGGGGATTTTCATTTGGGAAGAAAGAGCAATACCTTCCTCCTATCCTGCTGATCTTAATTCTCTCCTGGCAGATATTTTAAAAGAGAAAAACAGACACACAAATGCAAGTAATATGTTTAACATAATACGTAATAGGGACATAGGGCCAAGCCAAATGTTACTCTAAACAGAGCATTAGAAATCATGTCAGGTTTTTTGGGGGAAGGAAGTGTAATTGTGTATGTGGGGGGAGAGAGAGAGGTTGATTTTCATTGGGATTGGAGCATAAAAGAAGTGGAAATGTAAGACTTCTTTCTTGCAGCTAGAGTATTGGTGACAATCCCATCCCTGCTTTGCTTCACTACTAGTTCTGCCTATGACTAAAACAAGCATGGCATCATGAAAGGAGGAGTCCTTTAAGTGAGCCAATAACTCAGGCAAATGTTGAGTTGTTCTGTTTCTGGATTTCCCACCTTGACCCTTTCTGCAGGAGGCTCTCATCCCAGCATGGGGACAGGAGAGGAGTAGGACCACAATGACACTTCCACAAGACTTTGTTGTGGCCGCATCCTTCTCCCATCGCCAGCCAGAATGATCATGGAGTAAATCATTGGTGGGTTTTCCCTGTCAATGACCCCCAATTATGTGACTGTCCTGCACTTACCTGCCCTGTGGAAGGCCTGGAAGCACAATGGAGGTGCTTCCTGCCCCAGCAATGCAAGGGAAAGTAACTGGCTGTGCTATGGAAAGAAGAGGTGTGTCCATCATGCTCCCTTCTGCAGGGAGCCAGTCCAGTACGGAAGAGAGAGTTCCTGTTGCACTCCCTTCCTGGCAGAAGTGCTGGTGGGATCATGACCAGAGGATGAGGTGTGGAAAGAGCCCTTGTTACTGCTGTTGCTGTCCCACACCTAATCACGCCCTAAATATACTGGGCTATCTTCCAGTATTCTTTTTCCTATCTGGGATGGGAGGGATTTCCATCTCTCCCCACCACCTCCTCTATGAATTCAGCTCCTGCACACAAATTCCTCCCTGAAGTATCCACATTCTCTGTCCAGAGTTTTTTTAAATAATCTTTTTGTTATAGTCATGGTGCTGAGGTGCTACAGCACTTTTGCACTAGAAATGTAAATAAAAGAGGGAAAGAAGGAAAACAAGAACCATTCAGTCTGGTAACTGGAAATGTAATGAGGAAATGAAGGCCAATGGAACACCTTCTGGCAAAAGCAAAACCCCCAGTATTATTATCATTATATTTATTTGTACCCTGCTTTTCTCCTAAAATTGAGACTCAAAGTGGCTCACAAAAGGTGACTTTTAAAGTAAAATTAAACTATTCACCATATTAAAACAATTCAAACCTCAAGTTAAAAGAATACAATGGCCATTTCCACACGGAGTAATAAAAATGGTACAGTGCGTCCTCCACGGAGGAAGTCTGCACCTTGGAGCGGACTGGGTCCAGACTACTTAGTGTAGATCCGCATCTCAGTCCGCTCCGGAACGATCCCAAGTGGTCCTCCAGCATGCTTCTGAAAGACCTGATTTTTCCGGTCTTTCAAAAGCATGGAGCGCGCCACTGGGAGCCTGCTCCCTTGTGCAGATTAGCAGGCTCGTACCAATGGAAGCCTGCGATCTGCCGAGGGAGGGCTTTAGGCTGGCGAGCTTCAGCGGTTGGTTGAGACCCACGACCAACTGGAAGCCGCCATTTTGGACACCAGAGCAGAGCGGATCGACGACCACGCACTGCTCCGGAGCAGCCTGGACTGGACCGGGGAGCCAGAAGATCCGGTAAGTAGCAGCGCAGGACAATTCCCTCGGCCCGTGCGGAAACGGCCAGTGTAATTTTAAAAAGATAAAAAGCCATTAAAGACAGTTCAGTTAAAACAACAGAGCATCTCCAAGAGCAGTGGTTCTCAACCTGTGGGTCGTGACCCCTTTGAGAGTTGAACAACTCTTTTACAGGGCTCGCCTAAGACCATCAGAAAATACGTATTTCCGATGGTCTTAGGCTCCATTCCCTCCTTGGTGGTGGTGCACAAGCACGAGCCATGCGCTCGCGTCCTCCTGCCCCTTTGGGGTTCCTGGTCCAAAGGGGGCAGGAGGATGCGAGCGGCTGGCTCGCGCTTGCGCACCACCACTCCTGGGCCTTTTCCACACATTACCTTATCGCGGAGGTGGGGGGTGCCCTCTCTTCGCTGCTCCTTTGTCCCACAGCTGGCTTCCTAGTCGTGCAACTGCCCTGCCCCTTTCTTCCACAGTGAAGCCTGGGAGCTGTAGGCTGCACTGGGGGAGGAAGGGGCAGGGTGGTCGCGTGACCAGGAAGCCAGCTGCAGGACGAAGGAGCAGCGAAGAGAGTGCCTTGCGCAAGAACCTGCTTGCGCGAACGGCACCCCCCACCTCCGCAACAAGGTAATGTGTGAAAAAGGCTCAGGAGTGGTGGTGCACAAGTGCGAGCCACGTGCTCGCATCCTCCTGCCCCCTGTTCAGAAGGGACTGAAATAGCTCCCCTTCTCCGCTACCGGGAGAACCTCCCGTCTGACGGGCCAGCTTGGGGGGCGGCAGCAGCACGGGGGGCAGGCCCCTCCTCGCCACAGCCCCTGCCCCACTCGCCATGGAGGGGGGTGCTGCAGAAGGGCTGGGGGGCTGCAAGGCGGTGCTTTTTTGGGGGAGCGAGCTGCGCCCAGTGCAAAAGACAAAGGCGCTGGGATTCCTCCCCCCAGCCAGGGTCGACACTCTGGAAACTTTTCCCACATTGTCCCCCCCAGCGGAAATGAGAGCAAAGCAGAAGCAGAGCCTGGGCGGGTTCTCGGAGTTTTTTCCCGGGGGAGACGTGCAGCTCCTCTTTCCCTCCCTGCCTGCCCCCCCGTTCCTGGCTGGTGAGGTGGCCTTTGCCGGTGGGGGGCATTGTAAATAATAAATAAATAATTTTATGGTTGGAGGTCACCACAACATGAGGAACTGTATTAAAGGGTCGCGGCATTAGGAAGGTTGAGAACCACTGTCCTAGAGCATTCCTTAAAAGTTTTTTTGTTTCCAAAGCCTTTCAGAATTAAAAGGTTTTAGCCTGACAACAGGACAGCAAGGAAGAGACCATTTGGCCTCACTGTCAAGAGAGTTCTAGAGTCTAGGGGCAGCCCCTGAGGCCCTCTCTTGTGGGTCCCCCGCTGACCATGCTTGCAATAACAATGGGACTGAGAGAAAGGCCTCTCTCAATGATTTTAGGGCCCCAACAGGCTTATGCAGGGAGATATGGTCTGCTAGATAGCTTGGACCCGAACCATATAGTGCAGTGGTTCTCAACCTTCCTAATGCAGTGACCCCTTAATACAGTTCCTCATGTTGTGGTGACCCCCAACCATAAAATTATTTTCGTTATTTATTTATTTATTTATTTATTTGTTAGTTAGTTAGTTAGTTAGTCAGTTATTTCCAATATCGAATAGATTGGAAACACTGCCCTAAATCACTGCTCTGGATAGACTTCTTATGCCTAAAAACTGGTAACCCTCCCCCTTTTTTTTAAGCACAGAAAGCATCCATAAATGCCAGAATTAAGGCAGTAGTTCTAGTTCTGAATGTTAGGTTTCCAGAGTTCAAAAAGCCAGCCACTCCCAAAGGCAACGCCGAAACAGCCCACATTTTACATGAGGCGCAGGGAGGAAAGGACAGGGAGAGAGGAAAGACAGCAGCGGCATAAACAGACGTGTTTGTTTCACTCCCACCCTCCCTCTCGCCCTTAAAGGGAGCGCGGCTGCTCGGATGCTCGCACTCCCACGTCACATGGGCGCCCCTTCCTTTCTCCTTTCATCCCTCTGGGGGCTCGGGAGTGGGGTGCGATACCCGCTGTAGCCCCTCGACCACGCTACACCCGCGAGACCCTCTCGGTCTCCCCACCTTTGCCCCCCACCCGGCAGGGAAAGATGGGGAAATGTCCCCACACATGCCCAGCACGCCTCCTCTCACCTCCTGCCAGCGTGAGGTCTCCTCTTGCCACCTCTGCTGCCCCCCACCCGGCAGGGAAAGACGAGGAAACGCCCAGCACGCCTCCTCTTCCCTCCTCCCAGCACGGGGTCTCAGAAACAGCGCTCCCTTTGGCTGTGAGGCCGCCTTCTTTCAAAAGGGAGCGGGGCAGGATAGAGGAGCGGCAACCCCTGTGAAATGGTCATTCGACCCCCAAAGGGGTCACGACCCACAGGTTGAGAACCACTGATATAGAGCTTCATAAGTCATAACTAGCATTTTGTGCTCTGAAAGAAACTGACAACCGGTGGGGCTGTTTTAACAAAGGTGTAATATAGTCTCTGTAACTTGCCGCAGTTTATGGTTTGGCTGCAGCTCTTTGGATCAGCTGAAATTTATGAATGCTCTTCAAATGCAGCCTTAAGTTGAACACATTATGGGCATTCAAACAGAATGTAAACAAGGCATGTATCACTGTGGCCAGATCCAATATCTCAAGGAATGCACACAGTTGGTGTACGAGCTTTAAATCTGAAAAAGAACTCCTTGCCACCACAGGTCTCCAGGTCCTATGCTGAGTCCAGGAGCACACTCAAACTGGGAACCTGTATCTTCAGGGGGAGTATAACTCCAGCTAACATAGACTGAACCCCATTCTCTCATCTGCTTTTCAACTGACCAGAAGCATCTCTGTCTTGTCTGGATTAAGTTCAATTTGTTTGCCTTCATCTAGTTCATCTACTGGCAGACACTGGTTTAGGACCAAGAGAGACTCCTTGGGTTGGGGTGGAAAGGAGTAGTAGAGTTAAGTGTCATCTGCATATTGATGGCACCATACCCCAAAATTCTTGATGACTTCTCCCACCAGTATTAAATAAAAATGGAGGACAAAACAGAACTCTGAGCAATCCCACAAGCTATGGCCAGAAGGCTGGACAGGAATCCTCCAGCACCAATTTCTGGGTTCGCCTCTCTAAGAAGGAATGGAGCCAGTGTAAAACGGTGCCTCCAGTTCTCATCCTAGCAAGCTGGCCTATAATGATATCATAGGCCAATGGTATTGAAAGACACTGAGAGGTCTAGCAAAACCAACAGGAACATGCTTCCTCTGTTCAGTTTCCTGAATAGGTTGTGTACCAATGTGACCAGAGCTGACTCTGTCCCATATACGGGATTGAAATCAGATGTATCCCTACCTTATTAGACACTCCTGGGACAGGGGGAAAAAAACTTGCCCTGGGTTTAAAAAAGTCAAAGCCTGTCCCAGAAGTTCACAAGGACAAGGAAATGAAGTATGTTGTATGGATATTTTTTTAAAATCCCAAAATGTAGAGGTATAACTTCCATCAAATTCCAAGGCTTTTGACTAGTCAGGATGAGCTCTTCAGTTCTTCTGCACGACCTAAGCATGCTTATAGTTTTGGAGGGAAAGAATTCAGTCTTTCTGGGCCAGCCTCAGATCTTTTTCTGGCTGAAGGCAAAGACCAAGATGGACACATATGCATGCATTTTGTCTAGAGAAACTGATGGTACTGCAGATGGGACAGCAACAAGCTGCCTTAGGGTGTGCAGGCCAGTGTGACACACAGAGGCTTATCCTCAAACAGAGGATAATGTTGAGGGAATTCTCACAATTGCTGCCTTTACTTTGCCTATTGGTAAGTCAGCTTTGCTATCTTGCAAATAGTGTAAACTTAGGTAAAGATCAATGTTCTCAGTTAATTTTTCATGTAAGGGTCCAAGCTAGGAGACATTCATCCTGATTATAAAAAAAAAAACGCTTTGTGACCACATCATACAGTACCTTGACTAGTCATCTCACAGTATAGATACAGATGTAGTTCATTCATCTAACCTAAAAGAACTATGTAATTTCACTTGACTAGAACTAAAACCAGGTAACATAGCAGGGTGGGGGTTGTGAATTGAGTGGGCTTCCATATTTTGTTGGACTGCATCTTCTAACTGCCCTAACCTGCAGAACCCATGCTGAAGTGTGGTGGGAGTTGAAGTCCAAAAAGATTTTCAGGGCCATGTGATTCCCATGCCTCTAAAACAGAAATGACACAGTTTGGGTTAAGGTTTCCAGTGCTAAATCGGAAAGTGCTCATTTGAGCCAATGAAGTTTCATTTCTTACCTATGTAATTCCTCAATCTTGGAAGCTTTCTGCCCCATTACTTCACATGTCTGGACTGATAGCTTAGGACAAAATTTCCCAAGAATCTAACAAAAAGGATGACCGCCAAGGTTCCCCCTAGAGATATTTTGCATTTTTACAAACTGCTCATTTCCAGTTGAAGCCTGTGGTTTTGCAAAAGAGCAGAGTGTCCTGTGGGACCAGCAAAGTTTCAAGGCAATTTCATTTGCTGTCTTAATGGTTATGTAATTTGCTTATTAACAGGGTGACCTGAAACTCTATCTGCCTTCAGACTCCAACTTTTAAAACCTGATCCAAAAAACCATTTAGTTGATGAAAGTTCTCGCAGAACTTAGTTTCTAGTAGATACACTTTGGCCCAATGAGAGGCAATAGTGGAGATACACAAATGCATCTTTGGTTTTTGTCTTAGCTTTTTTAAAACAAACCATTGGAGGCCAAATTTCATATCAAAATTGTAATATAATGGGAATATCCCTGCTTTATTTCCTTGCTCTCTCCCCACCCGCATGTTGTGGTAGGAAAACTATATGGGTGTTTTCTTGTTCCTTTCAGCGCAAATAGAAGCTTTCAGGCAGAATTTGGACAGGTACCTTTGGACTACAAATCCCAGAATCTTCCAGCCAGCATGTCACTGGACTCTAGGAGATATCATCTACAAATATAATTTCCCCAAATTTATTTACAGGGATGGAAACTCTTACCATGGAAAAGGTTTATTTCAATCCCCCAATGCTATGGTCTCCATCCAGGATGCCCTGTGCCCCTACAGGATAAATAAATGAAGAGACAGGAATGTATTCTTGCTCTCTCCGTTGTCAGATGTAGTTTGTCATTTCGGGCTGGGGTGCTAGGGAAACATGAGCAGGGCACAGTTGAGTGGAATGTAATGCAGGAATATTATGGCTACAATAACTATTCCAGGTTCTGGTCTTCCTCATTCATATGTCTTCCCTCTCCCTTACAAAAGCTTGCGGTTGTAAAAATGACATCAATACAAATATGCTGTGGACAATGTCTTTATTAGCATGGCATGTCTGGAACTACTAACCACAGGATTTAGATTCTTCTCAGGAAAACCTCTATGTTTTGTGAGCGCATGCATTTCCTCCCTTTTTAAAAAAGATTTTATTAAAACTTTACAAACATAAGAAAGAATCCGATTATATGCAAAAAAAAAAAAAAGAAATAACAAAGAGAGCAAAAGAGAAAAAAAGATAATGAAGAAAAAGCAAAGATAATAAAGAACAATAAGGAAAAAATATACATTGACTTCCAGCTTTCCTAATATAGATTATATATGACTATATAAAATAAGTTCTTCATTTGTAAATACCATTCAGATATTTAGACTGCATATGGTTTCAAAAAAAAAATCTAATTATCAAAATCTATAGTTGATATAGTATACTTCTTTTTCTTGCAAAAAACCCAACAAAGGTTTTCAGATTTTGAAAAAAAAAATCACTAATGATTTTTCTCTTACCAATGTTAATGGTTTTATTCATTTCAGCTTAGTCCGATAGTTTTATTAGCCAGTCCTCCTTTGTTGCAATTGCTGTATTCTTGCATTTCTGTGCATACAGTAATTTTGCTGCAGTGGTCATTTGTCACAATATCTTACCATTCTTCTTCTCTAGATGGTCTTCTACAAGTACCAATAAATATAATTCAGGTTTTAATTCAGTGGCAAAAACTGGCCCTGATGCAATTGCATCCATGAGATTTGGAAGGCTGGAGGTGAATGAAGCAGTATGCCCTGTTCCAGGAATTTTGTGGATTATATGTGTGTCTTGTAGATGGGAAACATACACATGGATTGAGTATAAGAGTATATATAAACTATAGGGCTCCAATCGAAGCTCAGAAGTAAAGAATTATATGTAGCAACATGTACAGTGCTGTTTTAAAGTTTGTATTTAGTCTTCTGATCAATTTTAATGTTTTTAATGCTTAATATTTTAACGTTGTAAATTGTTCAATCACTTTTAAAATAATTCTTATACTTATATTAATGATTTCATATAGTTTTTAGTTTGCATTGTTTTTAATTAAGTTGTTAGCTACCTTGAGTCTCGTTATGGGAGAATGAACAAAACAACAACAATAGTGACATTATCTGTAAGTTATTTTGTGAGACTAATGAGAGTATATTAATATTCCCTCCCCCTCCCCTTTTTTAAAAAGTAATGGCTGGTAATGTCTTTAATTCTTTTTCGTATAATGATTAGCATTCAAACATTTCTTGGTTACTTTTGGGAAGCTAAAAAAGCTTTGCTTGGGTATTTGAAGGAAAACTTTAGACAATTTTCATACTATTTACATTCTTTTTAAAAAAGAAAGGAACCAGAAATTAGTTGGTAACCTAACAATCATCTGAACAAGTTACTAAAATGATAGCGAAGATGACAGTAATATGTTACTTTAGGAGGCTTTGCAATGAATTATGTAACAAAAAGTTACCAAAGAAACCATATCACCAAGTGAAACCATGTGTTCAGGGAATTGTAATGCCAGCAAACTCACTCTCATTGCCAAAATCTCCACCAGTTATGCTCATCACCATCTGTATATCATGTGGTTGTGTGATGAAGGTACTGTACATGTGTGTATAAGGTATGAGTAAGGCAATACTTTTATGCTGAGGATATTGCTACATGTGCTAAATTATGCTAAGTATTCCATAACACTAATTAAGTTGCTTTTATACATATGGAGCACTTTGTGTTTTGTTTTGATTTTGTTTTCTTTTAAAGTAGCCCAGAACACTGATGTTTTAACATAAAACAAAAGAATTCCAGTCTATCTGGCTGAACTGCTCAATTTTTTACAACAAAAATCTTTGTTCAAGGGGAGAGCTTAAGCGTAAAAAGGGAAAAATCAAACTTTTGCATAAAGTATTACATGGAAAATATGTTTAAAGAGTTGTAATCAATCGCTGTGCTTCAAACTAGAATGAGGTCTCAAGTGGAGTGACTCCCCAATCCTAAGGCCATTGCTCTTCAACATTTTTATCAGTGACTTAGATGACAGTGTGGAGGGAATCCTTATCAAGTTTGCAGATGGCTAACACATTGGGCTATAGGAACAAGATTAGAAAACACCTAGATAAATGAGAAAACTGGGCAGAAATTAATAAAATGAAATTCAATAGAGCAGGGCTTTCTAAACTATTCCTGTTGGTGACACACTTTTTGGACATGTATAATTTCGTGACAGAATAATTCAGTTTTAATAGCAAACCAGAGGTTTAACAGTGGGAAAGGTAGCCCCCACACCTGATCCTGGCTTGCTGCTGTTGCCCTCACTGAGGAAAGACCCCAGTGAGGGCAGCAGTAGGAAAGGCAACCTCTCTATGTTACCCCATAATGTAGGTGCTGCAAGGGCCACCCTGCAATGCCAAATACCTCCTTGAAAAAGTGGGGAATTAATTAGCTCAAAATCAGGAGGCTGCGAGAGGGGGGCAACTTAGCAAGATCTTTCCTATCAGTGTTTAAGGGCACACGCAGGAAAAGAACCAGCCAGAGATTCAGAAGTAAGCTAAAAATGTGTTTTATTGAGGGGAATTCACTCATGCATGCACACAAGATACACACAATCACACATTCACACAAGAGCTAACTGAAAGAGAAAGGGAGGAAAAAATATAGAAAGGCTGGGGCTTGGGGGGATTTATAATTACCAGTCCAGAAGAGTACTGAAGAGCAGAAAAGTATTTTGGCTTAGGTAGGATCTAAGGACAGTTCTTATTCAGGAGCCAGACTAACAGAGTGACGGCTAGACCTTCGAGAGACTGCACTGGGCATCCTGAAATCAGGGGTATATATACTCTGGCCCTTTCCACACCGGGGGGGTGGACACGGGGGAAACGGGGCGGCGCACGCGGGGACGGAGCTTACTGTGAAGTGGGAGGCTCTGTCCCCACAGGGAGCAGCATGAATTCACTGCTCTGCACGGCGGCGGCGCTCGGAGGCGCCTGGCAGCGCCCAAAATGGTGGCCGGCAGCTTCCGGCGGTGCTCTGCCAATCAGGGCAGTGCGCCAGCCGGAAGCCCGCCCCCAGGCAGCTCTGCAGGGACGCGCTACCGCGTCCTTACAGTTCTGCACAGGGCGCTGCGACGGAGTAGCACGTGCGAGGTTTTATAAAAACCACTTGAAAGGTGGTTTTTATAAAACACAGAGCGCCACCCATGTGGCTGCGCGAGGACAGTGTGAGGTTTAGAACCTCCCTTTTTGTCCACCCTAGCGCACCCCGTGGTGAAGACGACCTCCGTGTCCAGTCGTTGCACCGCGGGGTTTTACCCCCGTGTGGAAATGGCCTCTGAAAATAGCATGTGGTAGTGAAGGTTCCAGATGCAAGACAAAGGGAACCATAGAATCATAGAATCATAGAGTTGGAAGAGACCCCAGTCCAACCACCTGCTATGCAGGAACACGCATCAAAGCATTCCCAACAGATGGCCATCCAGCCTCTGCTTAAAAACCTCTAAAGAAGGAGATTCCACCACACTCTGACATAGCGTATTCCACTGCCGGACAGCTTTTACAGCCGGGAAGTTCTTCCTGAGATTCAGGTGGAATCTCCTTTCCTGCAGCTTGAATCCATTGCTCTTGTCCTAATCTCTGGAGCAGCAGAAAACAAGCCCGCTCCCTCCTCAACATGACATCCCTTCAAATATTTAAACATGGCTATCATGTCCCCTCCTAACCTTCTTTTCTGCAGACTAAACATATCCAGCTCCATAAGTGGTTCCTCATAGGGCATGGCTTCCATACCCTTCACCATTTTGGTCGCCCTCCTCTGGACATGTTCCAGCTTTGCAATATCCTTCTTGAATTGAGGTGCCCAGAACTGGACACAGTATTCCAAATGAGGCCTAAGCAATGCAGAATAGAGTGGTATCATTACCTCCCTCAATCTAGACACCATACTCCTATTGATGCAACCAAGAATTGCGTTGGCTTTCTTGGCTGCCGCATCACACTACTGACTCATGTTCAGCTTGTGATCTACCAAGACTCCTAGATCTCTTTCACACCTAGTGCTATCCAGCCACGCATCCTGCATCCTATATTCTTCCATTTCCTGTACATATTTCTTTTAACACTTAGGTCAGCTGAGAGTTCTTTTGTCAGCCATTCTGGTTTCTTTAGACACCTGCCATTTTTCCTCTGTATTGGCACAGTTTTCAATTGTGCTTTCAGTATCTCACTTTTAAGAAACTCCCATCTGTCATGAACTCCTTTCTCTTTTGGTATTCTTGGCCACAGGATTTCAGCAAGTAACTCCTTAAGTTTACAGAAATCAGCTTTCTTAAAGTTTAGGATGTCTGTCTGGCTACATTTGGCTTCTCCTTCTCACTGAATGCCAAACTCCAAAAGAGCATGGTCACTCCCCCCTAGGGATCCCACCACCTACACCTCATCAACAAGGTCATTCCTGTTGGTCAGGATTACATTTAAAATAGCCCATCCCCTTGTTGCCTCTTTCACCTTCTGGACCATGTAATTGTCTGCAAGGCAAGCGATGAAACTGTTGGACCTTGCGGTCTTGGCAGAGTTTGACTGCCAACAAATATCAGGATAATTGAAATCTCCCATTACTGCTGCATCTCTCCTTTTTGAATGTGTGGTCATCTGCTCCACGAAGGCCTCGTCCAAGTCCTCAGGCTGGCCTGGAGGCCTGTAGCAAACCCCCACAATCACATCCCTGTTGTTTCTCACTCCCTTAATTCTTACCCAGGTGCTCTTGACTTGGCTTTCAAGATTTAAGTCATGGATCTCTTCACAATTGAAAACATCCTTGACATATAAGGCTACTCTTCCTCCTTTCTTGTTTGGTCTATTTCTGCGAAACAGGTTATAACTCCCTGTTCCTACATTCCAATCATGAGACTCGTCCCATCAGGTTTCAGTGATGCCTATTAAATCATATTTATTTTGTTGTATTAATAGTTCAAGTTCATCTTGCTTGTTTCCCATGCTCTATGCATTAGTGTAGAGACACTTGAGACCATGTGCCCTTCCTGGAAGCCCTGTACTAAAGTTACTTTCCCTCCCCCTGTTGGTCTCTAGTACTACTTGGCCTGCCCTATCTATATCATTTGGGCTATTTTTCACAGCACTCACTGAATCCTTGCCCAGAATAATACTGTCTCCCTCCCCGGTCAAACTCAGGTTAAAGACCTCCTGATCCATTTTGTGAGAATGTTAGCAAAAACGTTCTGGCCAACGGTTGTGAGGTGCAGGCCATCCCTTGGCAGAAGACCATCTTCATGGAAATGGAGACTGTGATCCAAAAAACTGAACTGCTCCGTGCGGCACCATCTTTGGAACCAGTTGTTGATCTCCACTATTCTTCTTTCCCTTCATGGGCCATGTCCTTCCACAGGGAGAAGAGATGAAATGACAACCTGCACATGAAGGTCCTTCAGGTTCCTACCCATAAGCTCATAATCCTTCGTGATGCAGTGAAAGCTGTGCCTCGCAGTGTCATTGGTTCCAAAAAACCCCAAATGTGCAGGTATAGTATGAGGGATAATGGCTCAGCAGTACTACATGCAAAAAGAATATTGGGGTTATTTTTGAACCTAAACTGAACATGAGCCATCAGTGTGATGCTGCAGCAAAAAGAGTGAATGCTATTTTAGCCTACATTAATAGAAGCATAGTTTCCAAGTCAAGGAAAGTAATAGTCTCATTATATTCTGTGCTGTCAAGCCTCATTTGAGTACTGCATTCTGTTTTGGTGCCTCATTTTGAGAAGCATACAGACAAGTTGGAGCAGGTTTAAAGAAGGGGAAGGAGGATGATAAGAGGTAAGGAGAACAAAACATATGAGGAAAGGTTGAAGGAGCTGGGCATGTTCAGCTTGGTGAAGACTAAAGGGTGACATGATTGCCCTCTGATCTTAATTTATCTTAATCTTCTTAATTTCTCTCAGTTTCTCACTTTCTTAATCTTATTAATTTCTTGCTTAGACAGAACTGCTATTGCTATGATAGCATCCAGAGCTCATTCTGTATATTCCAGAATCCATATAAGTTATAGTTTGGGTTGCGTCTGTTGAGTATCTAACTATATATACATGCAGTTTTTAGCCTGTGCAGCCCAATTCCAAGTACATTTTCAGATATGTTATGGCTCAGGATGGTAGTATTTCCTTTTGTGAGACAAATGCTGTATTTGTTGGCCAAACATCCTTTAATTATATATTTAGCAAACACTTTGTACTAATATCTAAAAAGAGCAACATTAGAACATACCTTTGACTTAAATACACTTTCAAGATTCTGATATATTCCCAGAGTACACTTAAATGTTTTTCATTATGTAACACTAACCTGGTAGGGGGGAGGATAAAACTTTTTTTTTTTTTAAAGTTGTGTATTTATTTGAATCTGGACATGATCCATGTATTTCAGAGCTCGTCAACCAGAACTCAGTATGGAATTTTTCCCCCTAGCCATTTCATAAGACATTTGGAAAGCTTTTAGCTACTGCTAAAAATCAGACATAGTTATTTTATCTGGTATACTTTGAATAGCCTTCATATTTTTATGAACTCTCATCCATATTAATGAATTCAATAGTGTTCTGTGATGAACAGAATACCAGTGTCAGCCTGAACCACAACCCTTTGTTCCTAACTACAAAGTTTTACTTGCTCTCTCCAGCTGTGGGCTGTAGTTCAAACTGATGTCAAATCCAGCTTTCTCTCCTTGACATTTGTAAACTGCATGGATGACAGTCTAGAATGAGAATAAACATGCCTCTTCCCTCTTTGCTGGCCCAAGACCTTTTTACAATTGTCTGCAGTAAAGAATTTCAGATTTTATATTGTGCGTAAATTCTTTTAAGGAAGATAATAACTGGAAACAAAAAAATGCCATCATTCAGGATACAGTCAGACTTCTGGGAAGTACTTAAGTACTTAACTTTATGTTGAAGTATTTCACTTTGAGCAGTCAGATGTTATTAATACTGCTAACTTTGCCATTAAACACTGGCTGCAAGCAGCTTGAATTGTGCATGTTGAGGCAATGGCTAAGAGCAACTAGCATTCCAAAGGCTGTGGCTGGGCTTTCAAAGTAGCTCAATAGGCTCATGAAATCATTGTAGTCTGCCTGATTTAATAATTTAGTATTTTGTTTAATTGTCCTTTTTGTCAGAGTGGTTCGTCCATTTCCATAAGGTGGGTCATCCAGTTTTTCAAAGTAGATGCAATTAGTTTACCTTTGATCTTCATATTACCACACTTTTAGAAGACATCTCAAGAGCTATCTTATCCAGTCCCCTGTCTGTGTAGGAATCTGCAGCTAAAATATGCCTGAGAAGTGGCTGTCTTCTCCTTCAGCAAATCTCATAGGAATGGGGAGTGGCGGGGGGCACTTCACCCTGGGCAGCAATGTTTTGGGGGCATCCCAGCTCATAGCCACACCCCCACACACCGTAGTCACACCCCCAGGCACCGTGGCCACACCCCCAAGCACTGTGGCCATACCCCCACGCACTTCAGCCCTCAAGCACTGTAGCCCCATCCCCTCCCACCCCGCTCCACACACTCCAGGCTCTGCAACTGCCTTCAGCAAGGAGATTCCACCATCTTCTGAACTAGTTCATTCCTCTGTCAAACAGCTCTTACGATTAGAAAGTTCTTCCTAATGTTTAGTTGGCCTTTGGTAGCTACCACTATCTTGTCAGCTGGCATACACGCAAACCTGGTTGGAATATTAGGAAGTCTATTGTCTATTCATTAACAAACATATTTACTATATAGAGTACTTATAAATTTAAAAAGGCACCCAAGAATTATTTGAATCTTGTCCTGTCTCCATAGGCTCTTTATGCACTGTGACTGTAATGTAAATAAATTTGAGAGTAGCTTCTGGAGGAACTCCTTATATGTATATTTGACTGTCCCATGTGATCCATCTTTACTGCAGTCCTGTTCTGTCTAAGAATCATAGCCCCATCACAACTGTGGCTAGTAATGAAATAATCAGCAGCTGATACATTACAAAACTGCTGTTCTGAGACAACACATTGGTCCATTTAGCTTAGTATTGTCTGTTCTTACTGGAACTGACTTGCCAGGTTCACAAACAGAGAGGTCATTCCAGGAATCTACTTACTTGATACTTTTAACAGGAGATGCCAAGGACTCGAATCAAAGGTCTTCTGCATTCAAAACATGTACTTCAGCCTCCTCCATTAACAATTGTTCTTCTGGTTCTGCCTTTTTACCAGCTGATTGGATCATTCAAAGAACATTTCCCTGCTCCAGATAAGGGATCATAAATACATTATGGCACTAGTTGTCCTTTAAGATCTAATCTATCAAGGCTCAGCAACCTGAAGCTTCCTAAGGATGAACATACTACCATTCAGACATATGTGAGGTATACACTTTTCCTAACAAGATATCAACTTAGACAATTTCAGTGTGGCATACTTTCCCATGAGCTCACTATAGCCCAAGCTAAACTGAAATTCATTTTGGAGAAACATTATCATGATTTGTGCCTGTGTGTACATAGGTATTTGCCAGGGCCAGTGAGTGGGTGTCCATGTTAGTGGATGATCTAAGCACTTCATGAAAGGATGAATTGCATGCTGATCAATAGTGGACAGTCAGAGACCATGATCTTGAAGATGCAAGTCTCTCTGTGTAATCAGTGCTTTAGTCATCAACTTCCAAGAAGCAGCTCTCAGTATGGCATAACTGTGCAAGCTGTTCCAGGCCGTAAATGGAAAAGTGGAGTAGAGTATGGAGAAAACACATGAAGATCTTGGGACTGTAGCCAGTATCATTTATAAACTACCAATTTAAAAACCTGTCGAAAGATTGACTTGGACAGAAAAGAAACTGTGGGGGCTGAAGAGGAAGATCTCTCTGCTGGAAGCTGGAGTTGTAGACATTACCCTCCATGCCCTCTGGGAACCAACCAAAGCTTTTCTCCAGACTGTATGTATTTTTCACTTATGCCCTAGCTGGATTCTTGAGGAAAATGAAAATTCACACAAGAAATAGTGACATATAAAAATAACCCTATGAACACTGGAGCATGAGACACATTCTGGTGTGTAGAGGCAAAAAGTAATGACTTTCCAAGCAAACTAAAAATGTGAACTTTACTGCCTGAATTCTAGAGGATTTTTACTCTTTTTCCAACTACTGCAAGACCACCCAGTAAGCTGCAGTGAGAGGAAATGACAGTATAGAAGTGAGGAAACAATTCTTTCTCCCATTCTAATGCTGCTTTTAAAACAGTTGGCAGCAGAGACTGGAAAGCTTACTTCTTTGGACTACTGCTTCCAGTGGCCACTGCCTGAGGATTTCTGGTGCTGTAGTCCAGAAAGGCAATTTTTCCAAACTGTGGCTTACAAGCAGTGGTATAGGGGTAAATTCTGAAGTGCATTCACTTGTCATGACAATCCCTTGAGTCCAAACATACGTCTTTCTGATTTCTAGAGGGCCAACTATAATTGATTATTGCAAACACTGAATAACATTGACTGTCTGAAGGACTGTATTCTTCCTTATGAAGCAGCCCGGGCTTAGAGATCTGCAGGAGAGGCCCTTCTCTCTTTCCCACCACCTTCACAGGTATGTCTCATGGGAATATGGGAGAGGGCCTTCTCAGTGGCTGCTCCCAGGCTCTGGAACTCCCTTCTCGGCGCAGTCAGACTGGCACACTCCCTACTTTCTTTCCACAGTCAAACAAAGACAATTTTAGTTTGATAGGCATTCTATGTGTGATTATGGCCTATCCCATAAAAGGTGCTCGATATTGTTAACTGTGCTGAATTTATGGATATTTAAGTTTTAATTATGCATTTTAACTTTGCTTTAATTCTTATTTGATCTTTTAGTTTGTGTTTTAACTTTTGTAAATTTTATGTGATTTTTAACTATTTTTTTTTAAAAAAATATTGTAAGCCACTTTGATTCCCAACCAGGAAATATGGAGGGTATAAAGAAAGATAATAATGGTAACAATGATAGTAACAACAACAACAACAATCATAATTGCACTGTGAATTTCAAAAAATATATTTAAACAACAATGTGTGCCTTCAAGTCATTTCTGAGTTATGGTGACCCGAAGGTGAGCCTATCATGGGTTTTGCTGGGGCTGAAAGTGTGTGATACACCTATGGTCACCCAATGGCCAAGTGGGGAATTCAACACTGGTCTCCAGGATCATAGTGCAATGCTCAAACCACTATACCACAAGGGCAAGAAATTATATATTAAATTGGACACATATAGACTGTCTTAAAATTTCTATGCATCCAGTGAGCTGCCAGTGCAGGACTTGGTTGCAGGACTCTTCTGCAACTTTTAGTGAAAGCCCTAAGTAAAAATACAGAACAAAAGCAGCAGAAACAACATCTGATATAAAAAGTAGGCCTGTGATGCTACCATCATCACCTTTCTTCTGCTATACGATTTTTTAAAACATCTTTTGCCTGATATAGATGCCACTGGAGCTTTGAAATCTTGCATGATATATTTTGTGCATTTTTGTTGGCCAGCAAATGCACTTTTGTTCCCCTCGAAATATACAACTGAAGATACCACTGCCTTATTCATAGTGAAGAGGGGCTACTCCTTAGTTCTGCCAATTGCCACTCTTCTCTAGCTTCAGCAATCCTTCTCCTTCTTAACTCAATCAGCGATTAGGAAGTGATCAGGAAGAACTTCCTGACAGTCGGAGCTGTCCGGCAGTGGAATATGCTGCCTTGGAGTGTGGTAGAGTCTCCCTCTTTGGGGGCTTTTAAGCAGAGGCTGGATGGCCATCTGTTGGGAATGCTTTGATGGGTGTTTCTGCATAGCAGGGGGTTGGACTGGATGGCCCCTGGGGTCTCTTCCAACTCTGTGATTCTATGATTCTGTGATTATTGCCCCTTCCACTGGGCCAAAGTAATATACACAGAAGTTATGCAAACATGCATGTTAATGTGTTGATCCTTTATTTTAAACATCTATAGGTGCCAGATCAAAAGCATCCAGACTATGAGATGTCAGAACCCAAATCTAAGACCTAGAGACATCTCCTCTTGATGTTACAGGAGGCAGGCCCTGGTGATGTCATTAAGCATGATACATTAAGCATCAGCCACAGTGTCTCATAGGATATAATTCAAATAATAAATACTAGGTCTATCAAATGAGAATGTATTTTTCTGTTTGGAAATTATATTTTCCAAACTTCATATTAAAGTGAAAAAGAACACCTAAATATCTCTGTCTTCAATATATTCGCAAGCACTGTTTTAAGAGCACATGGAGCTGTAGTCCAACCAAATAAAGTTTTACAAGCTCTGCTTTGAACAGAAAACAGACAACAGTAGTCATTCCAAACAGCTGGATGGGGAAATAGGTGTGTGTGTGTGTGTGTGTGTGTGTGTGTGTGTATAGAATATACAGTATTGCATATTTATTTCAAGGCAGTATTCTCATCATTCTATTCTGCTGATGACTGGAAAACAGAGGCCAAGACCTATGCATTGGGAACCCTATCTAACACCGCTTACCTCCACTGGGACAGTCTTTGGAAAAGTTTATAGGTCTTGCCAATTTACTATCTAGCCATCCCAAATACTGTGAATTACAACAGGGATATCACATTGCTGGGAAAATCCACTACCCCTGCAGTGACTGGCAGGATTGCATCTAAATTCAGAAAGGACAGGGGAATCCAAGACAGGGTGGTAGGTGATATCATAGTCTCCCCTAATCAAAAAGTCCTGGGGCTTTGACCCTGTAAGCCCTGGTTCCACTACACCACTGGTCAGTATGGTGTGAGTTTCTCCCCATCCAACTCCCTCTTGCCACAGAGGTTGTAAGGATGGGATAATCTCAATACTTCCTCACTTGGCAAGACAGTATGGAAGGCAAGTAAGAGACAGAGATGTGAAATAGGAACCTTTCCTCCTCCTGTTGACATTTATCTTCTGTCCTAATACTAGGACAGATTTAGCTTGGTTCAATCTTAGAGGGTGTGGTGAGAAAAAGAAAAGTCTTACTGTAATATAAAACATCTCAATGATAATGTCCACACCTGGGCTGCGCTGGCAGTCAGGAGAAGCTGATAATACAGGTCAAGAAGCTCAGGTAGTTAAGCTTTTAGTCAGTTTATTTTGAGAAGAAAACAACCTTACAAATGAGAAGCAAGTAACGATCCCAGCAATATTCATAAATCAACAGCGGACAATATAAACACAGGACAAAATGGCAGAATAACAGGCAAGGGAAGTGAACAGAAGCATGCACGGGGGGGGGGATGGTCAGTTGATTGCTGACAAAAGCTAGAGGGGAAAGGCTCAGTTCTTATAGGTTCCAAGGTCAGCACAGCTAGGGCTTGGTATAAATTCGCTGGGAGAGATACAGGAGACACTTTCAGTGTCTACGCTGGGCAAAGGTAGGTATAGATAGATCATTCTCTGTGTCCAAATGAGCAGGGATCCCTGCTGGGACTAATACTTCTGTCCATGGGGCAGGTGGTGGTACTGTTTGCTCTGCATGTTCTGCTGTAGCAGTCTCTGTCAGGGCTCAGAGCAGGTTCTGCTGCCTCAGACTCTGAGTCTAGGCCCTGGAAGCCTATGACAGATAATTTGGGACCAGTCTATCTCCTAAGCACATCATAAGTTGAGCACAGGGTGGGAAGTTGAAATGGTCTTTTAAATACATGGTTTTATTAGGCAGTGCACTAATCAGAGGTCCTTGAAATCATCTGAGGAAGAAAAGCAATTAGTTTGGCCTGAGCAATTTTGTCTTTGCTGATTATTTTTTTTTCCTGTAGTACTCTAATCAAGATTCAGGACAAGGATCTGTTTTGGACAAACTTATTTGTTGGCTTCCCCAGCCACCTCCCCAACCCCATACTTTTGACAGCAACAAAAACATTTGCTCACTGCTATTTTTGTTATTCTGGCAGAAAGGCAAGCAAAATAAATCTGTCCTCATCAGTGTGCTGGAGAGGGCCTGTGAAGGGGCACTGGTGTGACAGAGACCATTAATGGTGGGGCAGACTGCAGTGTTATGCATCTATGTATTCTTCACTTTTCCACAATTTATTGTGTTCTGGACTCTCAGTACAATTTATCTGTACAGCTTGTATTCAGGCAATAAATCTTTGAGAGAACAGAGTGTGTGTCTGTGCATCTGTCTAACAGTGCTTACAGAAAAGTACAAATTTTCTAAGACCTGAACCCCTTCAGGACAACAAAGATGTAAAGCTGTTAGATAGTCACTCATGCACAAAAGGCATAGAAATTATGAGTAACAGAAGCTGCCATAATGTTTATGCTATATTGGCAATTGCTGTACAACTTGACTATTGGTTTTGCACTCTATTATTTATTATTAATTTTCCTCTCTCTTTCTTCTGTCATTATAGATTTCCCAACCTGGCTTGTAGATGTGATGGATAATATCTCCCATCATCCCCAACCAGTGTGTCTAGTGCATATACTGAATGGGTATGATTGGACTTGCAGTCCAACAAATCTGAAGACCCAATTTAGGGGAGGTTAGTTTAAAGTCAACTATTGTTAGCTGCTCTGGATCTCTTTACCTTGAAAGAGGGAAGGATATAATTATTTTAAAAAATAATTATAAAGATTTTTGCATCTATCCTGTAAGATACATATTTTGTCTTATTATAATATCTGTATACTATTCTGATAGAGCCAACTTAGTGTAGGGGTTTCAGTGTTGGGCCAGGAGCCCAGAAAACCAGAGTTTGATTTTTAGGATGATTCCGCACTAGACTGTTATAGCACTATGATTCCACTTGCAACATCCTATGGAATCCTGGGGTTTGCAGTTTGGGGAGGGGTGATCTTGGGCAAGTCATCCCTCTCAGCCTAAGAAGAAGCAATGGCAAAAATTATTACTGTATTTTTAAGGTTCCTCCTAGCCCATTCAATGGTTCAATAAGTTTACTAAGTATATAATGCAGGCTGTTGTTGTTTATAGCATATCTATTAGATTATGACCTTAAAGCCAGAGACTCTTATCTTTTAATATTTGTCCTTAGACAAATACAATTTCTGTTTAATCATTAAATAATTATAGTCTGAAAGCCAGTGTGGTATAGTGTTTGAGCATTGAACTACAACTGTGGAGACCAGAGTTCAAATCCCCTCTTGGCTATGGAAACCCACACCGGGTGACCTTAGGCAAGTTACACTCTCTCAGCCTCAGAGGAAGTCAAAGGCAAACTCCCTGTGAACAAATTCTGCCAGGAAAACTCCATGATAGTTTCGCCTTACAGTTGCCATATGTCAGAAATGACTTGAAGGCACACAGCAGCAGCAGCAGCAGCAACAACAACACAAGCTCCACCTCTCTCCCTCACTTCTCTCCTCTCCTTTGTCTCCATCATAAGCCAGAATTTGGAAAAATCATTTTTCTGTGCCACAGCTCCCAGAATCCTTCAACCGCCAATTATGGTGACTGCCACCAGTGTTAGCTGGGGATTCTTGGAGTCCAAAAAACCTAACTTTTTCTGACTCTGTTACAGGCTCTAACACTTCATAATAGGCTTGCCAGCTCAGGGCCATCCCAGACCCTAATAAATTCTCTGGGCCAAATTTGAAACCTAGGGATGGACCCTTGTAATGTCATTAAGCATTAAGCTGCCTCGGAGTGTGGTGGAGTCACCTTCTTTGGAAGTTTTTAAACAGATGTTGGATGGCCATCTGTCAGGAATGCTTGGATGGTATATTTCTGCATGGCAAGGGGATGGCCCTTGCAGTCTCTTCCAACTCTATGATTCTATGATCCAGAGGTCAAGGTGAAATGAGGTGATTATTTCTTCTCACTTAATTAGAAAGATGATAAAGAATATTTAATCTAGCCTATTTGCTTCTAGACAGAAAGTGGATGCAGAGCAGAGGGTGAGCCCTGACACCACAACTTGGAGGGAAAGAGGATGCTAACTAAAGCCATTTCTGCACTAGACTGTTACAGCGCTATTGTTCCACTTTCAACATCCTATGGAATCCTAGGGTTTGCAGTTTAGGGAGGGGCCAGCCAGCTGGCCCCTCCCTAAACTGCAAACCCCAAGATTCCATAGGATGTTGAAAGTGGAATAATAGAGCTATAACAGTCTAGTGCAGAAACAGCCTAATACATAGATCTCTCAGAGAGTCTTTGGAAGATGCAGCACCAAATTGACATCTGAAGATTTGTTCATGGTCCTTTTGTCTTTCCTGGAGGTTACCCTTACAAAACTGGAGAATGTGTGTCTTCATCTCCTACCTGGAGATGACCCACAAAAACTGGAGATGCAGGGCCAGTCCCTGGGATGTGGCAACCCTGCTCTATAGGTGCCATAACTTTAATTTGTATTGCTATCAGATTCCAGCAATCATATTGATTTATTTAAAAGACACAATCTAAGCTGACAAAAAAAGAAACTCAAGAAATAGAGTAGGAGACCTTTGCACCTAAAAGCTAATATAAGAATTAACTTTGGTTCTTCAGTGTTTTTAGCCATTCTTCATCAGATCAATTTATAGCCAGATTTTCTCTCTCACCAGGCAAATTACCCCTGCTCAATTGTGTACTAATAGAACAAATCTTGACTTATGACTAGAATCGCCAGGTTTCATAAAACAAAAATGCCAATACAAGAAAAGGAAAAATGAAAAGAAATAAAAACACCAGCCACTTTAATTATGCAGCCATTTTTTTGCTATTGTATAATATGTAGTAGCAGCTAATTGGAAGCATATGAGAAACTTGAAATAAGGAACCAATTTCTTCTTTAGATCAGATGATTTGAAGTGTGATTTAAAGAAATGCTTAACAAATACAAACACACGCTCTATCACATGTTGATAGAATTATCCTTGTATTCCCAAGAAAATAATTCCTCTCTTTTTACAATAAGAGATCAAAAGCAAATATCTATACTTTGAGTAAATAACAATCATCTTATTTGTTCCATGTGGTAATACTTTAACATTTCAAAGGCTTCCTGTATGGATGCAGACAGAATTGTATTCAGGTGGAAGTAAATCCTCCTTTATTGTGAAGCGTTTCCGCTCCTTAAAAAATACAGCTGATCATTACAAAGGCCATTATTGTTACGTTAGAGTCAGTGGAGTTATGATCTCAAACTGAATAATGTTTAAGACATGTGTCCTTAGCAGCAAGCTGTCCTTGATGAAGACAGCTTCAGCCTGCTATTTGATTTAGAAGGTTGCAGCCCTTTTACGGCCATTTCCGCCCTAGTCTGTTATAGCGCGATGATTCCACTTTCAACATCCTCTGGAATCCTGGGGTTTGCAGTTTGGGGAGGGGCCCCTCCCGAAACTGCAAACCCCAGGATTCCAGAGGATGTTGAAAGTGGAATCATCGCTCTCTAACAGGCTAGTGCGGAAATGGCCTAAGAGTGAGTATATCATTTTCTGTGCAAAAGTACTCACCAGAATTCTGTATCACCTTTTACTTAATAGAACACTACATATACTTAGCTAAACAGCAAAGGTTCTAAGAAACCTATTACTGAATTGTGAAGATGTGTATTGAGACAATGGCAAGAGTGCCTGATGCACTTTGGAACCTTTGTGCATTGGTCACTTTTCCAGCTCTGCTTTGTAGTAACGTAACAGCAATCCTCTACTAGATACGGACATTACGGCACTTCACAGTTCTAATTCCTGCACATATAAATCTGCCTACAAAGATGTAACTTCTATATGGGATTCTGGCACCTATTATTTTTCCTGCCCCAAAAATTCTGTTTTCTGCACAAAAATCACAGATTTTGCACATAATAAATTTGCAACTACAGCATTTTTTGTACAGAAAACAGGGTTTTTTGATACAGACAAAAATATTTTTGGGCAGAAACATTATTTTGTGTACAAAATACTGTGTCTTGTGGGAGGGAAAAATCTGTTTTCTGCACAAAAAAAACCATGAGCAATTTTTGCTCAGAAGTCCTAAACTGGGAATCATCTACAAGAAATGCATAGTTTTTGAAGGCATTCTTACAGCAGAAAGAAAACTGCTTCTCCCCATTGAGAAAGAAATGAACAAAGAATTATATCTTGGAAGACACTCACATTTTTGAGGAAAACATTAAGGCCATAGTTAGGAATGATACTGAGTTTCAGAGAACATATCATACTGGTTCAGGTATCTACCAATTGCATGGTTTTATTGCATTTGTTCCTTTATACCTGACATTTGTATTGCGTAGTGAAAGCAGTTTAATAGGCATGTAGTTCAGTGAGGTACTAAGAATTATAGTTCAAGGGAGTTCGTTAGAGGTATCTAACAGAAAATTTAAAGTACCTCACCAAACTATAAATCTCAGGCATTCTTAGTATAGAGACATGACAGTTAAACTGGTATGAAGCTGTTAAAGCTGTAGTTCGGATACACTTATAAGTGCATTGCATTGTCCTTGCACTCTGTTATTATCCAGATTATCTGGATAAATGATAATGTGATATAAATATTTGGTCATGGATAATACTGCTAGGGAAGTAGGTACAATTTTGAAGAAATTGGGTATCTGGTTGCAAAAGTTTTGCTGCTGCTGCTGGCATCATTGGCCCTTACCACACTATGTTGTCCCGTTGCGATGATTGGGAACTGAACGCTCCCCACCACACCGGTCAGCTGCCAATAGATGGGCCGTGTTGGGACACACTGCTCCCTTCCACAGTACAGCCTGCCTCTTCCTGGGCAGCAATGTGGAAGGAAGAACTTGATAGCACTTCTGCCCTTCCTGCATGACTGCAGCCAATGGGATTGTTGTGCAAAGGAAGGCCATTACAGGATTTTTTCCACTAATGGTATATGGTGCTATCACAATGACTGGGGGTGCAACAGCAGCAGGGCCACAACGACATCATGTGATAGTATGCATCACGGACCAGCAGCACCATGTCCCCATACCAGGATGGTGCTGTCATGCAATAAAGGCCATTGTTTGTGCAGAAATTATGCTTGGAAATATATAGAAAAATGTTTTGTACTGTTGTTAAAGGTTTTCAGGTAGAGCCTCTTTTAATAAATGTTGGTAATTTATGGAAAGTTTATGTACTGCAAACAAGTTCATATCTATCCCTAACATTAGGAATACAGTCAGCCCTCCACATCTGTGGGTTTGACTTTCATGGATTTGATTTGTAAGTTTCTTCAACCTCTGACCCTTACCTCAGGCATCTCTGTTTCAGGCGAACATTCCCTCCTGGTGGCTCCAATCAGACCATCCCTTTAAAAACCCACCTCTCCTCCTTCACCACCAGCTACAGCCTGGCCAGCTAAAGATAGATTGCAGACCAATTTGTCAGCACTGCAAATCCTCTCCTGAGGCCCACATACACACTCAAGGAATTGTTATCCCCACAATTCCTCAGCTCTCTTCCCACAGACATACACACACACATTTTGATATTTGCAATTACTTTTGTGAGGCCCTGTGCCCCTAACCCTAGCAAATGTGGAGGGATGACCGTATAGGTTTTTCAATTAAAATAAGAGTAACTTATGAGAGTTATTAAACAACTATTGGGTTGAGAAGGAGTGCGTGTGAAAAATAGGCTGAACAGAATGCCTGAGGCCTATGCTTAAAGCAGAGTTTAAGCCAGACTTCCTTCTTAGAGCTACTTGGACATCTCTGGTGTATCCTGGGAACAGCTGCCTGAACCATTGTTTGGACATTGATTGTTGTCTTGAAGTAATTATCACACAAATACACAGCTTCCAAAATCAGACCAGATCAACTATGTTCAGAATGGCATGGTGGTGCCTACTAATAATCTTCTAGTGCTATGCTAAGCACTGGATTTTTACTTTTAAAGCCCTAGTTGACATGGCATATTTATGATGTCTTAATTTAATTTAATTTAACTTTTCACATGAAGCTATCTTATACTGAGTCAAACCACTAGATCATCTAACCCAGTATTCCTTACAGCAGGGGTAGGGAAAGTACAGCCACCAAAACCCCCAGACACCTCCAAAAATGTATTTTTTTTCTAGAGGCATTTTTTTGTACCCAATTCACCAAAACCTACCTAAAACTGATGCAAAATATAACTGTTTTGTTCTCATGTTCTGATTTGCATTTAGGAAAATTGGACAAAAATCAACCCAAAACAGAAGTGCAATGATACTACTGTTACCACCGTGAACTGGCCTGGCCTTTGGTGACCTTTAGATATCATTTTGATATCACAATTCGGCCCTGTTCAGTGCTGTGAGGCCACCGAACAAGCACTGAGCTAGGCATGGCTATTATATGCTGACTCATACTTGTTTACACCAAGGCAAGCCAGAAACTTCCAGATTTGCTTTAGGAGACTTCCGGAAACAAACACCTTCGTTACAGATGCACGTCAAAACAAAGAGACCCCTGCCCCGAGCGGGCACCCTGGCGAGCTGAGTGCTCAACTGCCAAGCTAGCCGTATCTGCATACTGGCTATCCTATTGTCAATTCAGACCTTAACTTAATCATGTAAATTCTGATCTTTCGGAGACATTGTCTCAAGCCCAGACCTCATTGTTTTTGCCTAAGATCAGACTAGCCCACAGTCATTCTTTCCCTAATAAAAACCCCAAACTCTGAGAGCTTCCTCGGACCACTTCGGAGTGCTATCCAGCCTTGCCATCGCTTCGTTCTGCGAGCTCCCCTCGGCCGCCATGCCGAGCTTCTTCTCTCCAATTGGACCTCTTCAGGACTACGAGAAAGATGACGTATCACCCATTTTCCCCAAAACTCTCATTTCCTATTTCTAGTTAGCTGTGTAGTTGTGTTTTCTTAATATTTATCTGCTTGTTAATAAATATCTTGTTGCTATTTTAAACTGTCAGACTGCTCACTGACCTGAACCTGTATACATAGGGTAAAAGATTCCCACTAAGTTACCCTGCCTCTCATTAGCTTAAGAGAGTGCTCGAGTTAATTTCCCCATCTTTTGTTGTTGTGGTTTGGTTATTTGGGCGCCCCTCCCAGGACACCCAAGTCACAGGGTAACACTACTTCCTGTTTAGGTGCAAAGGCACAGTAAAACCTGCTGGGCATTGGGTGGGGCAAAATATGGCCCTTACCCCTGGTGTTGTTGCTCACCACTGTTCTGTACTGGTTGGCAATGGTTCTCCAGGTTCTCAGATTTTTCCCTGTTACGAGAAAATTCCTATCTGGAGGTATCAGAGACTGAACTTGAACCTTGTACATACACAGCATGTGCTTTCCCATTTAGCTGTGTCTTCGCCTATGTAGGTTGCCAGATGAACATCACCTCATTCACTGATTTCAGCACCAAAACCTGAGACGGGGGTGGGGGGTCCATGTCTTTTCTAGGCATCAACTCCATCCATTCCCAGCTGGCATCAAATCACAGGAAATGGATGGTCCTGAGCATCGAATCCTGCACTTTTTTTCACTGATACCTCAACTCCCTTCCCACTTTCCTTTAAAAAAATTTTGGCTGGTTTGATTGGTGATAGCAGGAGTGGTGATATGCAGGTCCTGGATGTGGAAAGAATGAAGAGACTTCCCATTTTCCCTACCCCTCTGGTAAGAGGGAATTGCTACTGAAGCAGGCACTACCAATCCAAACAGGTACATGTCAACTAAGGGAAAGAAGAAGGGACTGGATAACCAGGGACTAGGTGAGTAGCATAAAAGAAGGCTGAAGGCTGTGTGAGTGGATGGGATTATTCTTCAAATGAGAATGAAGTCTGAGCTGGAAAGGAATCCAGCACTCTCATGAGATTCCTTCTGAAGGAACTGAACTTGAATCTAATGATCTGAGAAAATTTCTACCCAGCATTTGACTTTCTGTTCTAGAGAAAAGCACTGGAGCTGTTGTGTTTTGGAGAATGCTATTTATGTGAATCTAGTCCAATCTAGTTCCAGGCTGGGATTTGTGAGCAAAGTCATCGTCATGATGGAGAAAAAAATGGGAGGAACATGACTCTACTAGCTTTTGTGGACTTCGTAGTGACAATCAATACTCAACTGAGCCATGGCTAGGCCGCTCCATTAGGGTATTGATGGAAATTGCTATCTTCCTGCTTACAGCCATCTAAATTCCCTAAAGGTTTACCATATATTTTCTCAGCAGCTTCCCCAGGACAAAGGCATTAATGTTGGGCAAAATGATTAGAATCCATGTAGATTATGATACACTCAGGTTTATTTCACCAGTAATAGATATATTGATACAAAGCATGCAACATGACAGTTAAGGAAATAAACATAGGATCTGTCGGTTCTAACTTCAGATTTTTGCCTCTCTCACTGTATCGCGCATTATCACACAGCTGTAGAATGTCGATAGCAATAAGTAAATATGTTTTTGCCTGCCCACTTGGCAGAAGACACTGTGTGGGAGCTGGGGAATATATCTTTGCTAATTTCAGACTGAAGAGTCCTAAGGAGAGAAAAATAGGATATTGGAAACTTGGCTATGAAGCTGAAGCAAGAGCACAATTTGATTAGGAAAGATTATCTAATATCAGGTATATGGTGGGACAAGTCTGGGCTTGTCCTGAGAAGACAACTTGTTGTAGGAAAGAAATGGGAATCATGCGGCATGTAGGCTGCTTTTGTAGCTTTGCTGATCCTAACTTTTCCTCCTGTTTTGGTCAAAAATGAGAATTCCTGCAACATTTCTTCCCTGGAGCAAGAAACAGGACTTGCTAACTCTAGACACAATAGTGTGTGTGTGTGTGTGTGTGTGTGTATGCGCATGCACACATGCGCACCACTTCATGTGTTGCCCCCATATTGGAAATGGCTAGGAAATGCCCCCCAAAAAAACAAATTTTAACTTTGGAGACAGTGTGGCCCACAATAGGTTTCTAGGAAGAAAAAAATGCCCCCTGAACCCCTCGCTTATTCATACTATGAGGCAAAGAAAATCCTAGCTGATCAACATTAGTATCTGGACTGAAATTATAATTCCTGTTAGACAATGTTGCCTTTAGATAATGCAGGCATATTGGTATGTTCCAATGCAGAACAAGATGCTTATATATACTTTCTATATTTTTGGACATTATATTCCAAAACTGCATGTACATAAACTCTAGTCTTCCAAGGTCTCGAGAGGCACAGTCTGTTGCTCTAAATTTATATTGTTCATATTTTTATTTGGGAGTTGTTCCTAGGGGTCACTGGCTTTTGGAGACTAAATATTGTTGGAACTAAAGGCTCTTTCTTTGTCTTTGCAAGACTTAATGATACAGTTTCTACAGCTGCAAATTAAAAAGAAATACACTTCTAACATATGGAGATTAGTTAGCATTTGTAGCTATAAACGCATAACAATGCTTGCACAGAGAATTTCCCTACTATAATATCTCACTGAGTTTTACTATTCTTCAAAGTTGTTTCTGATGGGATTGTGGATTTTGCTGTTATGTGTATATCTTGGCATAAACAGTGACATTCTTTTCTTTCTTCTGATTCCTCCCCACTCATACAAGTTATTAAGTTCATATCTTGATGGAAGAAGATGGAGACTAATGTGAAAAGTCTTTTATCTATCTGTGGGGTTTAATATTCCATATGCACAGATGCTAATTTCTGTGGTTCATTTCTTTCTTGGGCTCTCTGTATAATTACTGTATTTTGCAATGAGAGTTTCTAATATTTTGCACTCAGTTCTCCTACTTTCTTTCTAGGGATGTTGCATCATTGCAGGGATATTGCATTTTCCAAGTGTTCAGGGTAGATTTCATTATAGTGGAAGTCTCATACTTGTACCAGGAAGAGTATTTGTTGTGTTTTATGTGGTTGCACAAAATTTGTGACCACTGATCAGGTGTTTTGTAATGTAACTAGCAATGGAAAGCACTCAGATTATGAATTCCTCAGTTTTTTTGAAAACTTGGACTTGTATACTTTCTGTAGCACAGAAGTGCCTGTCCAAAAATATTAAAAGAAAATACTATAAGAATGAATATATACAAACTGAATCATAGACACAGTGATAACAGGAAAAATTAAAATCCTGTTTCTAGTTTTTGAAAGATATTACAGCTATAGTCAAAACTCTTTCCTGATCCACTTGTTGCCCATAATGCAACTTCTAACTTCTCAGAAAGGTAGCTGGCCATTTTTAAGTGACTGTGCATGGGATATTGTACTATTGCCATCAAAAATAAAGTTATAGAAATATTGGATAAGGATGAATATATGATCAGAACATGGTTTGACTCATTGTATGGAAAGTCAAATAAATGCATCCAAGGCTAAATCCAACCTGACCACTCCCTAGCAGCCAAATGGCTAAACTGAGGCTATTATACTCTGAACCTTTTCACGAGATGACATGACTCAATACAAAGATATTACTTTTTGATATACATACTTACCATTGCCACAATTGCCACAAAAGCCCTTGGAACCCACCTTAAAATCCAGGCAGAAGCAAATAGTCCTTTGATCTGGAGTTCTGCAGTGCTAATGAGTGCAGTGCTGAAGGATGCAACATCCAACTTCCTCTCCCCAGCAAGCAGTGGTGCTATGAGCAGAGGCAGGGACTCTTGCAGGATCCTTTTACAGCTTCACATCACACCACAGCTCACTGATGTGATGTGGCTGGTTGCATCATCCTCCAGCACTCCACATGCTGACACTGCAGAACTCTATCCTGCAGTACCTCTGCCTGGATTTTAAGGTGGGTTTGGATGGTGACATCAGAAGACAGAGCATGGCAACAATATTGTGCATATATGTCAGATGCAGTACAAAAAGAGGAAGGTGGCATTACAAGTAGATAGGCTCAGTCAATGAAACCACAGCCTTGAGTTTATTGAGTTAGCAGGAATGCTAATAACATAGTGTCTTGAAGCTCTCTTATTCAAAGGATCACCATAGGTCACAATTGACTTGACAGCACCATAGGTCTAAACCATGGAAACATTTATAGATAGATGGGCATGGAAGGTCTGGTACAGAGCTAGATAGCTACATCTGGAAATGAAGCATAATTTTTCAAGAGAAGTGAGGTTTTATGATATAATGGCCATGGTTACATACAAAGATAACAAGCTTAGCCTGGCTTATTCAGCTACATTGTGAATGAACAATATAGTTTGTTGTGTTTGGGCCTGAGGGACTGTCACCATATGGCAGAAGCCATTTTTCACAGCATGACTCCCTGGGGTGACACTGGTACATCTGCTGCAATGTGACCTGGTTTCATTTTGGCCAGTTCTGAACCAATTGTGTATAGTGGTGGTGGGTCCTGGAGCACTGAGAGAGGGTCTTGGGAGATATGGAGGACTGCTTCTTTTTCTGGTCCAAAGCCCCCCTTTTGCCTTTTCAGGGCTTTGAGGGCCACAAAATCAGCTCCCCTGGGCTACATGCAGTCTGTGGGCCACATTTTCCTCAACCCTGCCTAAACCCTTCAAGAGCATATATATTCATGAAAATGGTTCTTGAAGTGAATTGAAATTGACAGGGTTGCTAAGTCAAAGGAAGAACTGGATGGCCAGTTCAGCATTGTGTTCCCAGATCTGAATTTTGATGTAGCTTACTGTAATTGCCCTTTTCCTGAAAGGGATTCTAGGCACAGTCCAAGAACAAGTAAGGAATCATTATAATGGCATTAGGTCCTCTATTATTGAAGAATGTATTTATTCTATCTTTGTGTGCATCTCCTCACAGTCCCATCTACCAGTCCCATTTATCACTACCACTTTGTTCTGCTCTTCATGATATCTTATCAAGTTCAGTGTACAAACACAGGTAGATTTTGAAAGCTGCTAAGAGTTGTGATCCACAACATAGTTATTCTGAGAACACACAGCACACACAATTTCAGAGTTAATCATCACTGTACCCTCTTAAAAAGCATATGTTCTACATACACAATATTTAGTTTCCACTATAGCATCTTCAAGTAGGTGTGAGAAAGGAAATCTTGGGAGTAACCTATGACATTATTACTTCTTTTTGGGTACCAAATAATGCATACTTGTTCTTGTTACTAGTACAGGTGTTGGCGATGGTGGTAAAATGCAGGGGGACACTTTTTCAGATTTCAGGTAATTTTTTTACTCTTTTAAGTTTTTTTTTAAAAGGAAACAATAATGCGATGACAAATATCAAATAATATTAGCAAGTTACTTTCATTTTTCAATTATAACAAGTAATGACAATGAGTTACCTTTTTAAAAATATAACTGGTAGCAGTAACAATTCCTTTTAAAGATGTCTTTTAAAAGCTTCCATACGGCACTTGAGAGAACTACTAGCAGTCAATGTGACAATACTGAGTCTGATAGACTAATAGTTGGATTCAATAAGGCAGCTTCCTATGTAGTTTATGACCTTTAACTGACCGTGCAAATTCTTCCTTACATTTTTATTAAATTTTTGTTGTTTTTAACAAAATGACATGCTCTCAAATGATTTTTGGGATTACATTACATGGTTTTAAGATCCAATTATGAATGGGATGAATTAAGTCCTCTTTGCAGCTGGTGGTCATGGTTAAACTTGGTAAAATCTCTGGCCTTCCAGTAGTGTAACTTGACACACTATTTACTGTAGCAAATGCATATTTAAGACCCCTTTGGGAACTTCTATTGCTATGTGGGAAACTATACATTTCCATTTTCCCCCATTCAGTGCCCTTCAGGTTTCCATCTGGCACATTACTCTGAGAACCTCATGACAGACATGTCTTATACAAATATACTACTTATATTAAGATAAACAAAGGATGTACTAGCTCTTGCAATATTTCTCTCAAAAGGCCAAGAATACTACTTAACAGAGTCTCTCCTCCATTGCATAGGCATCTTCTTGTAACATAGGTCAGTCTTGTTCCTTTTCTTTACAGATGTTGAACTGAGACAGGGAGCTGTTGGCTTGCTTGAAATGTGAGTCCATCGATGAACTGATATTTGAATGTGGGACAGCTCATAGTTTGTGTTTGTAACCAATCTGCCCAAATTATAAGATGGTCCAGCTCTTGTTTTTCGATACATTTTGAGATTTTGAATATTTAGCCATCAGTAAATAGATATACTTCACATCTAATGCTTTAGCTACCAGATGACTGGTTTACAGAACAAAACAGAACAAAGCAGGAGCATCAGGTTATAATGCACTTAAGGTGGCATTATCACATCTTCCCACTTTAAATGTAAACAAGAAAAATCACAAATCTTACTTTTGCCATTTTTATGTAGAGTCTACATTGGGAATGGGAATGGGAATTGTATGACCCTCCAGATGTTGCACTTCAATTCCTAGTACTCCTTACCATGGGCTATGCTGGGTAGGGCTTCTGGGAGTTGCAGGAAAGCTGTACAGTTTCCATCCATGCTGTACATGATATGTTCATTCACTTTAAAACCTATGATGACTGTGTCTTATTAGCAGAACTAATTTACACCTCTATTGTGTAAGTACTTTTACTGAAAAACAACAACAACCAAAAAAAATGGCCAGCTTTGACATGAGACCTTGTCACAGTTCTGATGCACAATTACGATTTGTTTGTTGTTTGATTTCTTGGTTGTGACCCTTCTCAAACTTCTGGCTAGAAATACTTCAGGATTACTGCTTTGGCCTAGTCTGAGATGAGTGGCTGGAAAAAGTTACTTTTAAGTCCCAAAGTAACTTTTTACAACCTCTGCCTATAAGTCAGAGAGAAGCCCTGCTCAGCAGTGGGCCTCCAATGTTATTTGAATCACATGACAAATGGAGCAAGGATGACCATGCTGTCACATTCTCATCACCATTTGGGAGCTCATTGTCTGCAGTGTGGAGTTGTTTCTCCATGTTTAAGTTTCCCTTGTAGTTTTGAATCCTACAGGATCAAGGTCCTCTAAATAATGCAGGGAGCATACACAAACAGAGAATAGAGAAAAACAAATAGAGAAAGCTCCCAACTGTAGAAGTCACTCCTCTAAAAGTGGAGGTGAGGTCATGGAGATGGTGATAAGTGGAAGATTAACAGGCTCATCCTTGCTTTCCTCACCATCTGACTGGCTTCTCCAGGTTTTCAAGCAGGATTTTTCCTAGCTCCCGCCCCGAAAATCCCTGGTATTCTATAGAAGATCCCTGGTATTCTCCCTTAAGTACTACGCAGTCCATACTCTGAAATCAGACAGGATTGTATGTGTTTATGGCAGTATGGTGGTTAGTGAACTTCTAAATAGGGCTAGCACAGGGGTGGGTGGGAGTATGGCGTACAGTCCACATGTGGCCCTGAGGGCCATTTTGTGGCTGCCAGAGCCCCTGACGGATCAAAAACTTGCCCTAAAATGTCCTCTAAGGGCCATAGGGGGCATTTGTGCTGTGTTTTGTCCCTCCCACCATCTTAGGTCAAGGTAATGCCTTTTTTTAAAACCAGACGTGACTTTTAATCACCTCCTATTTTGAAAACTGTCCTGTCTTGCAATTTGCAGTGTGCAGTGTGCAGTGCACAGTCGCAGTACGCAGTGCTGCTGTATACACAACTCTGCTTCCACTGCTATCAGCAGAGTATGACTCTTGCACTATGGTGAATAATTTGCCCTGCTTGCACAGTGTGATGCAAGCATGTGTGTGCCACTAACAGGATGCCAGTCTTTTGTTGTTGTTGTTAGTTTTGTGCATGGCACTCACATGTGTGTCATTGTTGGTTTACATGTACCATTCCATGGTGCCTGGGAAAAGAAAGATGTCCACTGCAGAGGACTCCTCTGACCAGCAGTAGAAAGCTTCCACTGCCGTGGCTGGATTGAGGATGCTCTTTTGTGGGCAATAAGGGCATAAAGGCTGCACTCTAGAGGCCTGTTAGTTCTAGCTGAGGAGGACTTTGGATCCCCTCTAACCAGAGCCTTCAGTTCCCTAAGAATAGTTTCCAAACAGGAATGGGTAGGAGGAATTGAATAATTATTTTCAAACCTGTTATGTGGACTGTGGTCTGGATAGAGTGAGAACCACAATGCAATCAGGGTCCTGGAACAAATTAGAAGACAGGCCTAGGAAACAAGTCAGACAACTAGGACAAAAAGGAGACCAGAAATGTAGAATGCACCACAACTCAGATAGATCTTGATTCTCAAGTTGTTGCTGTTGTTGTGAGCCTTTAAGTTGTTTCTGACTTATGGTGACCCTAAGCTGAATGTATCATGAAGTTTTATAGGGATGAGGGTATGTGATGCACCTAAGGTCACGAAGAGTGGTTTTCCATGGCTGAGTGGGGAATTGAACCCTGGTCTCCAGAGTCTGTAGTCCAACACTCAAACCACTAAACCACACTGGCTCTGATTCTTAAGAGTGCAGCTCAATTGGAAGTCTTTTCTAGTCCCTCCTGCCCAGGATAAACCACTGGCCAATGAAGGAAAGTGAAACCAGGACAAATCTGGAGGCTGCAGCTATGCAGCTTGTCATAAGGGACAGCAGGCAACTGTCCCTAACAATTCTATTGCCTCCCAACAGAAGCAGTGAGAAAACAAATGTCAGACCAAAAGCAAATGGGGGAAAGGGTTCTTCCTTGTCTATTACAAGCCTGAAAAGGCTTGAGAAATGTACCATGATAGTACAAATTATTTTTTTCCGCTATTGAGCAAACTCCCTACTTCTAGACACTGTTTTTGAAATGTGCAATTATTTTAAAAGTTGCTGACAAATGACCCTAATGAATCATCCACCCATGAAGAATTGCCTATAAACTCCTCTTTATCTACCTTCTGTTCCTGTTTGGTATATTTCTAAAGGAACTAGACAGATGGAATGTACCTCCATAGAAAAGAAGTTAAGGGAGTACAGAACATTAGCTGATCCAACAGTGAAATAAGCAGTCTGGAGTTGATATGGAGCTCAGACTATAATAATTTTTTAGTCTACATTCATAAAATAGTGCTTGCTTTAGCTTGAAGATAGCCAGTATATCTTTGCTTTATAATGGCACTTGAATAATCACTTTCTTTTTCTTGCCAAACCAACTCCACTTTGTGTCTGCTGCTCTTATATATATCCACTTAGTTCACATTTAACATCAATATATACAACTCGGCTGTCAGATTTCAGAGTCAGTCTAGGTCCTGGGAACATACCACCCTTATTTTGATCTTCCTCTGTGAGTTTCCTGCCTAATTTCCTTTCTGACATGAGCTTTGGGAGATTTATCCTTCAGCATTAATGATCTTCCCCAATGTAGCTTTGCTAAGGCTGTGTTCACCAAACTAGCTGGAGAAAATCTAATGAAATTTTCTACTCACCTGAGAGAAGTGGAAGCACAAATATATAACAATCATGAGACTGGGTCAGTGGAAGTGTTTCACATTAATTTGGACTTTTGACCAAAATAGGGGAAGGACTGAATTCTCAAAGAACTTCTAGAACCCATGCTCAAAGGTCAGCCTAGACTAATGAAAGTGTGAGTGCAATTTTCGAAGATAAAATTCTCATCACCTGTATGTTATTTTATATGAAGAATAACCATGATATGAATCCTTGCCAGTGAAGAACAGAGGAAGGCTTAAGAAGGGTTCTCCTCCTATCAGATCAAAGGACTATCTATTCAAGCATTCAGTTGACACCGTACTCACCCAGATGTATGTAGAAAGCCTACAAACAGGACCTGAATGCAACTCTGTATTCAGAAGCACACTGCCTCTGTTACTGCACTGCTTGCTGTGTTTTTTCTCTGTGTTTGACTGTTGGATACTCTCTGAATTTCTCTGAGAATGTTAGATTTTGGCCCTTTCTGCATGAGGCTGGTGAATCGGTTCGTACCGTTTCTTACCGGATTTTCTGGGCTTGCAACAAGGCAGACGTTCCTCATTTCCTTCTGCACAGTTACTGCGTATGTTCCATTTTGATTCAGAGTTCATGAATCCACACTGTTCATGAATCCACACTGCCTCCGCCGTGGCCGCTCCTGCTACTCCCCTCACCCTGCCCGTTGGCTGTGATTGGCCCCCCCTTTTTTTGCATGGTTTAGTACATCATTGCATACGTGTGTAGGTCCGTACTACCCCTTGGCCCCTCCCATGAGCCCTCCCCTAGCCACCAATTCGCATCGGCGTGAATGTACGTGTCTGCACCACTGTGAAAGTACATATTGGATTGGTCTGGAAAATTGGAAAACTGATTTCTTCCGGTTTTCAAATAGCACACTTTACCACCACATGGGGGTGCATTTAGTCGGAATTACGTGCAGAACGAAGATAAATAAACCGAACCTTGTCCGCTCCAACATGCAGAAGACCTCCGTAGCAAGACGCATTGGTCTGCCTTAATAACTGCGTGCGGAAAGGGCCTTTGACTGACAATTTTATGTTTAGAAAGAATTTATTTGTTGTAGGCTACTTTAGAAGACTATAAATATATATATGAGCTGAAACAAATAATGAGAACATCCCTTCTTGGGGTCTATGCAAGAATATGTATGTATGTGTACACATTTGTGCATTAAACTCTGAAGCTGCTAGAGGATGTAATAGGTTTGAGTCCAAGAGTTGAATCTATATTGGCTGGAATTCTGTTGGTGACATTCGCAGACAGCAATCCACCTAATACGTGGGTATGTTTTTAGCATCAGCTTGGATAATGGAATTCAATTCCTCTGTTGGCACTAACCCCATGCACTCCTGTTGCTGTGGTCTTTCCCCAGCCAATTAACAGCAAGGGAATGATTTGGGGGGCAGGTGGGGTGTAGTGGCCAAGAGAGTGGCTGGCTGTGCTTTAGCAGCTGGCTGCAAGATGACAAAAGTGTTCTCCTGTATATCACAGAATTCCTTTGGAGAACCAGAGAATAGATAGCACCATCTTCCTGTGGCTGGTTAGGTCATATCTTCACCACTAAAGGGCCTCGGGGCAGTATCCCAGCACCAGGAGACTAAGGCCATTTCCATACAACATCACTGTTCCACGATGAGGACGTGTTGCTGCTGGTCCATGAGTCATGCTTTCACACAACATCATCCTGGTCCTGCTGCCAATGCGTCCCCACCCATCATAATGGGATATTCCACTACCAGAAAAAATCCAATAATGGCCTCTGACTGCACAATGCTCCCATTGCTGGCAGCTATGCAGAAATGGCAGAAGGGATCTACCCACTTCCTTCCCCAGTGCAGCATGGGAGGTGGCTGGCTGCACTGTGGAAGGAAAGAGGGAGGGAGAGAGGGAGGGAGGGAGGGAGGGTGTCCCTCACGCTACCCTTCTGCAGGCAGTTGGGCAGGGTGTGGAGGGAAGCGTTTCGGTCACATTCTCATCCCAAGAGTGGCGCTGCCAGGATTGCAATGGGATGGCAATGAAAAACAGTAAGGTGCAGAAAGGGCTTAAATTAAGGGCACAGGCTAGGGGGACATAGCTGCATCTTGCAATCCAGGGTCTCAAGTCAATTATTTTGGGTAACTCTAGGATTTATCTAAAACCAGGAGGTAGCACATCCTGGATATTGGTTGGTTACGTCATTATATGTTGTAATTACTAATATTGCATGACATAATCTCTTGCTTTGATTTTTTTGATTACCACTATAAAAATGAATGGATATTTGGTCAAAGACTAAATGAATGAATATTTGGTCAAAGACTATCTTTTTAAAAAGAAAAATCGAGACCATCACAAAAAACTTAGACTTACTGTTCAATATAGCATATAATTCAAAATGCATCAGCATATCATCAGCATCTTTTTTTTAAAAAAAAAAATGAATCTATGCAAAACTGTGAAACAAGATGTTTGTTAGAACATCAAAATGGAGGAGAGATGTGGAAAGCACAGCCTCAAATAAACAAATGTCTTTAGTAAACATCAGTGGTCACTGGAAAAGAAGTACAGATTGGGCTGTTTATATAAACTACTGTAATGCAGTTTACATGGGGCTGCCCTTAAAGAAGACTGGGAAGCTTCAGCTAATACAAAATGCAGCAACCTTGACTGACTGGAATACTATGTAGAATACCATGCCAGTCTTAGAAGAATTGCACTGGCTGCCAATACATTTCCAGTCTGAATTCAAGGTGCTTGTGACTAAATGAGTCCTAAATTAAGGACTAAATTAAATCCTAAATGACTTAAGACCTTGGTATTGGAGGAGCATCTCTCTCCATGTGTGCCTGCCAAAGGATTAAGGTCTGCTTGGAAGGCCCTCCTCATGTCCCACCAGTGAGATTTGTTTACTGTATTGGGATATCGGAGAAGGCCTTTTCAACTGTAGCACCCCAACTGTGGAATGCCTTCTCCTTGGAGGCCTGACTGATAGCCAACACTCATGGCTGTTCATCAAAGCCTTTGGCCTCATTAATTTTTCTGGTTATACGTAATTTTAAAAACTTTAAAATCTGTTTTTAACTTATTATTGTTGTTTAATACGCTTTTAGCTTATTTAAGTATGACCCTTTCCGCATGAGGCGAGTGAATTGCTCCGTGCCATTACTCACCGGTTCTTCTTGGCTCGAAGCAATGCGGACTCTCCCTTAAGCCCTTCTGCAGGGCTCCTCGGTTTGGTCCAGGGTGAATTGGAGCAGTGCGAGGTCTGTAGATCCACACTGCTCAGGCTTACAAAATGGCGGCTTCCTGTTCTTCGTGGGTCCGGACCAACCGCTGACGCTGGCCCCGCCCACAGCCCGCCCTCTGCTGATCACAGGCTTGCATTGGTGTGAGCCTGCGCCTCTGCACAAGTGAGCAGGAATGCAATGGTCTGCTTCAGAAGATTGAAAGACTGATTTTTTCCGGTCTTCACTTAGCGCGCTGGAGGACCATTGGAAGTGTTTTGGATCGGACTAAGGTGCGGAACTAAGGTAAATAGTCTGAACCTAGTCCGATCCAAGGTGCGGACGACCTCCGTGACAGGACACCTTGGCCCGTCTTAACTTCCCCGTGCGGAAAGGGCCTATGTTATTGTTCAAACTGTTTAACTTATTTTAATGCTATTTGTAAGTCACCCTAAGATATCATCATCATCATCTACAAATTTAAGTAACCAATCTGACTCTTTGAATGGATATCTCAGTATAATAGCACATTTATATGAATGCATATGATGAAGGATCAATTTACCTTTGCATTTTTATCCTAACGATCAGCCCTGGTGTTTTTGACTTCATTGCTGTTTTCATGTTCTTCTAATGCTGGCCAAAGTTATGGTTTGTGACAATGCCCAGAAAACTGTGGTTTCTGAAGGAACTATGGGTACAAGGGCAAGCTTCCAATGCCTTGTAAATATATGTACACAAGTTTCTTTCATTTCTTCCTTCCTCTATAGCAGAAGATGTGTGGAAAAATGAATGATCCTTACTTAATGTTCTGTTGGTGGATGTTTTGGATTTTCTGTCCCTACTGTAGAATCCCAAAACTGACTGCATTTCCCAGTCCTCCAGAGCCAGTTTGGGCATCCAAAGGGAATTGCAATCAGCAGGGGGATCATTGCTCCCATGTCTGTGATTCTACTGTTCCATTGGTGGAAGTTTACCGTAAGATGCTGCCATAAATTTGTAAGCATGTCAGAGGTGTATGCTGTTGGGTTTTGGGGATAAGAATATTTCACAGTTGTGGACATTTCATTCAAAATTATTTTCTTCTTAAAGACTAATTTTGATTTTCAGACACTTGCGTCGTTTCTAACTCTACCTGTTTGTTACCTTTTGAGCAATAAAAATTGTAGCAATGCAGATTTTCTTTGGAAACAGCTTTTATTCATCACCTGATGTGAATATCTCCTTTTGGGTTGTCGGGTTATGTGCATTAGCTTTTATAATACACTTCACATGGAGGGGGGTGAATTATTATTCTGAGAACTATATGATTACATATCATTGTTTTCAGTTAAATCAGGGTGAGTTCCAAGTAAATTAGTTGGTTTCTGCAGGCTTGTGGAAAAGAAAGCCACTCATTAATTACATTTGAAAATGAAAAACAATGGTAGCAGGCAATTCACCGTGTTTCACACATTTCACATACTTCAAGCTAACTTTTAATTACTTAGTTTTTTCTTTAATTCCCCCTTTTACTAGTCGGAAGTAGAAGCATTTAGCTTTAAATACAACTCTAGTTTTAAAGGCAGTTAACATTTAACTTTAGTTTTAAAAAATCATTTAAACCTCCCATGGCTTGGGATGATGGGAAAGGGGGAGAGAAGTGGTTTGAAGCTTAAACCTAATTAAAATTATCTGTTAAGAAATTCTTCCTGAGGACAAGTGCTGTTTGACAGTGCAATAGATGGCCTTGGAAGATTCTAGACCATCCTTTAATTAAAGTTTTCAAAGGTTAGTTGGCTGCCCCTTAGGTATGCTTTACTGGTGGATTCCAGTGCTGGCTTGGGGTTGAAATTGGAGTCCTTTCCAATTTCATGATTCTATGATTCAGGGTGTAGCCGCCTGGAATTCTTCGCTCTGACAATCCTTCTATACCATACCTGGTTGCCACATGTGGTAGTCTGGATTGTAAAACTTGATCTGTGGGAATGCTGGTAGTTGACTAGGTGTTTTTCAGTGAGTTTTTTTCTTTTATGTAGATGACTCATGGCCCCTTTCTATCTTACAATACTGTAAGATGTATAAAACCTTTCCTAAGCCCTTAATAAAGTCTTAAGATATGACTGCATGTGCGGCAGAATGCAGTCCACGGAAAAATATTTATATACTTTGCAATAAGGGACTTATTTTGAAGACATTTATGTGCTTAACTTTGTGATTTAACCCTTATTTTATTACTGCTATTCAGAGGCGTATAGTGAAGCACTGAAATCTTCATGAGATCTGTAAAATCTTCATATTGTACAGATACAGAATAGAACACCAGTACAGTACTTCAAAAGGGCACAGCTCTTACAATAAACATTTCTCCTTCTTTCTAAGCTTTCAGTATTTATATTGTTTCCCTTTAGTGTTTATGAAACATTAGTGAGACTGAATCATAACTCCTACACATTTGGAACTGGTTAACCATCATTCATGTTCTAGGATATATATTTTTTTTGTAGTTTTTTCAAAAGCAGCATTCTGTGTAAATACATACTTGGAGTTTTGCATTGCATTTCAATAGATAGGTATCAGATTTGCAACAGCAAATCAAGATAATTTACTTCTAGGTAGACAGATACAGGATTGCTGTGTTAATTGATTCATTAATTTAATTGTATTATTCAACTAATAACAGTTATGGTAGTTCTAGGAGCTGAGATGTTCCTCATCTTCTTTTGGTTTTTCCATTCTTGGGGTTCAGTTATTATGACTTTTTGTTTTGGAAAACTTTTCAGTATAGAAAAAAATAAGGAAAAATGGGTTTAGCTTATCATGTGCAATGACTACATGTGGACCTATTTCACTATATATACATGTTTGGTTATAATTATTGAAATATATATGAATAGGACCAATACCTGTAATGGTATGCATGTGGCTTTCATGCTTTTTTTCTGTGTGGAAGTGGTTTGTGAGTTAGAAATATGATTAATCTCCATCAACATTTATAGTTCAGTGCAATGAATTCAGTATGTGAGGATGCAAGAATTTTGCTCTTCTTCAGAGAGCCATTATTCTTCTTTTAGGCACAGAGTCTAGAACAATTTTGATACCCATTCATGAGATTCATGCTAAATGTGCAGTGGGGGCAGGGAAGGTCAAAAACATGATGGGTTGTAAATTCAAAACTTGAGCTATGACAGGCGTGAAAGTATTTGCATGAATTGTTATCATGCCGAAAGAAGAGAGAGAGAGAGAAACAAAGGCAGAAGAAGATGATGATTCATAGTGTATTTCTCCTATCACCCTGGGTTACCATTTCAGCTACTAACCAGAATTGAGCTAATGTAGCATTTTTCCTTCCTATGTCTAGACTAATGTCAGGAATGCAATGTCTGGGAAGTGGACAGTTGATGTTGCTGATAATGACCAGAGCATTTCTTCTTCCAGGAGCTAAATCGGGCCAGCCTGTGGACTATTACTAATTAGATCTGCTCAGAGCTGTAGGGTAAAACATATCAAGTTGACCACCCCTAAGTTAGCATAAGACTGATGTAAAGAGGAGCTATATGCATCATGAAAAGCAGACTCCTTTGTAATCTTTGAAAAAATTAAAACCATTAGAATCATAGAGTCAAAGAATCATAGAGTTGGAAGACACAAAAAAGACCATTGGTTCAACCCTCTACCATGCAGGAATACATCATCAAAGCATTCCTGACAGATGGTCATCCAGCGTCTGTTTAAAAACCTCCAAAGAAGGAGACTCCATCACACTCCAAGGCAGTGCATTCCACTGTTGAACCGCTCTTATCATCGAGAAGTTCTTCCTAATATTCAGATGGGATCTCTTTTCCTGAAGTTTGAAGCCATTGCTGCATGTCCTGATCTCTGGAGCAGCAGAAAACAGGCTTGTGCTATCCTCCATTTTTATAGCAAAATATTGTTTTAATAGATATATAGGTTCAGCCTCTTTTGGATTAGTTTAGTAACATACTTCTGAATACTACAGATAATCTTTTCAACAGGAATCCTTATTTCTGGATTCTGTCTCGTGATCTAACTAAGGTCTACTGAAAAGAAACTGAAAGCAAAGGCACCCAAAATGTTGCAGTGGACTCTCTTAAGACATTGCCTATGTTTTGTGGGCTAGAAAGTGCAATTTAAAGAGGTGGTCACTGGATCTTCTAGGGAAAAAAATTGTACCCAATGGGCATAAATATGGTACCAGTCCCTGGCACATTGGAAAAAAATAATTGCCAGTCCCCCATATCGGATAACTTGAGAAGCATTGAGCTAGAGTACAGACAAAGGGAGCCTGCAGCATGCATGCTCATTGTACTTGCCCTGAATACATTTGATATATTTGGCTTGCCAATATTTGTCAAAGATCACAGGATCAGAGGAAACTTGGAAAAATAAGTTAGTAACCAAACTAGAAGAAGGAAGGAAGTTGAATTTGTACATTTGTATATAATTTGTGTATAATAATTTTTATATAGAAGCATGTTCATATAATGTAGAATAAAGCAGATATAGATCTTACATGTAAGATGAGCAGAATATACAAGATACGGATATGTAATACATTTAGATACATATATGATATTTAGGGACTTCTATATGCAGAACTAGACTTAAGAGAAGTTAAGCAAAAGAAATGTTGTTATATCAACAGGAAGAAGAAGAAGTAGAAGAAGATTTCAGACAGGTATATAAATTTGATTGTATATATTTTTTGTTTTTGCTTTTTTATATATGTATAAAAAGAATGAATGATTATTTGTAAATATTAATTGTTATAATTTTCATAATAAAAAAAAAGATCACAGGATTCTCAAAATAGGAAAGAGGCACCACAGATCATCTGCACTCCCACCCCCATGATACACATTGAGGAAACATGGGTGGTGGTAGACAGTGTGAGCATTTCAACCCAGAATGAAAAGATTGCATATCCCTAGATTTGGTTTTATTATGAGAGCAGCTGATGCCAGTCTCATTTAGTGTGATTTAAAGGCAGAAAAGAAATTGTTCTGTGACCTCTGGACCATAACAATTCCTCAACCAGCCTATTTCAAGTAAAGATTTAAGAAAACAGAACAGACAGTGATTGCAGTCCTGCAAGCAAATATTTCAATCTCACGAAGCCACCCCTAAACTGCTGCTCGTATTCCCACACCCACCCTCCTCCTCCTCCTCTTCCTCCAGGGTCCCCTCAGGCAGTGCTCAGCAGTGACTTTGTCAAAGACCTTTGACCAAACTTCTGGCTAACAGTAACTCAGGAAATCACAGATAAAATTACATTCATATGCTAGATGCAGAACCAAGAAGGGTTACATGAAACATCAATGATTTATCCCAGATTTGGATAATAAATAATGCTTGTCCTTTTCCCAAGAACTCAGAGTTCAGGGGAATTATTCTTTTTAGAAAAGAATTTGGCTGTATCAATTAAATCCACAGAACCACTATTTTAAAGAAACTTCCCAGATTTGTTCTCAGAACTGGTTTAGGAACATATTTATCTGTCCCTTATAACAAGGTCATCCTATGTAAGCTTGGATAAATAGTCAACATTTAATCTACATCTGAACAGAAAGAATCCTGGCTAAACTGATCACTGTCTTCCAAAATCCTCTTTTACTCCTTCCTTATGAAGCAGTGCTTTTGTCTCCTAAATTTTAAAATCTATTGAAAACAAGTTTTTATATATGACATCAGTTGAATAATATTTAGCAGTCTTTACTTGGCTACAGACAGCCTTCCAATCTCAAACAGTTACTCACCTACAGGATGACACACAACATGGATGGGGAGACAGATACAAGACCTTATCACAAACCCAGATGCCCGCTCAGCCCACACATCTACTTAGGAATGTCATCACAGCACCTAATCACATCACTGACATATTAGAAGTACTTTAATGTGCTCATCCTCTAATGTGATTTGTTCCACCCTCTGTTAACAGCAATAGTAGTAGCATGTGTATTTTTATACCGCTTATCAGCTAAATGATCTCTAAGCAGTTTACAATGTGTTAGTTAATTGCTCCCAACAAGCTGAGTACCCATTTTACCGACCTGAAGAAGGATGGAAAGCTGAGTCAATCTGGAGCCCGGCAGGATCGAACTCACAACTTTGTGGCTGCAGTACCAGCATTCAACCACTGCACTCTTGGGAAAAAAAGGCAGTCTCTGTGACAGAGGATAGATGGACATAAATCAGACACTAGGGGAATACACAAAAACCAGTCGCAAAATATGTTATTCTTCTTGGGCATTCCATTTTGGACCTTAGAACAGCAGTCCTTGCGTAGAAAAACTACCAGTGAAGACTGGAAAGAGAAAGAACAGAACTGGAATATATCCAGAAGCTCCAGTCCATTAACAATGGATTGAACAGAGACAATGGTTTCCTGGAACACTACACATAATATAACATCAGTTAATACTCCAGCTTCATGAGGGCTCTCTTGGCCAGTTTGCTGGTTCCAAGCCAGCATCACGCTACATTCCAATAACTCCCTCTGTGTGGTTATCTACTTACCTTGGCTTTAGGCAACATTTTTCCTCCTGCCTTTGGGTCTAAAACTGAACTTTCACCTCCTCACCATACCCACAAGTTTTACATTTCTATTGCTGTTCACACATACAGGCTGCTCATAAAGATCTGTTCCTAGGCACTTCATTCCATGCCTCTGATGAAGTAGACTTAAGTCTATTAAATATCACGCCACCAACGCCTTTCTCTCGGTTAGTCTCAAAGGTAAGACAAGATCCCTTTGAATATTTAGAGGGTTATTGAAAACTGGATGTAATAGAAGGTAAAGAGAAACTGTTTAATTGGGGGAAAAGCAAATAGTTGCATTTTCTTTTGTTCCCATGAGTTTGTTCAAACAATCTATCAAGTCTGTGCAGCTGGTAAGTATGTATGGTTGTACTGAATTTATGAGAACCAGTGTTTGATTCCCCACTCAGCCTTGGAAATTCACTGGGTGACCTTGAGTGTGTCACACACTCTTAGCTCCAGAAAACTCTGTGATAGATTTGCCTTAGAGTAGTCCTAAGTCAGAAATGACTTGAAGGCAAACAACAACAACAAACAACAACAACAACTGAATCTCTATTGGCACTATTGAGTTTGTATGGTTCACTGTTTTTGTCATCTGTTCAGGCTAACATTTACCTTCATTGCCATGGTCTGATCTATACCAATCATGTGATTGCTGACAGTGCACTTTAGATACCACTGCAGTTGCCTTAAATATAGTGCTTGTGGCTAACAGTCAAACGACTTGGGGGCTCAGCCTTTGTTCATTTGGGATTTCACTCTTTCTCCGCTAGTGAAACACAGGTAAAAATCAGTCCTCTTTTTTAAAATGCATATCTGCAATGGGGTGAAAGAAAGTTATTGAAATCATGGATGAGGACTAAACATGATCTGTCAGTATGGTGAGGTGTTATGCAGTGAGGTGGGAGATTTTGTCCAGACGTATGGTGTTATCACAAGTCATATGATACATGGGAGAATTACAACTGAAGTCAAGTTAATTTAGGGAGGTATTGTTATTAATTATATTTCCTTGCCAAATTATTCAGCATTTATCGTCCTTTGACTATTCCACATTCTGTTGTGTTACAACCTGGAATGGAAATGGATCATAGAATCATAGAGTTGGAAGAGACTGCAATGGCCATCGGGTCCAGTTTAACCAGGGGGTTCCCTGCCACACACTCAAAGCATCCCCAGAAAATGCCTATTCAGCCTCTGTTTAAAAACTGCCAGCATATTCCACTATCGAATGGCTCTTACCATCAGGAAGTTCTTCGTGATACTTAGGTGAGATCTCTTTTCCTGTAGTTTGAATTCGTTGCTCTGTGTCCTAGTCTCTGGAGCAACAGAAAACAAGTTTGCTCCATCTTCAACATGACATCCTTTCAAATATTTAAATAGGGCTTTCATGTCATCTCTTAACCTGAACATACCTAGTTCCGTAAGCTGCTCCTCACAGGGCATGGTTTCCAGACCCTTCACCATTTTGATTGCCCTTCTCTGGACATGTTCTAGCTTGTCAACATCCTTCTTGAATTGTGGTGCCCAGAATTAGATGCAGTATTTCAGGTGAGATCTAACCAAAGCAGAATAGAGTGGTATTATTACTTCCTTTGATCTTGACACTGTACTCCTATTGATGCAGCTTAGAATTGCATTGGATTTTTTAGCTGCTCATTGTCCACTAAGACTCCTAGATCCTTTTCATATGTACTGTTTTCAAGCTAGGTGTCACCTATTCTATATCTGTGCATTTCACTCTTTCTTCCTACGTGTAGTACCCTACATTTCTCCCCGTTAAAATTCATTTTGTTAGTTTTGGCCCAACTATCTAATCTGTCAAGGTAATTTTGAATTCTGATCCTGTTCTCTGGGGTATTAGCTATCTTTCCTAATTTGGTGTCATCTGCAGATTTGATGAGCATGCCCTCTATTCCATCATCCAAATCATTGATAAAGATATTGAATAGCATTGGGTCAAGGAGAGAATCCTGTGGCATTCCAACAGTCGCTTCTTTCCAGGATGAAGAGGAACCATTGGTGAACACCTTTGTGTTTGGCTGGTCAGCCAATTACAAATATACCTAACAGTAGCATTGTCTAGCCCACATTTTACTACCTTGTTTGCAAGACTATCATGGGAGTGGGGGGGAGTTTGTCAAAGGCCTTACTGAAATCAAGATACACTACATCCACAGTATCCCCTTCATCCACCAACTTGTAACTTGTGACATTGTAACTTGTGACATTGTTTCAATTTAGTGTACACAAGATATTCAATGCTGTGAAGGTGAAAAATATTGGTACTGTGGCACAAAAGTTAAACAAACAAAAGCAAACTGCCACTTGTTGGCTATATAAATATTCACTTCCCACAGTCAGCACTTGGTGGAAACACCTTTGGCAGCAATTATAGCTGTTAGTCTTCATGGGTAACTCTCTATAAACTTTGGACATCTTGAGCTCATAATTTTTCCCCATTCTTCTTTGGAAAATTGCTCCAGATGTGTCAGAGTGAAACCGTTGGTGTACAGCAACTTTCAAGTCTTTCTACAAATTTTCATTCAAAGCGATGTCTGAGCATTGATTGGGCCATTCTAATGCACCAAGGTTATTATTTTTAAATCACTCTGCCATTATTTTGGCTGTGTGTTTAAAGCCATTGTCCCATTGGAAGGCAAACCTCTGCCCCAGTGATAGGTCCTTTGCAGACTGAAATAGAATTGCCCTGTATTTGGCTCCATTCATCCTGCCCTTAATCCAGACCACTTTTTCAGTCCCTGCTGTTGAAAAGCAGTCCCACAATATGATCCTGCCCCCACTGTGCTTCACAGTGAGGATGGCTTTCTCAAGAAAATGACCCCTGATGCATTTGCACCAGAAATAGCATTTTGTGGCAAGGCCAAAAAGTGCAGTTTTGATCTCATTAGACCAGAGTTGTTTTCCATGTTTGCTGTGCCTCCTGCATGCCATTTTTTAGACTCCAAATGGGCTTTGATATGGGTTTGTTTGACCAGTGACTTTCTTGCCATTTCATTCAGTCCAGCTTTGTGAAGTATCCATGTGATAGTATCTCATGGATGGTTTCTCCATCTCAGTTGCAGATCTCTGTGTCTCCTTTAGAGTTACCATTGAGCTCTTGGTTACTTTTCTAATACCTCTTGATCATTCAGTTTTGGAGGACAGCTTTCTCTATGCAAAGCTGCAACTGAGCCATGTTCTTTTCATGTTGTAATAAAATATTTAATAGTGCTCTTAGAGAGGGTTATAGTTTAGGATTTTTTTTTAAAAAAACCCTAAAGTTGATTGGAGCTTCTGCATAATTTTTTTAATAAAATTGGTTTAATAGCTCCTTAGTCTTTATGACATTGTTCTTTTAGATATGCTCTCCAGCAAACTCTGAGGTCTTTCAGAAACAAGTTTCCTTAATGTGAGATCATCTGGCACTGGAATTGCACTCAGGTGGACTCCATTCAACTACTTAAGTGACTTCTGGAGGTTATGGGTTGCACCAAAACTTATTTAAACATGCTACAGAGAAAAAGGTGAATACTTTTGCAACTTATCAGGGTTTTTTTTTCTGTTAACTATTGTGTTACAATACTATTTTGCACCTTCACTGCACTGACTTTGTTATGTAGATCAAGTTATAACAATCACTATTTCCACATGACAATGATCTCCAGCATCATCCTGTTGCAATCCCAGCAGCACCTTTCATAGGAAGGGAGCATGACGGGAACATTTCCCTCTGCACTCACCTGGCTCCCTGTGGAAGAAAGCACAAGTGACATGTGCCTGCCTTCTATAGTGCAGCCAGGCTCCCATGCTGCACTGGGGAAGGAAGTGCCTCCATTGTGCTTCCTGCCCTTAACATAGCGGGTAAGGATGGGAGTGTTGGGCAATCAAGGGTGCTTAATGTATTTTTTTCTGTTAAGTGAATATCCCATGATTGCAACACATGGAGACGGGATGGCAGTGGGATGGCAACAATGTTGTGCAAAAGCACAACCTATGCACCACTGCTATCCTGTCCCCATAGCAGGACTACAATGCCATGCAGAAATGGCCAAAGCCAATTAAATCCGTATCAATTCCAGGATGTAAGACAACAAACTCTGGAAAAGTCAAAAAGATCTTTGTAAGTACTTTGTAAGCCTTTAACAAAGTTCCCCATGACATTTTTGCAAAGAAGCTAGTAAAATGCTGGCTGGACAGTGCTACTATTAGGTGGATTTGTAATTGGTTGACCGATCGAACCCAAAGGGTGCTCATCAATGGCTGCTTTTCATCCTGGAGAGAAGTGACCAGTGGGGTGCCACAAGGTTCTGTCCTGGGACCAGTGCTATTCAACATCTTCATCAATGACTTGACTGAAGGAGTGGACAGCATACTGATCTTTGCAGATGACACCAAATTGGGAGGGGTTGCTAATACTCCAGAGGACAGGATCAAAATTCAAAATGACCTTGACAGATTGGAGAGCTGGGTCAAAGCTAACAAAATGAATTTCAACAGAGAGAAATGTAAGGTCCTACTTAGGCAGAAAAAATGGAATGCACAAATATAGGGGGACATGCAGCTAGATAACAGTATGTGTGAAAGGGATCTAGAAGTCTTGGTAGATCTCAAGCGGAACATGAGTCAGCAGTGTGATGCGGCTGCCAAGAAAGTCAACACCATTCTTGGTTGCATCAATTGGAGTATAGTGTCTAGATCAAGGGAGGTAATGGTATCACTCTATTCTGCTTTGGTTAGACCTCATTTGGAATACTGTGTCCAGTTCAGGGCACCTCAATTCAAGAAGGACATCAACAAGCTGGAGTGTGTCCAGAGAAGGGTGACCAAAATGGTGAAGGGTCTGGAAGCCATGCCCTATGAGGAACATTTTATGGAGCTTGGGTATGTTTAGTCTGCAGAAGAGAAGGTTAAGGGGGGACATGATAGCCATGTTTAAATATCTGAAGGGATGTCATGTTGAGGAGGGAGCAGTCTTGTTTTCTGCTGCTCCAGAGACTAGTACAAGGAGCAATGGATTCAAGCTGCAGGAAAGGAGATTCCACCTGAACCTCAGGAAGAATTGGCTGACAGTCAGAGTTGTCCAGCAGTGGAATATGCTGCCTTGGAGTGTTGTGGAGTCTCCTTCTTTGGAGGTTTTTAAGCAGAGGCTGGATGGCCATCTGTTGGGAGTGCTTTGATGTGTATTCCTGCATGGCAGGAGGTTGGACTGGATGGCTCCTGTGGTCTCTTCCAACTCTTCTATGATTCTATTATCTACAGGGCACTGGATCATTTGCTTATATTATATAGCTTCAGATACCACCACAGTGTCTGCCCCCAACCTTCTCACCTTGCTGCCCAGTACTACCACCACACCAGAAGGCCATTTCACAATGGACAGTGTCATCCCATGTGGTGCCAGGATTCCAAGTCCCTTCTCCACTTTGCAGGGAAGGCATGTTTGTGTCTTTGGCAGTGAAGCAATGTTCATATATCTACTCCCAGACATTAGCAGTTTAGCCAAGTAATAAATTTTTTTCTTTTCTTAGCATATCCAACTCACAGGAGAGGAAAGTGAGTTGCCAATATAGACATTACAGAAGTGAAGTACTTTACTGCAGAAGTTATCCTCAAAAAACATTATTGCTGGGCTGGTGCTGAAGGGGAGAGCTTGAGGCAATACAGGACATAGAACAAAATAACACATGCTATTCCTCCCTCGACTCCCATCTCCCACATCAACATGGAGTTTCTTTGTATAATGAACAAAAACATCTTTCAAGGGCTAGGAACTACATATAACAAATACTGAAATTCTGTTCTGAGACGCCACATCTTAGTTGGATGAGCACATTGTGACCTGGGTAAAGGAGCAAAGCTTTTCTTCTGTGGTAGCAGTATGTATTTAGAAAAGGAATATCCTAGCTGTGATGTCCTCTAATAAAAGCCAATGTCTACATAATGACAAAATTTACTGCAAATAATTGATAGTTTAGAGCAACACAACATCTCTTTCTCATTTTTAGTTAATAGAAAATTAAAATGTGTTATACGTGCACGTGCAAACTCATACAAGAGTCTGCACTGCATATACAAAGAGAAAGAGAAGGAGAGGGACTTTTGGTTTTGCAAGGTTATTGCTGATGTAACAGGATCCTTGTGGGTAAATCTGGCTTTAATTTACTGTGGGGCTATTATCTGGTGAGAGACTGCTTCTTGTTTACTTTTACTTTCCCCTCCTCTCCCCGTTTCCTTTGCTTTCATAAAAGAACTTTCCCAACAAATTTAGTTGAAACAAAATGCTGTTGGTAAGTCCAAGTCTCCAACTCATGGTAAGTAGAACAATGGGATATTGTTCTGCAGGGGTAAGTGAGAAGAAAAAGTGGCAGCAAAAGCCAACCACTGACTCGGAAAGCTGAATACAAAATAAATATATCTTCCTGATTAACAGGCAGCTATTGAGGGTGGGGTGGGATTCAATTCTCACTGTATATTGTTGATCACTCTACTATCTGTTGGGAATACTACCAAACCCATAAGCATTACGGTCAATTTTCTAACAACCTCAGGGCCATGAACACTGACAAAAACAAAATGGAAAGAAACAAAATTAGAAATGAACATATGGTTTTTAAAAATGGACATTTCTGATGTTAAATTGTGAAGGGGACTACCATAACTATTTAGAAAGTGAATTATTGTTCCAGGAGATTTCCAAGGGAATCAATTTTCATGCTTATTTCCCAGAAAAAAAGGGAGACAGATAAGCCCAAGAACCACGGAAAACTACACTGGGGCTACATGGGGCAGCCCTTTGCCCCCCTCTGTACTAGACCTTCTTTCCTCTGACCTAACACAACAAACACTTGTACACCTGAAATAAGCTGTGCAGAAGGAGATGTTGGCTAACAAGTATAAATCCAGCAAAGTCTACAGATAATACATTCCAACTGCTGGAGGTCCCTTGGCAAATGTTAAATGCCTGTATATCCACCATTTCTCAGCCATCTTAGCCGCATCATGGGATCAACTTTGCACTAACCTTTTATTGATTGCTGAATTTCTGACCAATCCATTGAGAGATTTTCTGAGGAGAATCCATAGTTGCTACTCCCCGCTTCCATTTTCTAGTGATAATGAGAGTACATGATTCATCTGACCTAACTTTAACACAGAGTTGCAATTGTGGCCCTTTGACCTTTAGTTTTCCTGTGGTATTGAGTCTGGATCTCCAGTGTGTTCTCATACATCACTAAATTACTCCTGTTAATGGTAGCAGAGATCACATGTACTCTGGTTAGCTTTAGTGGCAACTGGCCTTGTTGGGCAGCTGCCCTTAAACCCTAAATCAGGATGCTCAGACTTTTAAGACTTGAAGAGCACATGTGACATAGGCCCAACAGCCGTACACACACATTTTATTTCATTCATTTTTTGCATTTACATGCTGCCTTTCTCCTGGAGTAAGACCCAAAGTGGCTTGCAAAAGGAATTAATTAAACCTGACAATAAAATTTTAAAAACAATCATTAAAATCCTCAAAATTTTAAAATCACCCCATTAAAACAGTATAAAATTATTTAAAAGACATACAAAAGTTAAAAAATATAAATCACACACCCCAATAAGAAGCTTCCCAGTCAGTAATTACATATTAAAAGCCTGCTTGAACAAAAAAGTCTTTGCCTGTTGCTGAAAGGAGAGCAGAGAGAGGGCCAGCCTAGTCTCCAGATGAACGCACACACAGTGGTCCTTTTTTCTTACTGGGAATGGAGATTCTTTTGTTTAGCTCTTCTCTCAGCATGGAAAGAGTGATTTGATAACTTACCATGGAATAATGCAACCAGACACAGAGGACTGGGTTACATAAGGGCCACTTCATTTGACCTAATCTATTTAAGTTGTGTTGGCCTGGAAATAAAACAAGAGGAAGAAGCCACTCGATGCAGCTCCAGCTAAGACCCAGGTGTCAACATCTTGACAACCTCCACAGTCTTCTCATAGGTGAAACACATAAGCCCCGAGGGCAATCCAAAATGCCATCGGTTGCTCCCCAGCCAGCTGTAACTGGAAGGTAACCCAGGGGACTTCTACTAGAGCCCCAAAACTCTATAAATTAGAGGCTGGATGCTTGGTTAACCTCAAGGGTAGCCTCCTTTCTTAACCCTCAGATCTCATATGGGAGATTTCAGAGTCCTACCCTGCACCAAAAGGGTGTCAAAGGTGATCACCAAAGTCTTCTATTCTCCCCCTGCAACCTGCCATGGAAAAGGTACTAATGTCTGTTTATTCCCTTCCTTCCACCAAGCCAACCAACTTGGCCCTCATCCCCTGTTGCAACTTCTCTGGAACAGCATACTCACCTCTTCCAACAAATGAATCCCACCAGCCCTGTAGAGCTCTGGCCATCAGAAAACTATGGAGGGATGCAGAAGAAAGTAACCCAGTCTCAAGCCCAGGTGTTATTAAATTCTCTGTTGATCTTTCTCTAAGCAAGGTCATAGTGTCTGGGATTACCCTCTACATCACACCTGGTGGGTAAATGGCAGAAAAATCAAGGGAAACTCCAGGTCAATGAGTTTCCATAAGCCGAAAATCCTTTTAAAACCAAGGATTGCCCTCAGCAAGCCACAGTCATTCCGATCAAGGTGAATGACTAACATGTCAGAAAGAAGCTCAATATGCTCCCCAGATGAAAAAGGCAACAAACCACTCCACCGGAGACCTCTTTTCCCAAGCCACTCCACATTGGCACCATTGCTCAAGCCCAGTTAAACCCCAAAATGGGAACATCAGGCCTGTTATGCTGCCCAGAACACCACACAGTGGCTGCATATCTAGGGGACACAAAGAAGCCTTCTCATTTCCTATCTTAGTAACCTCCATACAGATCATTCTTTCCTTTCTGCTGGCTTGTGGTGGGATTGGGTGGTGTTTTTGAAGGTCTTAGGACAGGTGTAGGTTGTACGCTGTTGGCTAAATCATGATCACAGAAAAACTCATCACACTTGATCCAATTCCAAATCATCAAAACCATGGGTTAGAAAACATGGCTATTGAGGCCCCTCCCTAAACTGCAAACCCCAGCATTCCATAGAATGTTGAAGGTGGAATAATAGCACTATAACAGTCTAGTGCAGAAATGGCCTAAGTCACAATTCTCCTAACTCTTTTAATATAAAAAATGCTTAATTTTCAAAAGCAGAAATAGACTTCTAGCTTCTAATAGACTTCCAGTTATGTTTGGTTTCTTTGTCATATGGGCAGTATCACTAGGCCCCCAGGAGCAAAACTGACCCCCAAACTCACTGAGGTTGCCCATTGATTGCTTGTGATTGATGATTCGGACTCAGTGTTTGAAGTCCAGAGAGCCACTGTAGTGTAATGATTGAGTGTTGGATTAGGACTCTGGAAGATTAGAGTTAAAATACCCACTCAGGAATGAAAACCCACTGAACGACCACAGGCAAGTCACACTTTATCAACTTCAGAGGAAGTCAATGGAAAACTTCATTTAAATAAATCTTGCCAAGAAAATGTCATTACAGAGGCACCATGAGTTAGAGCTGACTTGAAGGTAATAACAACAGCAAACAGGATGTCTAACAAGCACAGAGCCTACGGGGGAAAATAGCACCCAACTTATCTAATATTGAGGGCCATATCTCATATACTTATTCCAAAGACTGTGTAATATAGTGTCCTCCTCTGGTGAAGAGGAAGCATTGATTGCCCAAATAAGCAGTTATTGCTTCACATCTTTCTTCAGTGAAGCTGGAGAGTATCTGCAGGTTTCAGTTCTCTGATGAGAGGGAGGAAGACACAAGAGGCATTCTTCCGAGAATGGTTTGCAGTCTTGAAGCACTTCAAAATTGACTGGGACCCTCAGTTTAGACTACTGTGTTTTTTTAATTAGTCATCCTTTTTTTTTTTTTTTTGCTAAGATGCCGGTTTTTCTGATTTACATTTGTTTTTGCTCTTGTGGATCCAACCATCCTCCTCCTACTATAATGTTACCGTTTTCTGCATCTTACTAGTGTTCCTTTTTGGAAGCTATTTGCGGTATTAATTGTTCTTATCAAGTAGGATTGGACAAACCTGTCCATTCAAATTTCTTTGTTTCTCTTATTTTCTCTTTTTTTTCCAGTCTTTCATTCCATCCATTTTCTGTATTAATTTCTGATTTGAAAAAATCCTTTAAAACATTCAATGCATTTCAGTTGTGTAGGGATGGAGGGCCAGGGGGGTGGTGCACCCTGGGAGGCAGGTTTTGGGTTGCCACTGCTCCTTGCCTGCCTTCCCATGCACTGTAACCTCGCTCCCATGAGCTGTAGCCATGCTCGTGCATGCTGTAGCTCCTCTCGCCATGCACCTTAGCCGTGCCCCATATGCCGTACCTCCTCCCCTGTGTCCCATAGCCACGCCCACACCCACTGTAGCCATGTCTACACCCACCATAGCTACACCCATGCCCACCATAGCCACGCCCACATGTGCTGTAGCCATGCCCATGCGCACCGTCGGTTTACTTACTGGCCCCATCCCCCCACCCCTACCCCACTCACGCCAAGCTATGCGACCAATACATTCTCATGCCTATTTCTCTTCATCAATACAACTTTGGATGGAACTTGGCCTAAGATACACATTTGTAGCAAGTATTTCTTTTTAATAAAATGCCTCTGGATTTTATGCACATTTCTGTGCACACTTGCCCCATAAAAATTTTTGTAGGCATTTTTTAAAATTGATGTTTCATCCATACCTTATCCCCATTCTTCAAAAACTGTAGTAATGAAGGGTTAAAAACCCTTTCATCCATGACCATCCATGACGACCATCTGTTTATAGTTAAGTCTGAAACACAAGAAATTTCTCTATAAGCAGGTCTATATCAGATACAAAATTGCTGAATGTTGCAGATTCTTTATTACCAGTTTAATCTTATAGTACTTTCATGTATTAAAAACATGTGTGTTTCCTTTTGTATGCCAATTTAAAGCATCCAACTAAGATTTGCCTCAGATTGTTTTGCACTGATGGTCTTTCCAGATGACAGAACCACCAACACACATTTTTGAAAATATTAGGTGAGATCCTACATCATCAGATACAGCTATGATGACAGAATTCCATTGCCACAGCTGCTTGTGCTGATGCCAACCCACCAAAAACCCTACCTCTTAAGCCAGGCAATATCCCAGCTGAAGACTTTCTGAAGGGGACTACGACTGGAAGAGCAGTCTTCCAGTCATAGACTATATTGTCTATGTCTATGTCTTCCAGTCATAGACTATAGCCATAGACTATAGACTATATGACTTCCAGTCATAGACTATAGACTATATTGAGATGGGAGATAAATGGAAACATCAGGGTCCTGCAACGATTGCTTTTCTCAGTGAGCTCCACAACAAGGAGAGCTGGGAGCTGGGTATGTTTAGCCTGCAGAAAAGAAGGTTAAGAGAGAACATGATAGCCATGTTTAAATATTTGAAGGGATGTCATATAGAGGAGGAAGTAGGCTTGTTTTCTGTTGTTCCAGAGGCTGGGGCAAGGAGCAATGGATTCAAGCTGCAGGAAAGGAGATTCCACCTGAACATCAGGAAGAACTTCCTGACAGTCAGAACTGTTTGGCAGTGGAATATGTTGCCTCGGAGTGTGATGGAGTCTCCTTCTTAGGAAGTTTTTAAGCAGAGACTGGATGGCCATCTGTCAGGAGTGCTTTGATGTGGTTTCCTGCATGGCAGGGGATTGGACTGGATGGCCCCTGTAGTCTCTTCCAACTCTATGATTCTATGAAAGCACAGAAGTAATCAATTCCCAGCAGCCCAATCTACAGCATCTAAAAAAAACCCCAACCCTCCAGAGAGGTCACCACATGGCACAAAAGGTAGGTTTGGGGAAGAGGTCACATCTGGTCATTAACAACCCTAAATGTGAACATCAAAAGTTACAAGATCATCAGTCCAGCTTATGATTTTGCAAATACTGAAAAAGATCCCTAAACATTAGGAAGAACTTCCTGATGCTAAGAGCCATTCAACAGTGGAATATGCTGCCTGGGGTGTGGTGGAGTCACCTTCTTTGGAGGTTTTTAAACAGAGGCTGGATGGGTTGGGATGATTTGAGTCCCAAGTGTTCCTATATGGCAGGGGGTTGGACTTGATGGCAATTGTGGCCTCTGCCAACTCTATGATTCTATGGTTCTATGCCAGCCATTCTTAGTTCACTCCGCAAAAAGCCTTACAGACATGCTACAAATGGTGGAGGGGAATAAAACCATCAAAAAGCTTGCAAAATTTTCTTTTTGGAGTATACCTCCCAGAAACCCCTGGCTAGAATCCTCTGGGAGGATTCAGAGATTTATCATACAAAACAGTAAGTTTTCCAGTCTTTGAGCTCTGCCATCAGAGGACAGGGACAGGAAGCAGTCCCTGATCTATGTTGGAGACCTAATATCATTTTGTTCCTGAACTGATCAGCAATTTTGCTGGAAGATCTGTGAAGTGTTTGGGCTGGTATGAGAGACAGATCAGGTGACCCTATGCATTTTTATCCTGCTAAGTTTGCCATACTTTTTGGTACCTGTTAAATGGACTTGATAAAACTGTGTCTGGTTTTAAACCAAAGATGGCTCTTCTACTCCCACTCCTCCTTGCAATCCAGCTCTCCATACAAAGAGAAAGAGAGAGGAGAGAGAGAGAGAGAAAGAGAATGGTCTGTCTCTTTCTTCCCCTTCCAGCTTGGCAGAACCTGATGTGTGAATTCTGATGTCCATCATTGTGTGAGGAAAATTCCCAGACCAGCTCTTCACAAAGAAAATAGCAGATGAAAAACAAGAGCCTGCCTGCAGTGGCTGAGACAACAAGGGCTCTGCATTCTATTTGTTTGTTATTTGTTTCCATTTATTTTGCACTGGGAAGCTTGCCTTTGAAAAGACCTTGGGTCAAGTCCATATATAAAGACCAATTTGACTCCAGTTTTTCTCAGAATGGACTCCAAGTATTTTCATGGAAGGAGCAATAATGTCTGAGTAGACGGGAAACTTTCTTGTTAACTGAATTGGCCAGGGATTTTGGCAAAACTGTCCCTGTTGATTTGTAGAAGCAGAAGCCTTTGCAAATGATTAGGGAGGAAATAAAAATATTTTAAAAATTACTACAATTCTTTTTTTAAAAACTGGAGCTTTCTTCATTTGTGACAGATTGGTTATGAGGAGATTTGAATAGGCTATACGTAGTTAAGACTGCAATCAGGAACATATTTACCTAGATATTAACCCTGTTGAATGCAATGGGTTTTACTGTTGAGTAGACCTTCATAGAATCCTACAATTCATTACTTTTATTAGCATAGGAAAATAAATGCCGTATGTTCATTCAGAAATTAATATTTTTGTAATGTTTTAGAAATGTAAAGTACATAATAATGCTCAGCTTACTAGCTTTTGAAAGTTATACAGAAGTACAGAAAATGAGAAAAGTGTTTTATGAGGGAGACTATGCATTTGCAATTGCAATGGTATCAATTGCGCTGGGGGGGAAACCTGCACTGGAATATTGATGCTACAGGAAAGATACTGAGTTTCTATATTTCTTAGCATTCATTTAGAAATAAAAACACAAAAGTCATAACCTTCCGTATTTCCAAATAGAAAGACTGTGTGCTTAATAATTTCAGGGTAAACAAAAGAATTCAATCACTTTTACATCAGCAGTTATAGCTGCCTTCTGGTTTATTTTCAAGATATGCCTGCTATAATCTTCTAAAAAATAGAGGGTACAGATACAGGAACAGCTTGAGATGATCAGTTTTTCACTTGTTTATGCGTTCCTAGATAGAACTGAGATTCTATTGGTAAAATAGAAACTAGAACAGTATAGCATGGACGACCCCAGGAAAAGCAGGTATCATAGTATAAACACAGGTGGTATTTCATAAATCACTTCAGGTAACAATATACAGTAGAGTCCCGGTTATCCGACATGCGAATGGCTGCTTCTCATCCTGGAGAGAAGTGACTAGCGGGGTGCCACAGGGTTCTGTCCTGGGCCCAGTGCTGTTCAATATTTTTATCAACGACTTGGATGAAGGAATAGAGGGCATGCTCATCAAATTAGCAGATGACACCAAATTGGGAGGGGTTGCTAATACGCCAGAGGACAGGATCAAAATTCAAAATGACCTGGATAGATTGGAGAGCTGGGCCAAGGCTAACAAAATGAAATTCAACAGAGAGAAGTGTAAGGTCCTACACTTAGGTAGAAAAAATGGAATACAGAAATACAGGATGGGGGACACGTGGCTGGATAGCAGTACGTGTGAAAGGGATCTAGGAGTCTTAATAGACCACAAGCTGAACATGAGTCAGCAGTGTGATGCGGCAGCCAAGAAAGCCAATGCAATTCTCGGCTGCATCAATAAGAGTATGGTGTCTAGATCGAGGGAGGTACTGGTACCACTCTACTCTGCTTTGGTTAGACCTCATCTTGAATACTGTGTCCAGTTCTGGGCACCCCAATTCAAGAAGGACATGGTCAAGCTGGGGCAAGTCCAGAGAAGGGCGACCAAAATGGTGAGAGGCCTGGAAGACATGCCCTATAAGGATAGACTTAGAGAGCTGGAGATTCCACCTGAACCTCAGGAAGAACTTCCTGACACTCAGGGCTGTCCGGCAGTGGAATATGCTGCCTTGGAGTGTAGTGGAGTCTCCTTCCTTGGAGGTTTTTAAGCAGAGGCTAGATGGCCATCTGTCGGGAGTGCTTTGAGGGTGTTCCTGCATAGCAGGGGGTTGGACTGGATGGCCCATGTGGTCTCTTCCAACTCTACATTTCTATGATTCTATGATTCTATGACCTTCCGGATTAACCGACGTCATGGCTGCCTGGGGGCGTGGCTGTAGGCATTTCTGCGCCCCAGACACGCCCCCAGACACGCCCCCAAAATGGCAGCCGCCATGGGCCTCCGGCTAATCTGACATTTCGGTTATCCGACCCTCCGCCCGCCCGTTTAGGTCGGATAACCGAGACTCTACTGTAATGGTAAAATAATATATTAATATTGAGTTGAAAATTCTCTGATGATGAAGCAAATTAATTTTGAGAGAACATGAATTATATTTTTTTATTAAACTCATTTAAGAATGCACTCACTTACCCCATTGCTATATATCAATAACAGGAGTGTATTTCAGTTGATTATTACCTAATTCCTCTAGCTTACACAAAATATTTATTTGATTTGATTTATATCCCACCTTTCTCCTCACATGGGATCCAAAGCAGCTTGCGCTATAAAAGCCTAGGAGGTCAAGATGACTGAGAAAATAATCAGTCACCTCTGGTAGATATAATATAATGATATAATAACCCTCCAGTTCTTGGAAGAAGAATGGGTCTTTTCTGTGGTGGCATGCCAGTTGTGGAATTCCCTTCCTCTGGAAGCCTGATTAGTATCAACATTAGAATGATTTGGCACTGAGTTAAAACCTAGATTTTTATGAAAGCCTTTGGGGAAAACTGGTTTTATCCAGGCTATATGTGTTTATAATTATATCACCCAAGACTGTTTTCACTGGTTTTAAACTGCTTTTAAACAGGAAAACTATTGAACAGGTTTCAACTGTTCCACGATTTAATGTATTTTTCCTCTTTCAAACTTTTGTAATTATTTATTGTTTTAAGTTGATTTTATAGTAAGCTGCCCTTAGATCTTCAGATAAAGGACAGGATACAAACATTTTAATAAACTAGCATCTATACCTGGCGTTGCCCGGGATTTTATTTTCTCAAAGGTAATACTTGTTGGAAAGATTTGAGATCCTGTGTCTCTAATTCCCCAAACTATCTTGTCCAGTACCTGTAACTTTCCCCATATTTCCTAATCCAATTCAGAGTTATTAACATGGCTTCCTGAGGGAATACAGTGCCCTCCTCCTTGCTGCTAGGCCTCATCTCCATAGCAACCAGCCAGGCCCAAGAGCTCTCTGACTTAGAATTCTAAAGACCCGTCCCTAAACCGCAAACCCCAGGATTTCATAGAATCTTCTTAGGCAGCCAATCATATGAGGTCTTCGCCTGACACAGCCAATCATATGAGATCTTCACCTGCCTGACACAGACAAACAAACTTTGATATATATTAGTAGATAAACAAATAATAAATGTAACTGAATTGGTTAGTGTGAGAGAAATCTCTCTGAATGGGTCAGCATGAGAGAAATGCCCTGAATTTAGGGGAAAACTGCACTAATAGGATTATACCAGCATCACTGTGTAAAATCAACTGTTACTGTTGCTGTTTGAAAAAAGAAAGTCTCACCAAAGTACTTCACTAAAACATTTTGTGATGTTAATCTTTCAAAAAATATGGTATTATGTGTCACCTGTTTGTATTTTCTGGATTTTGTCCAAGAGTAAATAGTTTTATTGGAAAAACAAATATTTTCTAAACTTTGGATTATTTTAACAATATCAGAAGATCTTTAAAGCCGGGTTAGCAAAATTTGTGTTTGAGGCAAAGAGATAGTGAGTGAAAATAATTTTGTAGTGATTTGTGACTTAGAATAGGTGGAAACAAAACAAAACAAAAAACAAAACATGGTGAAAATAAGGCTGCTCTTTACCCAATACCATTTATTTTCTATCAGACAGCGTCCTCAATTTAGCATAAAAATGCCACAAATGTACTGTACTATCTTGTTTCTTTGGATATGATAAGTAAGACTGGACAAATAAATGTCCACTACCTAGGGATAAGGGAAAAATTGGTTCACATTCACTGGAACTATATCTAATTTTGCACTTTGAAAGCAATAAAATTCAAACCAAAACTCAGTTATCTACTGAAATCAGTCATTCTTACAGTTTTGCAATGGAGGCCTTTTCCGCACTTTGTTTTTGCAACAGGGCAGAGTGTCCTCCAGCGAGGACGTTTGCACTTGGGGGCGGACTGGGTCCGGACTACTTTCTGTAGTTCTGGACTTCAGCCCGCTCTGGAACGACCAGAACAGTGTGGCACGCCCCACTCCGTGGCTGCGCTCCAGTGTAGACTTGCAGGCTCGCACCAGCGCGAGCCTGCAGATCTTCTGGGGGTGGGCTTTAGGCTGGTGAGCTTCACCAGTTGGTGGAGAGCCCCCACCAACTGGACGCCACCATTTTCGTCTCCGGAGCAGTATATAGCGTGGCCATGCACTGCTCCGGATCAGCCTGGATCCTCCGAGGGAGCACACCAGTCCGGTAAGTAACAGAACAGGGCGTTTTCTTCGCCAAGTGCGAAAAAGCCTGGAGTTTTCCCTCAGTGAGATGACTACTTGTACCGTGATCTCAGAATTAATTAACAGTACAAGAAGCATACTGGGTGGGGAGTTCTCTTTTCTGGCAAACTCCAGGATTCCATAGGATGTTGAAAGTAGAATAATAACATTAAAACAGTCTAGTGCAGAAATGCCCTTAGAATTGTGTAAGGATGATGATAATGTAATCAAAAAAAGGTACAAATGTCTGGCCCAAAAGTTTGGGCAAAATGTGCAAATGCAGGTACGGCAAAAATGTGAACTAAAGATATATAAAGTGGCAGGGTGGTTTGAGTATTGGACTACAATCCTGGAGATCAGAGTTCTATTGCCCACTTGGCCATAGAAACCCGCTTGGTGACCTTCAGTATGTCACATAGTCTCAGCCCCATGACAGTTTCACCTTAGGGTTGTCATAAGTTGGAAATGATTTGAAGGCATACAACAAGAAAAAAGATAAAATTTGCTTTGTGCAATAAGTTAAAAGAAAGTATGTACAAGATGATGTATAGATGGTACTTAACTTCTGAAAAGTTGTCAAAAACATCTAAGAATGTTTCAAATCAATGTTGGGGCTGTCATAATAAGGAAAGATTTTTTTTCCATGCATGGTGGACTTGCAAGAAAATGAAGAGTTATTGGTCTAAGATTTATATGATAACTGAAAAAAATTAAAAGTAGATTTTGCAATGTCACAAGAAATGTTTTTGTTAAAGATTACTGATAAAGAACAGGATAGTAAATATGGACTACTTCTTTGATACATGATGACATCTGCAAGAATTCTGTTTGTCCAAACCTGGAAAACAAGCTAAATCACTGATAACAGAAGAAAGGGTTGTTAAAGTTGCGGATCTTGCCCCAGGTACAGCACTGACATAGATTTAAAAGATAGACCAACTGAAGTTTTTACAGACAGATTGGAAACTATTTATGGAATTTTTCTGCAATAAGAAATCTAATGAAGTAACAATATGTGGTTATGATTATTTCTATTAAGCTGAATGTGTATAGATCTGTAAGAGTAGAATAAGACAATTGGAAATTAATTATTTTTTTTCTTTTCATTACAGTTTGTATAGAGAGAGTCAGAGTCCTTTTGAGTTTAAGTTAGTGTAGGTAGGATGTGTTTAGTATAATAAATTAGTCTTTTACTAATGAGCTTTGTTATGTCTTAATTTTCATTTTGTTCAATTTAGTTTAGTCTTGGTCTTCACTTTAGTTATACATGTATATTGTTTTATGTATAGTTTGTGCTCTTTTCTTTTTTCCCCTTTCTCTGTAGTTGTGTGCTAAAATTAATAAATATTAAATCAATCTTTTATTCCCCTGCCTGTCTCCCACTGAAAGAGCTTTGCCCTCACCTTTTCTGATGCTAGATTTCAAACCTTGGCAGATGAAAGGATCATGGTTTTGTCTGCAGGATCCAAATCTCTTCCAGTCACTTGTAATTTAAGACTGAGCTGGAGTATGTGTGTGTGTGTGTGTGTGTGTGTGTGTGTGTATACATGCCTCCTCCACTACTTAAGAATGAGGCATCTGCACTGCTTGATCCATGAACTGCCATTGTATGCAGCCTTTTACTATGTTTCCATTATGGAGGAATATTTTAATCAATTTTGGAAATGGAGCTCTCTGTCTTCTCCTCTTCCCTTCCACTTCTATGGGGATGGGAATCATTTCATTGAAACAGCAGGATGGAGGTTGGCTAGACCAAATTAGCATTCTGTTGCAATTCCTGTTTTCTAAGGATGATTCATTAGTCACCATTAAAAAAAGTTAAAAAGAGGAGAGAAGAGGCAGGGAAGCTCACATCAAAAACATTCATTTGGCTAAAAGAGAAGCTATTACAAAATCTAACTTAAAAAGGAACCTCAGATTTATTGAATAAAATACTGATAAATCCTGAGTCATCAACTATGGCTGGTTATAAGAAAATGGGGACGTATATATTATTACACTTGCAAGGAACAAAAATGATGTTATGTATCCGTTTAGAAGTAAAAACTATTTTTAAAAAAAATAAATTTCTCACTATTATATCTCAATGACCAAAAATCTGTTGGTGTTATATCACTTATACCTGAGGCTGTATGTTTTGGGGCAGTGGACAATTAGTGCACTCATTTTACATTGCATAAGTGGAGTTGATGGGTATTATCGTTGTATGTGTGGTTGCGTACTCTTGGTTGATGCATGACTGTTTGTCAGTGCTTTCAATGTACCACTGAACAGACTGCTGTGGAAGCTGGTGAACTTTCCTTAACCCAGGGCTGGATAAGAATCTTCCAGGAGTCATTTAGTTGTGTATTCCTACATGACAGAGGGTTGAGAGAGAGGGCCCTTGTAGTCTCCTCCGGCTCACTCAGAGTTTAAAAACTTGCACAAACAGAGACTGCTGGTAGCTTTTGCTTTGCTCCCAGATTATGTGAGAATGCTTTTAACTTACAGCATTTATGAGGAACCACATAATTATGAAGAAACCCCAAAAGCTGAAACCCAGTGATATACTCTCAGAGATAGGAAAATTAATAGAAAAGAGTTACCGAATTTAGTTAACTGTAAAGAAGCTGAAACATCTAATTCAACTGCATTTACATTAGAAGGAGGGAAAGTTAATTATTGCATTTACATTAAACTGTCATTTAAATTTAAGTTAAAGGCTGGTATTGAAAGCCTTACCTGAATGAAGCCAAAAAGGGACATTCATGATTTTACTCCTCATTCCCAGGCCAGGTCCTTGTGTTCAGCCTGGGAGTGAGGAATCCAGCTGCATGAATTTTTGAAACTCCATTTCTCATCTATCCATGGAATACTCTTCTCTGGCTTTCCGTTTCTCCTTCCCTTATAAAACCATCTCTTTAGCCACTCTTTAGATTATTTAGATCTCAGCAAAAGTCCCTGGGGTTAAGAGTTGCAAAATGTCCTGGGATTGATGAGGAGCCTCTATACACTGTTCTGTGAAGAACGCTGAAGAATGCCTCTATAAGCAGTTTGGATTTTGTCATCTAAACATTTTAATTAATCAACTCTGAGGGAATAACAAAAAGTTAGTTTTGCTAGGTGCTGGGAAAGAACAAGCTGGGAAATGTAACATTAATTAAAAGAGTGACAATGCTGAAGAGCCAAATTTTTTTATAATTAATTAATAACTTTATTAATAACTTGATTCTGCAGTTAAGTTAATGCTGGAATTCCAATGTGTTGAGCCATACAGTTTAAAAAATTTAATTATACTGCCCCTTTTCCTTAGAGAATTTACAGCTTAATAACTTAATTGATTTAAGCTAGTTACTACTTATTTTTCTGCAATTAATCCAGAGAAAAATAAAAGTTTGATGCAATTAAATGTAATGGTAAAGTATAGTTGTACAAACATTCTGCAAGATGGATTTATGTTATTATGTTGTGCTAAATTACACATATGGATTTTTTTTTTCCTGGCTGAGACTTAATTTTTGCCCACAATTCAATGGTGTTCCTTCTCTGGATCTTGCTGCTCCCACAACAGAAATTGAGAATGTTTTCCTTTCCCCTCTGCAGCCTTCCATGGCACAGAAAACCCTGTTCCAGAAGGTATTCTGCTTTTCTGCAGCAGGTTTTTATGTGTAGAGAGGATCCAGGAGAGAGTGGTGATTATTCCTGATACCACTGGCAGAAGTGATGGAACACAGAAGAAACTAAAAGTATACCTAGAAGTAATTTAAAAGATGAAAGTCTTGGTTTATCCAATAGTAGCCACTGTATAAAATTTTGTCTGACATAAATTGGGAAGACTATCACTATGGCCCTTTTCACACGGCATTTGCCATGCAAAGGGCCCCTGGAGCATTGCACGAGTGCGAGGAGCGGTCTACACAACACACTCGCAGTCGCGTGATGTTCCAGGGGCTGGCAGGTGCCAATCGCGCACTATTTCATTTTCGGCTGTGAGCCGAAAATGGTCTGCGATCGCGCATTCCTACGGGCCCCTGCACACACTTGCCATACGTGCGGAGGTCCAGAGCTGCGGCGCTCACACTTCCTGCCCCAACACAGCCTGGGAAAATCCCACGCTGCACTGTGGAAGGAAGAGGAGGGGCTCTCGCGCGAGCAGGCAGCAACTGCGGAGCTGAAGGATCCGGGATGTGAAAGCCTCTTGCTAGAGGCTGCTCGCGTGATCCCCACACCCCAGCGCTGGAAAAAGGTGAGTTGTGGATGATTAACTAGTTCTCTCTTCCAGTGGCTTCCAAAAAAGAAAAGAAAAAGAAGGGAGAAACAATAGAACTAGAGGATGTTTCTTGATTTATTTTATTCATTTTCCATACAATGCTACTTTCTAGGTTATTTATTTATTTAACATTCTACCTTTTTCCTTATGTGGATCTGAAGCAGTTTGGTCTAATATTGTATTATATATTGTAATACAGTAAAACAGGAGATGAAATAGATCTAAGGAATGGATTCATTTATTTAGTGGATCCCAGCAACAATTTGTGTTATAATGATGCTACTTAAGAAGACACTTTTGGGGTAGATCAAGTTATTCAGTTTTGCATGGGGGCACGGCCACAGTGCACAGAGTGTGGCCACAGTGCATGGGGGTGTGGCTATGAATTGGGACGCCCCAAAAACATTGCTGCCGGGGGCAAACTGCCCCCATCGCCCCCTGTTGCTATGCAACTGTCCACACTACACTGTTATAGTGCTATTATTCCACTTTCAACTTTCTATGGAATTCTGGAATTTGTAGTTTACTGAGGCCAAAGAGTTCTCTGGCTCAGAATTCTAAATGCCCCTCTCTAAACTGCAAACCCCAGGATTCCATAGGATATTGAAAGTGGAATAATAACACTATAACGGTGTAGTGTAGAAAGGTCCACAGTTACTCCAGCAAACCAGACTGCTGCCTTAATGTCAAACTACCATGCAAACATTGAGTTGACACAGAATGGGAAATTTCACTGATAAAATTGTGATGTTATGGAATAACTCCTAAAGGTCCCAATAGTTAATTTATCTTGTTCATGCTGAATTACAATTTTGATCTTATTTCTGTTGTTGTTGCTACTGTGTGCCTTCAAATTATTTCTGATGAGTGATGACAACCATAAGGTGAACCTATCACAGGTTTTCTGGGGCTGAGAGTGTGTGATGTGCCGAACATCACCCAGTAGGTTCCAAGGTCAAGCAGGGAATTGAACTCAGGTTTCCATAGTCTAATACTCAAATCACTGCACCGTACTGGCTCTCCTTATTTCTGTAATAGCTGTTAATATTTTTCAGAGGGTTTAAACTGTGATGAGAGAGTCAAACAATGCCCATTTATTCCCATATTTCAGCAATCTTTCATTCTCTCTGTCTCTGTATGAGTGTATATTTGAATTGCTCCATCAGCCATCAAGGCTTTCATTGTGTATCCATGTGGTCAAGAGCCCTTTGGCTCTTCCAAAGCTCTCCTTGACCTGATACTACTTTGGGTTGCATCTGTGTGAGCTGTACAAACAAATGTTAATTTCAAGTCAGCATCAATCAAAGAAAAAAAATGTATACACAAAACAAGGGAAGTCAAGTGAACCCTGTCTGCCTAACTGGGAAAGGCAGCCTGGGTAAAGACAAGGGAGAAAAGAAACTATTTTGTCTTTAAGTTCATTCTTTTTCAAAGGCCTGGCCTCATCATTTCAAGGGAATGGAACATTAAGGAAGGTTATGTTGCCTAAGGCTGCAAATACAGCGAGAAGATTTAAAAGTAACCTTCGTGTTCAGAAAGAGGAAGTCCTTTAATTCATTCAGTATTGCATTAAAGCTCTCTTAATGCTAGTTCATTCCTAAAGGTAAACATCACATATGCTTTCTGGAGCTTGTATTTCATTATGTAATAATTTGTTTTCAGTAATATGACTCCACAAATTGGAACTTGTAGCCATACCTACATGCTGGAAGTGTCAGCAGTGTAGGAATTCTTAAATAATTGTGCTTGTGTTTGGGCTCAAATTCTTCGACTTCAACAAGAGAAAAAGATACTTTTAAAAGAATACTGCTTACTAATAGGGTGGCCAGAGTGCAGTCACATAAGGATGTGGGGGTGGGGAGGCGATTTGCCCCAAGTAGCAATGTTTTTGGGGGCGTCCTGACCTGCAGCTATGCCCCTGCACACCCTTGCCACATCCCCGCGTGCCCTGGTCATGCCCCCATACACTGCAGCCATGCTCCTGTGCACAGTGGCCCCCCCTCCCACCTACCCACCCACCCACCTACCCACCTACCTACCTACCTATCTCCACACACACTCCGAGCTCTGTTACTGCCAGAGTACAAAGTGGAGAGAGCTTCTGTACTTTTAATGGTTGTGTAGTAGTGGGAATTCCAGCAGGTGTTGCTTGTTACCTGGTTGCATGGCAGGAAACACATATTGATATTCCCTCTTCTATACAATCATTAAAGATACAGCAGCCATCTCCAATTTTCAGTCTGGGAACCCAAAAACTCCTATCAAAGTGTTTGTAGAAAGCACTGATTTCCCATCTTTCGGTGCCTAGATGCTGCTTAGATGCCATGTTTAGAGTTACTGTGTTTTCCAAATGGAATGTGGGCTGGTCCTCTGTGTTCCCAGACCAGACCAAGACTGGCTGGTAATAACGGGAAATTTTCCTTACTTTTCTCATGCTATGGTGGCTGATCATTCTTTGGGCATTGCCTCAGTTCTGTGAAAAGCATAGAATATTCTACAGAGACCATCTCACTTGCAGAATTGGGAAGGGGAGGAACTAGGCTTATAAGGCCCTTTCAACTCAACTCATCCAACCCACCATGAGGATGGGAGAAGGAGGGGCCCCAGGATGACATTTATGCACAGTGTCTTCCCAGTTCTGTCCTTCTCTCAACCCCAGGTGGCACAATCGCGTTGCAAATCATTCATGCCTTTTCTCTGTCAATGACCAGCAATCGTGCCACCCTCCTGCCACATGCCCACACTTACCTTGTCTGCAGAGGCCCTAGAAGTGCAATGGCTGCGCTTCCTGCCTCAGTGCAGCCTGGGACAGTAGCCAGCTGTGCTGCTTCAGGAAGAGGCATGGCCAACACACTTCCTGGTTCCAGGAGGCAGCCGATGAGGAGAGGAGAGCTCCATCACACTCGTCTTCTGGGACAGCCTCTGTCACCATCATCACCAGATGCTGCTGGGACAAAGGTAAGCTGTGAAAAGGGCCTAAGAGAGCTCAAGAGGCATCACCGTTAAATAATCAAATTTGCATGTTGGATGGAAATGCAATGATATTTAACTGTTACAGTATGTTAAGGAACAAGTTGGTCTTGGGGGTCCTTGTAGTTCTTTTCAGGTCCCACCACCCAGGGTGTTGGGACACACAGAGCATAAGCAGTACTGAAAGTGTGGGGTGCATATCTGGTCAAGAAAGGTAGCAGGTAGCTTACGTGCTTTCTATATGGATCAAAGACCCTGGAGCTGAGTAGCTGTCAGAGCTTGAGAGCAGAGCATTATGAGCAATATTATTTTTAATGTCACCATCTCCATATTACATTATCTACACTTTAAAAATGTTTAAATTGGCTGGTGGTTGCTTTATTTTAAAGAAGAAGCAGATGAAGGGCCCTGAGAATGTTCTCAACCTGGATAAGAGACCTGTATCAGTTTCTTGCTGATTAAAAATTCTCCTGCTGCTGGGATTTTATCTCTGAGTGATGTTCAGAGCCGGGCATGATGAGAGGAGGGCATGATTTTCTGCAGGAAACTGGCACAAGGAAACCATATCACACATGCAAGCTGTTTCTTCTTCAAAATGAAGACTGCCTTCTTGTTTTTTACAAAACAAGAAGGCAGTCTTCATTTTGTTTTTTACAAAACAAGAATAACGTAACATGCAGTTGATATTTTCTATACTTAATACCAGTATACATTCGACAAAACTGAGTGCTAATGTTGCTTTTTTGTAGCTGCGTACAGATAGATAGATTGATTGATTGAGTGTGTGTACACTGCACCTTTGTCCTGGGCTGGGATCCAAGCTAGCTTACAGTAATTTAAATCCTTCTGATTGCGTATGAAGGATTGCTCCCACATTTCAAACAATTCCTCCCTGCTCTTTGCTCAGCCTCGTTTCAGATATATTATTATTCAATGTTTCCTGGAAGGTGATGTTTAGCCTATCTCCAACCGAAAGCTATTCGATCCAGGCCAAGTTTTACTACTCAGTTCTGCTAACTGTGTAAACCTCAGGGTACTGAAACATCAACCTCCTTAGTATTATAAAAAAGAGAGGAATCATCTGTTGAATGTCCAGCTATCTTTAATGATGTAGCATCATCCTGCTGTATGAGGTTGTTTAGAAGCCGAGCAAAGATTGATGATCATGCTGGGTAGAAGATTCAGATTTTTGTAGTCCACAAAATAACCTTTCCAAAGTTTGGTCTGTGCAATTTACAAAGCTTCCTGATCTTGCTCCAGAGATGTTCCAGTGTATTGAACCTAAGTATTTTATTATGCTGTATTCCACTTGTCTTGTATATGCTGTTCTCGGCAGTCCCCATGTTTCAACACATCCAGAGATCAAAGCATTAATGAACAAAGAACACTCCTGCAGAACATTCCATTTTTGGTCAAGTAATGCATCTGATCATTCTGGTTTAGCTCTCTGTTCTCCTTCAAGTAATTTGAGCATTTTCATGGATATTAAAAGGAAACAGTCCCAATAGCCAGAGAAATAAACTAAGAAACATTTAAGTTTGAAATCTTCTTGGTTAGCAACCCTGTTATATTTGCCAATGGTGGTTTGGGAAGAGAATATACACAGATGTATACTCATAAAGGACATTCTTCATGGTGTAGGTAAATTAACTCCTCCTTTCAAAAATGTTTGGTACAGTTGCCTCAAGACATCTTTTAAGTTCCCATGACGGCTCTGTCCATATTCTAACAATTTCAATTCTTTGGAAAACAAGTTTGCGAAAGAAAAAAAAAACTGTTCCAGGTGCCCTATGAGAATCCAGTCAACAGTCCTGTAAATTTTGCTGCAAATCATTAAAAGCAGAAATGAACACAATGTGCCAGTGTCTGAACCATTAAAAATCAATTGGCACCAGCAGGCTTGACATAAAATCCCTTCTCTTCTCTCTGGCTCCAATTGCTAATTATAGTGTAACAATAAGAAAAAAAAAATTCCATCATTAACTTTCACTGTTGGAGACTGTTCCAAGAGCAGCAATGAATTTTGTATAGTCTAACAAAGAGTCCATCTAGTATGTGTCAGTTTCTTGAAACTTGAACTTGCAGATCCTTCAGGAAGGCTGTGTTATCTTGCAGTGGTATAAATAGGCCACTGCTGACTGCCTTTCAAAGTCCAAAGCAGCACTGTGTGCGTGCGTGTGTGCGTGTGTGTGTGTGTGTGTGAAGCTTCCAGTGATATCTTTGGATGTGTCACCTTTGAATGAGGGCCTTACCTTTCCATGCACTGTTGTCCTGACCCCCCACCTGCTTCCACTTTTTGGCTGCCATTTTAAATGGGTAAAGGAGGCACACAGAAACACACTGTTATGAATAGCATCATTACATGTGTACTAAAACTAGCTCTTATATGTGAGAACTTAAAGCACAACGGCAACAGTAAGAAACAGTAGTTGCACAATTGTCTTACATCTTTTATCTACTATATAATAATCAATGTTTGTCTGTCTGTGAGTTTGTCTGTTTGTCTGCATCAGGCAGGCGAAGACCTCATACGATTGCCTGCGTAAGGTGAGGACCTCATGTGATTGGTTGGCTGTGAAGGTTCTATGGAATCTTGGGGCTGGCAATTTAGGGAGGGGCCTTTAGAATTCTCAGCTGAGAGCTCTTGGGCCTCAGGCCAGTTGCTATGGAGATGAGGCCTACCGTCAATAAGGATGCCAAAAACATTTGGGAGGCATATGTGAGAAAAATTAAAGTGACATACCCTATCATAGTGCTATTATTCCACTCTCAACATCCCATGGAATCCCGGGATTTGTTGTTTAAGGAGAGGCATTGACAAATTCTCAGCCGGAGAGGTCTTTGGCCTCAGTCAACTACAAACCCCAGAATTCCACAGGATGTTGAAAGTAGAATAATAGCGCTATAACAGTGCAGTGCGGAAATGACCATAGTTACAAGGTCTCGCCTCACACAGTAGATTGTATGGGTTCCATATGTGAGGAATCTTAAAGTTGAAATTCAAAACAAAAAATGCTTCCAGAAAAATGTAAAGCCATTGCACAAATTCAACAGAAGGGGGGGGGAGGCAGCACATCAATGTCACCAGACAACACAGATTGGATTGGGAACTGTGGGGATAAGTTATAGGTACTGGAATAGGCTGGTTGCTATGGAGATGAGTCCTAGCAGCAAGGAGGAGGACAGTGTATTCCCTCAGGAGCCCAACTTCTGAATGTTAACAACTCTGAATAAAGACTGGATTGGGGAATATGGGGAAAATTTACAGGTACAGAAATACTCCCTCAGGAACCCAAACTGTGTATGTAAATAACTCACTAAACTGTCTTCTCTATTTCCTGTAACTTTGCTCCATATTTCCCAATGTAATCTGTATTCAGAGTTATTAAGAGGAAAATAAAAACCCTGGGCAACACTGGGTAAATATGCTAGTCTAATATATTAAAGTCAGTTTGTGAATTTGTGAGTTTGTCTCTGGCAGACAGGCAAAGACCTCATATAATTGACTGTGTCAGGCGAGAAGACTTCATATGATTGGCTGCCTATGAAGATTCTATGGAATCCTGGGGTTGGCAGTTTAGGGAGGGGCCTTTAGAATTCTCAGCCAGAGAGCTCTTCGGCCTGACCGATTGCTATGGAGACAAGGCCTAGCAGCAAGAAGGAGGAGGCCAGTGTATTCCCTCAGAAACTATACCTCTGAATGTTAACAACTCTAAATACAAATTGGATTGGGGAATATGAGGAAAGTTACAAGTACTGGACAAGGCAGTTTGAGGAATTAGAGACACAGAATACCAAACCTGTGTAGTTCAACAGCATCTAATTCCTTAAGTAATTCCTAAGATAATGGTAATTCCTAAGGTATTTCTAAGAAGTGTTACTTATGAGAAAATAAAATCCCAGGCAACGCTGGGTAAATACACTAGTCTTTCATAAAATCAGAAGTAGTTTAGAAATTTCTGGATCAGTTTGCCAGCATTGTTGCCATACCCTACCACCCCTCCTGTGAGGTGTGCAGTTTTCATAAATTGGATTTATTAAAGACTGGAAAACGTGAGCGAGGCCACTCTGGCCAGAGATGTGTTTAGGGTTATGAAAATTCAGATAGGATTATGCAGAAAACCCGATGCTGATGGGTTTGTGCTGATTCTTTTACCACTCTACTCTCTTTGCATTTCCAAATAGAATGAAAGATAAACTGCCCAGACTGGGGAGCAATCAGAGACCATTCCTTGATCTTATTCTACAGAGATCTTCCCTATACACCCTACCTGACCAAGCATTAAGAGATTGCTATGAGTCTCATCAATGTTTTGTCACTCCAGAGTTAACCAATCAGCCCACTCTGGATTCCATTGTCAATCCTGCAAGAAAGCCATTACAGCTTTGTCAAGGCAACCCTTCAGTATGGGAAACAGGGCATAAAAACCCTAACTTTGACCCCAGCCATTCGTAGTATGTTGGACATGGTATATAGTGCCCTCAACTGCCATGCCTCCATGCTGCCCTCAGTGTCTGTCTGAGTCTTTCTTCTGTGACCCCTTCTTCAGAAGTGGTAAACATCATCCTTTCCATTCAATCGCTTTCTCTCTCTCTCTCTTCTGCCCCCATTCTCTCTCTCTCGATCTAGCCAACCTTTCTCGCCTCACTTTCTGATGGCCTTATATGATTCTTAAGAGTGTCTGATTTCATGTGTGTGTCAATTCAAATAAAATACTTGATTTAACTGGAGTCCTCTCCACAGTTAGTACTGGTATACATGGGGGAAAAGATCCTAACATTACTGTCTTCTCACAGGCTTCCTTTGAACGATAAATCCTCCAAATTCTAAGGAGAAGCTGGCATTGTGGGTGGACCCCAGTGTCCCCCACCTCTTGGGGTAACAACATATGTTGTTGTGAATTTTTTTAATGCTGTGAGCCTCCTTGGGAAGACTATGGTTTTGGAACACAGCTAAGAAACTGCTTAAATAAATATATTGGTAACATAAGTAAGACACTACAGGCAGATTTACCCTTTTTTTTTTCAGTTGGAATCCTTGCTAATTTTACATCTTATTGTGTAAGCAGACAGTACAGAACCAACTCAAAAGGTTCTTGAATATGCAGGGAAGTACATGACTATCCTGAGTTCATATGCCAGATATAATTATTTCTGACTGTACATTCTGGTCCATGGGCTTCCACAGTGGAAGACTGTCTGGATCAGTGATTAACCTCTGGCAAATCTACATGTGGCCTTTTAGATTCAGAACAACGTTCTGGAAATTGATTAAGATGGGGCAATTGCTATAAAAATAAGTTTATGATTCCTTGCTGGAAAACAGCAAATAATGAGGCATGTGAAAACACAATCACACAAATAGGGTGTGATATCTGCTGGAAAGGCTGCCAGAAAAGCACCATAAGCATGTTGCATCATAGGGAACTGTCTGCCTTCATCAGCCACAAAACAGCCGCTTTGTCCCCCTCTTATTTCTGACAACAGCAGCAGCAACAACAACAACAACAACAACAATGATGATAACAGGCATAGATGCCTGAGAAGCAGGACACAGCGCAGAAGGGAGTTCTATTGTGGAACCTCACAAATGGGTAAACATGACATCTTCTAGCTTCCATGTAAAATATATTTTTTTCTGAAATTGTAAGAAAGCAGATAATGGCATAGTGGTAAACTATGAAATGTACGAGCAAATTGTTTATGTTACACCTTAAATTATTCTGACTTCCCTGTTTCCAGTATCCTGGGATACAGGGTTGAAGCACCATTTTGGGAGGACCTGGCTTGCAACATGAAACCACACTGCAACTCAACAGCCATGAAAAAGGTTATTTGAATTCTGAAAGTAGATATTCTACATTACAGAAAACACCTGCCATTGCAATGTTTGCTTAAAGCAGGGGTGGGCAAAGTACAGCCCTGGGGACACATGTGGCCCTAAGGATGGCTTTTGTGGCCCTCAGAATCCATGGCTCACCTTTTTCTGTCCTCCACCAAACAGGATAGTTAGCTGTTCATGGAAGCCTCCAGATATAACAGTTTTCTTTGTAAATAAGTTGCAAGGCCTTCCTTTACTGTTTAATATTTTTTTAAAAAAACAACAACTCTATTTTTAAAATTTTGAGTGTTGGACTCCAGCGCTCCAGGGTTCAATTCTCTGCTCAGCCATGGAAACCCACTGGGTGACCTTGAGTGCATTACACAATCTTAACCCCAGAAAACCTCCTGATAGAGTCATCTTAGGGTCACCACAATTAGGAAGCAATTTGAAGGAACACAACAACCTTTATTGAGGAGGTTTTTAAAACTATTTGAGAACCAGAAATGGACTTCTGGATGTACTGGGTTTTTTTATTATTATTATTTAATTTTTTAGTAGTTCATGTGCCCCTGGAAGCTCCCAGGACATAAAAATGGCTCACAGACCAGCTGCTGTTGTCCACTGCTGGTTTAAGAAGAACAACTCGCTTGAGAATCCTAAGAAATCTGCTAATTATTTTTATTTTTTTTAATAATTAATGATCATCCCACGAACGTTGTAGTTGTTTCACTCTAACAGACTGATATGGCTGCAATCATTTTGTACATTCACCTAGCTTTTTTACTGTGTTCCACCTGAAAGGTGATGCAGTTCCATACTATGAAATCGTCTTAATACCATAAGCAGCTTGAAATCTGGTCAGTACTGCTGACAAGCAACAGGGAGGGAGAATAATGACTATCCACATTTGAAAGGTACAGCAGCATCCATTCTTGCCAATGTGTTTTAAAAATAATTTGGCCAGCTGGCTTCCTTTCATGATGAAAATATCAGGCTCATTCCTGTCAACACTCATTTAGCTTCATGTTTATTGAAACACAGTGTGATCTGCTAGAGGTTTTGACAGGGCATACGGAAGGTAAACGAAAATGTAAAAATATAATAAAACATGCACCACTAGGTGGAAAGGATGTTGCATGCTACAAGCAACTTGTAAAGTATTAAAATAAGTAGCAATGTATTTGTGTATAAATAAGATTATGTTAAATGTGCAAGTCCATTCTATTTCCTCTTTTTTGATTTGATAAGCAATATTTGCTTGTTTGTTTCCTTCAGAATATTTGTATACCACTTTTCACTTATGAATGCCAGGATGGTAAACAAAAAAAGTCAAACAAATACATGCACACACACACACACACACACACCGTGTATTAATGGAAGCAATTAACTTGGGTATATCAGGTGCATGACGAAGTTGCTTGCTGAACTTGGAAATGTTACCCTTTTTTGGCCAGAAGAATTAGAACCTCTCCCACCAGTGTGATGCTGTCTGGGGGATTCTGGACTTTCTAGTCCAAAAAATAAATTTTGTAAGCACTGGGTGGTCATTATAAAGAGAGTTGGCAGATGGAGCTCAATGTGTGCTTTGCATGTAGAGCATCCACAGTTCAGTCCAGTAAGTGTCCAGGTAAATATAGCAAAGAAACTGTTTGAAACTGTGGCACTTTTTGCACAGCATTTGCCATGCGAAATGGCCTCCGGAGCATCATGTGATTGCAAGAAGCGTTTCAGACAACGTCCTCACAATTGCACGACGCTGCCGGGGCCAGCAGGCGCCGATCGCGCACTATTTCATTTTCGGCTTATAGCCGAAAATGGTGCGTGCAGAGCCTCTGGAGTCACGGCACTCACGCTTCTTCCCCCAGCGCAGCCTGGGAAAATGCCTGGCTGCGCTGTGGAAGGAGGAGGCGGAGCCCTCATGTTGCCTGCTGGCCGGCAGGCAGCAGCTGCGGAGCTGAAGCATTGGGGACGCGAGAGCCTCTCGCAAGAGGCTGCTCACATGATCCTTGCACCCCAGTGCCGAGAAAAGGTAAGTTGTGGAAAGGGCCTGTGTAGAGCACTGTAGAAAGACTGATGATGGGATGCTTGTGGACTTCTAGAGGTTGCTGGCCTATGGTTTCCTCCATTCCTCACCATGGGGCCTGTTGGTGTTGATGGGGACTGGACTTCAACAACATCTGGAAGACCATAATTTCTCTGTTCCTCACATATGATTATAATTGTTGTTGTTGTTAATGCATTTATATCCTGCCTTTCCCCAAACTGGCACTCAAGGTGGCTTACAGAAAGTAAAATAAACACAGATAAAAGCACATGCAAAGTTATAAATAAACACACTCAATATGTTATTGTTAAAATACAATTAAACTACCCATTGAATGAAGACTTTCTCAAACAGATCAATTCAAAAGACAAAAGGCAATAAAGCAGCACAGTTTTAAAAGCTCTGTAGTCAGCTCCTAAAAACACATAGAAAACCATCACATAAACAAAACAAATATAAAACAAATACCAATAGCCAAAAAATATGATATTTATAGCAAATAGGAAAATAGAGAAATGAACAATAGACATGATATTTATAGCAAATATGAACAGTGAAGAATTAAAAATATGTGAAGAGTTCAATAGACTATCACACTGAACATATGATATGAAAAATAACATATGATTATGAAGATAAAATTGAAAAAGAAAATAGAATTTGTTAAATCATATGGTCACAGTGGCTAGATTAATATTTGCAAATTACTGGCAGCAAAGAACTATTCCAATGATACAAGAATGGATAGAGAAAATGATGGAATTAGCTAAAAAGTATAAATTAAGATGTTGGCTAACAGGTAACTGTACAATTCTACCTAAAAATTTGGCAACCTTATATATTATATGTAAAAGAAAGATTTAACAATGAAGTAAAATTAGATTTTCTTATATAGTATATATTATTCTCTGAGTTTCAGAGATATGTGATTATGTATAAGAAAGTAATTCAGAGGAGATATTTTGGTCTTTTTTAAGCAGCTGTTGTCATGAAGTGTGGGAAGTGATGGGAGGGATGGAGTTAGGATGTATGTACTGTTCATGGAGTGTTTATCTTTCAACTTTCTTTGTTAGTCCTTTTCACTTTTGTTTAGAATCCTTTCTTCTTCTTCTTCTTTTCTTTTGTCTCTTTTCTTTCCTTTCCTTTCTTCATTACTTTATTACCGTAACTGTTTGTTAATAAAGCAAAACAAACTATTAAAAATAACATTTATGGCAAGACAATAAATGAAATATGTAATAATTTACAAATGTGTAATATAAGGACCAAGACTTATACAAATAAAACTCCAGCTGTTGGATCAGGTAGTTGTTGTAAGAGTGGTGAACAACCCCAAAATAACAAAAGATTTACTCAAAAGTCAATTACTGATGAGTGGCAGGCTGTAAACCATACACAAAGTTCTGCAAACAACTATTAATTGCATATTTGTAAATTATTATATTTTTCTTTTATTGGCTTGCCATATATGCAGTGTGACTTATAGCTGTGTTGTGTGTTATTGTTCATGTTGTATGTTCAGTATGATGTTCTATTTAAGTCTTTATATATTTTCAATTTTCTGTTCATATTTGCTATAAATATATTTATTGTTAATTTTTCTATTTTCATATTTGCTATAGACATCATATTTCTTGATTGTTGGTATTTGTTATGTATTTTCTTTGTTCATTGGTGATCATGTGTGTTTTTTGGACTTATAGTTGAGACTCTGCCCTTTTGTTGTTTGTTGTCAATTCCTAATAGCCTGCAGGAATAGACACATTTTTTCACTTGTCAGTGGACAGACAGTGAAGAAAGACCCATCCAAACCTCTCACATGAGAGTTTCAAAGCTCAGATGCAACTAGTGAAAAGGCCATCTCCCGTGTTCCTGCTGGATGTATATGAAGATGGCAACACAGAGAGAATGGCCTGCCTTGAAGATTTTAGAATGCAGGTGTGCTCATATGGGAAGAGGAAAATGTACAGATAAAAACAGCCTCAAAAAAGCTATAAGCTAACTGCTCTGCTGGCCCTCAGGACAGGAGCTTGACTTTAATCCTGAGTCTCCATAACGTTGGAATAAGGTCCTTTCTACAGCTTACCAGATCCCGGCTGCATCCCACAGGGATCTCGGTAGAACCTTTCCTGGGAGGGGAGCACAACAGGAGCACTTTCCTCCACACCATCTGGCTCTGTCTTCAAGGAAGTGAGATGGCTCCGCCTCTTCCTTCTGCAGCACAGCTGGGTACTTTCTCAGGTTTTGTTGGGGCAGGAAGTGCCTCCATCATGCTTCCAGGGCTTCTGCAGAACAGGTAAATCCAGGACAGTCCCGTAACTGTGTGTCATTGACAAGAAAAACCTGTCAATGATTTTCTCCAGGATCGCGACAATTGGTGATGGGATTGCAACGGGATCATGATGACGTCATGCAGAATTGTTGCGGTGGTCCCGTCATGATTCCATCACCATTGCAGGATGACAGCGTGCTGTGGAAAGGGCCGAAGTCTCAGTGAATTCAAGGAAACTGGAATGGATAAGCATGTACATATCATTTATATGTTTTTCTTTGTCTTGCCAACAGAAACAAAGCTCTTTGATGTGCTGTTGTTTTCTGCTATGTCGTGTGCACAGAATATAGACTGGTGCTGAGGTCAAGAATGTGCTCGCCCTCTATTTTTGAAGCCTAAGAGATGAATCCTATTACTGGCCCTTTTCGCATGGCTTTTTTTTTGCGCGAGAGCCCCTTGAGCCTCGCGTGAGTGGGAGTGTTGCTCCATACAACGCACTCCCACTCACGCGACGCTCATAAGGCTCAAGCGGGGCGAGTGCACATTTTTTTATTTTCGGCTCTAAGCCGAAAATAATGCACACTCGCGCAATGCTCGTGGTGGCCTCGTGCACTTACCTGCGTGCGGTGCGTCATCCCAGATGAGCGGGTCGCGCTTCCTCCCCCAGTGCAGCCTACAGCTCCCAGACTGCGCTGTGGAAGGAAGGGGCGGGGCGCTCGTGTGATGGTCGTGGTAGGAGGAAGCCAATGCAGGAGGTGGAGGGGCTGTCGTGAGCGGCTTGTGCGAGTGGCTGCTCGCGCGAGCGCTGCTCCCCACTGCTGCGACAAAGGTAGTTGCAAAAAGGGCCATAGTCAGTCCCAACCAGAATCGATCCATTGACTCAATTGCGGTATCATAAGTCAACACATAAATTTCCCATTGATTCAAGGGTTTCCCCTAGTTGGAACTAAAAATAGAATTTAGGCTTGCTGTTCTTCTATGTCCACTTTAGTTAATGGAGGGGGTCTACTTGCAATGTTCTTTAAGAAATGCTTACTGTGCATTACTGTTGTTATTTCTTTGTGCAGAGGGGTTCAATTGCTTTCCTCTGAGGCTGAGAGAATGTGACTTGTCAAAGATCACCTAGTAGGTTTCCATGGCTGAGTGGAGATTTGAACCTTGGTCTCCCAGTCTTAATCCACCACTCAGACGACTACACCATGTTGGGTCTCAACCTCAACATTATCTACCCAAGCAATTATATAATAATCAACCAACTGAGACTCTGTGCACCTGCAGAAGTGAACCAAACAATTACATCAGACAAACTTGTTCAGTTTTAAGGTATTACAAGACCTTTTGTTGGTTTTGGTGCTACAGACTGTTACAAGACTCCTCTTATGCACCCCTTTTTCAAAGATAAACAGTCTCAAATGTTGGTGAACTATTTCAAGTACCTCTTTCCCCCTGCCAGTAAATGTGCCATGCTGTATGGACAGATTTCTCTTTCTCAGGGCAATGAACATAATCTGGTTTGCTTGAATTCCATGTTGGGAAAATATTCCAAGTGTCCGGCACCCCAAAGTAGTGTATAGTCATTGCTGCTGCTTCCATCGCTGCTTCAAAGTTCCCCTTTGGAAACTTCTCTGTTGGTAAAAGCCATTCTGTTCCTTGCTCCAATTATGTCCAAAGATCTGGGAGTGATCTTTGGAGAGTAGCTGTTTGCACTGGAAATGTAATGTAGTCAAAAAAGAAGGCACTTTAATAGATGTTTCAAACAAATAAATAGACTTCTACCTTAAGCTTCTCACTTATTAGATAACTGACAATTAATAAAAAGTCTTTTATTATTTTATCATAGTGACTAGAAAAGGAAATTGTTAAACGGTGTGATTAAATATTTGGGAACTGTTTTATTTTACTGCACTTGCAGCCAAATCCTTTGGAGGCTGCTCAGAATCAATCTGTAAAACTTGTAAAAAAAAAACCCCACCTTTGGAAATTATCTCACTTCCCTCTAAGTTTCTTGGAAACATATTCAGAGGTAGCTGTACTGGCCATGCAGCGAAATGCTACAAAATACAAAATCCACAACAAATAATGCCTTTATTGGCCAACTGAAATGTACAAACTACATCATCCAGGCTTTCTGAGCTTCACTGGCTACTTCATCAGGCAGAAGATGTTAGAAAATCATGTAGAAGAAAAGAAAAGTGATGATAGTAGAACCATGACCTACATTTTGTATCAGATGTTGTTTCTGTTATTGTTCAGTTGCTCTGGAGGAATCTCAATGCAGACAAAAGCCACTCCTCTTCTTTGCCATGTGGGGACCAGGGACAAAGGGCAATAGAAGACAGGTAATAAAATTAGCAACAGGTTGAAATCCAGGTTGTCCCTGTCGTGTGTGAAGCTAACTGGTCTTATGCTAGAAAAGAAATAACATATGATGGAAAACCTAGGCTTGTGATTCTACCGTCATCACTTTTCTTTTCTTTTCCTGTATCATCTTCTAATATTGTTTGTCTGATGAGGAAGCCAGTAAAGCTTTGAAAACCTGCATGATGTATTCTGTGCATTTCTGTTGGCCAGTAAAGGTATTGCTCTAAGGCCATTTCCTCACAGGGTGAGGGAATCGCCCCGTGACGCTACTCACTGGATTTTTGGGCTCCCTGGTCCGGTCCACACTTCTCCGGAGCAGTGCATGGCCGCCGCTCTGCACTGCTCTGAGGACGAAAATGGCAGCTTCTGGTTGGTCGACGGTCTCGACCAACCACTGAAGCTCGCCAGCTTAAAGCCTTCCCCTGGCAGATCACAGGCTCGCACCAATGTGATCCTGCGAATCTGCATAGGGGAGCAGGCTCGCAGTGCTGCGCTCCGTGCTTTTGAAAGACCTGTTTTTAGCGGTCTTTCAAAAGCAAGCTGGACGACCACTTGGGGTCGTTCCAGAGTGGGCTGGGATGTGGATCTACGTTAAGTAGGTCCGACCCAGTCTGCTCCCAGATGCAGACGTCATCCCTGGAGGACGCTTTGCCCCGTGTTAAAAACCCTGTGGGGAAATGGCCTAAGTTTCTTGTTTCCCCTGATTCTCTCTCTCTCTCACCCTTTGTCTCTCATGCAGAAGAGGTTGTTTCCTGTCCCTAAATCCTGTGTTAGGGCTCTCTGAAATTATGTCAGACCTTTTTGTGCAGTGATCATCAACATCCCATCCATTCCTCCTCAGTTTTTAATATAGTTATGAACATTCTATTAGATTATAGTAGTTGCAGCTTGTTTCTTTCATGGGACACATTAAAAATTCTTTCCCAAAATATCTCCCTTAGAAGTAGATCCTACTGAATTTAGTGGAATTAACTTAAATTAAACAGCTTTGATGTTACAGACAATCTACAGAAGCACAGTTTTCACATCCAGTCACTGAACTGGAAAATCTCTTTCTGCCAGGCTCTGTTAAATAGAAGGATAGCAGCAGTCATGTTAGATTTGATGACAGTTGTCTCTTAGACAAGCAGACACAACTTGGCATCTTGTGAAATTATTTGTGGCATCTCTGGAATCTTGTAGCCTCTCACATAAGTAAATTATTTCAGACATGTCTGAGGCTAATTTCTAGGTACAATGAAATCACTCAATATGTGGAAATTGGTTGAGTATTTTACCTTGTAAATGAGAACAGTATGTGCTTTAAAATGCTCTACTGCAAGGGACTTATTTTTTAGATTATTTCCCCTATATTTTTGGTAACTCTTGAGCATTTTAAAAACATGGTTACAGTTATAGAAAATGGATTGTGCTTGTGCAGGTTTTTGCTTTGAAAAAGAAATCAAGATCTTTCTGAGCTTCAGCTATCACATGCAAACATCCATAATTTCTCACTAGAGAATTAATATAGATGCAATGCTTGCCAATTGAGTCTAACTGAGGAAACACGTACAGTCAAATATCTTTTAAATCTTTGGGACACAGAGGTATTTCCCAAAGCAATGTGCCTAGAGATGTCATAGCATATGTGACAAGGGATAAAACTGATAATTCTGTTGTTCAATAAAGACCATTGCATTCATGCACTTTATCTGTTGCTCTAAGGAAGCGGCTGCCATTCTTCCATCTAAAACTGTATGTAGTGCACATGCAACAAATATGTGGTCATAGTGAAAGACATATGTGCCAGTGAGGTTTTTGGGTGCAGTAGTCCCCATCATGACCTAAGTCCCGTCTTTATCTGTCATCTGTCTCTCTCTGCTTGATCTATTACACAAAGTTATTGTGAGGAGGAGAGTCATGTATATCCCTTGAGTTTATTGTGGGAAGAGTAAGATATAAACCTAACCCATTAATCCCTCCCTCCCCACTGTTCTAAGCATTTCAATTACAGGGGGCTAGGAAAGGGCAGCCCACCCTTACCTTTTTAAAGTGACCTCTATTAGTTACTGTTTTAGAAGACTGCAAGTGGTAGGGAATGAACATTAAGGAGCTTGAGAGTAGGGCTGATGGATTTCATTGTGGAGCTGGTGGATTTCTTATTCACCTTTCCTAGAATACAGGCATGGACTATACTGTGCAAAAAGGTATGGATGAGAAAGCTTACACTGGAAAAAGAAATTTCCTCCCTTAAGGTTTTAGACTAGCAGGTGGCATATATATGAGGGTGACAAAGAGTTTATTCAAGAGCTTGGAAACTTATTTTTTGGATTTCAACTCCTATTGGCTGTCAGATTTTGGGAGTTCTGGTCCAAAAAAGTAACCTTTCTAAGCTTGGATATATGCACTCTTCTTTGGATGCAACTGTTGGGATACATCTGTACATCTTTAAATAATGGAAGCCATGCATTCTGTAAGGTATAAAGAGGGCACATGGCCAATAGCTTAAGGCTTTCCAACAGCATATGGTCATTTCCTGTCCTCTTCTTTAAACAGAGGCTGGAGGACCATCTGTCAGGAGTACTTTGACTGTGTATTCCTGCGTGGCAGGCGGTTGGACTGGATGGTCCTTGTGGTCTCTTCCAGCACTACAATTCCTTTTGATGGGAGCTCCTGTGCATCTTGTTGGAAACTTTTCTAGAAGTATCAAAAGTAAGCAAAAGCTTTTGTTGACTCACGTCTAGTATGGAAAATGGTGACATTTGCTTTCAGGTTATAACTTCCCGACTTTCAGTGGGCACTTGTGTCATCTGTGTCAGTGGAGTGTCCATTCTGCACTGGGTAATAGTGTTGTAGACGTGTAAAGCGAGCAAAAGGGGGGTGGTCGGTAGCTGGAGACCCTACCAACCCACTCAAGCTCACCTTGAAGAAGCGGCACGGAGATTCAGGCTGAGTTATACTATTACCACTCCGGAAGCTGGTAATTCCACGTACAACTAAGCCTGCACCTGGAGAAGGAAAGATGACAGGGGCTAGACTCTATCGCTGCTGTCCAGGATTCTAGCAGCCCTGCATACAGCCAGACCCCAGGAAGCCCGGGAAGGGACATAATACTAACATGCATTTTATATTACTCTTATTATTCTCTATGTATATGATATTTGTAAGCAATGCTCAAGGGGTTGAAGAGATAGCATCCCCATGTTTGGCTGATAACTATTGGTTACACCTAGCTAATATAACTGGGGTAGATCATTTCTGTTTGCCACAGGGAGTTCCTGCCAATAGACTCATTAATTCATGTCTGATACCGGTGTGTAGGCAGCCAAGCCAAATCCAGGATAGTACCCACTACCAGAGTTCGATCTTTAGCCACTTAGATATGTCGTATGCTCGCAGCGCAGATTGGGGGGTCACTTCAAATTCTCTACCCCTAACTGAGTTCACTTTACGAACTCCTATAGTAGTAGGAGCCAATGCTACCTGCGTGCGCATGATAAATTGTCGGAGTAAGAATAGCCAATGCAAGGTTGCTCCAGGACCTCCGATTCCTTGCAAGGAGATCCAAAATATATCTTATTACCAAGGTCATGTTCTTTTACCTCACGGCTGGTTCTGGACCTGTGGGTCTCGAACCTGGTCATACATACCAGCCTATCTGTCTGACACTCAACCTTGCTGCCTTAGCCGTCTGGTAACAGTCCTTCCTCCATGGCCTCAGAAGCGAGACCGTAGAGCTAGAGCCGCCCCTCTAGATGAAAACTGTGACGGCCAATCACACTTATGGTCGGACGAGGAGAAAATAGCATTAGCGTTCTCCCTGGTTGGAATAACAGGATTGGCTTTGGAGGACGGACTAGAAATAAATAGATTAGCCTGTACGCTAGTCAAAAGTATAAACGCTACTTCCAAAACATTATCCTTGCTTAACAAAGAACAGCGGGAACTAAGGAATGCTGTATTGGAAAATCGGGCAGGCGTTGACTATCTCTTCCTTCTCCATCATGTAGGATGTGAAAAGCATCAAAAATTGTGCTGTTTCAACTTGTCTGATAACAGCAACGCGATAGAAGCACAAATTAACAAACTGCACGAAGTAGTAAAGGATATAAATGAAGGGGATGATAGCTGGTGGAAGTGGCTCACATCTTGGTTACCAAACCTGAATTGGCTAAAAGCATTGTTTGTAATTTTGTTGCCAGTAGTGCTAATATTCCTGTTTCTGTGTATATGCTTTCCTTGTTTTATACAATGTATAAGTAATATGCTTCAAATTACTTCCAGTAAGACAGCAGCTCTGTACGCTTTGATGGCTCAGCCTGACGCTGTTTTATGATATAAGGTCACGAAATGCTATAATTGTTTAGAAATTATGCATTTAAGGGGGGAAATGATATAGGTATGCATTAGAAATAATAAAGTAGAAATAAAGTAGAAGCTGGGGGCTTAGGTCAGAGGAACGGAGAAAGATTTAAGAAGGGTAAAAAGGTCACGAGAGCCAATGTATCACGTAGCTAGGATGTTGATCACGTAGCCAGGGTGTCGTTTATTGACTGGCTGCGGTAATTGCAGATTGTAGATAAGCACTTTCCGGGGTCTGAGTGCGGGGGTAATTAGCTAGTAACAGCATGTGGTATTTGTGACCCTGAAGGGGCGGACCGAGACATGCCTGCGATCTTTGCCTGTGATCTTTGTGTATGCTGTGAACTTTGTCTATAAAAGAGCTGTGCAACTTGAATTCAGGGCTTTTGGTCTTTTGGAGACATTCAGCCGAAAGCCCGCGCGTAATAAATTACTCTTTTTCTTGCTCTGTGGCCTCTGTGTTCTCTGGGCTCCTGCAACAATAGTGTGAACTTTAACTAGTTACCCAAGATGCCAAAGTTCATCCCCCAAACTGATTCAGTACCTTTGATAGTGCATCTAAATTTCAAATGAAAATTCACCAAAGATTGACTGTCTCACTAACTTACTTGGGAGCCGTGAGTTACCATTTCTACCATCCCATGTTGTCATTTTTATTTCTTCTGTTTGATTTTTGACACCTTTGTCTGAGCAAGAAGCCACTAGAGCTTCAAAAGCTTGCATGATTTTTAGTTGGCCCAGTAAAGGTATCACTATTTTCATAGAATCATAGAGTTGGAAGAGATCACAGGCACCACCCAGTCCAAACCCCTGCCATGCAGGAACACACATCAAAGCACTCTCAACAGATGGCCATGCAGCCTCTGCTTAAAAACCTCAAAAGAAGGAGACTCCACCACACTCCAAGGCAGCATATTCCACTGCCAGACAGCTCTGACCATCAGGAATTTCTTCCTGAGGTTTAAGTGGAATCTCCTTTCCTGAAGTGTGAATCCATTGCTCCTTGTCCTAGTCTCTGAAGCAGTGGAAAACAAGCCTGCTCCCTCCTTGACATGACATCCCTTCAAATATTTAAATATGGCTATCATGTCTTGTCTTAAACTTTTCTTTTGCAGACTAACCATATCTAGCTCCCTAAGCTGCTCCTCATAGGGCATGGCTTCCAGACCCTTCACCATTTTGGTTGCCCTCCTCTGGACACGCTCCAGCTTGTCAATATCCTTCTTGAAATGAGGTGCCCAGAACTGGACACAGTATTCCAGATGAGGTCTAACCAAAGCAGAATAGAGTGTCAAGGTCAGAGACCTGGGTGGCAAGCCAGCCTGGAGAAGGGAGAGGGAGAGATAGCAGAGTCCCACCAGGAGGAGTCAAAGCAAGCAATTACTCATAGGGAGTCCATTTACTGAGTGACAGCCTGAGTGACAAGCAAAAGCCATAGTCAGAGTCCAAAATCCAGGGGTCAGAAGCCAAGAGATCAGTCCAAGGTATCAGGAGCTAGGTGCTGGAAGCAAGGAACAGGCAAGGAGAAGGCTTGTAGAAAGTTTGCCACAAGGAAAGGAAAGCTTCCAGGCAGGCAGTTATATAGCCCAGGCACACGTGTGGCCGGTCACCACTTCTTGAATTTAATTAAGGAAGGCTCTCTTTGCTCAGCTCTCTTAAGTCTCTGCCTTGTTCGTGGGCTGATTGACGCAGGCTCCAGGGCATCCTCAGGATCACAGCTGAACCCCTGTTGCCCTAAAGGAGCAGGCAGAGGAATGTCCGAGTTTGCTTGGTCCATGGCAGCAGGGGGAGCTCTTGAGCTGGAGGACTCATCTCCAGCCAGAGCCACAGGAACCAACAGCTGCTGCTCATCATCATCAGCTCTGACAGGGGCTTCAGTTATCACACAGAGTGGTACTATTACTTCCCTTAACCTAGACACCGTACCCCTATTGATGCAACCAAGAATGGTGTTGGCTTTCTTGGCTGCTGCATCACACTACTGACTCATGCTCAGCTTGTGGTCCACCAAGACTTCTAGATCCCTTCACACATACTGTTATTCAGCTACATGTCCCCCATCCTATATTTGTGCTTTCCATTTTTTTTCTGCCTAAGTGTGGGACCTTACATTTCTCTCTGTTGAAATTCATTTTGTCAGCTTTGGCCCAGCTCACCAATCTGTTAAGGTCATTTTTAATTTTGATCCTGTCCTCTAGCGTATTAGCAACCCCTCCCAATTTGGTTTCATCTGCAAATTTGATCAGCACACCCTCTATTCCAGTGGTTCTCGACCTGTGGGTCCCCAGATGTTCGTGGACTTCAGCTCCCAGAAGCCCCAGCCACTATGGTCAATGCTCAGGGCTTCTGGGAGCTGAAGTCCACAAACATCTGGGGACCCACAGGTTGAGAACCACTGCTCTATTCCTTCATCCAAGTAATTGATAAAGATGTTGAATAGCACTGGGCCCAGGAGAGAACCCTGTGGCACCCCAGTAGTCATTTCCCTTCAGGAAAAAGAGAAGCCATTGCTGAGCACCCTTTGCATTCAGTCAGTCAACCAGTTACAAATCCACCTAACAGTAGTACTGTCCAGCCCACCTTTTACTAGCTTCTTTGCAAAAACGTCATGGGGAACTTTGTCAAAGGCCTTACTGAAATCAAGATATGCTATGTCCACAACATTCCCTTCATCTATCAAGCTTGTAACTTTATCATAAAAAGAGATAAGATTAGCCTGGCATGACTTGTTTTTGAGAAATCCATGTTGATTTTTAGCGATCACAGCATTGGTTTCGAAGTAATTACAAACTGACTGTTTAATGATAAATTAATTATTTTGTGGAATTTGGTTTTGTTGTATTTCATGGGTAGTTCTGTCAGTTGAAAGACACTTTATAGCTATTCCATCTTTTCTTCCTTTAGCAGATTTTAATGTGATAAATATAAAGATGGAAAAAGCAGTGGGAAAACCCAGGAAGGGTAACTATTACCTAATGGAAACACTCTTGTGTGAATCCCTTTAAGGATATTTCCAGAAGGACCATTGCTGTACAGATTTTAATATTTTAATAGTTATATTGTTTATTTTTTTTTATAAAAATGTACATACTATTCCTAATTGTTTTAAATTTAACTTCTTCTAAATGTTTTAAATTGATTTTATCTGTATGCTGGCCCTGAGATCTTGTGATATAAGGTAGGATGCAGGTATTTAAACCAGTCATAAAAGTCCAAACTCCTACTGGTATCATCCAAAAAACAGTGTATTGTATCCCTTCTTTCTCCAATATGTTTTTTCCCACATTTCTGTTAAAAAAATGAAAGAAACAATGGGGGAAAAAGGAAGGCTTACAGATAGAAGGTATGGTCTGGTTTAGGTTAGGACAATTGAACAATAAAAGCCTTGTCTGAAAGCACCGTGTTTATTCCTTCTTTTTATCTCGAACAGAAAGTATGACGGTCTGGGAAGATTCTTGGGATTATCTCATATATGAAGGGAACAGGGATCTGTTTTCTTCTACTCACTACAGTACCAAGCTCTATGAACCTTATGTAACCTGTGATTCTGCCATGCACAGAAACAAACTGCTGGTCTATCCAGCCTAGAACTGTCTACTCTGACTGATAGCAACTGTCTGGTAGAGATCTGTGTCCTGAACATATTGTATTTGGGAAATTCTCCATGTATGATGCATCTATTCTCTTGCTGCAGTGTGTTCTTCCTGCCACCCTGTATATAAGAACAGAAAATAACTGCGCTTCTAAATACCTAAGTTAGAGCAAGCAAACACACCTGTGTTGGTGCAGCCATACCAATGTCAATGTGCCTGTAATAGTTTTAGCAGTCTGCGATTTGTCTTTTAAGAAAAGTTAGGTTTCCATTAGCAAAGACTGGGCAAAGAGAGCAGCTGCAAATAAGACATTCTAGTTCTTAACTTGTGAATAAGATCCCACTCCCACCCCCCTCTGTGTGCCTTCAAGTCGTCTGCCAACTTATGGTGATCCCATGAATTTCACAGAGTTTTCTTAGAAAAGGAATACTCAGAGGTGGTTTTGCCTATCACTTCTGCTGATAGCATCCAGAACCCACTCTACCTGGTATTCATTGCAAGTCTCCCTTGCAAGTACTAACCATGCTTGACCCTGCTTAGTTTCCAAGATCAGAAGGGATCTTTGAATCTCTACAATTCTAAATTTAAATGAGAAGGAAGGAAGGAAGGAAGGAAGGAAGGAAGGAAGGAAGGAAGGAAGAAAGAAAGAAAGAAAAAGAAACTGCTATCTGGTGGCACTGCTGTTAATGTTATCTTTTATGTAGCTTAAAATAAACATTTGTCTGTATGTTCTACAGAGCATCAAAGGAAGTTGTAGCTATAAAAGCAGCTTTATCTCAGGGTTGCCAGGAAATGCAGCAAACACCTCCTTGCTCCTCTTTCCCTCTACCAGATAAATACGTGCTGCAGTCTTTAGTGGTTTCCTTATCAGTACCAGAAAGGAGCTTACAGTGATATCAAATCCTTTCCCAGTGGGACTATGCATTCTGTTGAATTTTAGATGTCCAAGATGGGGTCGACTGACAGTCATAATCAAAGTTGCCAGAGACAGTTGCTGGAATAAATTAGACTTGCCTTTAAGAAAATGTGTTTAAGTTTATTTACAGGATGTACTGTCCCCCTCCCCACCAGCACTGGTACAACAACATTGCACAAGTTTCTTGCGTTCCTCAAAATGCAATACACATTGCTGGAAAAATGGCCTCTTTTTCAGAAGAAAGCAGAGGCAAACTCTACCTGTTACACATTGTACATAATTCCTAACACCACACTCACAGTGTGGTTAGCAGATTTATTGCTTTCCTGATTAGCATTTACTGACTAGTGTGAAAATCTGAAAAACATGCATCACCTTACACAGTGCTTTGAAAATTTAGAGTAGGGGCTGTGATTTGCATCTTCCTGGATTCTATTCCATTCCATCCCCTGCTGACTGCCATAACTGTGTAAATATGCTTTATATCTTGAGGCCTGGATTTTACAGTATACTATTTCTGAAGAAGTAGGTTGATATTCACAAAATCTCATGCTAAAATAAAAACCAGTTAATATTAAAAGTACTGTTATATTCCTTTTTTCTTTTTTGAGCCAGTGTGGTGTAATTTCACTTTTTTGCACTACAGCTCCTAGCATCCCTCAACCAGCATGGCCATAGCAGCTATATTACTTGAGTTTGGTCATCAATGAGTTTAATTTGGTTTTCCTCTTGGTAATCTAGAAAGTCTCATATATTATTGTAATTCCTTTGTTGAAACAGCTCCACTAGCTGCCAGTCCATTTCTGGACACAACTCAAAGTGCTGGTGATGACTTATAAAGCCCTGTGCAGGCTAGGTCCAGGCTGTTTGAAGGACTGTACCTCACTTTACGAGCCAGCGTGGTGTAGTGGTTTGAGCATTGGGCTATGACCCTGAAGCTGAGAGTTCAGTTCCCTGCTTGGCCATGAAAACCCACTGGGTGACCTCAGTCGCATAGAGACGGGGAGAATGATGGGGGCAGTTCACTCCCAGCAGCAATGTTTTTGGGGCAACCCAGCTCGTGGCCTTGTCCCCACGCACTGTGGCCCCGCCCCCATGCACCACGGCCCCGCCCCACGCCTGTAGCCCTGCCCCCCTCTGCAAACTCCAAGCTCTGCCACTAGGTGACCTTAAGTGCATCACATGCTCTTAGCCCCAGAAAACCTCATAATAGTGCTACCATAAATCAGAAACAACTTGAAAGCACAAAACACAACAAATTCCCTCCCCCCTTCTCTACTTCTGTTTTATAGAGTTGTCCAAGTTTCTCTGTAGTCTAAATGATTATCAAAAGGTTGGAATTATATTTAGTCATGACCACATGTATGGTCTGTGATGGAGGAAAATATGCAGCCATCTTAGGCTATTTCCGCACGGGCTTAAAGAAACAGTGCAGACCGTCCTCCAGAGAGGATGTCTGCACCTGGGAGTGGACTGTGTCAGACCTACTTACTGTAGATCCGCACCTCAGCCCGCTCCCGAATGATCTGACATGGTTGTCCAGTGTGCTTTTGAAAGACTGCTTGAAAGAGGTCTTTCAAAAGCATGGAGCGTGCTACTCTGCACCAGTGCGAGCCTGTGATCTGCCAGGGGTAGGCTTTAGGCTGGCGAGCTTCAGTGGTTGGTGGAGAGCCTCCACCAACTGGAAGCCGGCATTTTTGTCCCCAGAGCAGTGCGGCCATGTACTGCTCCGGACCAGTCTGGACCCAAGCGTCGAGCCCAAAGGTCCAGTAAGTACTGGCATGGGGCAATTCCCTTCCCCCATGCGGAAATGGCCATAGTCAGATGAAATTGCCATAGTTCCAATGACTAAAAGAAGCTGCATACATTTCTGCTGACACAAGGAGGCCACTACAAATAGCTTCATATGATTGATATGATAGGTTAAAGTGAATGTCACATACTTCCTGTGGAGAATCTATACCCTATTTTGCAATGTTTTGTAAAATGTATAAATGGTGTATAAGACCGTGGCAATTATAAGTAGTTGACTGTGACAGATGAAAAAGTTGCCTCTTGCTGAAGTTTAACAATTACTTTTTATACAAAGCCTATGGCTGACAGCCTGGCAAGTCTCAGGATCTTTGGACTGTTACCCAGGAAGCATTTATGGACTGAGCAGCCATATCTGGCCCACATGTTTTGTTTATATCTCGAATAGGAGAATTAAATACAGTAGTCTGTGAATGATCATTTGATGAATGTTCTGTTAATTCTCATTGGGTCATGAAATATAGGCCAAGTTACTGTATTTATGACCCAAGGTACTGGAAGTTAATAAAGTATGAAAAGATCACTGGTTAGTGTGTCCTTGCTCAGCCATCCTAGCTAAGTTTGCACTGTCAGCTAGGCAGTGAAAAGCCTATGCAAGAAAACCAGCCTAGCTTAGCCCAAAGGAGGGTCAAAGAAGAAAGCTGAAAATCATAAAAAGACAAGGTATATGAAGATCTGATATGAAATGAAGAGTTGGGAACAGTTCTGAAGATGAGCTCCTGGCTATGTAACAAAATAAAACATTTTACACTAGCATTGACACTACTGATATAGATGCTTTGAGTGCATATATAAAAGTAAATTGTTCCTACCACTGATTGCCAATATGACTCATTATATTTGAAGAACTTCGAACACTGCAAGTCAAATCGACATTCAGCAGTATGAAAGAATCAATTCTACCCTTTTGATTTAGGTCTTGTTTTTATTCTGAAAAGCATTTAGGATTGTATAAATGTAGCACTGGGCACATTTAAGTTTTTGCTTAAATCCAATTAACTCACTTCTACCTCCTCCTGTGTGCTCATGTTTATCAATAGAGCTATGCTAAAGCCCTGTAACATTTTATTCTGTTATAAACAACAAGACTGATTCAATTGTTATGCTCCATAAACTAATACATTCCATCTTACATGAAACTAAATTACTACTTTTCAAAAATATTTAAGAATGAGATTCTTTAATGAACACTAGTACAAATTAAATGCTAGGAATAAAAAAGTTTTCAGCAATATCACTTTCTAAAGTTGTGTTCTACATACTATAGTGCTCCTTATGTGGCAGTCCACCATTTTCTTGCAATTGTTGAGAATGTCATCAGAACGTCTCTTTGTACACTAACAGTTTTCATGTTCTTGAAATCATGGATATCATCATCTTCATCATCACTGTGAACATAATCAGCAGTTTAATTTATTAAGAAAAATTCCCCAACTTGTTAGCAAATGCACAAAATTAAAAAATAACACTTTCACTCCTGCAGGCTTGTAATATAAAGACTCCAATCTAGCAATGTTCATCTTCAATCTCCATTAGAATGAGCCACTAATACCTAAATGTACCAAAAGTTCTGCTTTGGCTGTAGTAACTCTGTTCATCAAATAAATCTAGGCTGGTGTGGAAACCTGATGCAGAAATAAATATATGCATCTTTTCCTCAGAAAGATATTGTTAGAGAAAAGCTATGGGCAAGAAGAAGCCAACTTCTACCCCATGGTTGTTTATCACTCTTAGCAATAAGCTCAGTGTTATTATGAAATGAGGAACAGCTGAAATAAATGACAGTAGGCTATTGCTGCTGAGCAGTGTCAAGATATTTGGGAAATGACTTGGGAGGCAAAAAAAAGCCCTTAGATACCTGCCTAATGAGACAGGTGGCAGGAAGCTGGGCCAAAGTTATACTTACAGCTCTCATGAAATTTCCAAAGTACATTGAAAAGAAAGTGCTCCAGCTCATCGAGATCATGTGGTTCCATCTGAGAGTTGAAAGGGTACAGAAGAAGAGCCTTCACCTGTTTCAAGGAGGAGAGCCCTAGCTGGCTTCATCTCACATGCATGGCGCATAGTTGCAGTCTAACTTTATGACTTTTAATGACTCCGGAACACCTCGTCACTTGTGAAGGAATACGCAGGAGTTTGCCTTCACTCAGCTTGACAAGGTGATGGGAGTTATATATTGCCCTCCTCTTTCCCACTCTTACATGAAAACACTTGTCAGTTCCATCAAATTTGGTAAGACAAGCACCCATGACACCTTGGGGAAAATGTAACTCAGCTGACACCCAATGCAGTGCATGCAGCCACACAGCCTAAATTCGAGTGATATATGCAAATGCCCTCTTATTTTGCCTTTCTCCATTTCCCTGCAGTGGTGCATATTAGATGATTAAAAACATCACAGACTTTTTCTTCAGCAATGAAGGGATCATTCTCTACAGGGTGGGATATACAAAGTTTTAATATAGTTGCCTCATCAAGATAACAAGAGATAATGCTGTGCCATGTGGTTTAGTTTAATTTTAAAGAGGCTCAGACATTAGGGCTTATAGCTTGGCTCTAAGCAACCTTTTTTTTTATTTCTTAAATGTCAGGGATTTGGTTTACAAGATGATTCATTTATTTAAATCAAATGGGCATATTTTCCATTGAAGTTAAGGGTAAATAATTGAGATATGTCCAATATGTGGGAACCAAAAGCTTATAATTTGCCAGTGGAAGATCCAGAATCAAATCCCCTCTCCAGCCATGAAGCACCCAAGGGAGCCTTGAGCAACAAAAAACAACAGGGCAGACATAATCTGCTTATAAGCTTGCTAGTTGGACATTCAAAAGGAAATGCTTCCCAGCATCTCACTGTGGAAGGTGGGAAAACTGTGATTGTCTTACAATGGATATGTTTGTTCAGGAAAAAAATGTTTGGTTCCTTCACAACAGCCAGCATACTTATAGTGAAGTCCCAGAGCAGGAGCTATGCATCTTTCTGGTTTAGATGTTGTCTTTCATTGGATGAAGTTTCAGAGCAATGCTGTAGACACAACAGTACATTGGATTATTAACAAGTGGCACGGTACTGGACATCAACAAACAGACAAAACAATAAATTGGGATTTTTTCTCTCTCTGAAAACGTCTGCTTCTGATCAATACCTAGTTGTAAAATCTTTTGGATAGATGACCATCAGTACATTTAAATACCCATTGGCTGTTTATCAAGTTACTCATGACATCAGCACAGGAAGGTTTATTTTAAAATAATGAATGACACCATGAACCTTTTGCAAGGGGTGAAGGCCTGAGTCCATTCTATTCATCTAGCAAGCTCAAGGTATACAAATGCCTTCTGCTTCCCACTACATCTTCACAACAAACGTATGAGCTAGGTTAGGTTGACAGAAAGTGACTGGCCCAAGACCACTGGTGGGTTTGAGGGCTCAGTGGGGACTCGAGCCTTTATCTCCCAACATCCCCAAATTCCACGAAGGTCTAAAAGTGTTAGCACTATGGCATACTGACTCTTTTATCCATTTACCAGGCAGCACTTGCAGAGATGCAAGAAAGGGCCCACCATGACTGAGTGAGTGAATAGTAGTAAAAGTTGTCAAATGAGCCTTCCTGTCCCACTTCCTGTGTTATCCTGGCAGCCTGTAGGATGCTATGTACTACTTCAAATATCATGTCCACTTAAGATAAGCTGGGATTCAGAGTTAGAGACAGTGGGAGTCATAACCTTGTATATTATGAAGGAGGAGTTTTCAGGGGCTGGCACCTGCTGGTCAGTCTCAAGTATGGTAGACTATGCAATATATTGTTGAATGGTGAGTCAACATTTAGATAAATCCTGCTGATTCAGTGGACCTACTCTAGTCAGAACTAACAACAGGATTTAGATCATGTACTGTTAACCCATATAATTCCTGTCTCTTGGCTTAAAAAAAAATAACAAAATATAAACAGAAAATCCAAGTGTCTGACAGAGTTTAGCTGTTTCTGATCCCTGGCATGCAGTAAGCTTATGTTATTGCTTCTAGATTTGCTCTGTTAAAAAGCCTTCCATGTTCTTATTTAGAGGCCAGCCTTCTAATACACATCAAGAACAATCAGTCTCTACTTTGTTGGGCTTCATGAGATTTAGAAAGCTCAGCAAAATTGTCCTGGAAAGCAGCATTTCCAGCATTGTCCTGGAAAGCAAGCATTTCCCTCTCCAGTTCTAGCATCACACTGTTTTGATGGCTAATCCTATCATACTAGCAACATTACACAGTTTGGAAACCATACCATTCCTAGTGAACACCCAAAACAGAGTTTATGTGGACTAATATCCACCTGTTTGGCTCCAGCCCCAAGCCTGAAAACTATTTAAGTTTGTTTTTATGTGATAAGTAAACTGGAATAAACCACAGAGCCATTGATGTCCCCTAATTTTCTTGGTTGAGTAATTTATCCAAACATAAAGATTTTGAAACTAAATATTTGTGACATCTAGTAAAAATTTAAATATACTGGATAAGGTCAGCAGTTTTCCCCCCTTCCTTTTCTGTGACTGTGTGCAGGATTTCTCTTTTACGACTCATTCTGCTCCCAGTTTTTAAATGGATAAGTGTCCTCAAAATTCATTAGTCAGAATTTAACCTGTATGAGAAATGAAGGAAGAGCACAGGAATTTGGTGTGCTGTGATTGAAGCAGAACTTTAAAATGTTTCTGTGGAGTAGCTCCACTCTTGGCAGGATAAAGTTTATTTTATCTGGGAATGAGAGAACGCAAGGAAAAGAGAAGGAGTGGAGGAACCCGGCTATACTATCTGTAATGAACAGTGAGAATAAACTTAGATATTTCCCTCAATTATCATATTCACCCCACTGACAAAGGGGCATATTTTGTATTTGACTGAGACAAAGCTATGTGAAAGACAGTATACTGAAGATCAGCATCTGGAACTTCTGTATGGTATGACTGGTGGAAATGACCCTCCCACCCCAATATTAATAGTTTTTGTTTTATTTTTACCTCCTGAACTTTTGCTTCAGATCTTGCTAAGGTCAAGTTTAAATTTATGTACCAGTCCCATCCCAGATATTCACAACTGCATGTAGATTTTCTGGTGAGTGCACAGACATTAATATATTCTACCAAAGATCAGACTATTGAGTGGTGGACCTTCTTAGTGGTATATCTAGGATGCAGAGAACTGAAGGAATAGCTTGTTCCTGGAACAAGACTGCTTTCAGAAATCACAAGATTGGAGATGGGTAGGAGACTGAAAGGTTACTTTTTAAGGTGGGATTTCATTTAAACCGAGTTCAAAGAAAGAGTAGCAGTAGTGGACTATATCCAGAAATCTTAACAGGTGAATAATGTTACCAAAACATATGTTAAACAGAATATAGAGATATATTGAAGTGTTTATATGGAAGGTGGGATATAAAAAGGGCCCATGAAGGGTCTAGCTGGGTGCTATATGTGGCAAAAAAGTGAATGACACATTTTAGAAATAAAAATTTATTTAGACTTCCAGCTGTTGCTAAACTTCATAGCTGCTGTGAATCTGAGCATGCTTCCCAAGCAGTACCCATCCATAAAGGGTCCAACTAGTGTTCTTTATTTTATTTTCATTGTGCATTTTAATGCTGCCTTTCTATAAAGTGGTGTACAAGAAAAGAATTGGCATTTTGTTTCATTGCAAATGTATATTCTATAAGGATACTCAAGGTGAGGTACAAGAAAACAAAAGCACAAAACACTAAAACAAAGTAAAATGACTAGGACAAGTAAAACAACAAGATCATAAAAACAATTTAAAAGGCCCAACTGGGTAAACATTTTTTTCCAAATATTTGGCGCAGATTCTACATAGATTCAGATACTGAACAGGACTTTGCATCCTGGAATTGGCTTAACTATGTCTACATTCAACATGTTCAAACACTCCTTCCCATCCTGAACACAGTCTTGAGATATCTATCATCTTGACACTGTCATCTCTTGGACCTCAAAGGTAAAGTGGGAAAGACATGCAGGAAGTGAGATATCCTTCCTCAGAACCACAAGAGATAGATTACAAGTTGATCTTCTTCCTGGATGGTAGAAGCACCGAGCAACAAAACAGTGAGGATGTGTGGTCATCATACAATGTTGGCAACAGGACATCTTTTTAGAATCACATGTAACTGAGTTCTCTCTAGTTCTTTGGGCATCATCCTAATCATGTGGGTACGAATTGCTTTATTCATGTCACAGATAAGGGCTGCTAGCCCCACACAATGGGCCCAGACACCACATAGGCATTAATGAGATTAATATTAATGAAGCAAATTGATTGATGTGGCATTCTGTACCTATATGCATTTGAACCCAACCAGCTTTGGTTGAGGGATATAAGGCACATTCAGAAGAAAGCGAGTGCAGCTTATTGAGATTTCACTCTTTTTGAAATCTTATATGTTTTCCCAGTGTACCAGAGTTCCTCACTGTTCATCAGTGACACCAGATTGTTTTGCTGCCCCTAGAAAAGATGAAAAATTTAACTTTCTAATTTGGATATCCAAAAAAAAAAATTTTTTTTGGATATCCAAGTTAGAAAGTTAATTTTTTTTTTTGCTTTTCTTCTTTGCACTTGGACGACTGCCTTAACCATTTTAGAAAATACCTCTTCAGAATATTGTTAACCTTTCAACAATGAGAACAAAAAGAATAAAAAGTACCAGACAACCACAGAGAATAATGTAAACAATGTAAACCCCTTTTCAACAACAACTGCAAAACATAAACCTCACTCAAAACACTTCAAGTAAATAGGAGGAGTTGGACTCAAGAGTAATGCTGGGAATATGGAAAAGAAAGGTATGCTTGTTTTGAATTAGCACTTTGCTCCAAGCAATGGCTTTAGCAAGAAGAGGCCCCTTTACCCTAGCATATTGTTTCAATGAGCAATATGGAAAGGATTCTGTTGTTTTCTGAAAAAAACTGATGTCATGCTTTCTGGAATTTGAGATGTGTGTTTATATGATTCTCTTATATTCTGGGTGCCTCTTTTTTAGTCAAAATGTTGTACTTGGGTTCTTTGGGGTTTTCATTGCATTGTAAAGGGCTGGCATAATTATTAACTCTTTTGGTGCTTCAGTCATTACTTTTCCTTAATGTTTCTAACAGTTGCTTAGAACATCTGTTAATTATCATACCAGGCATTCATTTGCAAAGGCAACCATTTTCCCATTCATGACCACATTTACTCTGTTGTCAAATGAACAAACAAAATGATTTAGCTTTGCCTGCTGAGCCACATCTTTCCATCTCTCTTCATGCTGTTGCAACTGTCTAATCCTCTGGCTCTTCCCTGGGTGTGACATAAAGCCAGAGCTTAAGGAGCTGCTCTGTAGATCAGAGGAGGTGGTGTTGTAAAGAACATGGGAGAGGGCATGTTCAGGAAGACAGTGGACCATGGAAGCAACATAGTGTAGGAAAGACCTTAGATCAGGTTTTCCTCAGCCTCAGGTGGGACTTATAGCAAAAGATTGCAGTCTGGAATATCCCCTTCCATTCCCCCCAGCTGAGATTCATTCAGCTGTGCTGGAGTTGTCCCTACCCACACATTATCTAGGTATGCCTCCAAAAGACTTCTTGTCCTTCTGCAAACCTTGGTGTTCATTACTGATATCTCCTTTGATGTCAGGGATCCCAGAGCCATTTTCTGACACATTGGTGGGCCATAGCAGCATACCTGGAAGTGATGTTTTAGATTACTATAATTCACTTCTGGTCTCTAATTCAGTACTTCTTTCCTGTTTGGGGTTTGGGGGTACCGAAAACAGCTTTCAGGAGGCAAAATGGACCCAGTGGAGTCAACTAGAGTAAAATTTAAAGTTGAAGAAAACATTTTCTAATCAATTGGGGGGCATGAAGGGCTCTGGGATCCCTCCGACTACATGGGACCTCCTACAGACCATAATCACCTGTGGTTCACATGATTCCCACTCCTATTCTTAGACATGGAAGACACCATTGCATTTATCTACATAAAGTTCTAGTCAGGAATTTGTCTAGCATGTGTGGTCTACTTGCAAGAAGGAGAACACCCTAGGTCCATCCCCTTCCATATATACTTTCCTGACATGAAAGTGTCATGACTAAAACGAAGAACCTGTTGCCTTTGTGGATTTTCCACGCATAATTCAGAACTATGCTTTTTCTTCCCTCTGGCTTGCATGGGGAGTCTCCATTGTAGAACAGTATCTTTTCTTCACATACATCCTTTTTGTGGAAAGAAAGCAGCAGTGAAGGAGAGCGGGTCTAAGAGTTCTCCTCTTTGTGTGTGGACTACACTTGCTTACCAAATACTTGAAAAAGACCAGGGCCCTTTTCACACCACATTTTCCATGTGAAAGAGGGCCTGGAGCATTGCGTGATTGTGAGGAGCAATCTGCATGACGCACTCACAATCATGCGACGCTTCAAGGGCTGGCAGGCACCGATTGTGCAGCTTTTCATTTTCAGCTAGAAGCCGAAAATGGTGCGCAATCATGCATTGCTTCCGGGCCCCGCGCGCACTTGCCTGGTGTGCGGAGCCTCCGGAGCTGCGCCAGTTGCGCTTCCTGCCCAGCACAGCCTGAAAAAGTCCCAGGCTGTACTGCAGAAGGAAGAGGCAGGGCTCTCGTGCAAACAGGCAGCTGGTGCGGAGCCAAAGGACCCCGGATATGAGAGCCTCTTGGCAGAGGCTACTCGCACGATCCCCGCACCCCAGCGCTGGAAAACAGTAAGGTGCGGAAAGGGCCTAGTTCTTATTCATTAAACTTTCTATTAATATATGCAAGTGGGACCTGCCAAAAGTGTTGCTGCAACAAATAACTGCAGTGGTCTCACAACAACATACTGGTGCCACTGAGTACTAGCACTCTTCACCATCCTATTTTGAGGGTTTCCTTTTCTTTAGAGTATTTCCCCTCCCCAAAAAATATCTGTATATACCTGTAAGAAGAAAAAAAGAAGGGAAAAAGCAAAGACTGGTATTACTTTTGTAAACAGAGAGCCAGCATGGTATAGGGGTTTAAATATTGGACTAGGAATCCAAGAGAGCAGAGTCTAAACCTCTGCTCAGCCATAAAAACCCACTGGATGACTTTGGGCAAGTAAAACTCCCTCATTCTAAGAGGAAGGTAATAGCAAATCTCCTGTGAATATTTTTTTTTCTTTCAGAGTCCCCTGGAAGGCACATAACAGGAAGAACAAATTTCTGAAAAAATCATGGTTTCTGCAGATTTGCTGATAACTCTAGTTGTTACTTAATAATTTCAGTTTGGCTATATAAGGAGCTACAACTATAGTCTCAACAAAGATAGGCAAAGGTGTCAGTATTAGAGTTACTGCAATACCCAAAAATCCCAGTTCAAGTGACAGTTTTGAAAAGAGTATAGTTTTTTGTTTTGTTTTTCTTTTGGCTTACAACTTCTTGAATCTCCCAGCCCAGTATGGCCACTCCAAAAGAGTATTTTTTTTTATTATTTTTTTTTGGTAAGCTCTGGTTCAGATCAATTCTGTTGGCAAATTGCATTAGCAAGTTTTCGATCAGATCTAGTTCAGACCAGTTCCATTTTTCTGCTCCAGACTTCTCTTTACCTTGAGTTAAATCATAGAGGTGGACAAAGGATGGCTCTCTGGATATTGGCCCTTTCCACACGGGGGACGGGGAAACGGGGCAGCGCACGCAGGGACAGATCTTACCTGAAAACGGGTTGCTCCGTCCCTGCGGGGAGCGCGCGTTCGCTGCTCCACACGCTGGCGAATTTCGGTGGCATTCGGCGGCGCCCAAAATGGCGGCCGGCGACTTCCGGCAGCGCTCCGCCAATCAGGGCAGCACGCCAGCCGGAAGCCCGCCCCCAGGCAGCTCTGCAGGGACGCGCTAGCGCGTCCCTGCAGTTTCAAACGGGGAGCTGCAACGGGTTAGCTAGGAACTCTGGTTCCTAGTATTCACTACTGGACAAGCTTGCTAGGTTGGATGGGCATTTTAGTCCAACAATATCTGAAGGGACATACTTTGCCCGCCCTGAATGAGATCAAACAATTTAAAAATCTCCTTGCTCTAAAAAACAAAACAAAAATAGAAGGTAAAATTGTTTAGGATTATTATAAATGTTCAGTATCTTCTAAAGAAGAAGTTACAGAAATATAACTATTTTACCTTTCATCTTTCCATTATATTAAGATCCTCAGTCATACCATGCTGTGACTTTTAAAGTAAATCTCTGCTTTAAAAATCTTTGCAATTAAAACTCATATTTCTTCCTCCTTTCAGTTATCTGGGGATTTAATTATAGCTCTTCAGTTTGAGAGTAGCAGACTCTCCTCTCTTCTTGTGCAGACTCTGTGTACTCTTCTTCTATGACTTATTTTTATTTTAAGTTGGTATTTTGTCCTATGGAGTGATTAATGATAACAACATAGAATAGCCCTGGGCAGAACAGGAGAGAGGCTGTCCTTTTTAGAAACCATTTGGAAACACAAAAGAACCAACAAATAGAACACAGAACTATTAGGTTACTTTAGTGCATTCTTGTTGTCATTGTGTGCCTTCGAGTCATTTCAGTCCTAAGGCAAATCTATCATGGGGTTTTCTTGGCAAGATTTCTTCAGAGAGGGCTTGCCTTTGCCTTCCTCTGAGGCTGAGAGAATGTGACCTGCCCAAGGTTACTCAGTTAATTTCCATGGGTGAGTGGTGATTCCAACCCTGCTCTCCAGACCAGTACACCATGCTGGCTTTGCTACATCTTTAAAGGGGTGATATTTTAGAATTAGGGCCATTTCCGCACTAGGCTGCTATTATTCCGCTTTCAACCCCCTATGGAATCCTGGGATTTGCAGTTGCAGCCGCTTCTGAAACTGCAAACCCCAGGATTCCATAGGATATTGAAAGTGGAATAATAGCTCTATAACAGTCTAGTGCGGAAATGGCCTATGTCTCCTTGCTTTGAGTTGAAGTAAGAAGGCCAAACACTAGAAAACAGATCTAATACTCTCATCCGCCAAAATTTTAACTTTTAAATGTAGGTCATAAGTACTTAAGATTGGGGTTTTAAAGTTATTCTTACTCAGTACAGCTAAACTTACCATTAGGGATGGGATTTGGGGTCAGCTATGTTTCTGGTTAGGGCACTGGGAGAAAATGGATAGCTGGTAGTGAGGATGTGACTGCTGCACTGAGAAAGGGGAAAACACTTCTCTTCCAATCAACAATTGATTTCAGATAATATCTATTGCTTGCAAGAACTGTAGTATTCATTAATGTGGTCAGAGAAATGCAGCGGAGTATTACCTTTTTCATGCTACATAGATGTTGCTCAGAAATGAACCATAGATGCAGCATGTTTATGAAATCCTCTGATTTCCAGTCCTTATTTTTCCCCAGAATTTGGGTTGGAAATTTCCCAACTCTTGCAAAACTAAGTACCATACCTTCCAACTGTCTTGATTTGGCAGGGACATTCCTGATTAATCTCTTGTCTTCTCACTTTTTCAGCTGATTTTAAAATGCCCCATTTCTCTTTCCTCCTACCATTTTCCCCCTTTATCCTCAGCTTACTTCAGTGGTTGCAGTCTGAATTCAAAGTGCAAAAGTAATCAGTTAAACTCAGATGGGGATGGGGGAGAGGAGAGGAAAGCACACAATTTTGCCCTTCTTTGTAGACTTAGGCTGTAACCTCTTCTAGTTGTATGTCATCCTCATTAATATCTTTTTGCCATCCTGAGCACACTTTGATATTGTTTGGCCACATGTGTCCCCATTTTAATTTGTGACATCTTGGAGGGTATGGAGTATTGGTGTGAAATATTGTTCCCAAAAGGACCATTACTAGTCTCCGGCCCATATACATATCTAAGATATGAGACTGGGAAGTTGCACATTGGTGGCCAGGTGAGAGGGAGAAATTTGGAAATCCTTGTAAAGTTATCAGTCCTTGGCGTCATAGGAAGTAAATATTCAATCACTTTTAAGTGAAGCTTCAGCTATCATAGCACCATGTTCCCCTCACACTAGGATATTATACTGCTTTTGCTTATCAATGCCTGAGTCTTCTTATAAGACATTCCCCTTCTGCCTGCTTTCTATGCTCTATTTTATTTCCAAATAAGGAATCTACAGTCTTGGGAAACATCTTCCAAATGCTTTTGAAACTTTAAATGCAAGCAGAGAACAATCTCAGATTTTTTTTTTTAAATGAAGTGGCTATGTCTCTTCAGAGTTACTTGGCCCATTATTTCTATCATTTAAAGCCAGCAATTAGGCCTGCATACAGCCCCTGTTTTATCCCTTTTATAAACATCATTCTCTGGAAAGGAAGGACAGGAATGAATCCACCATAGACTAAGTAAAAAATTTTTCACAATAAAAACAAAATGTAAGCGAATAGAAGTTCTGAAGAAAGCACGCTATTTTACAGAACAAGGTAGACTGTGTAATTTTACAATGTACCTTAGTATTCTCTTTGTTACAGTGATTTTCTGGTTATTTAGCATCTTAAGTCAGCTCTGAATGGAATTATTTTCTCTTTCTTTCCTCTGTCTCCCCTCTTGAAATGAGAAACTACCTTCATTGAAATCTTCAATTTGGTGATCTCCAGATATATTGGACTACAGATCCCATCATTCCACTGGCCATGCAACTTGTGGGTGAAGTGGTCTGTACTGCAACACATCTGGTGGATATCAGGTTAAGAAAGTGGACTATACTCTAGCAGCTTCAACATTAACAGAGAAAATAAAGCATTTAAAATGTCATTAAATGCTTTATTTCCCCTGTTAATGTTGAAGCACAGGCATAAAGTTGTCATTGGCATTCCAGGGATTATTATCTGTGCACATCATTATTCCACATATCATATACACTGTGATCTTGTCTGTATGGCATTATATGAGTGCAGAACTTGGAAAACTTGGAAAAATTACTTTCTGGATTATGACTCCCAGACCTGTATCCCTAATTAATCTGGTCACAGGCTGAAGATTTGGGGAGCTGTATCCTAAAAAGTAACTTTTCCAAATTCTGTAGCTATCCTGACTCAAAGTAAACTTAGAGTAAGACAAACAGAATATTTTATGCACATGAGTTTAGTAAGATTTCTAAAAAACACATCATTGTTGCTGCATTTTCTCATGAGAACAAGCACTAAGAAACGTCTTTGAACTGCAGTTCTGAAAACCTTCCAGGAAGGTAGGCTGGATTGCAGAGAAAAATATAAGAATAGTAAGAAAGGCATAGAGGGAGGACATTTGGCCCAACCATCCGCATCATTATACAAAGAAAATGTTCACCATTGAATAACATAGACAATCATTTCTTTGTTCAAATTTTTGCAACTGTTTTCCCTTGTAACACTGTTCTAATGTCAGCAACTGTTCGTATTTTATCGATGAAAAAATAACAACACTGCAAGGAGATTATTCAACCTAAATAACAGTGGGATTTGAATCTAGTTGTGATGCAAGTACAGTAAACACTGAACCATCCCGGGCTCAAAGCTGGTGGCAATGATAGCTTAAAGATGCGTGCTGCAACTAATACTTTAACACAGAGAACAGAGAGCCTGTGTCCCTGACATTCATTGTGTTGTGTTATTTTGGGGTACTAAAAGTACTAGAAGCCAGTTTTACAGTCCAAAGGAGCTGGTACATTTATCACTCCACAGTTAGTAGAGGTGCAAATAATAAAGATATAATCTTGGTCAGCATAGTGTGGTGGTTCAAGTGTTGGACTACAGCCCTGGAGATCAGGGTTTGATTCCTGCTTGGCCATGGAAACCCACTGAGTGACGTTGGGCATGTCACACACTCTCAGCTCCGGAAAAACCTGTGATAGGTTTGCCTTAGGGTCACTATGATTCGGAAATGACACAAAGGAACACAACAACAAAATCTTGGTCACTTGAGAAACGTGCATCTGTTCTTGATGCAAGAGGAAAATTGTTCATCAGAGCCAATGATCTGAAGCTGACACTAAAGAAAGAACTTGTGACACGATGGCTACAGTTCTTACCATACATTTCTTACAATATAGTCACTGTTGGACTTGTTTGGAACACTAGAGAAATTATTTTTCCAAAGAACATTTCTTGATATTGGACTAGCTATATCAAACAAATATGTATTTCACCCTCATAACATTATAGCAGAAACTGTTCAAACAGTAATAGCCTGAACAATGCGGTTTGGAGGGACACTCAAGTTAGTGTAAACTTTTCCCTCAGAGGAATGTACGTTTGGAACTGAACAGTGATACAAATATGTGATACTTTTAAGATAAAATATCCCCCAAAGAATCCTTTTTTCACTGTTTTGTTATGTATTTGCTGTAACAAGTTAGCTCTAAAGAAAGAAACTGTCAGAAATAAAGACCCTGCATCATTTTCTATCATGGAATATTATAGGCTAAATCTAAGAGCTAGTCTACGTTTTCAATTTTACCCAAGTAAATAGAAATGTGGCTCTCTGGCTCAAAACCGTGCTGTCCAAATATAGTTTAAAGGCTGCATTTCTCAGCTAGCTTGTCAGTGTCAAGATTCAGTGGGCTTCTGGCAACACACCCATTGTTGTAATAGAAAAAGACCTGCAAATGATGGCAGGAGTTTTACCCGTGTGGCTATAAATTAAATGCAGTAGTAAGTCTGCTGCTTTCAACATCAGTGCCTGATCATTGGTCTATTGCTTGTTGTTGCTCTACTAAATACTAAAGGGTGTTTTTTGGCTGCTGAAGTAGTTTACTGATGAGCATGACTACAGCTAGATTTTATCATTAGCACCAGCTAATTGAAATGGTTTCGCTTTTACACAATAGGTCTTCTCCAGAAGACACGGGAACTGTAATAGGTAACTAATACAACTCTCTGAATTTTATTTTGTGGTCTGTGTGTAATGCAATATTTTACTTCCTCAAGGACTGGTTCTGCATAAAAATAAGAGTACTATCAAAGTAACCCTTGACTTACTATTTCTGGAGGTTACAAAATCAAAATGGGTTCAGAATAATAATGGTTCTTGGCCACTGAAGGACCCCCTAAAAGAGAAATGCAACAACAAAAGGGAGAAGAAAGAAGCAACAGATCTGCATAAAATTTGCATATGCCTGTATAAGGGCAGCTTAGACAATATGCAAAAAACACTTGTTGTTATACAAGTAGCAAGGAAAATTGTTACTAGATGACTTGTGTGCTTGCCCAGTTTGGACAATACTGGCAAACAAGAATTCAACTCTTTTTCCTATAGCCGGGCACAAAGCAACAGGCATCCACAGGGACTTTTAGGAGTCCTTAGGAGGCCCCCAAAGATGATGTCATTGCTCTGCATGGGTTGAGGGGTTTTTGGTTGTTTCACAATTGGTAGAGAATTCTGCAACAACCAAAAAAGTGAGTTGTGATGGCATAAGTCTGACTTTGCTGCCAAGATGATTTTGACCTATGATGACCCTATTAATGAGAGACTTGCAAGAGCTCCAGCTGCCCACTGCTCTGCTAGGGTCTTGCAAACTCAGGGCTGAGACTTCCTTGATTGAATCCATCAACCTGTTGTGGGGTCTCCTTGTATTCCTACCTCCTTTCATTTTCCTAAGCATTTTCCCAAGCATAACCAAGCTAGTCCTTTTCCAGTGGATCATATTATCTAATGATATGTCCAAAGTACAGCAGCCTCAGTTTAGTCATCTTTGCTTCTGATGAAAGTTCAGACTTGGTTTGCTCTAAGACCCATTCATTTATCTTTTTAGCGATCTATGGTATTCATAGCAGTAGAAGAACTACTGGGCAGCAGAGATAGTGGGAGATGACACTGGCAGAGAGGATCTATCAAAAACAATGGCAATGGCACTACTGCTAACTAAAGCAGCCAGCAATGCATAGGAGAAGACAATGGTTAACCGCTCCTCAGGTTTTTTACCTACAATACCCTATGATGAGACAATCTAAAATCAAATAAGTCTGACTAGAGCCATCATAATTCACCAACAGAATGCCATGGGATGTCATCTTTCTGTTGATTAGTGCCTTTGCTGATTTTGATTTTACTTTACTTGTTTATTTTAAATTATGTAAAGTTTACAGTTGTATAACAGATGGATTGGTATCAAGCTCCTGAATGAGTCATGTTCCTGGTGATTTAATTTTGAGTCATCTGAGCTAGGCATAATCTTCGCAGCATAGTGCTGTGCATTCATTTAAGTTACTTAGATTTATGTTCGGTTCAAACACAAGCAGTCTAGGCAAGGCCAATTAACAGCTTCAGCATTTTGTGCTGACAGAACACCCAATGTGTTAAATGGCAGATTTGGTTCTTGTGATAGGCAGCCTGCTGGCAAAAGCCGCTAAGCGTAGTCAGCCACATCACAATGCTAGCAATGGGGAGTGCAGTGTCTCTCTGACAGGAAATGAGGGCCGAGCGCTGCAGACGCTTCACTTATCAATCTCATTTATCCAGAGACTGAGCTGGAGCTCTTTGTATTTTTCAATCCAGATCAGTTCTCCCCAAAGGCTCTGCAACCCACAGCATGATTTGGCTTGATAGCTGCTGAATTTCATCATGTTCTAATTGCTAGATTATGACACAGTGCAAAGAAAGAGGAAAAACTGGGACAGCAAATGCAGATGTGATTCACAGCCATGATTTCAGCTGAGAGGGACACCTCTATCATTGTACATTTTCTGGTTATCCATAGGTGGGAGGGATAGGAAGAGAGGGTCAATAGTGTCCACAGACAGTCTTCTCAGAGATTCTGTATGGATGTATGTGAGTTCGAAGACCATTGTGTCCTGGTAGCCTTTCCTGTTTTTATCTTGATCATTTACACTAAAAAAAAATCTAAAATTAGGCAGAATGGACTATAGTCGTTTGGGATTACAGGTGGGAGAGATACAGGGCTAGCCCGAGATAGTTTGATGTTTGGGATGGAGCAGAAAATGGTGTCCTACCTTCAAGTCAAAGTGCATAGTACTAAAAGTCAACTGGGTAATTTTAGTACCTGAGCTTGGAAATCTCATAAGCATCTCTCCCCATTTTTGCTCTGGAAGTAGAAATGCAATAATAAATCAATAAGTAGCAATTGATTCCTTTAATTGTGAACACACACACGTGTGCACATGTACACACAGAAAATCTTGTGCTGGCTGGTTGCACTAGGGCCAGTCTTGAAGACAGATCTATTTTTAAGGTAAACCCCCCCCCCAGTTTCCAATGATCAGAAAATGAGCACATCAGGTTCTAACTCAGCTCTTGTTTATTAATCTTATTTTCTATGCATATGGAAGTATAGCTTCAAACAATGTCTGAATTCCAAAGCAAATTAGGCTTATTAGGACCCATTTGAGTAAGCCAGATGTGAGTCAGAACAGCCTATTTCAGATCCAGAATAGATTGGCTGGTCCAAAGTGCTCCTGACCATTCAAGGGTGGAGAGAGGACAAAGGAACCCGACAGTGTGTCTCCAATCAGACACTGTTATAAGGAAAATGCCATGGTATGATGATGGGGAGGAGGAGAGTTGGACTTTGGATAGTGACTGTTCTAGATTCTGGGGTCACAATGTTCTTGGGAGGAGGAAGAGCTGGCATGAGGTTACTGTATGGTATCTATTTAGTTTTCTCCTGAGAATCTGAGCTGCTTTTCTAGATTTAGGCCTTTTCCACACCGAAGAAATAAAATGAGTTAGCGCGAGCTCTGACGGACATCGCCCACACGTTCGAGTGCGCTAGCTTGTACATATTTGGCAAGCTCCACACCTTAATCCGCCCGGTTAAGTCGGCAACAGTCAGCACGCGGGCTTTTTGAAAAATGGGGAAAAGGTGGTTTTTTCCCCCTCATGCCATGTTGATTCGTGCATGATGTAATCGGAGGGCAGGCTGTGGGTGTGGACAGCTTCAGCGGTTGGAACGCGCCGCGAGAAGCCTCCAAGCAGCGGCACAGAAAAGCTTAAATCCTCTGCAGCATTACCAATAAAAGGCCAATCACCGGTGCCTCCTCGCGTGGTCTTAAGCCCATAGATGTTCCAGTTTAGCCAGCACAACTCCAAGAAGCCAGAATAGAGCTAAAATGGGCCATTCAACTTCAGGAAACACCTCTTTATCCATCGCTCACAGGGAAAGATAAAAGCAGAAAACGGGCGCGAGAACCCAACAGAGATAGGGAGAAAAACTGCACTCTACCCAGCTATGGCGGGAAAACCATTCCCCTGAGATAGGGCGCGAAAATAAAAAATCGACACGGTTTATTTTACGGCTAGCAGGAGGAATGGGAGGAGGGAGTCATCATGGTAGGAACTGCGGGGCATGACGTGAGCACGCATGTCATGATGCACGGGGCCATTTAAAAAAAAAAAGCTGCCAATCACATCTGCTGCGCGAATTCCATGGAACGTGTGGAAATGGCAATAGACCATTGTACAATATGTCCGCGGTAGCATGGACAAAAAAAAACCCACCCGGAAACGTTGCAGCGCAAATTCCACGGAACGTATGGAAAGGGCCTTAGCTGGTAGCCTACCTGCCTCTCTGCCAACCTGCATAGTGCTGATCACACTGCCCTTGGCACTTTAATTTTGACGAGTTCCTTCTGATGCTTAGCTGTGCTCTTTAGTATAACTGTACTTGTAACTTAGGAGTGTTGAATTGTATCCCTTATACTAGAAGGATTGTACATACTATTTTAAAAAAAATCTTTTAAATAAATATCTTTTTTTCATCTTGTATCTGTCAATGCTGTGTGTGTGTACCACCTACACTTAACACAGATACATAACATCTTCATGCAGTATGAGCAAACATTAGATTTTCTTGATCTCAGATTTTGCCTGTTCTTCCGCAGTGCTCAGAATGAAGGGGGGGGGGAAGCTCAAGGTGAAAGCAGTGTCTTCAGAAGTGTATCTCTATATAGTTTCTTCATTTGTTAGACTTGACATTTTTTATTTGAATGGCATACTCTTTGCAACTGTGGTTGATGCTTCATGCATCATGCCTAATGACCTCACCACAGGCTGTTTCTTGTTACAACACCCTTATAAAATCGTTAGGACTTCTTCACCTCTGAGCTCCTAAAAACTAGGTCTCAGGGTTTTGGCACTGAAACCTCCAGGGCTAGGATAGTCCTGACTTTGCTAGCTCAGCAGACATGGAAGCTGGACAGTAGAATGAAGAAAGTAGTGTGAATCAGTGGGACTGATGTACAACTGATTGTGTATGATTTTTAAAAACATATTTTACTTTTTTAAAAAGCAACTATATGACTCCAAATTTTGCAGACTTGTATTAAAAAAAAAGTCTGACAAGTCATAACTATTTTGGGTTTCCCAAGGCAAGCCAACAGGAGATATAATAATTCAGATTTCTGAGTGTGTATGTGGGTTTTGGATTCAAAATATGGGTCAAGGTTGATCCTATCCAAAATTGAACAATCAGGTTCTAAATTGAATCAGATGAACCATGCACAGCCCTAAGGTACGCATGGGGAGCTTTCAAAAATATGAGTTTCTGCTTTCATCTAAAGTGGTACAATCCACTCTGTCATCTTTGCGTGCTGCATTCGGACTGGGCTTTCAGACAGAAAAGGCATTGACTCTATTTCTTGTTACCAGGTCCAGTTCTAGATTTGAGGAAGCTTAGCTGGGGACAGGCAGTAGCACTCTGTTCATCAGACTTCTGTTCTGCATCATGATATAGTGTTTCTGTGGGGCATTGTGAGAAATTTAAATAACAGCTAGATTCAACTAACTGTTGCTAACAGGATGACTTGAAAGTATTGGGGGCACAGGAAGAATTTGTGATGGCAATGTGCTGAATCATTTGGCGGGGGCGGGGAGTAAGGAGATTTGAATTGACTAAGGTATACATCCATCATTCTAAACTGAGCAGTGGAGAATGAAAGATGTCCCATGAAGTTGTTATTGTTATTATGTGCCTTCAGGTTGCTTCTAACTTATGGTGACCCTAAGGTAAAGCTATCATATTGTCTTCTTGGCAAGATTTGTTCAGAGAGGGTTTGTCATGGCCTTCCTCTGAGGCTGGGAGAGTGTGACTTTTCCAAGGTCACCTGGTGAGTTTCCATGGGTGAGTGATTCTTGGAGTCTTATTCCAACACTCAATGCACTACATCATGCTTGCTCTTAAAAGACTCTATGCTATAGGCCATGGAGAGGACAGACTTTCAAATCATGCTGTCACAGTGTTATAATTGAATTGTTCCTCATTGTTGGTATAATTGTGATGAAAGAAGAGTTTTCATGCACTTGTAGTTTAATTGTGATCAAGTGTGGAAGTTCTAGGAGGAAATATATAAAGAAGTAGAAGCTATTACTAATCGGAATATAAAGCTTAGTGGAGAACTACTGCTGTTCAACTTTTTTCAAGTTGAAAATGCCAACATCTACTATAGAGGTCTAATCTCAGTGTTGTTAGTGGCTGCATGGAAGAAACTTGCACAACACTGGAAAATACTTCGAGGGCTCACCTTTGAAAAAATGGATCCCAGAGTTTGGACAATTCCCACCCCTCCTTGAGAATTTTGTACATAATCTAAAGAGAGCAGCAAACTCCAAAATGACAAGCAATTTGTATAACATGTAGTAACCTTTTCTTTCTCACTGTGGAAATGAGCATTTTCTTTTCAGAAACTCCAATTCAGGTAGAGAAATTTTGGAAGTGCACTTTTTGACTAAGCACTCTTGAAACTAATGATAGCTGTTCTATGTGGTACATATATTTGTATGCACTATTTCCCCCTTTTGTTCTGTATTCTTAATAAGGAAAGCTGTATTATGACATGAAGAACCGATTACTACCAGTCACAGCGGAACCAAAATTTTTAGCCATGACTTGTCTCTTTCAACAAGAGGAGTGGCCATACTTGCAAAGACAGCAAAGAAATATCTTAGTTCAGATTGAGTTCCATGATGTGAAGCAGGTTTATGTAAATTATGTTATTAAACATAATTGTGGATTTTGTTGGCAGTGGCAACTATTTTTCTACTTTATATTCTCTATTATAAAATCATGGGCCTGTATTCTACATTGCTTAGTTATGTATTAGTTACCTGTATATAACTAAACAGTGTCTCTTGGCTCAGGCTCTACCATCTACTTTACCAGGGAGCAGCTGCATCAAGAGATGGAGATCTGTCCAGCTGGCATTTGGGGCACAAGATGATGATATTTTCATTGATCTCCTTCCAGTGATTGAGACTGTGACAAGGAATTGTGATAGGGACCCTGCTTCTGATTGCCACAGCCTCACTCACTGGTGGAAGTAGGGGTGGAAACATCATTCCTTGTGCTCTGATTGGCAGATGAACAGAACTCTATCTCTCAGTGCAGCTGCTGCTTGGTAAAGTAGGTTTAGGTAGGCATCTATAATTACAGCAATAGTGCCATTATCATGACTACATAGTGTTAGGCCATTTCCACACTACACTGTTATAGTGCTATTATTAGTGGCGGAGCTTGGAGTGTGTGGAGGGTGATGGGAGGGGCATGGCCACTGTGCATGGGGGGCGTGGCCATGGTATGTGGGGGCATGGCTGCAGTGCGTGGGGGTGTGGCAAGAGCATGCGGGGTGTGGCAAGAGCATGTGGAGGCGTGGGTGAGGGCTGGGATGCCCCAGAAACATTGCCACCCGAGGAGAACCGCCTCCATAGCCCCCCTCCCATCCCTATGCGACTGGCTACTGTTCCACTTTCAACATTCTATGGAATCTGGGGCTTGCAGTTTAGGGAAGAGCATTCAGAATTCTCAGTCAGAGAGCTCTTCAACCTCAGTAAACCCTAGAATTCCAAGGAATGTTGAAAGTGGAATAATAGCGCTGTAACAGTGTAGTGAGGAAATGGCCTTAGTGAATAGGGAGCAGATACAGATCTGTAACTGTACAGAATGCCAGCTGTCATCTTTGGTTTAGGTTAAACTCAACTGGTCACAGCGTAGAAATGCTTTTACTAAAAGGATCACTCTAAAAAATTCACTAGAGATCTAAGTCTGCCCCCTTCCCATCTCCATCATACTGCTCTTGTCATATGTTGCCAATTCTACCTCTTGGCAATAAGATAAATAAAGCCCCCCGCCCGTTTTTTCAAAACTGGTAATGAGCTTGTCAACAGGGAATAGATTTCTATATTTAATACGGTGACTTTTCCAACTGAAGTATGCATGTGGAGACAGATAGACAGATATGGAAAACTAGCATTTTCATATGATTTAAGTTCATTTATTCAGCAAGAAACTATGATCAAAGAGAAGTGTACATACCTATTTCTTACTAAGACATCTCAACAGGTTTCCTTAGGTCATCCGTATCTATATCTTCCCCTCTGGCATATTTTAGACTACCTGGGGCTATTTCAGTATTAGCTAGGAGACAGGGGACTTCAGCATCCCAGGTGGTTTGCCTTTCACATACCTGATCCATATTAATTGGGAAGTGTGATGTAGCATATCCAAGGTTCTTCACAGGATTGCTCCTTAAGGCTACAATATGAAATTTTAAAGAACATGATAAATACTTGGGCATCTTAGTAAGTGCTTGTGTCAGATCTGTGAAGCTTTCTGAAGCTTTCACATCACATCCAGTACAGGAATAATGAACATTTCTATAATGTGCACAGGATCAAGTTATGTATTGGGCGTAAGGTTTAAGTGAAATTGGAGGTACAGATTGTATATGTATCTTATATAATACACTATGATAATGTTCTTGTATTTTATAATTGTATTTTAACTTTTCTTCTAGGTGTGATAAATAGCTTGCCCCATTCAGCCACTGACCAAAAGTCCCTTAACCCTTGTCAATGTCTTATTCACAAAACCTGTGTCTGGAAACCTATTTTAGGGTCAAATGGATGCTGCTCTAATGATATATTGGAATCTTGCTTGGAGGATTCCCCATTTTTTTTCCCATTCCAAAATCACCCATGTCTTCCACCTGTTCAGATATGAGTGTGAAGGAGGAGAGTGTAATTCTTTTCCCTATGCAATTTTCACATTGAAACACTACCTCCAAGAAGGAAAGTTGAAGAAAAATATAAAATCAAATAAATATTCACTACAGTTGGCCCTTCACATTCACAAGCTTAATACTTTTTGATTTGATTATTTGCAAGTGCCTCTTTTCCAAGGAAAACTTCCTTCTCTGTGGCTCCAATTGGCTGTGCAGTGCTTTAAAACCCACCTCTGATCCTCCACTTCCTCCACCAGCCACTGCCTGGCCAGCTACGTATACCTCACACTCCAATTTATCAGCACCACAACCCCCTCAATGGCCCTCCCACCCAAGGAAGGAGATGGGCAAGAGAGGCAAAGTACAGGGGCATTGTGCCAGCCCACTCCCTTTCCCTCTCCTTTCCCTGACCTGCTTTGGACCTTGAGTGTCTGCTCTTCCCACCATGCCTTGGTCCCCTTCCCACAGACAGACAGACAGACACATTTTGATATTTTCATTTTCTCTACTTTTGTTGGGGTCCTGAGCCCCTAGCCCTAGCAAATGTGAAGGGCCAACTTTACATCAGGTAACTATCTCAAGATTATCATTATCATTATTATTTATTGTGTGCATTCCCAACAATGTGCCAAAAATATAACTGAGCCCAGAGGAAAAACCTTTTCCTGGTTTATGAGTTAATAGTGTTAGGACTTTGTAGCTTTTCTATGAAACTTGTTTACTGCTGCTGCCCAATAAGAAAAGTTAGGCCATTGCCATTGGTTGATCTAGAAATCTTGATCAATATCTGACACTGGAAATTTATTGGATGAGGTACATAAAGATCCCACAGCTTTCTTAATTGGGCATCTGGACAGCAAAACATTAAATGCAGTTCAACAAAAATGGTTCAATATCCACCTTTGTAAAAGAAATGCTTTCCAAATGGTCTCCCACCAGGAGAACAACAGAAAAGGAAGGAGGTAATATGTTAAGTCCCAGCCAAAGATGCCATTATTCTGCTGTGAGATTTATCTGCCTTGTGCAATTAAGCCTTAAGTCCAAGGGAGAGGTGGTTTGCCTTTGAAGAGGGAACAACCTGTATAATGACTTTAAAAAATACATCCGCAGCTGAAGAGTGGAACTATCTTTGCATCAGCCAGCATGAATATCCTAAAGACACCAGATCCTGTCTGATCTTGGAAGCTGAGCTGGATCAGCTTTATTCAGTACTTGGATGGGAAACCCTCCATTGAGTACCAGGTATTGCAGGATGTATTTCAGAGTTTTGAGTATTTCTTGCCTAAGAAAACCCTAGGTAATTCATGGCATCATCATGTGTTGGCATGTGACTTAACGGTACATACACACACATCACTAACAGAATGCCAGCCTTTAACTGCTGTAAAAAACTCCTGATATGCAAATTAGGAACAAGTAAATGTGAATGACTTTAAAAGATGGATAAATGGTCATGGTGGTCTATGCAGTCTGTGACCTTGGCTTGCCAGGGATTGGAGTGGGGAAGAGATTTTAACCTTTTGCCCCTCTTTGCAGTCCTAGTGTGGATTAGGTCTCCTGCAGCTGCTGTTGCTATTGGAAAGAAGGCTTCCATACTTGAGCTTATAAATGCTAGTTTTTCAGAATAAAATTTCCAGAATTCCACAGGCTGCTTATTATAGAATTTTGGAACTTGAAATCCAGAAAATAAGCTTTGCTCTTATTAATTTCCATTTACAGTAGTTTTTTTTTTAAAAAAAAATAAAAAAATAATGTGCTTGCTAATAATTGCGATTGCTACTTTGTCCCTTAGATTGCTTGTTTTTAATTGGGGTGTTATTGATAAAATGCAGAAAAGCATGTATCAGTTTCTGCCAAAATTACATTTGCACATTTGCTAGCAATGTGCATAAACCTAACTCTTCCATATGAGCAGGGTTTTTTTTTAAAAAAATGGAATAAAATTAAGCAAACTCATGAACATAAATACAGATGTATAATTTACAATACATTTATGTGGTGTACTGCTTGTTAATTCAACACATTCCATTAATTCAGCACATTCATTTTTGTTAATTCAACACTTTCAGCAGCCATTTTTTTAATGATGAAGAAAAATTAGTGATGATAGAACACTGACTTGAACCAGTGCTGATTTTTCATTCAAATATACACAATCAATCCAAGCTGTTTTGTGGATTTCCACATCGATGACTTTGTACATGTTGGAAAAGAACTCTGACATGTGAAAAATGTTCACCTAGAGCTGCAAATCAGAGATATGCAGGTCTTTATTAAGTCCATTTCTACATGGGAAACAAATATTTTTTTCATTTTTATCACTACTGTGAGAATGTCTTTGAAAACTGCAACTTCTCCCTCTGCCAAGACTCACAGTTTCCTGTCCTGCTTCCATCCTCTCCAACATGGCTGGGGAGGCCAGAAGGAAGAGGAGAATTATCCATCTGTATTCTCATAGCCAGGGCATGACAATGCAGGCATCTTTTTGGATCTCCTGACAATCCTCCCAAAGTTCTAGAGCAGTGATTTTCAACCTGTGGGTCCCCAGATGTTTGTGGACTTCAGCTCCCAGAAGCCCTGAGCACTGACCATAGTGGCTGGGGCTTCTGGGAGCTGAAGTCCACAAACACCTGGGGACCCACAGGTTGAGAACCACTGTTCTAGAGGATGACATTGTCATCATGTGCTGGTTATCTGAACATAACTGGATAATATTTGGCAGCCCCCCATTTCCCTAATGTGACCATGTAGTTACAGCTTTTCCACAAATAAAAGAGACAAAGAGTCCCAATATCCACTGAAGTAGCAAATCTATATCTGGAATCTATGGCTGTTTATAGTATCCTGTAGGTGACATGTGTATCCTTTTCCATACATTGTGTATACCTCCTTGCATAGCTCTCTCCCCCATCTATGGGGGAAGCTATCAGATGTCTGGACATACTGCCACAGTCATTTCATGGCTGGGGGAAGAATGGGAGGCAATCAGATAGCTAGGAGGAGAGAGCTCACATCACTCAAGACCTAGACAGATATGATGTTTCTCTTTCTGGGCACCTGGATGTCTGCCAACTTCTCCCAGTGCACTCTCATGCTTGGAAGCTGTCTTCCATGTGTGGTGGTGTGTTAGTGTGGTGGTGGAGGAATGGATGTGGAACTGCACTTGTGAACCATTGTGCTTTGCAAGTACCATGTAGGATCCAGTTTCTAACTGGGAAGAACTGTTTCAAATTGAAGGTGTGGGTTCATATGGCTGGCATTTTCAGTAGCAACATTTCAGTACAATGGACTTTATATATTGAGTTCTGGGCTTGTACCAATATAAATTTTGATACTGTGATATAAGAAATAAAAAATGATAAACTAGTTTAGTGTTCTGCTTGGACTATTATGCAAACAGTAGGGCTAGACTAGAGAAAGTATTTCTAGAATCTAATTTACTATGAGAATGTAAGTTTGTCCGTGGAGTTCCACCGTGTGAGTTCAACCTGCATTCTAAAATACAAAATTACCAGCTCATTGGTAAACTTGGCAATGAAAGGGCTGACAGCTCCTCATGGCTGCCTAGAAATTAGGCTACAGTGTTTTCTAGAAGTGATGTAAGATTGTTTTTCTTCCTTTAAGCAGGTGTTTAATTGCTCAGAAAGGTCTGGAAAATAAAGTACTTACTTGTGTCTGTGTCTCTGTGTAGAAACTTTAGTTCAGAGTTGTATGCATTCTACTATCCTGAGCTTGCTAATGAAGGGTGAATGCAGAAATTTAAAACAGAATTTAAACAGGAATGCAATTTGTTCCAACAGAGGAAAGAAGAACCTATCTTATATCTATAACCAAATCTTATAAACATATTCAAGCAGATATTAATTAATCTATTTCACTTTAAATTTAACTCTTGATTTCTTCTTCTTTCATTGTAATTGTGCCGTTCTCCCTTCCAATATCCTCTTCTAATCTTGCACATCTGGAGGCACAGGATTGGAGAAGGCTAGTTTGAGCCAGAGTTCGGGAAGTTTACTTTTGCACTACAGTTCCCAGTGCTTAGGCTAGATGGGGATTCTTGGGAGAGAGATTTTCTGAGACAGAACTAACTGTAATTCTACACCTCCCCAAGACTTTGTTTAGTACCAAAACTGACACGCCTATTTGCCATAAGATGAATTTTACTGGTGGTCTAGAGTAGAAGAAGTAGCACAGTCGTTTAGCTGATAGTTTCCAATGTCTCCTTTCAATGAATGGTCGAATTGGGCCCCTGAACAATGAATTCTACCCAGATCATCCAACCACTGGTACTTGTGGCTGGATAACAAGTCCACTGGAGTGGGGTGCAACCCTCCTCAGGGTAAGGCCAATAGAAGAAAGATACCCAGGGTCAAATAAGGCAGATCCAGACAAAGGAAATAGCAATAGCAGTTATTTCTATACCGCCTATCAACTAGTGTTATCTAAGCGGTTTACAATGTATTTTTTAGCTAATTGCCCCCAACAAGCTGGGTACTCATTTTACCAACCTGCGAAAGGATGGAAGGCTGAGTCAACCTTGGAGCCTGGCAGGATCGAACTCACAACCTTGTGGTTGCAGTACTGGCATTTAACCACTGCGCCACCAGGGCTCCTGGTGAATTGTGAATTGTGGAGCATGATCTCCTGTACTAATACCTTTGAGAACTGTATAAGTGTGCTGGAAAGTTTATTCTCCTGTTCTATTCCTTCTGGTGTGTTCCCAGCCATGAGCCACCATGTTAAAGTGAAACTACGACTGACGTCCTGTTAGTAAATTACAATGTAACACATCTGCCTTATGACATTGCAACTTTTTTTGTCATTGCTCAGGTCTAAATTCTGTTCTGACTAGACAAAAACTAAAAGCTCTTTGAACCCTCCTTGCAATCCATGCAGCTCCCCCTCACATATAGCAATTTCTGGGTTGTTGGAGAGTGAGGGCACCAGGGAGGATGCATCCACCTCTTTTCCTTTAGCTGAATGTACATATCTTCAGGGACATCCCAGAGACTCCCTGAGGTCCCTGTCAGTGTCTATCACAATGCATCAGGCTAAAGAAAAATAGCTGGGCATGTCACCTCTGATCCCTTTGCTCTCCAACAAGATAGAAATGGCTGTATTTGGGAGGTTACATGGCTCACAAAGTGAGTTTTGGGAGGAAAGCATCAAGAGACAACTCTTGAAGATACAAGGAGGCATATAAGAGACATAACATAAGACACGTGGAGACATAACTCTTGAAATGTAGTTATAGGAGACAATGTATGTCTCCAAATGTAAGATCTTGGCCTACATGGACATAAAGAATTACTAAACATGAATTATCCCTTTTTATGTCATTGGGCAGCATTTAATATTTGGACATGATGCCAATAAGGACTGAAACCCATCTGCCTGGTGATAGGATCACACTCATATATTCCAAAACAACCTTTTCCCCAAGTTCTGCGTGCAGACACCGGGTTAGACTCATAGCTTAATTTACAGAATCCATTTCTACCAAGCTAAACCCACAGTTCAATGAATGAAGCAATGCACTCCTGTATATTAGTTTCCTCTTCGCTATACAACATTAACTTGTGATCCATTTCAGGAGATTTTAGAGCCAAAGGTTCTCAGGGGTCAGTATAGATGATGACTGTTCAGGAGTTTTAGAGGGAAGGCCGAAATCAGCAAAAAATCACACACCCAGTTCTCTTTGTGGAAGGCCTTTAATCAATGCACACCATACTGTGTGATATGAAGCTTGATTACTAATAAATAAATACAAATAAATTGTAATAAAAGATTCTGAGGTTCCCTCATGTTCATTAAGACACACAACGTGACCTTATTTTGCTATTGGTGCTTCTGTGTTTTTCTTTAATGATCTGCTTAAGGACAGTTGGTACTATGTAATTTCTTTCTTAAGTCCAAACATGTCCTTTAAAGATTTAACTAGGGATTCAGTGCCCTGAGAAGGAAAAACAAACAAACATTGGCTACAAGTAGTATCATGGGATTCTGAGTTTCAGAGTTTCTTAACACCATTCATGAACTTGACAGTGTGGAATGTAATAGCAAGGGATAACACTTGGAAACTAACACTCTGAAAACCCAATAATGCAAGGCCATTTTCGCACTACATGGTTATAGTGCTATAATCCCACTTTCAACATCCTGTGGAATTCTGGGGTTTATACTTTAGGAAGTAGCATTTAGAATTCTCAGCTTTGACCTCAGTAAACTATAAACCCCAGAATTCCCTAGGATGTTGAATGTGGAATAATAGTGCCATAACAGTGTAGTGCAGAAATGGCCTAAGATTCTTTGATGGCTTTATGAGAAGAAGGCTTATCTTTGTCTAGAAAGAAACCAAGGAATCCTATGTAAATACCCACAAAATAAGATGCCAGATTGATTCATTCATGGAGACAGCTATATATGGGTGAAACTATATTCAGTTGCTGTTGAGTTATAGAGTTATCTATGTAACAGCTATAGCAGTTTGATTTCATTTTAACCATCGTGGCTGCATATTATGGAATCTGTATCATTGGAAAGTGTGGGATATTTGAGGGAGAATCAGTGGAGACATGTCCAATTATTTTCCTGTAGTTGGATGCACTGCCATAGCCATCCACAAAAATCTCAGAGAGCCTTCAGGAGGTCATTGCAGATGATGTCCTTGTAGTATATCCAGCTAAAGGAAAATAGGTGGGTGCATTTCTGCTCATTCCCATTTCTTCAGTGATATAGAAATGGCTATGTGGGGTGAGGGGCATAGTTTAAAAGGTGAGTTTAGGGGGATTTTGATCAGTGTGCAGTCAGTGAAGAATTCCAACCTCTATCAAAAGAGTTATGATGACATAAACTGGACTTAAGCTATCGTAACTCACTAACAGGATACCATCCAGACTTAAGCAGCATGACATTTATCTATGTGAATGAAATATATAGTATGAAATGTGAAGGAGCATTGAACAAAGTCAATGTTTGCATTTCCTTTCTTTTTCTTTTTGGGGAAAAGACTTTTTCTAATCCCAGATTTCCAGGAATCTTATTTATCACTAACATGCTCCATCCAGAATATTTATTAGTTCATTATTTGGCAGAATAATGTGTTGCTCAAGGAAAAGATGAGGAAGCAAGAATCAAAACTGTGTGAATCATTTAACCTTTCAGCATAGTTCAAAGTTGAAATGGTCTTGCTAGATGTGTGTAGATATTCTTGTGTGTTTTTCCATTGTTTGTTTTTGTTTGTTTTTATAATATGGACCCATGCTGTGCATGCTGCTGTGAAGGAGAGGCCACTTTTGCTGCCTCCCAATGGAGGAGAGTCCAGTATCAATGACATTAGGTGCAATGAACCATCTGAGATGGAGCTAGGTGGTTTATCATCTCCATCCCCCCTCTTTGCTTCCTTTTGGATGACTCTTCATGACAGAGCAGAGGGCAGAGGAAAGAGCAGAGTGGCAGGGAAAAGACAGTGATGGAGGATGTCTTCAGAGGGAACTAGCCAGGAGAAGGTTGGGTTGATGGCTGGTTACCAAACTGTATGGCCAAAGAGTTCTATGCTGGATTGTGCTTGCGGGGAGATCCAGCAGTTGTTGCAGCAGTTTGGGAAGTGCACAGGAATGAAACTGGTGCTGAGTTGGTGAAATATGACATTAAGTCTGCATTTCATCTCTTGCCAGTTCATTCTGAGGATTCAAGTTATTGGGTTTTTCTTTCAATTGAATGTTTCACATGGACTGAACTTGTTCTTTGCCCTGTGACATGTTTGAAAAGTTCAGTATTTTTCTTAAATGGGCCCTTAAACTCAGATCTGGACAAAAAGGGGTTGTTCATTATTTGGATGATTTTTTTTTAATCATAGTATAGCCAGGACAGTGTGCTTTTTTGATGAGGGAGTTTTACTCCTTGACGTCTGAGCTGGATGTGCCACTAGCCCACAAGACAGAGTCATTGTTTGGTTTTCCTTAGTATTGAGACTGGTACTGTGGAATAGCACTGTAAACATACAGGGGAAAAACTTAGGGAAGTGAGAGAGAGGGTTTCTGAATTTATGGGACCTAAGAAGGCTATGCTTAGAGAATTTCAGGAACTCAATGGTCATTTAAATTTTTTGTGTAGGGTTGTAGCACCTGGCAAGGCTTTTCTGAGGCAACTCTGTGATGCTATATGTGAAATTCTTCAGCCCCATCACAGGATTAAAATTACACAGGGGATCAGGGAGGACTTGGTGGTTTGACAAGATTTTCTTGCCACCCTCAGTGGGATTTCTTTTTGGCAAGACAAGCTTAGAGTCAGGGATGCTTTAAAGGTGTCTATAGATGCAGCAGGTTCTATTGATTTGGGGGTATAATTTCATGGACATTGGTCTAGCCTGAAGAGTGGGCAGAAGCAGGTTTCTTGTTTGATTTAACATTCCTGAAGTGTTTTCCAATTGTGGTGGCTGTTCAGATCTGGGCTGGGGAGATGGCTAACTCATCTCTTTCTTTTTGGTCTGATAATTCAACCATATTGCAGATCATTAATTCCTTGTTCTCTCAGTCCTCATGAGTCATGCACTTGCTCAGGGCCTTTACATTGCAGTGCCTTTGGTATAATATACTTTTTACAGCACTGCCTGTGGCTAGATTGGACAATGGGCTGATCCTTTTCCTAACAACAGATGGAGAGCTTCAGACAACTGGCTCCAGAGGCAGATACCTGTCCAGATCCCATGCCAGCAGACCTATGGTGACTTGGAGGAGTGATGTTGTCAGGGAATTCTGCTTCTCAGTAGCTGTCAGTACTAGGAAAAATTATAAGAAGGCTAGGTTGGAGTTTGAGCATCTTAGGCCATGTGAGCAGCTTCAAGCTATTTGGCCAGTCCTCATTGCCCATATTTGGTAAGTCTGCATACACCTGAGGAGTAGGGGTTTAGCTCTGCATTCTATTTGACTAGGCTGTCAACATAAGCGTTTGCTGCCCAGGTGCAAGGGTATCAGCATAACACAGCTGGAAATATGGTTTCAGGAGCAGAGCATGTCTGATAGGCATAGACCACTGTCACCTGATCTCCTTAAGGGGAACGGATTATTTGGTCTGCCTTTTGCTCTTCTGATTATTAAGCCATTTTGTTTCATGCAGTATCTTTGACTGCCTTTTTGACACTTTGTGAGTTAGTAAACTGGTTATGTTGTCTACAGGGGATGCATTGGGTACGGCATTGCAGCTGAGAGATTTAATACTTTCTGGGCAACAGCCTATAAGAGGTATTGGAGGGGGACAGGGCCAAAGGTAACATTGGGACTTTGCCGTGATATGTCCTTATGCCCAGGTCATGCATTATATAATTATGTGAGGGTTAGGGGACGTAGGCCAGGTCCCACATTTCCAGGAATCCTATTTATCAGTGACATTGTTCCATCTAGAACATTTATTAGTTCACTATTTGGCAAAATAGTTAGTAGCTCAAGGAAAAGATGGGGAAGGGAGAAATCAAAACTGTGTGAACCATTTACCCTTTTAGCATAGTTCAAAGTTTAAACGGTCTGGCTAAGTGCCTAGTGTTGTTGTTGTTGTTTTTAGTATGGCTTTTCATTGTTTTTGTTTTGTTTTTATAAAGCCCTATACAGTGTATCTGGAAAGAAGCTGAAATGGCAGGGAGATGAAGTGGGAAAGAGTGGAAAACTAGTACATTGCAAACTAAACAAACCATTTTTAAAAAGAGATAGCATCAGGAAGGTAAACTCAGGGTGAAATATGTAATTAAAATGAAGTCAATAGTGCTCTTTCCATTTCCCAAAGAAACCTACAGAAGCTTGGAAGTTCACTTTGGCGCACTACAGCTCCTGGTATTCCCCATCCAGCATGGCCATAGTAGCTATAATAATTTAGTTTGGTCATCAGTGAGTTTAATCTCATTTTCCTGATAGTAATCTAGAAAGTCTCATATATTATTTCAACAAAGGAGTTGCACTGGCTGCCAATCCATTTCCGGACACAATTCAAAGTTTTGGTGATGACTTGTAAAGCCTCGTAAAAGTTGGGTCCAGGCTATTTGAAGGACCATATCTCCCTTTATAAGCTAGTGTGGTGTAGTGGTTTGAGCTTTGGACTATCACTCTGGAGACCAGAGTCTGATTCCAAGCCTGGCCATGGAAACCCAGTGGGTGACCTTGGGTGTGTTGCACACATTCAGCCCCAGAAAAACCTGTGATAGAGCTGCCTTGGGGTTGCCATAAGTGAGAAATGACTTGAAGGCACATAACAACAACAACAACAACAACAACAATCTCCCTTTATGTAAGCCTAAATACCTAAAGGCACCAGATCCTGTTTGTTCGTGGAAGCTAAACAGGGTCAGCCCTGGTTAACACTTGGATGGGAGACTGCCAGCAAATACGGTGTGCTCTTGACTATATTTCAGAAGAAGGACCTGGCAAAAGCACCTCTGAGTATTCTTTGCCTAAGAAGGAATATCATTTTGCTGCATTTTGTATATTTTGTATACTCTGGTTTTTTTATAGATTTGTCATGGCTTTGGCTGTTGCAATAAACTCATTGATAATGATTTATTTGTGATGTTTTGGATGACATTCCCTAGGATCGGTTCCCAGAGACACTTGAAGTTCCAATTCAAAAGCACATAACAGCTGGGCTGCTCTTATGGCTTGCCTTGTAAATTGTTAGAGAAAGAAGAAAATTATTTTAAAAGCCCTCATTACCAAAGGCAACATAAACAACTGGGAGCAGAGTTATTTAATGGGGTAACATATAGCATTTCAGTTCTTTTTAAAACTTAAAGGGCATTTTAAAGCATCTTAGAGGTAATTGACGGAATTCCTTCTCTCCTGTTTTATACTATTCTCTTACCAAACCTAAGATGCTTGGGGTTTTCCCTCCAGAAAAGTAATAAGCAATGCAGCAAATATTTCTTAATCTTGTAAAATACAATGAAATATTTTTTTAAAAAAGCGTTTAATGAGTAATAAGAACAGATTGCATTTATAGAATAATGTTCCCAGATCTAGACATCCCATTGTTCCCATTGTCTGGTGGAAATGATATTATTTCCCAGTGGCATTAGAAGATCCAGTTTCGAAATATGTTTCAGCCAAGGTCGTGGTCTAAGAATGGGGGTGGCAAAATGAGGCCATTGTCCCCCCCCCGCCAGAACTTTGCCTCCCATGATATTTTTCTTCGGTTGTCAGATATCTAACATTGTGGAGAGTGAAAATCATTCACTTTCCCTGTGTTCGCATTCCCTTGGTAACTTTGCCTGTATCTTTTCTTTGGATATCTAAATTGTATTTCTAAATGCCCAACTGATGTTTTGAGTTACTGCAATGTTAGAAATTTGGAGAATGGAAGAATGATGATGATGATGATAAATGTATATTTCTTCCCCAAAATTGGGACTCAAAGCATCTCATAATTTAAAACAAAAATAAACATACAAAAAGTGAGTATTAAAATAGAATTAAACTATTTAAGTATTAAAATAATTTACACTTCAGTAAAAGGATAAAATACAATTTTAAAAAAGCTCTTGAAAACAACAGTTAAAACAATACAGTACTCCCTAGCTCATTCTTTAAAAACTTTCTCATTTAAAAACCGATCTGAATAAAAAGGTTTTAGCCTGATGATGAAAAGACAATGAGACGGGGGCCATTCTGGGCTCCTTGAGAAGGGAGTTCCAGATTCTAGGGGCAGCCACTGAGAAGGCCCTCTCTCATGTCCCCACCAACCATGGTGGTTGGACTGAGGCCCTTTCCGCACCTTACCTTCTTCTGGGGTGCTGGGGTGCGGGGATCGCGTGAGCAGCCTTCGGTGAGAGGCTCTTGCATCCCTGCTGCTTCAGCTCTGCACAAGCTGTCTGCTCGCACAAGAACCCTGCCTCTTCCTGCCACAGCGCAGCCTGGAAGTGCCCAGGCTGCAATGGGGCAGGAAACGCGACCGGCGTGGCTCCAGAGGCTCTGCAAGCCAGGTAAGTGCGTGCAGGGCAGCTGAAAATGAAAAAGTGTGCGATCAGCACCTGCCAGCCCCTGGAGCGTCACGCAATTGTGAGTGTGTCGTGCAGATCGCTCTTCACAATCGCACGATGCTCCAGGCACCGTTTCATATGGAAAATGCTGTGCAAAAAGGGCCTATGAGAAGGACTTCTCTTGAGGATCTCAGAACAAATTTCATTTGTAGAAGCACCATTCGTATTTGGAAAGGGAACATTCTTATTTTGCCCCTTTTCCCTATAGCTACATTCTGGACTGCTGTAGATACAAGAGAAGGGGGCACTTCCCTTATACACTAATAAAAGAAAGATAAAGTTATTTAAAAAGTCTCGGACAACCTTGTCAAATTTTGTGTATTTATTCATTCAATTTATATGCCACTTTTCTGTATCAAGGGATCCAGTACAGCATTGAAGTTGTATGTTTTTTAAAAATCTACTCATGCAAAAGTCTAGTATTTCTCTTTTCTACTGCTTCCAGTTTGCAGAAAAATATGCAGAGAGAGAGAGACAGAGAGAGAGAGAGACAGAGAGAGAATCCTTTTCCAAGTGCTGAGGAAAGACTTTCCACTTCACAACCAGTTTTAAAAGACACACAACATAATTATGTTCAGAAAATATCATTTATTTTTCATTCAGGGTCCCAGACACCACTTGCAGCTTATAGAGAGCAAAAGTGAAGGGCTTTTTAAGGCTTTAGAAGACAGTGAACAAAGCCAGCAATATTCCTGAAACCTGGAATAAAAAAGCTATACAGCCCCAGAGTTATCTTGTAGCCAAGCTCTAGGGAAGCTCCTTAACCCAGTCTAAGATAAAATCAAAGACTATGATAGATCCTGCTGGCATGGTTATAGCCTAGCCTATGTTTTCTTGACCTCTTTAGTATGTGGCAAGATCTCCAAGACTAAAAGAAAGGGGGAAAAGAGACTTCATCCCAGGAGCCTCAGGATTTCAGTGCAAATGTTATAATTCTTATTGAACACCTGAAGCATCTCAGAATACCTGGTTTTGTTTTTTAACCTTTTTGTATCAGGCTAAAGAGGTTAAAGAAAGGATGGTACTGATATTTTTCTTCTTTCTTGCTTTTAAATATCCTTTTTAAAATAAGATTAAAGAACAACTTACAGGGCAAATTGATGTTAATGAAACTAGTGAGGACTTCATAACTTAAAGCTCATTAAAGTGGCCATATTAGGAGGCACACCCAAAATTACTTTTAGAATAGACACATTGAAATCAATGGGACCAGATTTTGCTGTGACAGACATATCTCATTCATTTCTACAAATTTAGGCTAATGTTGGATTTACACCATAGTCTGGTTCTCCAATCCTACCTCATCAGGTGTTTTATAAATATACATTAGTTCTTTATCATTTGTACTATTTATCATTTATATTTTTGTTGTGATCATAAAATGTCTTATAAATCCTGATCCCTTTAGCAAAGCATCAGTTATTCATTAGCAGGCTAAGGCCATGATATAAAAGACAAGAAGATTCAATTAAAAGTTAAAACAAATATGCTTAAATAATACCATCATATAATGAGGTATAACAATATATAAAACTAAATATTAATAATCTTCGTTATTTAGTTCCAAACTTACATGTGTCCTTTTATAATCAATAATATTTTTTCATGTCGGGGAGTTTTTAATGAAAAAATTGTAAAAAATATTTTGCAAAGATGAATTTTTCACAAAGAAGTCCTGAAATGTGAAAAAGCTCATTTGTATGTTTAGTGAGGCATCTCAATTTGTTATAGAGGGCTAAAAAAATGCAAGGACACTTTAGAAGAGGGGTGGGCAAAATGTAGCCCACAGACTGCATGTAGTCCCTAGGATTGTTTTTGTGGCTACCAGGGCCACTCAGGGGTCAGAAAAAAAATTGCTCCAAAATGCCCCAAAATGATACCTAGGGGATATGGGTGGTATTTCCACCATATTTGGAGCCCCACTGGACCCTGAGAGGTCAAAGTGAAATTTTGCTATTTTTTTCCAAAAGCCTTTCCCCACCGCTCAAATGCCTGAAAACACCTGTAGGGGCCCAAGGAGGCCCAGAACGTGCCCCCCATATCTCCTACAGGGCTTTGGAGGCATGGAGGGGGGGGAGTTTATTTTATTTTATTTTATTTTATTTGCAGGAGCAGGTCTGATGAAGATGAGTGCAGCTCTGGAAAGTTTCCTGCAGAGTCTCCCATGATTGCCCACTCCTGCCATAGAACAAAGTCATTTAGCATTCTCTCATGTTGAAATTCTAGAGATGAGCAATTATTGGCTTCCACCAGTGGTAACTGGTGGCTTCCATGTCAATTGGCTGCTGAATATGCTGCAGGTTCTAGTATGACCTACCTCCTATGCTGAACCTATTTTTGTAGATGTGATTCAGCACCTGGAGGGCTCCTGTACATCTAGACTTTAAAAGGGCTACTCATTCTGTTGAACCTATTTTTTGGGGGGTGGGGAAGAGGAGACCTTGAATTGCTGCTATAGGTGCAGACTAACCACAGAGTAGATTGACTGCTAAGATGGGAGCCATTGTCTTCCACTTAATTGTTCTGGTCAGACCCGAGATGAGCAGGCCACAGCAACAGAGATGTCATTCAGTTTTCTCATCCAAAGCTGTCATATTTCTTGAGGCAACTGCCATCTGGTGTCAGTTTGGATTTCCTGGAGAATTGTCTCTGAAACTTTCCTTGTCTGCCCTAGTATATCAGAAGTTTTCCCTTTAGTGATTTCATCCACTCTTCTCCTTCAGCCTCCTATCCAGGGCTGTTGTGGCTTCCCTTTTCCTAAGGCTTTTGCCTCTCTGAACTGTCTGTGTTGCTTCCGCCAGCTCCCTTTTATACTCTCTCTGTCAGGACTCTCTGGCCTGTCATTTTCTATCACTTGTAGGTTTGCCAGCCCAATTGTCTATGTTTATAACCCACCAAAATGTATGCCAAACGGTCCATCAGAACCTGACTTTTAACATTCTATTTTCCAGTAATCTGCAAGGATTATATGTCAAATATTAAACACATAATAACTTTCTATCTGTATCAGCTCTCCTGGCATCACAACTGTAAATATGAAGACTCCTATATAAAGTAATACTGATGATTTGATTCCAGATAACTAAGCCTTCACTGCTAAATCTTTCATTCACATTAATACTACAGTCCAAAAAACTTTCTGGGTTATTTTTTAAAAAATTGCCTAATGTTTAAGTCAGATTTTCCCCAAGAGTTTGATTCTCCACAAAGGTGCAGAGTGCCAATAAGACCTTCCAAAGCCACTTTGGCTGCTAATGCATATTAAATATTGTGACTGAAGAAATGTGGTGGGTGTCATGAACTATCTCACCTGGGAGTCCACACTAGTTAAGTATATTTAACGAAGTAGCATCTCCTCCCTTTATTCCCCCGTCCCCCAATACTGATCCTGCTTTACTGAGGTACAGAAGGCTGACATTTCCACCGCTTCCTCCTGTAATCTCTGAGGTGCCATTCAGAAACAAGATCCCTGTTGCAATCCCTCCTTGCATCAGAGATTGCTGAAGGGAGGAGTGTGAGGACACTTCAGTCTGCTGCAGCGCAGTCAACAGAACAGACCTCTGTTGTTCCCAATGGCTGCTGCCCAATAAATCAGGACTGACTGACTTTTACAATCATGGCAATAGTGCTATGATCAGGACTAAGTAGTCTTTGTGAATACAAATCAGTTACAGATACATAACTCTAAGTTATGTATTTGCAATTGTGATAGTGAATTCCAGCAATAATGATTAGCATAAAATATGAAAATATTTTGTAATGTAAAGTAAAGTAATAATATCTAAAATTTTAAGTCTTCTACAATTTTGTAGTGTAGTAATTTTTTTAGCCTCTTTTTGTGGCCCTTGACACCTCCAGATTTCAACATCTTCATCAATGACATGGATGAAGGAGAAGAGAGCATGCTGATCAAATTTGCAGATGACACCAAATTGGGAGGGGTTGCTAATACCCCAGAGGACAGGATCATATTTCAAAATGATCTTGACAGATTGGAGAGCTGGACCAAAGCTAACAAAATGAATTTCAACAGAGAGAAATGTAAAGTCCTACACTTAGGCAGAAAAAATGGAATGCACAAATATAGAATGGGGGACGCGTGGCTGGACAGCACTACATGTGAAAGGGATCTAGAAGTCTTGGTAGATCACAAGCTGAACATGAATCAGCAGTGTGATGCAGCAGCCAAGAAAGCTAAGAGGATTCTCGGTTACATCAATAGGAGTATGGTGTCTAGATTGAGGGAGGTAATGGTAGCACTCTATTCTGCATTGGTTAGGCCTCATTTGGAATACTGTGTCCAGTTCTGGGCACCTCAATTCAAGAAGGATATTGACAAGCTGGAACGTGTCCAGAGGAGGGCAACCAAAATAAAGGGTCTGGAAGCCATGCATTATGAGGAACGGCTTATGGAGCTGGGTATGTTTAGTCTGCAGAAGAGAAGGTTAAGAGGGGCCATGATAGCCATATTTAAATATTTGAAGGGATGTCATGTTGAGGAGGAAGCAGGCTTGTTTTCTGCTGCTCCAGAGATTAGGACAAGGAGCAATGGATTCAAGCTGTGGGAAAGGAGATTCCACTTGAACCTCAGGAAGAACTTCCTGATGGTCAGAGCTGTCCAGCAGTGGAATATGCTGCCTTGGAGTGTGGTGGAGTCTCCTTCTTTAGAGGTTTTTAAGCAGAGGCTGGATGGCCATCTGTTGGAAATGCTTTGATGGCTGTTCCTGCATGGTAGGTGGTTGGACTCGATGGCCCCTGGGGTCTCTTCCAACTCTATGATTCTGTGATTCTTCTGTTATCTCCTGGAAGCTTCCCTCACTTTGTAAAGACCCTGAAGGTGGGTCTGCATTATTTTAACATTTTTTTAAAAAAATTTCAACTATAGAATTTTTGAAAAACCTTCTAGACACTTTCTGTTTTGCTGCTGTTGCTTTGTGGAGATTGGGGGCATTTGAGGCAATCTGTGTGGTCCCTATAGAGGGTCCCAGGGGGTTAAGGTGGCTCCAGGCCAAGGACAGTTGCCCACTCCTGTCCTAAATATAAAAAATCCGTTTGTTATTTGGGCAAGGGTTGGTCTCAGTTTTAACAAATATTTCATATTTTACCTGTAAATTGAAACCACAGATAATGCCAGAAACTTTTCTACTTTCACTGTCACACTTCTGCTTGAACCATGATGAATATTTTTTATGTTTAAAAGGAAATGGGAGATCACATACAAAAGGGGAAATGTAATTACTTCTGAAAATTGCAAAATAATTCCATTATGTGAACAACTAGATCATAGGAGTTGTTTTTTGGACTTCATTTCCCAGAATTTTCCAGCCACCATGGTTTGTGGCCATACTAGAATGACACTTCTAGGAGGTCTAGTCCAGAAATGTGACACCTCCATATTCTGCAGCTATCCCAATTTGGCAAGAGCAGTCTTGATTAATCCTCTCTCATTTCAATTTTTCAACTATTTCTTAAATATCCCAGTTTCTCTCTTCTCTTCCCACTTTCTCCCCTGTCCACAGTTCAGTTCATACAAACTGAGTTCAAGGGCAAAAGTAGTTTGCTCTCAATTAACTCAGAGGGGGAAGAAGGGAAGAGAGGGAGAATGCTACCCTTCCCTGTAGGCTCAGGCAGAAGCAAACTGCTGCACACTCTTCCAGCTTATACATTCTTCCTAATTAATAATTTTTGCCATCTTGACCACACTCTGATGTTGCTTAGCCATACATGTGCCCTGGCTTTCATGTGCAAAATGTTGGAGGGTATGTTCTTCTAAGTTCTGGGCAGGTCTGAGGCCCTGCAGTCCACATGGCCCCCCAAAACTGTTGCCCCAATGTCTGCTTTTTCCCACTCATAAAAGAGATGGGGCATACTCTAGGGCAATGTTGCAGTGCAGCCCAATCATTTGCTTTCCTCGGTGGGCCTCTGAACACCATTGGGCCGAGAGACACCCTTTAGCATCAAGATGTTAAGGATCTTCCTTTCTTTCCTTTCTTTCTTTAGTCTGTTTTCTGCTTTTCGTGGTCTTACAAAAGAGAGCCACAAGGCAACTAAAACTCAAATCAAATCAAACATGTACAGTTAGAAATATAAAACAGATTAAAATATAAGGTGTTTTTTTAAAAAAAATAAATAAAAACACATCAATAAGGGGAAGACAATGGCCACCTGGATTAAAAGCCCCTTTCATAGCAACTCAGTTTCAATTGTCAAGTGAAGACTTGCCTGAATACAAAAAGACTTACCAGTTATGGGAAGGAGAATTGTTCAAGACAAAGTAATATCACAGCTTTTGTATGGTTCTCAGCTGTGCCTGACCCCCGGAGGCAGTACAAGTCAAATTTCTGCACATTATCCTTGGTGTCCCAAGTCGACTTCCAAGTCCCTTGCTTTGTGTAGAATCTGGGATGGTTCCACTCAAAGTGGTTCTACATAATCAGTTATTGGCTGAAATTCAATCTTAGTCTTTTTGGCTTAGCCTCTCTGATCTTGAGTGACAATTTTTCATTTGCCTGGTTGAGGGCTTTTAAGTAGAGATTAAAACAATATGGATTTTCCCCTTCAGCTCTTCTGTGCTTGGGATTCCCTAGGGTGAAAGATGCAATCAAGCGATGGATCAGGGACATAGCTTCGCAAGAAGACAGAGCAAGAAGCTAAAACTATCCCACAGCAGGCAACCATAGTATAAACTTTGCTCTGACTGATTACTTTCACACTCCAGAAATTCCCACGTATACTTTGGCCTGTTTCAGCATTTTGTCACCAGCCCTGCTGGAAGGGAGATACATAACAAATTCCTTATGTGCAGCGTATCTGACCCTATCAGTTAGGCATGGTTGAAACAGATGACCATATTGTGCTATATTACCTGCATTATAAGGATATTGTTGTTGTTGTTAGGATATAACTATGTCACAGTTTATAGATCTGATTCAGAAAATATATATACTTTCCTTCTCTCAGATTCTTCTAATACCTTATACTTTCCCTCTTCTTTCAGATTCTTCTAAAGAATTTCTTTTGAAGATTGCAACGTTTTGTAAATTAGCGTGTTCCAGTATGAACAAATTGATTAAATCCCATCAAGGTTCCACCTAGTTCTAGTGAATACTATTTGGTATTGATTTAGAAGCTGGTCATTGAACTAATATTACTTATGTGAAATTTTTGCCTCTAGGGGCTGTTTTTTTTTTAATCCTGATCTTCTGTTCTGCTTTTGTCCCTTTTATGACTGATCCATGATCATAATAAAGTTGATTGACTGGACAACAAGAAAGGAATCTGCCTAGGCTCTCTTGATAGGGATCTTCATAGCTTAGAAGCAGCCAGTGAAGAAACCCTGTAAGTTTGAAGAAAAGGAAATGGCTTGGCAGGCAGAAGAGAGAACTAAGATTCCCAGGCCTCAGAGCATGGTCCTCAGTCCCTGTTCTTCAAATCTCATGGTAAGAGAGAAGAATCTCAGAGTGAGAGCACTGCCTTGAAAGATATATGTATATATATTTTCCTCATTTGTTAGGCTTTGTGTTATTTGAATGGCATCCCTTGTGCAACTATGGTTGGGGCTTAATATATCATGCTTAATAACATCACTGAGTACCTCCCTTTGTTACATCACAAGGGGCTATCCCTACATCTCATGTTTTGGCCCTGAAATGTCAGAATTTGGGATAATCTTGGCTAGAGGACAGTGGGACTGGAGAAAGAGTAAGGAAAGCACCAGATATCAGACAGACTGGTGAGGCAGAGCTCTTGTGAATATGGAAAGGAAAGGATGGAGGATGCTTTGCCCAGCGCTTCATCAGTCCTGGATGCACTATTATGAGCTTTGCTTAGGTAAGGACATAGATCTGATTTTATTTTGTTACTAACACCTTCTTAAGGTTTTCAGTCATATACAGATGGATAAAATGCAACATGCTGAGAAAGTCATTGTTAAGTATAGCATAAACGTAAGTGTCCTATTCTTTTTGTTTCCTTCTCTTTTCATTTGGTCCAGGCTGTAAATACATGGCAGCAGTGATGGCTGATAGCTTCCATATCAGTGGGACAGTGAATCCTCTCCAGGATTTAACTTAAATTTAACAGATCAATCAAATATAGACTCATAAAGCTGGAAGAGACCACAAGGGCCACTGAGTCCATCTATGCGAACACTATTCCCCGGTTTTACTGATAGAGAAACCACCAGCCTACATAAATGAGTTGACTGCAGTGCTTCTGGAAATAAGAGTACTGATCTTTAAAAAAAAAAAAAAGCAACAAAATTAGTTTGGAAAAATGGGAATGGAGAGAATTAATAGTTTCTCCCTTGTTTCTGTATAAAGCTAGTTAATTGTTCCTCAGTTCTGTAGATCTGTCTTCCTTCTCTCATATCATCCATGGCATTTATTTTTGGACTACCCGAACTGTTGAGTGTTGTACCAAAATGATTCACCTATATGAGCTTCTTTTATTTCCGCTTTTTAAAGACTCATCACCTAGCTACCCAAGTAACTCTGTAGGTACACATTGTATGTGCCTTGTTGTTCTGTACCTTTTAGGAATCTATATTGCCTGAATTGACCAGATATTTCTGAATATATTTAGAATCTAGGTTATGCAAAATGCAATGAAAGGATGAATTCAACCTTGTTTTTTTACAGTGCTTTGTCTTTCTTATTACTACTTCTAAACTCTGTATTTGTGCTGTCGGAAGCTCTATATAGCAACTGCATACAAAGCGGAGATGTGCTAATAATGGCCACTAGATGTCAGTATTGGTCTTCACTATAACTTTTTTTTTTTTAAAAGATCTTGTATGGTAAAAGAAATAAGTTTATTCCTTGATTGTACTGGGAACATCATTAGCACGTTCCTGAACATGACCATGCAGATAACTGAACAAACACAGAATAGCATATGAAATTATATTTAATTGTAATAATCAAAAGGTTTAAAAAAATATCTTAATGTTTTAATGCCACTGTGTAACTAATGCTGCTTCTTGAAACTGTGTCTTCTGATATTTCTTTTTTGGAATTATATTGCCACTAATTATGTCTCAGACTAATCAAAAATACACCAGTAATTCTGCATACAGCTCAAAACCACTAGACCCTTTTGTCTTAATAGCCCTTATATAGAATAGTTTCAGATGTCTAATGAAAAAATTAGAAGAATGATTTTTTTTAAAAAAAAATCCTCACATGGAAAATTTTTCTTGATTCAAAACTGGAGAGTAATTTTGGGTCCTTTCTGAGAATACATCCATTGGTGACAGCTTGTGGTAGCAATGGCAAAATGATAGATTATTCTGTCTATTATTCTGTCTCTCTGTCTATACTGTTCTACTGGGTATAACTGACAGAAACACATCAGACGAGTTCAGCTGAATGAGATAAGTCTGTTAATAACTTCAAGTTAAGCTTGTAAGCATATCCAATTTCCCCAGTTTTGCAAATTAGAATGAAAAAAATCCAAACAGGATTAGAAATTTTAGTGCTTTAAAACCTGATTGGCATATCTTGATTTTTGATAAGATTCATTACGGAAAATATTCTCTGAAATGATATATTGAAAATATGCCAATGTACTTTTTAAGATATCATTGAATTCCAGCTGCCAAGCAATGCAAAATATTAACTGCTGCATATCAACTAATGATAAATATCACCTTGAATCCAATACTGGTACACCTCAGTTAATGAAGAAGATGAGGTTGTGGGCATTGCTTCTTTTAGTATTCATTTGAGAACACTGGAGTATCCACAGGAGAATATTAAAAAAACAAAATGTGCAAATGAGGATTCTGAGGAGACTATTTAAGGAAAAATTCCAATTTGCTCAAAGCAAAGAACAAGAAATTATATAATGCTGCATAATTTTTTAAAAATGAAATCAGTCAGAAACAAATAGCCATAGAAATAAACAATCTGATTGTCCACTGATTGTCCACTGATTGTCCATTAGATTGTTTCATAATCCTAAAATGTGGACTTCTCGGCTTTCTCTGAGTTATGCCTTCTTTGGACATTTCAGAGTTTAAGAACTGTTGCAATAAAGTCCCTGAGCCGAATTCACTATGGCAGATACAAATATGTAACCTAGAGTTGTGCATTTGTGACTGGCTTGTACTCACAGTCCCCATGTAGTCCTTAGTTTAGGAGCTATATGTAAAATGTGAAAGTCTCCAAGTCCTCACATAATGGGCAGCAGCCACTGCAATCAACAGAGACCTATTCCCCTATGAATCAAGAAGCAACTCATTGATATTCCCACCCCTGTTTGCATGAACCATCTCTGGTGCAAGGGAGATTTGCAACAAGGATTCTGTTGCACCAGAGATCTCTCACAGGAGTGGATGTCAACTGCTTCCCAATCAACAGGAGAACAGATCCCTGTCAATTGCAGTAGCTGCTGTCTGGTAAGTGGACATGTGGAATAGTCAGGGCATATGACCCACTGTAGCTATGGAACTATGGCAGTTACGCATTCATAACTTCCTTACCGAATTCTGACTCCTGTTCTTAATTGCCATAATTTGATATAAGGAAGGAATAGTGAGCACCATCTGTTGAAGTGATCCAGTAGTTTGGTCACTTCCCCCTTTTACAGAGGTTTGTTTTCAATCAATAGTTTCTTTAGGGAGGAAGAAAAAGTCTGAAAAGATTGTGAACAAGAACAGTAAGAAAGAAAATAGATGGTAACAAGGAGGACTTTGACACAGATAGCTCAGTGACCCAAGAGGCATATATCAATGTGACCATGGGTTTCTGCGGGTATTTGTGAGGCATAACTTCTTAGTTCCCACAGTCCCTTATCAATTATCTAAACTTGTCACGTGCCTTCAGTTCTGCTCCAACTGATAACCCTATCATAGGTTTTTCTTGGTAGGATTTATCAGAAGATTTGCCATTGCCTTCCTTTAAGTCTGGCAGAGTATAACATCCCAAAACCACCGGGTTTCCATGGCTGACCAGGAATTTGAATCCTGGTCTCCCAGAGTACTAATCGAACATTCAAACACTGAAATAGATGGGTATTCTTGCTTTGTTGATCTCTGTTTCCATATGCCTCCTCTTTAGCAGAATTCTAGACAGGGGCAGGAACCTGTCCCCTCTGCTTTGTCAACTGCAATTAATATATTGAAAGTACTAAATAAAAATGATGATAATTGCAACAATCATCTTAGATTCCACATTTTTCCTTAATTTAAAACAGCCCCACTGAAAAGAAAAGTAAAAAATAACATCACTTGTTTGCAAATTTTATTTTCTTCCTTTCGGTTAGCATTATTGTTTGCTAATGCTTATATAGTACTCATTTGGCACATACCCAGGCCAGTGGATCCTTTCCATCCTTGACATGGGTAATTTGGTTTGCCCATGCTCTGAATGATGATGAAAATATATTTCATTGGGTCTGATCATCTTGACAAATGTATCATTTTTGCACCTCCCAAGACTGGGAAATGGTTATCTTGCTTTGAGTGGTCACTGATTTGTAAGGTTTACAGGGTGTTTCTAAGAAATAAAGGGAGCACAATTGTAATGCAAATGAATCAATGCTTTGAGGGATATATGTCCAAATTAGGTGAAGTGTGCAAATGAATGTGTGCATATGGAAAAATGCATTAAAATATGCACAAATACTAGTGCAGGAAGAAAACATAGTTTTGCAACACTACAAAACAAGGGCACAGAGAACTTTGCCATGAGATTCAGAGAAACTCAACAAAATTGAAACTGAAAGATTTCCATATTCAAAGCTCCAAAGCATTTAAGAACAATTTAGAGACTTTGGATTCAAAATCTGGGCGCTACTCTTTTCTTGTCTCCTGCACACTGGACCAATGTATTTGTCCAAACTGAACAGCATTTCTTGCACACAAGATTCCTGTTACATGAAAGAATGTAAAAGAATACTTTTTTTATGGAATTAACTGCCCTCGTTTTAATATGTAATGAATAGTCCATTTTAAAACAAGTTATTGTCCGAGTCATCCTCCACCTTGTTACACTGTTTACTGGGGGTCCTGGGAAGGACACCTAAACAACCGAACAATGAAGCACAACTTTGGGGAGAATTAGCTGGAGCACTCACTTAAGCTAGAGAGAGGCAAGGTAACTTAGCGGGATCTTGCAGCCCAGCGTCTACAGGGTCAGGTCAGTCAAGCAGCCAGACAGATTTAAAGTAATCAAAATGATGTTTTATTGCATACAAACAAATATCAAAGACACCACAGTCACACAGCTAACTAATAGATTAGAGATTGAATTAAGGATAGAGATTTTCAGGGAAAATGGGTGATACGACACCTGTCTCGTCATCCTGGACCTCGGGAGAGAAGCCGGGGGTGCAAAGAAGAAGCTCAGCTTGATTAGCTGAGGGGAGCTTGCCAAGCACAGCAGCAGCAAGATGGGATGGAATTTAGGAGCGATCCGAGGAAGGAATCAGAATAGGGTGAATTGGGACTGCAGGCTATGCCGTACTCGGGGAGAACAATGAGTTTTGGGTGTGAGACAATGTCTCGGAAAGGTCACAACTTTGCATGATGGAATCAGAGCCGAGTTAATAATAGTGTGGCCAGTATGCAAATGTGCAGCGCTTACCAGTGGACAGCACAACCTTTGTCCAGCAGCCTGCTTGGAGCAGGAAGCTTTTGTTAGTATCACGCATATGTAATGAGGTGTTTGCCGGAGAGGTCCGTGAAGCGACGAACCAGTTGTGTCTGGCCTGCCTAGGTGGAGAATGGAATGTCCAGCAATTATCGGCCGTGCCTGTTTGCGTGCTTGTCGGGTGGCCTCCCAAACACGTGGAGCGGGGTGGCAGGGGAGAGCCGAATTGTTTGATACCAAAGTGATATCGGGTGCTATCTCCAGGTAGGCCTAGACTGCAGTAACAACCTCTTTTTGTCTATATTTATACTCTTTTGATTCTAAAATGGATCTGATGTCCATATCTTACTAAATCAAACTGTTAAAATAGGTTAAAGTGATATACAAGCTGCAGATAACGCAGCCTATGATCAACTACAAATTGCAGCACCTTGTTTCCTCACATGTAAAACAAAAATAACATGCCAGAATCCTGGACTGGCTACTACTTAGTTACATCTGTGAAACTACTTAATATCTCCTGGCCCAGTGGCCTTCCCATAGCCCACCTTAAGAGCCAGCCACTGGATTGGACAAAGGACATCTGTTCAACTTCCAGTGAGGTTGGAAGGAGGACGATGTTTCTACATCGTTTCTACATTTCTACTTGGAAGAAGGGTGGAAACATCTTTCCCCTTGCAGCCTGATTGGAAGCTGAATGGACCTCCTTCACCCAATCCAGTGGCTGACTCTTTAGACGGACTGGGGTGGCATTTATGTAGGTTAACAGTAAGGGCCTTTCTGCACTCCCCTGTTATAGTGCTATTATTCTACTTTCAACTGCCTGTGGAATTCTGCGGTTTGTACTTTACTGAGGCTAAAGAGCTCTGTGGCTGAGAGTTCTAAATGCCCCTTCCTAAACTGTAAACTCCATAGGACAGGGCGTTCCAAACAGTGTGCCGCAACACATTACTGTGTCACCTGAAGTATGGAGATGTATCTCCTACAATCTTGGAAATGTATAATTTATTATTTATTAATCATATATTTTTAAAAATATATGAAATGTTTTCAGGAGATAGGTTGTGTCCCCATACATTTTCTTATTACAATTTATGTATGTATCTATATCTCTTATAAGGGGTTAGTTTAACCTCCCTATAAAGGGTTAGTTTGCTAGGGAGGTTTGTTATAAGGAGTTAGTTTAACCTCCGGTTTGCTGGTAAAACTGAATTACTGTGTCGCGAAATGATGCGTGTCTAAAAAGTGTCTCACTAACATGAAGAGTTTGGAAAGCTCTGCCATAGGATGTTGAAAGTGGAATAACAGCACTATAACAGTGTAGTACAGAAAGGGCCTAAGACTAATACACACTAGTTATGGATCCATAACTCTAGGTTACAGATCCTTAACCGTACCACTGAATATCAGTCATAAACTGCAAATACCAGTCTTAAACTGAAAATAAAAAGCAATGAAGTATTTTGCATGTATGTGTTTCACTGTTTTTTATCTGCATTTTGTGGGCTAAATCCAGCATTAGTAGCCTAATTGAAATGGGACTTATATATGGAGTAACTAAGAACCCCATTCATTTCAGCAGGACTCCTCTAATTGGGATGAACATTGCATTTTATCCTTAAGTTTTAATATTTCAAATATGGTGAAATTGCTTTGCATCAATCAGTTTTAAATAACAATGCCAGGAATTTGAGATGTAGTTGTCTTTTTGTGCTGTTATCTCATAATTATGTTGAAACAGAACATTTTTTAAACAGTGTGATCCTTAATCATTAATGCATATAAATTGTAATTGATAGGGTGAGATATCTGTCAGCTTGGATATAAATATGTCAGGATAATTACTTTATAGATTGAAGTGTTAATTTTTGGAAAGTGTTCCACGCAGGTAATTTTTGTTACCTATCCCTGTACCTTTTAACAGTTCTAATAGATCCTTTCTGGAAAGGGATACCCAGAACTATTAACTCAATATTAATATTTCATACTGAAATAATGCTGGAACATTTTGGCTTCCTTGTCACATCAAACAGATTTTTAGGCCGCATATTCCCCAAATGAGCTTTAAATAAAACCAATTTTTAACAAACAAACATTACATTTTCCTCTCTCTTTTATCAGAGAATACTATTCATGTCTTCATTCATGTTTTTTGTAGCTTATTCTTTGCTGTACAACAATAAACACATAAAAAAAATCAAGAGTTAAAAAAGGATAAAAAAGAACAGCAACAAAATGTGTGCAGGCCCAAGCTAACAGAAAGTAGAATCCATATGAAAATTCTGAGGAAATAATACTTAATGTTTGATATTGTATTTAAAAAACAAATTAAAAATTAATATCCTGGATTGAGTGAGCAGATGCTTTCTCAGGATGAATCACAATTTAATAAGAACTCAGTAAGGTAGAGAACAGTGGCTGGAATCCTCTATCACAGTGTATCTTATGTAACTTTATATATACTTAGCTATGTACAAGAAGGACTAAGAATCCTTTTTTGTGAATTGTGAAGATGTGTAACAGGACCTTGGCAAGAGTGCCCACTGTGTATCAGCACTCAGTAGCTGGTATTCAAATGCTCAACAGGACCAATTCACATCAAGCCCAATGTGTATTGGTCACTTTGCTGACTTTCCTATGTAATAATGTAACAGCAGCCTTTGACTGGGTACAGACGCTGTGGAACTGCCAGATTCTTACTCCTTCATGTCTAAGTCCACTTACAAAGGCAACAGAACTTGGTCCACCAGATTTCCAGATAATATAAGATGGAGGATTCTCACCCTCCCTCCTCCTTCTCCTCCACCACCACCACCGCCACCACTTTTGGGTTTGGGATTTCATGCCCTGCATAGCTTGGCCATGCTATGAACAGTTCTGGATGCAGGAGATTAAATTGTAGAATTTGTATGTTTTGCATCTGCTTTCTCCATTTTGTATCTCCATTCCTGAGGTGCAAAAATCACATATTGGTCTGATTGGTCAACCTTTCTTTCACCACAACTTAACCTGGTGTTCTTAAGGGACAAATGTGCATCTTCCTGAGACTGATTTACAAATATTTCACTCCAGCATACTGTAGTAGGCTGTGCTATCACATCAGTTTTACAGATCAGTTCCTCCTTTCCTTCCACAAGTCCAAGCAGTAGTATGGGATCTGGAAAAACGCCCCAGATGCCATATGTGCCATACAAGACCAAGTAAGATGAGATCCCTAGTGGAAAAGGTGACAAATACTTCAGCTACTGGGTGTATTTTGCTGCCTGCCTGTCAAAAATAATGCTTTGGCCTTAACCCAATTGTTACTCTTGACTGGATTTGACCCACTGAATCAATTAGGTTTAACTTATTGACTCACCGTTCAACAATTGATTCAGTGGATCAGCCCTAATTAGGATTCTAGCATTTTTTATTTTTATTTTTTTTTTTTGTCCCTGGCTCTGGGTTGCTGTATTATCTGGTTAGCCAGGGTTTGCCCAAATTCTGAACTCAAGCCAGTTCAGCGTCCTGCCCATTTCTATAGCTGGCTGATCTGGAACTGTTCAGACTTTTCTCTTTGCTATCCTGTCTTTCTTATATCCCCTAAGGACCCACCTGTGACTTTGCAATGGCTTGCTCCTGGTCTCAGATTTTGTCCCTAAAATTCCAAGCACTGGGATGATGATGATGAACATAGTTATACCCAACCCTGTATCAAGGATCTCAGGATGGCTATTTAATGTATGCATGTAATATATGCAGCATTAAAATAAGTTAAATATTTTAAAACAATAAAATAATTAAGTAAGTTAAAATCATATGAAACAATATTAAAAACACATTTAAAAGGTTTACAAGTTTTAAAACTATATGCAACTGTATTTGGGATCAGTTAATGAGGTCCAAAGGTCTTAATGAACAGCCTGTTTTTAACTTGGTGCTTTAATGACATAAATGCTGGCATCAGTCAGGCCTCCAAAGGGAGGTCATTCCACAATTGGAGTACCACAGCTGAAAAGACGCTCTACCACAGAGCTTTCTAAACTTTTCATGTTGGCGACACACTTTTTTAGACATGCATCATTTCGCGACTCAGTAATTTTAGTTTTACTAGCAAACTGGAGGTTAAACTAACCTCTTATAAGAGATATAGGCACATACATATATTGTAACAACAAAATGTATGGGGACACAACATATCTCATGAAAACCTTGCATATATTTTTAAAATATGTGATTTATAAATAAGAACATATAAATTTCCAAGATTGTAGGCGACACACCTACACACTTCAGGCGACACACTAATATATTGTGGCACACCATTTGGAAAGCCCTGCTCTACCATGTCTCATCACAGTGTATTGATCTCACGGTTTAGACACAGAGGAGAATCCTGCCAGCAGATCTTAATCCTCAGGCAGGCACATATGCAGAAAGGTGCTCCCCCAAGTACTGATCTCTCAAGCCATTTATGCCACTGATCTGACAATCCTAAATACACCACTCCGCAAAAACAAGAGAAAGAATAAAAATCCTCCAAAGTACTATGCAAATGATGCAAATGATTCTCTTTTTCTGAGAGAGAAAAAAATCCAGAAGAATGAAAAAAAGATCCAGAAGAAGGTAACATAAAGAAATGTGTTTAATTACTACATGGATTTTCCTGGTACAGCACTGAGCATCCTTGATGCAGAATTTGGATTTTCTGTAGCAGAGCATATGGAATTTTTTTTTTGCTTATATGTTGTGCACTTAAATAACAAAATGATCTGGACAAATCACCACTTAATTAACTGAAATGGTTCTGGAAAAGGACTTTGTCCTGTTTGAGGCAATTTTTTTCTTTAAGGTTCTTTCCAACCATAAGCGTAGTACCAGGCAGTGACAGAGGGGAAAAAAATAGTCAAAACTACTTTGCTGTTCAGAAACTTCTGTAAAACAACAATAACCAGGGGAAAAAAAAGATCGAGAAAAGGATCCGTTTTCTGCAATGGGAAGAAGGCAGGGATCTATTATTTAAGAAAGCAATACGGCCAATATGATCAAAGTATGTTTCCACATCTTTTGGTCAGGTGCTATGTGCATATAAATGTTTCAAGTTAAGCTTTAAAATCAAGGGAAATCTGTAGGGAACCCTGGTTCCTAGAGACCCAGTTTCTAGAGCAACTCTGAAGCGCTGACTACTCCGTTTTTTATTTCATTATTAAAGAGGAGAGGATGAAGCGTTTTCTGGTACACATTAGTTCTTTGCTTGCTATTAATTTCTGCCCATGACTCTAAAGAACTGGATGCGGTTGGAGAACTTGCACACCTATTCAGTCAAAAGATGAGCTGAACTGCTTGACATAATTAAATTAATCACTCAAATTAGTTTTTCCTTGGCTAATGAAAAAAAAAAATCCAGTTATGCACAATGCATAAGCAGACACCTGCCTCCAGTCTCACACAAACAAAACTGTATTCAGCACACATATACACAAATATCTCTCGTTTTAATAGGGAATTGCATAGGGGGTAAGAAAAGAAAAGTGCAATGCCTGAGGAGGGGGATCTATATTCATTCATTCATTAAATTTTCATCCCATTTTTCTTTTATGGAACTCAAGGCAACAGAAACAGTTCTCCACATACCTAGTTTACCTTCAGAGCAACCCTGTAAGGTAGATTAAACTGAAAAGAGGAAGAATGGAGCCAAAAGATGCACATAGGATTTGAATGTGGGCTAGCCATATACATTAATATAAGTTCACCATATGTTCAAAGAAATATTTACTCAGATTCTACAAAGCACATATTTGTGCATGCTTAAAGCAGTAAGATCTTCTGACCATGGAATGATACTTGTCTTTCCAGTGCCAAAATAGGAATCTCAAGCCATAGGAATGTAGTTTAAAAGTGTATGCACACTTAACAGATATCAAGGATATTTTTTCTCTCATACAAAATTAATATAATGCAATAAATTTATTCAGAAAGGACTGACCACTGGGTATACCCTTATAATATACCACAGAGGAACAGATGGTATCTATATAACATTGCTAACACTCCGCTGATTTGGCCAATTTTTCTTTCTAAAAAGACATAGCAGTGTCCTGTTAAAGGGTTTATAAACAATTTATTTTCATTGATTGAGAAAGTGTTTTAAAATAGTTTCCCATTCTATTTGACACTGTCTTGCTTTTTACGTTTTATTCATTTTCTTTGGGGGGAAAATGATAGGATTGATAAGAAACTGGCATAAGTCGAGAAGAAATTGTGTCAAAATGCCTCTAAAATGCCTGAAAATGATCTTTAGAAGCAACTTTAAAAAGAAACTTGAAAACTTTGCCCTTTGATCAGTGAAGTGCAGTCAGCCCTCCACATTTGTGGGTTTCACTTTTGTGGATTTCATTATTCACAGATTATATGCTGTCATTTCTGCTGCTTCTCTATGCCATTTTTAATAGGGACTGCAAACCTTGTGAGACTGAAAAACTGTGAATGAGGTTTGTAAGTTCGTATTAAAAATGGTGTGGGGCAGCAGTGGAGGTGGTAGTAAGCCCCACTAGCTAGCCACATCTGTCTTGTGAAGGAACCCTGATGTGTCAAAGGAAGCCATGGTGGCTTGAATATGGTGATCATATATTTTTTTTTGCGTTAAATATGGTTTGGGAGGGCCTAGAGTTAGTTATCCATGGTTTCTCCACTTTCAAGGGGTCCTGTGCCCCTAACCCTAGAGAATATGGAGGGATGACTGTACCTTCATTCCCACTCATTACACTACTTCTGAAATTTAACTATCTTGCAGCCTTGTTACCCTTCCTCCCTTAATTAACTCCTACAGGTCAGTGGACAACTTATTATTCATTACTTCCAATGGGAAGAGTTAAAAAAAAAACATATAATTTTGCAGAAGCGAAGCATAATTTTTTTGTCAAATGACAAATAACGTGTGTGTTCTCCAGTATGGCTGATCTGCTTTTTGGATAACCATTTCCCTGAACTCACTGGGTAATCTTGAAAATATTAGTGGTACTTGTTGGAAAGTTTATGGCAGCTACTGATTCACTGTCAAATGTGAAAAAGAGGCCATGAAGCTGCATGTTAAAATGGTAGTGATGTCATGCTGTATCCTTTGGAGAGTGTACACACACTCCATTTTTCTCTTACATGACACTCCTGTCAAATAGAAAGTTAGCACACACTCATCCAATGAACGACAGATCTTGCACTCGAATCTTTCTCCTGCTGACTCTGGAGAAGATAAATTACACTGTGGCTTGATTCTACTACCCATACAACATATTTTTGAGAATTTCCAAACTCTTTCAACTTGTTATCCCTATTTTCCATTAGATTTGTGCATAGCATCTAGCTTTTTTCATCTATTTAACCTCCCAGTTTTCCATGCCTCAACATTTATTCCAGCAAAGTTGCCTACAGTGCTGGTACAATTCTGTTGAATTTACCAACAAATATATTTTGTGACATTGTTATAATGCAATTTTTGGTAAGCATACTTCAGGGGCGATCATTTGGTAAGGGTTTGGGGCCCTACATATGACCTCAGAGGGTCACTTCCAAGGATTCCTATCCATCATTTATTTATTTTTTTAATTCAAAAAACTAATTCAAAACGGCTGCCACAATCTTGGGGTGCAGAGTTGGAAAGCAATTTTGCTATGTCCATCCCTCCCCAAGTTGTTTTAGGTCTATGACATCAACTTCTTAGCTTAAAAGGAGGTTTTCTCTAGGATCTAAAAGAATATTGGAGAGGGAAGGGAAGGCATAGAAAGGTACCAAGAGGAAGGTGGGGGACTTTTTGGCCCTTGAGGTGTCAAAAAGTCTTACATTCTTTTACAAGTAGTTAAATGCAGAGGATGGGAAATATTGGATTACCACACCCAGAATTCTCCAGCCATGGAGAGTCCATAGCCATGGAACTTTCCTGTTCTGATGCACAGCAAATGCTTTTAAAAAGAAAAGTTTTGTCCAAGGCCATTTCCACACTAGACTGTTATAGTGCTATTATTCCACTTTCAACATTTTATGGAATCCTGGGGTTTGCAGTTTAGGGAGTAGCCTCAAAGGCTTCTCTCTAAACTGCAAACCCCAGGATTCCATAGGATGTTGAAAGTGGAATAATAGCACTGTAACAGTCTAGTGCAGAAATGGCCTCTCTCTGAACAAATCTTGCCACGATAGTTGCCTTATGCTCACCATAAATCGGAAATGACTTGAAGGCACACAACAACAACAACAACAACAGCTGTTCTCTTCTTCCTGTTTGATTTCACAATCAGGGCTCCATCTTTGGGTTAAATAGTCCTGTTTTCTCACACATCCATTGTAAATCAGGCCATCCATGAGTGGAAAACTTCTTCCATAAATTAAAGGTCACCTTTAGATCTACCTTATGGTGATATATATCATAAGCAGACTGAAAAACACAAGTAAGAATGCTGGGACTGTCACTCAATTATCAGGAGTGGGCAAAATGCATGTGGTCCCGGGAAGATTTTACTCACCCCAACATCCACTCAGATTCTCATGGGCCCCCCTTTTCCTGGATCTCAAAATGGAGAATTACCTCTCCTGGAAAATTCCAGCAGTGGCAATCCATCTTTTCAATAGTCTAAAGTTCCATTCAACAACTATTGAAAATCAAAGGATATTCTTTTTCAAAGCCAGAAGTGGACATCTAGTCACTTCCAGTTTTGTTTTGATTTTTCATTTTTAGGCATTTGGGGCAGTCTGTGAAACCCCTGGGACAGAAATTTGACCTCTGGATGAAAGCTGCCTATCCGCGTTCATGCTCAGGTGAATGACATTAAATAGTTTTGGATGAAGATTTCATTGAAGTTTTGATTCATAAGCATTTAAGACTGTGACATCAACTCACTGCACCCACCACTGCCTGTCAAAAACTGTGGCCATTTCTGCACTACACTGTTATAAAGCTATTATTCCACTTTCAACATCATATGGAATTCCAAGGTTTGTAGTTTACTGAGGCCAAAAGCTCTCTGTCTGAGAATTCTAAATGCCCTTCCCTAAACTGCAAACTCCAGGATTCCATAGGATCTTGAAAGTGGATAATAGCTCTTTAATAGTATAGTACGGAAAGGCTCTATATCAGTGGTTCTCAACCTGTGGGTCCCCAGATGTTCGTGGACTTCAGCTCCCAGAAGCCCCAGCCACTATGGCCAATGCTCAGGGCTTCTGGGAGCTGAAGTCCACGAACATCTGGGGACCCACAGGTTGAGAACCACTGCTCTATATGAAAGATCAGCCCACTGACCCAGAGCACTTCATGAAAGGAAACAATTTCCTTTAAAAAAACCCTAGCAAAATGAGTCTTTTAGCCCAGCAGTTTAATCTCACAGTTATATCAGCTGTTACAATCATTCATATTCAGGGAATAGTTTATATCTGTTTTGTTGACCCATCTTCCATGTCTCTTTCTAAAATGTGTTGTTTATGGTGTATCAATCTCTTTTAAAATGACCATTTGGGCGGATTGGCTGTAAGTGTAGAGTGCAGTAGCAGTGCAAAGTGATGAGACGATATTGTCAGTGATTTCTGAAAACAAAGATTCATTTTAATTCTTAACTGCTTGTGCTGGGAAATCTATGCTTTTCCCAGCTCTGGCGTATTAGGCATTGCCCACATTATTTGAAGTGTTACATTTTTGCCCATCTGCAATTATTGATGACACTCCTGTTGAAAAGAAAATGGGCCTCTCTAGGAAGTCGTATGGGATGGAAGCAGAATTAAGGAAGTCTAAATACTAGGAAGTAAAGATATAATTTAAGGGCATTTGGTTTGCAAGACAAACATAGATAAAAGCACAGTAAACAGGAGACTAATATCTTGGCAAAGGAAGGAGACAGACAATTTTCTTGGCCCTGTGCCATGGTAGCTCTTTAGTTTGGCTGGGGGTTTTTTTTTTTGAACTAAACTCATGAGTGCATGAAATATATCTTAGAGTATTGAAAGACGAAATAAAGCAATTTTGTATTCTTAAGAGATACAAGAGGAAGAAAATGTTTTCCAAAGAAGGTTAATCACATATCAAGTATTAAAGTAAGGAGGTTAGAATTTTATGACTTTATATCAAAACAGTACATGGGGCAAAGGCTGTGACTAGGACCCTGATCATAAATCTCATGTGGTGCTAGTGTGGTACACTGCATAGGAAAAGAGGCACAGCTGGCTCCAAAGCCATTAGGTGGGTGATACATAAGCACATTGGAAGTTCTCTCATACTGAATCAAATCATGGCTTCATCTAGGTCACTATTGTCTACAATGACTGACAGTATTGTTTTCATCTCTACCTGGAGATGCCATGAATTATACATTTTGGAAGCAAAGCATATTTTCTTGCTGTGAGCTATGGCCCTCCCTTACATGAGTTATTTCTGGGCGTATCATGCCTTCCTAACTCCACCACCTTTGCAAAACTGCTACAGCTCTTCAATTTTATTATACTGCACTCTCAGGAACTCTTTGCAAACCTAGTACAAATATTGGAACACATGTATCAGGGGTGAAACAGTCTGACTTTCCCTTTGGAGTCTGTATGTGTTCCATGGAAGGCCCAGTTTCAAACAATGATCTTTAAAAATATTTAACTCCATTGTCTCATTGACTAGTTTGATTTTGAGGATGAAAAGTAGATTCATCCCCAGGGTTCAGATTTAATGATTCAGGGCCATCTATTGAGATGAAAAAACAAATCAACAAGGAAAGCTAGTACCTAGGAACAATCCACTACCGGACGAATCAAAACCAAAACATGACAGAACATCACTAGTTGTCACCTACAGTTCCTAATTCCTAGCAGAGACCACTCAAAGGCATCATAAGTGAGCTACAATCAGTTCTGGAAAATAATATTCCCCTCTCATAGGCTCTGGGTGGCAGGCCTCTACTTGACTACACATAGCCCCACCCCCGGTGTTAAACAACTACACAGCTACAATAGAATGATTTCTGGAAAAAAAATAGATTGTACTTTCTGATTTCCTGCTAGTTCAAAGTATTGCTTTTTTACAAAAAAATAAGCTAAGATCCTGCATCATGGTCTGTGGGGCATAACTGCACTGTAATGGAGTGATGGCATTGACACAATACATGACCATGTTAGAGAATTGTGGCAATGCACAACAGAACACTGTGCAAGATATTTTGTTGCACAATGGGACCTCCAGCAGCACAATGGGGTGCCAAAAAAGATGGGAACATTTTTCCAGGTGGGTGCAGGACACCCATGACTTTCCACTGCCCTCTGTTCTGGATTTCCCATGCCCCATGCCTCTGTTGGGGGCTATTTTACCCTCTTCCTTGTGCTGTCATTATGCAAGGGCACTCTGTCCTGCAAAGTGCTGCATTGTTGCACATAGCAACTGTTTCACTATGGCCACACTGCTCAGCCTACTTATGCAATGACCCCAATGGTGCCGCTACAGCAATGTTCCCCTCCTGGGAACACAAGCATTGTGCAACACTGCAGTTCTAAAGGATGTGATCATATGTTGATTTATGACACTGTAAATTCCCAGCAGAATGCCAGCCAAGATCCTGCTTCTATTAATATCAAAATTGGCTTATTTCGTTGCTTTCCTCTTGGCAAAATTTGTTGTGTTCTTGGTTCTCATTCCACAAGCATCAAATTTTTCAAAGATCATCAGCAGAGGTCTGAAACTTCATCCTTACACCTCCCCAGATTCTGCAATCTCTGACAGATTTTTTAAAATGAATTCTTACAATGAGTAATTTTTATTTCATTATTTATTACTTGATAATTGCCAACAACTTTTGCATGGAACAGTGCTCCATGCAGACAGGAGAGACCCTCCATTTGCCTTATTCCTAAGAGATTAAAATTGCCACAATAAACTACAGCCATTAATAGTGTGCTATAAATTATGTCTCCCCACACCAAACCAGTGGTGCACATTATTGGAAGCATATTTCTGTGCATGATATCTGTAGCTTCAGGAAATGAGTACACTCTACCCCAGCCCAAAGATCCAAATGGACCAGCTTAGAGTGCAGCCACCATTACTAAGAGGGAGAAAACATTGAGGATAAATTCTACACCATGCCTGAGGATATTTGTTGTTGCTGTGTGCCTTCAAGTTGGATTCTGTTATTGCAGTTGCGATGTCACAGTTTCTCTTTCCTCCTCCCACTTTCCCCCATTATTCTTGGTTTACTTCCATTAAATGTTTGCATTCAATAAACTCAATAGGAGAGAGGAGAGGAGGTAGCAGATCTTGTCCTTCCCTGTAGACACAGGCAAAAACAACTGCAGCCTCTTCTAGTTTGTTTGTTCTTCCCCATCAATAACTGTTGATATCTTGACTGAACTCTGATTTTGCATGTGTCCTGGTTTTGATCTGTGAAATGTTGGAGGGTAATCGGACAAGGGTATATCTAATATATAAGTCAAAGTTTGTGAGTTTGTCTGTGGCCCTTTCCGCATGGTGTTTTGGAGGCTAGAGGGCCCCTTGAGCATCGTGTAAATGTGAGGAGCGGTCTGCATGATGCACTCACATTTACGTGACGCTCAAGGGCCGTACACAGAGCAGGCACGCATCTTTTCATTTTCGGCTTAAAGCCAAAAATGGTGTGCCGTTGTGCAATGCTCCTGGGCCCCGCGTGCACTTACCTGGCGTGAGGTGCCTTGGGAGCCAGGCTGGTCGTGCGCCCTCTCCTCAGTGCAGCCTGCGAGGTCCCAGGCTGCACTGCGAATGGAAGAGGCGGGGCGCTCGCGCGAGGAGGAAAGAGCTGCGGAGCCAAAGCAGCAGGGAAGCAGCAGGGGAGTGGCAGTGTTCCTCCCAAGCCTTCTCATGCGAGGACCCCAACCCAGCAGCGCGAACAGGTAACATGTGAAAAGGGCCTGTGTCAGGCAGGCGAAGACCTCATATAATTGGTTTTGTAAGGTGAGAAGACCTCCTATGATTGGCTGCTTGTGAAGATTCTATGGAATCCTGGAGCTGGCAGTTTAGGAAGGGGCCTTTAGAATTCTCAGCCAGAGAGCTCTTGGGCCTCAAGCCAGTTGCTATGGAGATGAGGCCTAGCAGCAAGAAGGAGAAGTACAGTGTATTCCCTGAGGAAACCAACCTCTGTATGTTAATAACTCTGAATACAGATAGGATTGGAGAATATGGGGAAAAGTTACACATACTGGACAACACAGTTTAAGGAATTAGAAACACAGGAACTCTATGTATTTCAACTGCATCTAATTCCTGTGGTAAGGTAAGGTAATTCCTAAGGTATTTCTAACAAGTATTACCTATGAGAAAATAAAATCCCTGGCAACACCAGGTAAATACGCTAGTTTTTTAAAAAAAATATGAATAGTCTAATAGTCTTTGTTGAGTAGTTCTTTTGAACTCATACCCCCTCCCAAACAATTATAAACATAACAAACCTAAGCTATGCTTTGCAATAAAACCAACAGAGGGCTAAATCCCATTGCTAACCTCCAACTAGAACAGACCCACTGAAAGAACAGGATTTACAAAAGTGTTGAATTACCATACAGCAATTGGTTTGATGAGTGTACTCTAGCTGGAACTAACAATTGGATTTAGGCCAGAATGAGCTTGTTATAACATGCTGTACTTCACTTCATTTAGTGCTGTGTGTCCCCCCCCCCGCCTTTTTTTTAAATAGGCAGTCATTAACCAGATAACTTGCAGTAGAAAGTGATGACCTCAGCTGGCATTTATAGCAAAGCTGAACATCTAGCCTTGGATCCCTCTCCTACAGGTCACTTGTCCTGCCAGTAAACAGAGTGCTTGCTCCCAAGGGAAAGGAAATTGGCCCATTATGTCAGCTCACACTCCTGAGAAAGGCTACCAATTTCATAGTTTTATTTGTACAACATCTTCAGCTCTGCCCTTTTAGAGGGGTCAGTGTTCTAGCAGCTGGGAGAGAAGTTTCAGCTATAAGCGAGTGCGTGTAGGAGGTTGTACTCTATTGTCGAGAGTGAATATAAATTATAGACTGGCCTACTTGGTACTGGAACATTTGATAATGCCTATATGATTGTGTGTGTGTGTGTGCGTGCGTGCTATGTGGATCATTGATTTAAATGTCAGGCAGATTAAAAAGCATCTATCCCACCATGCCTTTATCATTATTTTGACAAGGATTGCTTTCATGATAAAGAGCGCTAAAGAATGCCAACTTTTGACATTACCAGAACAGCCACGTCAGTTTTCTTCTTCTTCTTTTGTTTTGCTGTCAAGGAAAGGACAACATAAACTGTGATGTCAAGTTGCTTAATACAATATTACTTCGTTTTCCTCCCTGTGATGGCATTATTCAACAGAATGGGATTGCCATCTGCAAAGAAAATCTACATTCTAAAATTCTCCTGTGGCATTCTGCATGTTCCCCTTCAAAGTTCCAAAAAAAGGACTAAGAACCTTAGAAATCTTACTTTAATGGAAGAGCTTTATTTATTACAGGTTGGATTGCAAGCCTGAGTATAATTCAATAGTTTGTGCAGCTCTGGTGCCTCAGGGGACTTTGACCAAAATATGAGCAAGGTATAATCTGGACAACCTAGAAACACATACAAATATGCAGAAAGTATACCTCTCTGTGTGAGAGACAGTGTGATGTAGTGGTTTGAACATTGACTATGACCCTAGAGAAAAGGGTTCGGATCCCTGTTCAGCCATGGTAACCCACTGGAAACCCATTAGGAAGCCTTGGGCAACTCACATTCTCTCAGCCTCACCCTCTCTTAGCCCCTGTGAACAAATCTTGCTAAGAAAACCCTGCGATACCATTGGGCCACCATAAATCAGAAAAGACTTGAAAGCACACAACAACAAATATTTTACTGATATTATAAGCATTGATTACAGAAAGGCCTTCATCAAGGTTCATTGAATATATCACTCCTTGTCAATTGAGAAGGCAGTCATTAACCAGATAAAAATCTGTGGGTGCTGGATATCAATATATGGGACAGAGGTCCTGATGCTTTTTGTGAAGGACATCACTATGCGCCCCTGGAGACATCAATGGCTTGGTGAGGCTGCAACTTCAGTATCATAGAACTTGGGCCGGGGGATGTGTGGCTGTCCAGATGGTAGACTGGAACTCTACATGGCAGCCAGTGGTAAGAGCTGATAGGAACTGCAGTCTAAGAATATTTTGAGGTCCCGTTGTTGCCCATCCCAGATGTAGGCACACAATTGCTGAGTACACTGTAACACTACTGTAGGAGGAGACAATCTTATCAGTGCATATCATGGGATATTGCTATCCTTTCAGTAGCCATTTGCCCTAGTGCTGCAGAATTCACTGTCCCCATGCCTCTGCTGCAAATTCATATTGGAAAATCAACAGGAATGATTAACCTGAGTAAAATTTATTAAAAAATGCTTTGTCTATTTAGGAAGATTACACAATATATAAAAACCTGGTTGAATATAACATGTGATGATGTCTCTTTAGAGTGAATGAATATAACCAATTTATGCAACCCACACAGCTGGAGAGAATTTATATTATACTGTTAACCAAGATTCAAATCAATTAACACTAAGCTATTTGACTAATGGATTCCATGAGAAAAGATAGGATTATGGAAGTGTAAGCTAACATAATTACTACTGAAGTAGTGTGTGGAACACTGCCCCTCCCTCCTTCGCTCCCTCCCTTAAAATAAAGCTTTTAGTTCTAAAAGTTACTGTGGATGTTTTCAAATATTCCAAGTCATGTTCACTATCAAATCCATTGCTGTGGCTTTATAGACCTCAATTGCTATTATTGTTTTCAACAGAAATTTGATATATATTTTTTAAAGAACCATAGAGTAAGCTCTGTTCCTTTAATAGACTTTATGTACTAGACAGTATATAAATATAGAACCTGACAGTTCATGTTCCTTGAAATCTACATTGTGATTCACCAGGTGTATTTTCTTCTCTGTCCTGGGGCTCTCACAACTGATTCAGTTTCATCTCATGCTCCTGTGATTAAATCAATTTACTCTCTTGGCTTTTAATGCTTTGCCAGGAGAGGTTTCTTCTGTCCACCATGGCCTATGCAATGAACAATGATTAAGGGACGTCACATTGCCAAAGATATAGATTCTGATTCCCTGTATGATTTTTACTTTGCCCAAATCCCAATAGGTTCCTGTAGCTTACAGACAGGATTGCAGATAAAATTGGGTTTGCTGGTGAAGTATGGAGCTTGAAAAGAAGGAAGGTAGAAGCAGGCAATAAGCAGAATTTCAAGTTTTGTCTGGATTACTCAGGCAATATTACTCAGTTGCACCACTTGCATCGTTACTGCCTGGAGACCATGTTACATTTTCTGCATGTTTAAGATAATGTTCCCACAGGCGAGGGCCATTTCCACACTAGACTGTTATAGCACTATTATTCCACTTTCAACATCCTATGGAATGCTGGCGTTTGCAGTTTAGGGAGGGGCTGGCCAGCCCTTCCCTAAACTGCAAACCCCAGGATTTCATAGGATGTTGAAAGTGGAATAATAGTGCTATAACAGTCTAGTGCAGAAATAGCCAAGGACCATATGAAGCCACCATTAAGATCGGAGCTTCATGTGCCTTGAAGAGATTCACATCTACAGCTTCTCCATGCAAGTGTAGGGCTCCCCTTCATATGTGTGTGTGGGACTTGAAGAGGTTATTTCTAGACACTTTCAGATATATCAGTGAAGATGATTTCAACCTTTAAAGGTGGCCTTAAAATAAATTTTAAATAAAGCTGAATTGAAAGAACTTCTCTTTGGTGATGAGTTGCCTTTATGTACCTGGCTGTGATTGTGTGGTTTGGAAGACTGAATAACTAAGGCCATTTCTGCACTACAGTGTTATAGTTCTATTATTTTACTTTCAAAATTTTGTGGAATTCTGGGGTTTGTAGTTTACTGAGGCCAAAGAGCTCTCTGGCTGAGAGGTGCCCCTCCCTAAATTGCAAACCCCAGGATTCCATAAGATGTTGAAAGTGGAATAATAGCACCGTTAACAGTGTAGTGTGGAAATGGATTCAAGCCAAAGCAAATTTGAAGTTTATTATCCTTCCATTTTATATGGTGGAATCTCACATGTGTAGCTCACTTCTTACCCTGGGCATCTCATCTGTTTTTTTACTTGGCACCTGCCTTTTCCAGATTATCTATTTCTAAAAGGCTTTGGTCTAAGCATTTCTGTCGGAGGAATGATCCTACTTGGTTCTCTAGTTTTTGGAAATAATAATTTGATAAGAATTGTGCATTAATGCATTGCAATGATGTAAGTTACATAAGCATTTTTCAAACAGACACAAGCATCTTTGTGTATGTTAGTTAACAGTTTAAAATCACATCTTCCATAATGCACTGGAGGTCAATGCTTGCATGCTTAACTAGTTAAGGGGCCAAAGCTCAATAATGAAATCCAATTGCTTCAGAAATCATAGGTCCTTTCCACATGTTACCGGATCCCAGACGCATCCCACAGGGATCCCAATAGAACCTCTCCTGGGTGCTCCCCTCCACACCAGCTACCTGCGGGAATGGAGGAGGTGCAATGGCCATACTTCTTCCTTCCGCAGCGCAGCGCAGCCGGGCACTGGCCCAGGCTGCACTGGGTCAGCAAGCATGGACATCGTGCTTCCTCACCCTCTGCAGCTCAGGTAAGTGTGGGAGGGTGTCAGGAGGGCTGTGCAATTGCCAGTCATTGACAGGAAGAACCCATCAATGATTTGTGGCACAATCACACCACCTGGGGATGGAGAAGGACGGAACACGGACGACATCGTGCATAAGCATCACCTGGATCCTGTCCTCCTCTCATCCCCAGTGTGGGATGACAATGTTCTGCAGAAAGGGCCATAGACTGGAAAGCTGAAGTGTACTGCAATCTCAACCTTTGTAGCCAGAGCAATCATTTCAACCTGTAGCATTGTCCTAGATATCAGAATTTTAAAATGTTAATTTTTAAGATTGCAGTTCCCAGAATCGCCTGTGTTAGCTAAGGGATTCTGAGTGTCAAAGTACAAAAAAATTAATGTTTTCAAGTTCTGAAGTAAACACACAAAGGTTGCCAGCAAACTGCTCTATAGATTATTTTTAAATCAATCCAAACTGCCTTTATATGTGTCAATGTGATTGTCCTGCTGGCCTTTGTGTCTGCTTCCGCTTTACTTTCAGAACTTGGTCCCCCAAGAAAACTGACAAATTTTGCAAAAAACTAAGTTTTTCTGAAAAATTAACAAACCATGTGCATCAAACCATTGGACTCTGTATTACTCAGCAATGACTGGAGGTAGCTTCAGGTTTTCAGATCAGTGTGCCCATCTTCCCCCCGAGACAATTTAACCCACCTTTACCTCACATTGTTTTTTTTTAAGTTTTTTTTTTATTGAAATTTCTTTGCTTGAAGAAATTTCTGAATTTGGAAATTGCTTATCAAAAATCATCTAAATTTCATAGCCCTGTATGCCAGCCACATTGTTGACAATTGCCAGCACGAAGAGGATTATGTTGCCCCTGCCTGACCTATAGTTGTAAGAGAGTGTTGGGGGGGGAAGAGTGAGTGTGTCAGGAGAGTTTGGGGGGGCAGGGAAGAGCCACAGTCCTAACTGTATACCACAGACATGGCTCCATACACAGGAACTCAAAGGCCAGACTTTGGGACTTTCTGTGCTACACTGTTATAGTGCTACTAGCGTATTTACCCAGCATTGCCTGGAGTTTTTATTTTCCTCTTACAAACTCACCAAACTGTCTTCTCCATTTCCTGTAACTTTGTTCCACATTTCCCAATGCAATCTGTATTCAGAGTTATTTACATACACAGTTTGGGTTCCTGAGGGAATACACTGTCCTCCTCCTTGCTGCTAGGTTGCGTGTCTATAGCAACTGGTCTGTTCCTGTACCTGTAAATTTTCCCCATATTCCCAATCCAATCTTTATTCAGAGTTGTTAACAATCAGAGGTTGGGTTCCTGAGGGAATATACTATCCTCTCCTTGCTGCTAGGCCTCGTCTCCAACAGGCCTATTCCAGTACCTGTAACTTTTCCCCATAGTCCCCAATCCAATCTGTGTTTTCTGTTGATGTTGATATACTGGCTTTTGATTTTTATTTTATTTTTTTTGCTTTCTATTGAATTTGTGCAATGGCTTCACATTTTCTGGAAGCATTTTTTGTTTTGAATTTCAGCTTTAAGATTCTTTACATATGGAACCCATACAATCTACTGTGTGAGACGAGAAGACCTTGTAACTATATTCTGTATGTCACTTTAATTTTTCTCACATATGCCTCCCAAAAGTTTTCTGATGTCCTTATTGATCGTAGGCCTCATCTCCATAGCAACCAGCCTGAGGCCCAAGAGCTCTCTGGCTGAGAATTCTAAAGGCCCCTCCTTAAACTGACAACTCCAGGATTCCATAGAATCTTCATAACCAATCATATGAGGTCTTCTCACCTCACACAGCCAATCGTATGAGGTCTTTGCCTGCCTGATGCAGACAAACAGACCAATGCACAGATAAACACTGACTTTTATATAGTAGATTATTCTACTTTCAACGTCCTGTGGAATTCTGGAATTTGTAGTTTATTGTGGCCAAAGAGCTCTCTGGCTGAGAATTCTAAATGCCCTTCCCTTAAACTGCAAATTCCAGGATTCCATTGGATGTTGAAGGTGGCATAACAGTACTATAACAGTGTAGTGCAGAAAGGCCCCTTAAGAGACAAGCACTTAAGGTCTTCTCCATCTGGTGAATCTGTCTGTTTTTCCTGTATTGCCCTTAGCTTAATTTCATCTTCTTTTCATGGAATTTATGTAGAAATTTGTGAATTCTATAAAGTTCCTATCAGAGCAAATTCCCACCCAGGTCTATTCGTACATTTCCCAACAAAAATGAGAAACCTTGATGTTTTCATCTCTTATGTTAGAGGTGTGAGCTGTTTGATTCTCCAGATTTACTTCACAGTATCTCCCATCATCCCTCACCATTGAGTACACTGCCTACAGTTGATGATAGTTGCAGTCTTACAACGTCTGGGGAGCCTGACATTTCCCACCCTTGCCTTATACAAAGAGATGATAGCTGTGAAACAGCCTCCATTCGTAAAGAGAATGCAAAGCTTGTTACGTGTACTTTGTCAACAATATTCTCAATCTGACTGTTGTAAAGGATGCTTGAACTGGGACAATGGCTTTGCCACTAGCACTGCCTGCTACAGACTCTGATTATGTAGGATGGAAGGGTATTATGGGTTTGGAAAGACTCACCATTTCTATAATAATTTTGTATATTACTATAGAATTGCTTTACAGGCTCTTCCAACAGCATTCCATTGTCTAATCTGACAGGTGGAAATGGGAGCCTTAGGACTATTAAAATGGATTTTCTATTATGTCTGGTATATGTAGCAAGGCCCTTGGTGAATGGAAGTTCTAATACAATCTGAAAGCTTACAATTTCCAATAGCTTTCAGCATTTCCCACGGCTGCCCCTTCGTGAGGAGGTCTGTTGATTATACATATGGGCCGTAGTAGTAGACATCTGCGTCTGAGACTTTTATCTGCCTGGCAGTAAGATACATGCTGCATTTCTTTATTTATCTTGGAGTGGTTTCTCTCCCTATCATCTAGAAGGCTGCTGAGCAGCAATAAGTTGGATAAATCATTGCATTATATCGTCATGTAAGATGGAAGGCACTATTATGAACCCTTAATTCTGTGCATTTTCAGCGTCTACATGTGGACATCATACTGACCTATATTATTCTCTGTGTTAAAATGTTAACATTCTAATCCACCATTTATTCATTTTTAATGTGAGAAAAGATCTGTCTCCTAAAGAGGAGGATGGGTGCCATGCTTTCAGACAATAGAAGGGATCATAGAAACAGGAAAATGTGCGTCCATCAGATAAAATATTTTACTACATTTCTGTAGATTAACTCTCAAATTAAAAAATGGTTTTTTTCCATGTTTATACACTAAATTAATCCTATTGATGTTGTTTTTAATGCTTTGGGGGGGGGAGAACACAAGGCGGCATGAATCTATGGTACTATTCTGAAACCCAGTAGAGTTTTTGAACCCTTTGGACTACTTTGTAGAGGGGGAAAAAAGCCCAAGGGGAAAAAATTAATTTGGGTAGGGTTTTCAGGCTTCAGACATCTCCCAGGGGGCTTTGGGGCAAGCAAAACAGGACCTCAGATGCCAGATGTGGCCCTTTGCTGCACCTTGACCACTATTCATTAGACCTGCACAAATTAGGGGAAAATGTTATACAGTTAGCCCTCTACATTTGCTAGGTTTAGAGGCATAGGACGCCCACAAAAGTGGAAAAACCACAAATATTAAAATCTGTATGTGTGTCTGTGAGAAGGGGGCTGAGGCATGGTGGGGAAAGTGGGCACCCAGGGACTAAATCAGGTCAGGGAAAGGAGAAGGAAAGGGGGTGGGTGGGTGCGTGGGTCAACATGGTGGCCCTGTGCTTCTTCTGTCTTGCCCATTTCCTTCCTTCCGTGTGCGGGGAACACCAGGAGACAGTTTGTGGTGCTGAGAAATCAGAGTGAACTGTTCTTAGCTGGCCAGACAACAGCTGATGGAGGAGGAGGAGGAGAAGGAGGAGGAGGAGGACCAGAGGCAGGTGTTTACAAGGCTTCCTGGCCTGATCAGACCTGCTGAGATGGAAAGTCCCAGTGGAAAAGAAGCACTTGAGATGCAAGGAAGAACAGGTTGGAGAAACTTGCAAATAATCAAATCTGTGAAAGTGAAACTCACAAATATGGAGAGCCAACTGTATAGCAGAGGTATGGAACAAATGCCTCCCAAAATATTGCTGCACTGGAGTTCCTACTGGGTCTAGAAAGCTTATTCTAGGATGAGACATTAGGTGTTAAGGTAATCATGGTCTGAAAAAGGAACTTCTCCAGGCACTGCTTTCTGCCTCCTGTTTCCTTCATACTCTCTTGCTACTTGTTCTTCTAGTGGATACACTGATATCATGACCTGCTTTCTGAATGGAAAGCTTGAAATTGTGGATGCCTAGATACTTTTCTATTCTGATTGAATTCCTATCCAGAGACTGAGATTAACTCTTCACAAACACTGGCTAGCTTTCTGTTAGTCACTTACCAGTGCATAAGTGCAGCTTATGCATGTACAAAATCCCTTACCTCAACCAGTGAGTTACATTGAATTAGTTCTTTCTCCCAGTAAAACAGGCGTAGCGACATTCTGGTACCACTGTACTTTAATGGGACATAACTTCCCTCTTTTTGCAGTGAGACTGTAACTCTCACTGCAAATTAATCTCAAAATGTTTATTGATATTTTGCTCCTCTAAATGTGAAAGTGAAGCAGGAGACTATGCTAGCAAAGAGGGTTTTTTTTCCCCTACAAAAAGAATCGTAATCATCACTGCTAACTGTTACTGTAGGCAAATGGGTAGATTTTGGATACTTTCAGAGTTTATTGCACTTACATTCTTTGGAGTAATCTAGTCCTTTTTTACTTATAAGTGGATATGTACAAACTGGATGTTTTTACAATTGTGCTTTCCACATTTTCTCCTGAGTATATGAGACATGCAAAAACGTTGCTTCAGGAAGGGTTTGCTTATACATTTTTTCTACGCAATTAATTATTTAATGAGTAAAATTGCAAACAATTTTCTATTCTTCCAGGAAGAACATGTATCTTTGGAGGGGGTAATTAAAGTATAACTATGGCCCTTTCCGCACGAGGAAATTAAGACAGGACAATGTGTCCTGTCACGGAGGTCGTCTGGACCTTGGATCAGACTAGGGTCATTTCCGCACGACACTCTTATAGCGGGCCGGCTGGCCCCTCCCGGAACTGCAAACCCCAGGATTCCATAGGAGGTTGAAAGTGGAATCATCAGGCTATAGGACTGTTGTGCGGAAATGTTCTAGGTTTGGACTATTTACCTTAGTTCCGCACCTAAATCCGATTCAATATGCCCCCAAGTGGTCCTCCAGTGCGCTATGTGAAGACCGGAAAAAAGCCATTTTTAAATTTTCCGGAGCACGCCAATTCGTTCCTGCTCAGTTGTGCAGATGTGCACCAATGCGAGCCTGCGATCAGCGGAGGGCAGGCTGTGGGCGTGGTCAGCTTCAGCGGTTGGTCTGGACCCATAAACAACAGGAAGCCGCCATTTTGTCAGCCTCACCAGTGCGGATCTAAGGACCTCGCACTGCTCCGAATCACCCTGGAACAAACAGAGGAGCCCTGCAGAAGGGCTTAAGGGAAAGTCCGTGTTGTTTCAAGCCCAGAAGAAGCGGTAAGTAACGGCACGGAGGTATTCCTGGCCTCATGCGGAAAGGGCCTATGCCTCCTTGTGTTGTGTGCCTGCAAGTCATTTCCAACTTATAGTGACCCTAAAGGGATTTTATCATGGGATTTTCTTGGCAGTTTGTTCAGAGGGAATTTGCCCGTGCCTTCCTCTGAGGCTGAGAGACTATGACCTGTCCAAGCTCACCCAGTGAGTTTCCATGGCCAAACAGGGATCTGAAGCCTGATCTCCCAGTGTCCTAAGTCCAACACTGGATCTCTCTACCCTTCACAGTGGATACCACAGTGGATCTCCCTACCTTTCACTCCAAATTAAAATGACTGGGAACATTGTTATACTTCTCAAATAACATATTTCCTCTTTTCTCAGTTTCTCATTATTTCTTTTCAGTATACCCTGGGTGCTCTAGAAGGACCAGTGGCCAAAAAAAAAGACTGATAGGGTGCTTCATGGAGCTCTCAGGCCCACTCCTGCCTTAAAGGTGTTACCTTGTTTTGCTGATCTTTCTAAGAATGAGAGCAGTTATTTGGAAGAAATAGTAGAATAGTATCTATTTCAATATTTTATCTTGTACTGTGCAATTCAAATAAACATGCTGAAATTCTGGTTCCAAGGGTGAAAGAAAATCCCCTAAACTTAATCAGTTGTATTGTATAAGAAACATATTTTTTCTGAAGAATAAATTTTCTAAAATATATATATATTTCATACATTTTTTTTAAACAGAACTGTGCTCCTTTCCCCTAAGGAAACCTGTAAACACACCTGTAAACCTGTAAACCTGAAGCACACTAGTATTGTCTTCATAAGAAATGTCAAGGTCTGAGTGTGAGAAAGTCTTCTCATGATGTGAGACAATGTCTCTTTCACATGTCCTTTCGACTTCAAAGTAATTTCTGCAGTGGGCTGAAATTCTGACATAAAGAATAGCTGAGAGCAAATTAAAACTGTAAAACATGTACTGCAACCAGTAATATTTCAAGATATCGCCTCAAATATTAAAGCAGATTTTCTTACCCAAATGATGAACTCATGAAATGTTCATGAAAATGTCATGAGTATTTATTCTAGGTAACATGCCCATAGTCCAGGACCCCCTCTAGAGTTCATGTGAAATTCTGTTTTGTTTTATTCCCTATATTTTCTACCTCTAAATATTGTAAATCAAAACAGTCATCAGATCCAAAACCCATCAGATCTTTGAATTCGTCGGGAAGACCCCCTACTGTGCTCTCTGAATTTTTAACCTGTTTGGTGTCTCATATGACAGATATTTTTTTAAAAACCTGGACATCAGCTTGCAAGCAGGCAGTCAGCTTTTTGAAATCCCATCATTCCAAAGTAACTTCAGAGCTTTTAACTAATCTTATTTCTATCTGCATCAAGTACTCAAGCATGCATAAAGAGCCACACCTTTTGCAATAGAATAAACATGAAATCTTCTTTCCTATAAAGATAATCTTAAAACAGATTTGTTTGCAGCTATTTTTCTTTCTCTAGGCTTAATTTACTATGAAATCTCCTTTTTCTGGGTTGCTATACGCACTCCCTCTAGCGATAACTATGTATAAACATTGTTGCTTTGTGTGAAAGAAATTGAATTTCCCAGGTGGCCTACAAACCATTTAATGAAGTGTATAGCACAAACATTTCATTACAACATATTGCACACTTTTACCTTTAATAACTACATTCCTCATCCAGAAGGTCTCCATAGTTTTCAGAAATGAATTACACTAGTATTATTTCGACTAGAATGTTTTTCCCCATCACTGCCAAGAATTATACTTTACTAAACTGTTATACTGATTATCAAATGTGCTGGCTTCTGACACCACTACTGTTTTAATCAGACCTGATTATATGCGCATCCTCTAAATTTATTTGAAATTTTAATTTGTTGGGAATGTTTCCAAAGCCTTGCACTGTACAAGAAGAAATCATTGTGTCATGGGGAGGATGAAGGCAAAACAAGATATTCCAGAAATACTGAATCCAAACAACATTTCCCCACCACATCAGATGCCCAGATGAATCTTAATCAGTCAGTGAGTCTTTTTCTTTTGGGACTATTTTATCACTTTATTCTGAATTTCTCCCAAAGTCTGTTGCGTCTATTTCTTTCCTCTTCATCTTTTCTTGCACTTTTGTCTCTTCTGTTGTCAGTTTTCTTTCTGGATGGAGTCTCACATTCACCCATCAAGTACACCACTGTAGTATTTCACCCAATTCCCTCTCCAGAGTGGCACTCCATAAATGTGGCCATGACATTCAGTTACAGCAAACAGACAACAAAAGGGATTTCATGGCCTGGTGAGAGGCTCAGGGTTAGCACCCTGTGAAGCTGCCATGATTCCAATGCCTCTGCACAACCTACCTGTACAAAATGTCATACATACATATGTACATTTGGAGACATGCATTTGGCTGCAGAGCCATATTGACCCACCTCTGAATTAAATGAATAAATCTGGTTCTTGAAGCTCACCCAGATCATTAAGCAATATATAAAAAATGTGACCAGGCTGCCTGATGCACAGTAAAAGACAAGACTGTTAGAAGAAACAGCATTTGTAAAGTTTCTGCTAGGAGTCCTCTTTTGATACTAAGGGAGGTGAATGATGTAGCATTCCAAGGGTGAAAGACAAATATACATTTGAAAGAGCTTTGATCATACAGATGCTTCAGGATATGTGTGGGGTCTAATACTGGCAATACAGTTCTGTGTTCAAAGGGTACATTAGGATGTACATTTTAAGAGGTATTGCAGGGTGAAAATGTATGCTTATGGTATGAAGTGCATTGTTTTAAAAAATATGTGAAAATAATGCTGGTTTTCATGGTTTTTTTAATAGAAGTTGCAATTTGATGCATAAATGAAGCAGAATAAACTTCTGGAAGAGTACATGGGCAAAAAGCATGGAGCAGATAGGAAACGACTCCCTCTCTCCTTTCTAGCTAGAATTGGCTAAAAAGAAAGAAAATAGCTAGATTCCAAAGTGTCTGTTTTTGAAGCAGAAAACCAGTGTTCAAACCACTTCCAGGAAGTTTAGAATGTCTGGCCCTTTCCTCACCGGGGGGGGGGGGCGAAATGGGGCCGCACACGCAGCGGCGGAGCTTACCCATGAGCGGGTTGCTCCATCCCTCCGAAGAGCGTGGATCCGCTGTTCCAAACGGCGCCGAATTTTGGCGGCACTCGGCGGCGCCCGGCGGCGCCCAAAATGGCAGCCGGTGGCTTCCGGCGGCACTCCGCCAATTAGGACAGCGCGCCAGCCGGAAGCCCGCCCCTGGGCAGATCTGCAGGGACACGCTACCGTGTCTCTGCAGTTCTTCACCGGGGGCTGCTACGGGGCAGCGTGGTAAGTTTTATAAAAACCACTTTTGAAGGTGGTTTTTATAAAACTCACAATGCCACCCCCGGGGCTGCACTAGAACAGTTTGAGGTCTAGAACCTCACTTTTTTTAACTGCTCTAGCGCAGACCCCAGTGAAGAAGACCTCCAGGAGAGGTCGCTCTAGCGTGGGCAATATGCCCATGTGGAAATGGCCTCTGTCTGCTTACCCCAAGATATAAAGCTTGCACTTCTTATCTTCTTTTTCTTTTGATTTGACATTGCTCTATTTTTAAAAACCAAATAGTGATTTAATAGGTGGAAATATCTGGAAGATTCTGAACATCAGCATGAGTAATAGGTGGATGACAATCATTTGGGTTGTTAAGTTCCATATAAGGCACTAGATCTTGTCTAATCTTGGAAACTAAGCAGGGTGAGCCCTGGTTAGTACTTGGATGGAAGACTGCCAATGAATACCAGGTGCTGCAGGCTATATTTCAGATGAAAGGACTTAAAGAAATCTGTCTCTGAGTATTCCTTGCCTAAGAAAACTCTATGAAATACATGGCAGATGCACACACACACACATAAAGCTAGTACTGAGGCTGTGAGAAGATTCTGACCTCTGCTTTCTACACTGATGAATCTGAGGTTGGAGCCTCTTCCAACTAATTCCTTGTGTGCTCAGAGAAACTTTCCCCTTATGTGCAAAAGAATATAAAATAGAAGATTCAACAGTTGTAACAAACAAATCAGTCCGTTAAGGAAACAAAGACAAGCATTTCTGGAAAAGATCGTTTTGGAGTTGATTTATGCATATTGCAATATTATATGAAAATGTCACTAGAAGATAGCTAAATTTGTACGTTTATTCCTACATCTCATTTTTAGAGTACTTATTACTCTAGCATGCCACATGGACAGATCTCTTTATGTCTTTCATGACAGTGATGTTTGGTTACTGTGGTTTCACTTGCAGAGTTCTAGATCAACTTTTAAATCTGCCACAGAGATTATATATTTTACCATTGCTTAGCCTCCTGGGATAATAAGATAAAGCAGAAAGGAACACTGATTGGGAAGAATTACAAATAATCTTTCTTGAACTGGTTCATTGACAAGCTCATGAACTAATGAAGCCGTCTCAGTGGCAGATGCTTTTGCTATACAGCTAAGTTGCTATGTCCCTACAGGACAAATGTGGAAGTAGCTTTCTGCTCAGATTCAGATGAAGCCAGTTTCATCTTAGCCGACATTTGGGTTAGCAAAGAATCCACAGGAGCATCAAAGGTGAAATAACGGTTACTTTCTATTTGGCTGGTGAAATGCATAAAGAAATGCCTACTGGATTTGTATCTTTTTGACTGCCAAGGATGAGGATAATGAAAATTTCTTTTAAAAAAATAAATTCAAGATATAGCATTGTTTCTTTGACTGGTTTTATCAATTCTTTGAACCATAGAATCATAGGATCATAGAGTTGGAAGAGACACCAGGGACCATCGAGTCCAACCCCCTGCCATGCAGGAACACTCGTCAAAGCATTTCCAACAGATGGCCATCCAGCCTCTGCTTAAAAACCTCTAAAGAAGGAGACTCCACCACACTCCAAGGCAGCATATTCACTGCCAGACAGCTCTGACCGTCAGGAAGTTCTTCCTGAGGTTCAAGTGGAATCTCCTTTCCCACAGCTTGAATCCATTGCTCCTTGTCCTAGTCTCTGGAGGAAAACAAGCCCGCTCCCTCCTCGACATGACATCCCTTCAAATATTTAAACATGGCAATCAGGTCCTCTCTTAACCTTCTCTTCAGCAGACTAAACATACCCAGCTCCATAAGCTGTTCCTCATAGGGCATGGCTTCCAGACCTTCACCATTTTGGTCGCTCTCCTCTGGACACCTTCCAGCTTGTCGATATCCTTCCTGAATTGAGGTGTCCAGAACTGGACACAGTATTCCAAATGAGGCCTAACCAATGCAGAATAGAGTGCTACCATTACCTCCTTCGATCTTGACACCATACTCCTATTGATGCAACCAAGAATCTGTTGGCTTTCTTGGCTGCCTCATCACACTGCTGACTCATGTTCAGCTTGTTATCTACCAAGACTCCTAGACCCCTTTCACATATACTGCTATCCATCCACGTGTCCTCCATCCTATATTTATGCATTCCATTCTTTCTGCCTAAGTGTAGGACTTTACATTTCTCTCTGTTGAAATTCATTTTGTTAGCTTTGGCCCAGCTCTCCAATCTGTCAAGGTCATTTTGAAATTTGATTCTGTCCTCTGGGGTATTAGCAACCCGTCCCAATTTGGTGTCATCTGCAAATTTGATCAGCATGCCCTCCACTCCTTCATCCAAGTCATGAAGATGTTGAATAGCATTGGGCCCAGGACAGAACCCTGTGGCACCCCACTAGCCACTTCTCTCCAGGATGAAAAGCAGCCATTGGTGATCACCCTTTGGGTTCGGTTGGTCAACCAATTACCAGTCCACCTAATAGCAGCCCTGTCCATCCTGTACTTTTCTAGCTTCTTTGCAGGAATATCATGGGGAATTTTGTCAAAAGCCTTACTGAAGTCAAGATATGCCACGTCTACAGCATTCCCTTCATCTATCAAGCTTGTAACCCTATAATAAAAGGAGATAAGATTAGTCTGGCATGACTTATTTCTGAGAAATCCATGTTGACTTTTAGTAATTATGGCATTGCTTTCTAAGTAATTACAAACTGACTGTTTAATGATCTGTTCTAGGATCTTTCCTGATATTGATGTCAGCGATAATTATTAGGGTCCTCTTTTTTCCCCTTCTTGAAGATGGGGATGACATTTGGCCTCCTCCAGTCTGCTGGGACTTCTCCTGTTCTCCAAGTGTTCTGAAAGATTATTGCAAGTTGTTCAGAAATGACTTCTGCCAGTTCTTTTAATATCCTTGGATGTAATTCTTCCAGCCCTGGAGACTTGAATTCATGTAGTTTAGCCAAATATTCCTGTACTACTATTCTACTTATCCTGTGCTGCATTCCCCCTCCCCTTCCTCACATGCTCTCGATCCACCAGGTTGAGTACTTCTATCCTTTTGGGAGAAAACTGAGGCAAAGAAGGTGTTGAGTAGTTCTGCCTTCTCTCTTCCCTCCATTATTAATTGGCCATCTTCTCCACGCAGTGACCCTATCATTTCCTTGTTTTCCCTTTTGCTGTGGACATATCAAAAAAAGCCCTTTTTATTGTTTTTAATGTCTCTGGCAAGCCTGGGTTCATTCTGCGCTTTAGCGCAACCACTGGTGGTTGAAACCTACAAATCAGAGTCAAGGTTAGTCTGAATTATAGTGTGCCATACTAGTGGCACTATAATCTGGTTTCAGAAAAATTAAGAGAGTAGAGAAGGGAAGGCAGGCAGGCAGGCGGGCAGGCAGGCATTCATTCATTCATTCATTCATTCATTCATTCATTCATTCATTCATTCATTCATTCAACACAATTTCATGGTTGCTTAAGTTCATAGTTTCCCTTTCCAAAACCCTTGCAAGGGGATCTCAGTGGGTCTGAGGTATATGAAGGTTCATGCAGGTGTTAAGAATGTAGATTTCTTTTACTTCCTGTAAACTACAGTGCCTGCTTTCCAGAGGGAGAAGGAATAACATTTGAAGAGTACATAGATCCTGATAAGAGACACAGAAAAAGTAGGAAGAGCATTGTGTGTGTGTTTAAAAAACAACAACAATAGACTGTTAGTGTAGGCTGGGGTTCTAGCTATGAATATGCTGAAGACTGCAGTTCTACTCCATCCTATCCTATCTGTCAGATGCTGATGTCTGGCTCCTGCATCAATAAAATGCTGTGAGTTCTGGGGGGGGGGGGTGTTGCACTTGTTTTTATGCCTGTTTGATAAGAAATCAAAGAAGGACAGTGCTATCAGTCTATACCTTTGCGAAGCAATATGTTTATACTGCAGCTTTGATTGCGAGAACATTTCTCTTTTTTTTTTTTAAAAAAAGTCATAGTTGAAACTATTTCATACCATTTCCTGCCACATCATAGATTTGCATACAACAATTGAGGGAGAATATTTTATCCTTCTTACAAAATCAGAAATAGTAGATGTATTTCCCATGTTAGGATTCTGTCCTTGGGGCATTGCAGTTATTCTGAGCGTAGTGCTTCTGGCAGATACTTGAAAAGAAAAGCTCTGCTCTGTGCACAGCAGCACCGGTCTCCACCTCCAGGTATTTATCAAAAGAGGTTTGAAGACAGTTTTTCATTGCGGCCAAGTTCTGCACAATCCATTGGTAATGAATAACTGGAAGAGTCACCATTTTGTTTGGCCTGTGTTTGGGAATGTATTGGGATCTTGGATTTCAGTGTAAGGATGGGAAACTGTCTGCAACTACTGAAATCAATTGCACACAAAATAACACAACATATATTTGTTGCCTTCTTGTTTTGTCTCTCTTCTTGGTTCAGTATCTTGGATAACTCCTTTAAAAGTTCATGTGGATTCACTGTCCCAATGACATGGAAGCCACCAGCTGCTACTGTGTATTTATATCCCTTCTTTCTTTCAAAGCAGAATTCAAGGTAACTTACAAAGGCTTCCTTGTGGTCCCCCATCCAGGTATTTGCTTAGCTTTACCTAAGAGGTACATGATGTGTCTTCAGACCATACCCTGCAGCTACATTATTGTTGGATGTACCCTGAAATATGACTCATTGTTGGTCATCAATGTTACTGTGCTTACTTTATTCAGAATGTTTTAAAAGATATCTTAGTTCTCTTTACAGCAGGATATGTCAACCTCGTTTTTAAAACAGTAAGAGATAACTATTTGCCAAGGCCTATTGAATAAATCTTTGACTGAACAGGGATGTAAATCCATGTCTTTTTGGAATAGCTATCTCTGTAGACCTCACAGTCTACTTGTATCAGACATTATCAAAAGTCAGTTTCCTTAAAGCTATGCTGTACTGGATTGCCAGTGCCTTGAAAGGTGCTCGTGGGTCTTTAATAAATGAATATAAGAAGAAGTTGAATTGGCACAGCCTTAAACATTATGGCAGTACTATGACTTGACTTTCCAGATCCACTTAAAATCTCCTTTCTATACCTTTTCAAAAGCCTCTTTGGACTGGGGCCAAAGCTTTCCCCTTCAGCTGAAATCTTGCAACAGAAAAACATGAGTGATTCCCGTGGGAGGGTTTTTATACTAGGTAAGACCATTGGTCCATCTACATCAGTAGCATCTAAACTGATAGGGCAGCGATCTGCTGAGATCTCAGGCAAATGTCTTTTCCAGCTTTGCCTGGAAAAACCAGGGACTGAACCTGCAAACTATTATTTCTTTAATATGAGAACCAGCTCTACCATCAGCAGAATGAGGCAGCTGCCCCACGGTAATTGATTTTGAGTATAAAGAAAGTAAAAGAAATTGTTAGTGATTTAATTTATTATTGTTGTATTATTTTTTCTGCCAGGAAAGGAGCACAGTACTTGTGGGATTTTCTACCTTAGTTCCCAATGTTTCTTGGCTTTACTTGAATACATTTTACAACTTCACTAATCTTGGATATTTTTTATTTATCTAGGTGTTGAGGGGGATCAATAGGTTGCTTTGACTCAGGTACCAGTGTTCCCTGGACAAGCTCTGGCACTGAGTTACAGTCTCTCTCCAAACTATGTTTTTCCCTTGAAGAGCAGCTTCCTTTCAGAAAGCTTCACAGCTACAACTCACTCATCTCCTGTCGTCAGGCATGCAGTGGGAGAATTTCAGTTTCACAGTGATTAAACTGCTGTGGACAATGATGGGAACTACTATCCCTTCCCCAGCAAGAGACCTTGATTTGCTTTGTTCTGGTGTCACAGCCACCTAACTGTGAGAAAAGAGGCAGTGCTTTCATTGAACAATGCAGCTACCACACTAATTGATGGGCTAAATCCACAAACATAGATGGATTTCACTCAGTGAAAACATTCTTCCACAAATCAAATATTAGGATAACTACGTGAAAAAGAAGAGAGAGCTGATGTACCTTTAATAGCTAGGTGGAAGGAGAAAATACAACAGGTAGAGCTTCAATGACAAGCTATGCCTGCTGAAATTCCCTTTTCTGCCCGGTTGTTAAAGGTGCACTTTCTGTGTCTCATTTTTTAATGTGGCTGCCTTATCAAAATAACCACTGCTTAGAAAACCACCCATCCATGTACAATAACTGTTCCTAGACTGGACTCCCTTGCTTTTATTCAAGATACTTGTTCCCCACATTTTTTATTATCTTTGCTGGGACAATAATCACTAAGCTAATGAAAGTAATGGACATATATTTTATTTTATGCCCTCCAAATGTCTCGAGGGCTTGTTGCTGTTGTTGTTCTGTGCCTTCAAGTTGTTTCCAACTTACAGCAACCCTAAGGCAAACCTATCACAGGGTTTTCTGGGGTGAGAGTGTGTGAAATACCCAAGGTCACCCAGTGGGTTTCCATGGCTGAACGGGGAATCAAACCCTGGGCCATTTCCGCACTGGCCTGTTACAGCACTATGATTCCACTTTCAACAACTATGGAATCCTGGGGTTTGCAGTTTCAGAAGGGGCCAGCTGGCCCCTCCCGAAACTGCAAACCTCAGGATTCCGTAGGATGTTGAAAGTGGAATCATAGCGCTAAAACAAGCTAGTGCGGAAATGGCCCTGGTTTCTTCTTACAAAAGAAAAGCTGCTTCTTGCTTCAACTTCATAGCAAAAGAAGAGTCAGTTCCCTCTTTTAAAGTGTAAACAACAAAAAGAGAGTGAAAAAGACAGAGCTCTTCCACCACCTCTCCAAAAATGAAGAAGAAAAGAAGTGTAACAGAAGGAATGATCTGAAGAGTTAACATCACTCAGACAGTGCTCCAAAGCAAGGGAGAAGCTCAAACACAATTTTTGCACCTCTGGCTTTCAGAACTCAGTTGGATGTAATGTCTACATCAAGGAACTGACAGAATGAAGCTAACTGGTGTGAAAAAACCACTCCTTCTGAAGGAGCTTCTAAATACCAGTTGTCTAAATCTATTGATAAGCATAGATGCATTATTAATGAAGCCTGTAGCTTTGCCTGGTGCTGCTCAGATGGTTCAAGCATTTAGTAGGAACTATTTTCTATGAAGTGTTGCACGGAATAATGACAGTGCCTGTCTTAAATCGAACAAATGACTGTAGCAAGCTCTTGGGAGGCTGCAAGCAAGCAGATGCTTTCCAAGTGAAAGGCGGCAGGGTACCACCTGCTGTAGTAGGCAGGCAGGCAGGCAGGCAGGCCAACCACTAGAATATTGACTTGTTAATAATTCAAGACAACAGGAACCCCTAGCTCTTCGAACATCACCCTGCCCCTTCATCATGGGCTTTTCATCACCCTAATGAGTGTCTTGAAGTATTAGATGTTAAAATAACTCCCAGGATTCCCTAAAGACCAGGAATTCAGACTGGAATACTAGCAAGCATAAAGTCTGTAGCACATACAGGAAGAAATGTCATGGGCTTCTGAAAGAAAGAAGCAAGCAGATATCCACGGATTTAAACCATTTTGACAGAGTGCAAGAGAAATCTAGTTGGATTTCTGGTAATCTTGTAAGTGGATTTATTGTGGGAGAGCCCCTTTTCAGGTACGTATCATACAGTTGCTAGGTTGCTGTGCTGGGGGAGGCATGTCTGATGATGTATGTGATGTAATGCTTTCTGGTGGATCCCCTGTCACTGAGACAGTGATCTACTCCAGGACTTAAAAAGAGCTATCCAAGGTGCTAAATCTGTTTACACAACAGAATTCAGCATCTTAGGCCCTTTCCTCACGGGGGGAGGAACGGGGCCGCGCACGCAGGGGCGGAGCTTACCCGTGAGCAGGTTGCTCCATCCCTCCAAAGAGCACGGATCCGCCGTTCCAAATGCCGCCGAATTTCGGCGGCGCTCAGCAGCGCTCGGCAGCGCCCAAAATGGTGGCCGGCGGCTTCCAGCGGCACTCCACCAATTAGGACAGCGCGCCAGCCGGAAGCCCGCCCCCGGGCAGATCTGCAGGGACGCGCTACCGCGTCTCTGCAGTTCTTCACCGGGGGCTGCTACGGGGCAGCGCGGGTAAGATTTATAAAAACCACTTTTGAAGATGGTTTTTATAAAACTCACAGCGCCACCCCCGGGGCTGCGCTAGAGCAGTTTGAGGTCTAGAACCTCACTTTTTTAAACTGCTCTAGCGCAGACCCCGGTGAAGAAGACCTCCAGGAGAGGTCGCTCTAGCATGGGCAATATGCCTGTGCGGAAATAGCCTTAGATAGCTCTTTTAAAGTCTAAACTCAAACCTAGACTGGATTTACCACCCCATTGACTCCAGATCCACCAACCACTCCTGGCTGTGGGCCACTCTTTCCTTCTTGGCTCTTCCTATCCTTTTCCATTTTAATGTCCAGTGGCCTGATAACTGAGTTTAAAATGTTTCAGAAAGATAGTTCATAGTAATCAAGGCTCAATAGCTGAGTTGCCAGATGTTGTGCTACAGAGGGCTGCCATGCTTTTATTTCTGGCTAGCAGACGTATCCACTTTGCATGGGCTAAATACTCTTAAGTCATCTTCATCTACCAGAGCCTTTTCCCCCAGTGTCCACTCACTAACAAACTCAGGAATTCTTTGGCTGGCATTCCTGTTAGTGGTATATGCAAATGTAAGTCAAACTTACATTTGTCTTTTTTGTTGTCATCATGGGGGTTGGTATTCCCTTCTTCCCCCTGCAATGAACAAAGCTGCCCCCTGGACTTACCATGGAATCACTACAGCCTCCACAGCCATTCCATGTCTGTTGTGGTGGGGTCAGAGACCCCTGGAGGACCGTAGCAGATCTCAGCAAATGATATCATCATTTCACATCAGGTTACAAATGGGTCTGAACCTCCTCCACTCTTTGCCAACCAGAGAATGGCTGTTCTTGTGGGGGAGGGGACTGCAACAGCTCTATAGTAAGATGAGGAGCTGGTGAATGGCCAACTGTAGTAGAATTCTGTATGCAAAAATACTATGCTATCCTATATAATGGCTTCCTTCATTCACGCATGTAGGTGCTCTTTCTCTAGAGTGAAGTACTCTTTCTGTCTTTTTGCCAGCAGAAGTGCTTCTTCTGCCCCTTTCCCTAGTCCCCATGTTCTTTCTTCATCTCTTTCCCTTTATTCCACATCTTCTTTCCTATATGTCACACCACTACTTTCCTTTCTTTGTTTCTCTTGCTCTCCTTCCACCCTGGTGCTTGTTCAGCCTTTCCCTCTGCTTACTTTCCTCCCTGCTTTCTTATCAGACAGCAGGACTTTTTTTCCTCTGTCCCTCTCTGCCTCTCTGTCTCTGTCTCTCTCTCCCCCCTTTGTAGTTTAAAAGGATTTGTTGGCCTCATAGAAGGAAGCAGCTGTTGCACCTGGCATGTTTTGCCTACCATGCCTCTGGCCCACACAAAGCCTTCCAGAAGCATTCTGGAGAACTGAATATGCTAGACTTGACCACAGCTTCTATACTAACAATTGTGGAAGTATGCCATCTAGTGAGTGAAGATGGCACTGTGTGCTACAGATTTAAATGAACTAAAATTAATTAATTAAGCTGTTTAAAAAACAGCTAATCCTGAGGAGCACATTCCAAAAGTCACCACAGTATGTATGCCAAGTTTCGATAACAAGGTCCGCAATTATGGTGGAGACAGACACACATGTGACACATACTCCTTTCTTTATAGACATTGATTGATGATGGCTACTCTAGAACATGATCGTCAAACAGTCTGAACTGGCAGCTTTTCCTCATATGCACATTTCTATCTAGCACAGACATCATACCAGAGTATTCCCTTTCCTGCTTCGGCAACAAAACTAAGTCCTAAGCTTCCTTTGCACCTTCTTTTGTAACAAAAAGAGTTCCCCTAGAGTCCTCTTTTAGAAAACTATCCCATTTGGTTTCCTTTACAAACCTTGGTGCTTTGAGCTTTTGGGGACTCTTATCCAGAGAACAGAAAACCAGCCAGCCTATCTAGTCACTCTAAGCAGAGTTGCAACTTATCCTACATCAATTCCTTCATTCCTTTCAGCGTCAAAAATGCTGAAGCCTTTCAATTTATCTTATTTCATGGTTGAGGAAAGTGTGCCCTATGGGCTGCATGCTATCTCCAACTATATATGTGCAGCCAAAGTATGTTTGATTTGTTTGATACCCCCAGCCCCAAATTTGGGTTAAGTAAAAAAAAAAAAAAAGCCCTCCCTCCAATACTGCTTAGGATGGTGTTGTGAGACAAAATGCCCCAAGTCCAAGAATTAACTAGAAATACCCAAAATCCACTGACAATCAGCTGATAATAATCTGTTAGGTGTACAACACAAGTGGCTGTTCCACCACAGGAGACTGGGGGGAATAAAAACGACCTTGCTGCCACCACAATGGCCAATATCTTATATGTTTACATGCAAATACAGGATATGTGTGCAAATATGAGTGTACAGCCTTGCTCAGTAATATCTTATATCAGAAGATTTATACCTAGTAGTGAGGAAGAGGAGACTTCTAACATTTTAAACAAAATCAATACAATCTTTGTTAGTGTCAGTTTCCATTATATTTCATCTGTACTCAGAGCCTAGCCAATGTTCTCTGCTGATACAGCAACAGAGCACTGCTTTTCTCAACCCCTCCCATGGCTTGCAGCATGAAGCCTCTTTGCAGCCACCCTTGAAAGACGGGAATATAACGCTGTTGATTGGAACTGGCAAGATATTGAAGCAGGATAGCCAATAGTGGGGAGCAGAAGAACCAGTCACAGTTGTCCATTCATGGATAATGTTCAATTAGACTACTGCAATGCACTTTATATGGGACTGCCCTTGACGGTGAGTTGAAGACTACAGGTAGTATAAAATTCAGCAGCAAAACAGCTGACCAGAGTATCATATAAACAACATGTAACACCACTCTTAAAGGAGCTGCACTGGCTACCAATTCATTTCTGGTCTGAATTCAAGGTGCTGGTAATGATATTTAAAGGCTTAAATGGCTTGGTACCTTGATACTTGAAGCAGCACCTCTCCCTATATATAGGGAGGTGTGAAGGACAGCATCTTCTCTGTGTTCAAGACGAAGGGGGAGGACATAGAAGAGGGCTTTCTCAGGTGTGGCACCCCAATCGTGAAATTGCCTTCTCTTAGTGAGGCAACTAGCACTAACAATACTTTTGTTTGAGCACCAAGCCAAAACATGATTTTTTATGAAAGCCTCCAGGAACTAATTTGTTTCAAAGTATACATCCACATGGTTTTAAATTGTTGTAGCTTTTGAAGGAGTTTTAAGTGTTGGTATATTTAGTATTTTTTTAACTTGTTTAAGTTATTTATGCTTTTGAAACAGAAATGTTTCAAGTTGTTCATATTGTACACCACCCTCAGTTCCCATGATAAAGAGCAGAAGAGAAGGGTTTTTTTAACAAATATTGAATACATGTATACTGTCCCTTGTTCTTCTCTTAATCATGAGCTAGAATGAGTGAGGAAAGAAGATAACTTCTGTATCTCCAGAGTGATGGGCTTGTAGAGGTAGGGTCAGCAACAGCAAGGGCAGGTTGTGAAGAAAATGGATTCCCTATGACCTAGGGTCATTGGCATGGGAAGCCCTGTCTGAGGAACATTGGCTAGTGGGATGAGTGTGATCCAATAGGAGGAACTGCAATGCATCTTGCAGAATTTTTCAGGGAAACAAGCAGGAGACTGCCAGCAATGTGGTGCCTTGAAATACATGGCTGGGCCTTTGGAATCATTCTGTCCTATAGTTGTGGGGATGAAGCAAACAGAACCCAGTAGTAGACAGTAATGACTGCTTGTATGATTGGCAGGAGCAGAGTTTATTACCTCAGTTTCGACCCCCTTCCCCCCGCACACTAACTGGTATTCGTCATGGGGAAAGTACCAGAAGGAGAAGAGAGGAGACCTGCACCTCCCACTGTCACATTCCTAATGAAAAGGACATGTAGCTAGATGTGTGCATGTGCAACACGTGTGTGCAACAATGACTCTGGAGACAAGAGTTTGAATCTTCACCTGGCCATGGAAACCAACTGGGTGCTCTCAGGCAAGTCACATTTCCTCAGCCTCAGAGAAAATCAAAGGCAACATATGTTGCCAAGGAAACCTTCATGCTAGGTGTGTCTTAGGATCACTGTAAGTCAGTGTTCAAAAGGGAGAGACATGATGGCTAAAAACAACCTCCCTCTGTCAATGCACTTTGTTGTTGTGTGCCTTCAAGTCACTTCTGACTCATGGCAACCATAAGGTGAACTTACCACAGAGGTCTTTTTTGGAAAAAATTGTTCAGAGGGGATTTGCCTTTGCCTTCCTCTGAGGCTGAGAGAATGTGACTTACCCAAGATCACCCAGTATCTGAGTGGGGATTTGAATGATAACCTCCAGAAGCCTTAAATAAATCTTGAGTTAAGTCTTGTGGGTCCCCAGCAACAAATTATATTTGCAGGGGGTCCCTGGTAAAAAAAAGGTTGAGAACCACTGCTATAGACTGTCCACAACTGGCTGGAGGCCCTGAGAAACACCCATTAACTGGACATGATTTTACAGTACATTCTTCATCATCAATTGTTGAGCATGCTGACACCAGTTTAGAGGCCACAAGGGGTTCTGGGACTGAAGAAAATCAAACACTATATTCTGTCAAGCATCTGAGATATGTGCAGGAATGTGTGCTTACCTGCTGCAGAAGTGAGGAGCATCTATTCATACCTTTGACTTGCTCTTTTAGGAAGAAGAGGTTAAGATCAAAGTAATGGTGGAGACCTAAGTACATAAAAAAGATTAATCCCAAACAAAGGTGTATCTAGGGTGCGGTAGGTGGGGTATGTGCCCCAAGTGCCAATGCCAGGGAAACACAAAAAAGCCATGCATGTAAGGATGGGTGGTGGGTGTAGGGGTAAGAAGGTAGGGGTGCAACTTCCATGTTTGCCCTAAGCACTGTTTAGGCTAGATATGCCACCGACCCAAACCAGTGGATAGCAAATGGCCCAACCAATTGTCTGCATTCACTGCTTATGATGACAAGCTGCCTGTCTGAGCAATTAATAGCCAGACACCTAAATTCGCAAGAGTTATACAGTAGCGAGAGTGTTTTTGTAGCACAGTGAGGTCTAACATCTGAGCCTCAAGAATCAGCACTGGAGCTGAAAATCAAATGGAAAATATGGTTATATGAACACTACATTGTAAATCAGCAAGTCCCAAAATAAGATAACATACAATGAACCCCTGACTGTAATGCAGTTTTAGCCCTAGGCTTTCAACCACTCAGATCATCAGTGCAATTTAAAGAAGACTATGGGACAGGGTCTTTGTCCTTGCAAAGTGTTCCCTTTAGCAAATCTTTACAAATACAGAATGTGTTGATTGTTCTATAAAGCCTTGGCACTAAATCCATTATGTTTGCTGGCTTCTGGGCTCATTACTACAGAATATCAATTTCTGCCTGAAGATTCAGTGTACCAATAAGTGCAGTTGTCCCTTGTTGCTCAACTCTAAAGCAAGATCCAGGATTTCCCTTGAACCAGACTGAGGTAGAACGTAGAGGGAAATTTTCAGTATGCCTACCTTGCTGAGGTGCTGTTCATCTTGGAGAACATCTTGCTGTGATTTGGAGATGTAAGAGCAAAGGTGACTGCTTTGCTCAGGCTCTCTTTCTTCTTGTCTTTCCTATCCTGGAGACTCTTTGACACTGAGAAGTCAGCATTGTAGTGTTTGGATTATGACAGGCAGTGGAAACATTAGGCCCTTTCTGCACCATACTCCATTAGCACATTCTTCTGTTACAGTCCCAGGATTGTCATTTGCATGATGATAGCAGGTTAGAAATGCCCTCTTCCACACCCTTCCTTCTTTAGCGGATGAGTAACATTATTGCCACTGGTGTTCCTTCTGCACAACAGCATGCTTGGCCACTCCCTTTCCCTGCCTTCATCCTGTCTCACTGCCCCTGATTGGTTGGTTTTTTTTTGGAAGCCAGAGTAGTGCAGCAATGTTGTTAATGGCATGACATGCCAGTAAACTATTGCACTTTTGCACTATAATGCTTAAAAATGTCTTTAAAAAAAATAACTTTAACTCAAAGGAGAAACTTAAAATAAACAGAGAGATGATAGATTTCAAAGTTACCACACCATGGGAGTAGTTGAGAGAGAGAGACAAGCTGGACATGCCCACAACCTGCTCACTCCTGTATCCAGGAGGACAGGAAGGGCTGCCAAGTGCTATTACAGTACCGAACTGAGCTGGCTCATGGGATTGAAGCGCTAAAGGAGGGGCTTAATGGATTTATTCTGGAAATGGTATAAGGCAGTTTTGCAATGCTTGGGAATGGGATAACAGCTGGATAGTGATGACATCATGAGGTAGCATGACTCCTGGACTGGAAACAACCCGCTGCTGTTGCGGGATAGTGATATCATGCGGAAATGGCCATTAATCACACCAGAGACCCAAACAGAAGTATGTGCTCTAACTAATCTACTTGGTTGTGAGCAAGAATCTAGCAATCTAGCACTCTGTGTCATACATCACACTCCGTGCAATTCCCAAATTTGGGGCAATAAACATCCTTCAAACCACATACCCCTAAAATATTTTTCATACTCGTCTTCCAATGTATAGTATTTAACTTCCCATGTATTTTACTATTCAATCAACCCAATTATTCAGTGAGGCTCTTGTGGAAATGTTTTAAGCATGAAGGTGACCGGTCAATAAAACCATTGTCTTAGCTCTGTACAGGTCCTTGTTCCACCAGATAATGTTTTGGTAAAGAAATCAGAGCCTTTCCCACCTGCTCTTTCTAAAGAAAGAGTAGATGCATTTTAAATATATCTTTAAAAAGTTTGCCATTTTGGCATCTTAAGGTGCAAGAGCCATAAAATGAACCATAAATGAGAAACATCAAAAGTAACTTGGAAAGGATTTTTTTTAATATTAAAGTGATGAATCACAGGCCAAATTAACAAGTAAAGGAATCTACCTATAATGAAATCTTTTTTCCAACATAACACTTCATTATAAAGGGAGTTTTTCTATAATAGTAGCAAGTGTAATTACATTTTTATATATAATTAGGACATTATTATCATTTCACCATATCAAAGTTCATTATAAGACATCTCCAATGCATTTTTCATAGAGCAAAAATAAAAAGAGAACAGGGGTCCTTCAATTAGACTAGTATAAGGACATCCACAGAGACTGAAGGAAGCTGATCAAACAGCTTAGCCCAAAAGGGACCAGGTAGGCTGCTCATTGCTTTTAAGGCACAGAAAAGTTGCATTTTTACATTTCCTGCTTGGTTGTTAATTATATTTTTCACCTCACTCATCCTTTAGTCTATTCTTTGGAATAAAAGTATGTTTCAAAAGTTATAAGGAACTAAACATCAGCAGGTCACAACTCATTAGCTTCTAAAAGAGAAAATGTTGATACAGCTCATGTTCTGGGCCATTTTCATCTATTTTGAGAGAGATGAAGTTCAATTTTGTATAGGTTTACTCAGAAGTAAGTCCTACTGTGTGTAGGGGACTTACTCACAAGTAGGCATGTAGAGGATAGCCACTGAGCCTTATTAAAAATTACTCTGGTAGTTTGATCTTGATCAGAATTTTTCCTAAAATATCTATAAGAAAATCTGTGTGGTTTGTTTTTTTTAAAAAAAATAGAAGTTAAACGTTAAGCCAAATTTGCTTGGAGCAAAATCTTCTATCTGTACAATTAGATGTACATAAATGTTGGTTTATGTTGTTAGTTTTTTAAAAGTATCAATATTTCTACCAAGGTGTAAATTAACTCCCAGAACACTTTGGAAAGCAAGTTGTTACTTCATTTGTTGTTGTTTTGGTTTTACTTCCATGGAGAAGAATGAATGAATTATTCATTCACTGTCACTGAAGTAGCTGCATGTTAAGACTCTGGTCAGCTTAGTTGTATTCCTTCATTGAAACTCCAAAATTTGGACTCAGTTTCCAAACAGGAGAATGGGCAGATGTTCCTCTCAGAAGCTTGGCAATGAGGAGAGCTTTCACAGTAAATGTGCCAGCCAGAGGAATTTCTGTCTGGAGAGACTTGCTGTGGATTAAAGGGGGATTGGGAATCACCCACAAGTGTCTGGAATTCCCATTACTTGCATTTACTCATAAATAAAAATATAATGAATGGGATGGACCAAGGGAGTTTACATCTTTTATCCTTGTTGTGAAATGCAGCTGCTTTGATCTGAAGACCTGATGGCCCCAAGCTAGTAACCTGCTTTTAAAAAAATTCTTGAACAAAACTTTGGAGTTACAAAAGTGAAGAATTCTTCTTATTAAAACAGATGAACAGAAATCTCATCAGTCACCTTCTCTATGCAACTAAGAGTTTTGTTTACACCATATGATCAGGCATCAAATAAGATTTTGGGCTGACATGTTTAAAAGGGAACAATTAAGGATTTAAGTCCACATATTTTTATGGATAGAGTGAATTTCATCTTATTTACAAGACTGAATTTGACTTTAGCAAGGAGAAACTACAGCATGCTAAAATGCAGGCATTATCTCTTTGATGCTGCTAAGATTGACTTGCTGGCTGAAAGCAGTGAGAGAAGAGTTGAACTGTTAACCCCAAATGCTGGAATATTCCCAGGAACCAAGAACTCCCAAACTTGAAGAGGAGACTGTGAGAAGGTTTGATAGACAACCTGAGGAATGAGATTAAGGCAGAATTGTGGGGAGATGTGGGGCAAAGGCGAGAAAGACAAATCTGGGGCTAATATGGAAATGAGTAAGGCTAAAAATCACATGGAGAAATAAATTCAGGTTGAACCAGTGGAAGGATTAGCCATTGAAATGGATGAGATGAAGGGCTAAGAAGTTCTGGTTGGCGAAATGGGGACTAAAGCCCAAGGGGGAAATACACTGATGGTTGAATGAAACCAAGTTGATTTAATGAAAGGATTATCCTGCAGAACCAAAGGGAGTTAGAGAAAGATGAAAAAGAAAAGTATTCTGTCTCAGGTCAAATACATTAAAACAACAAGTGGGAAGGGCTTAGAAATATTACCAAAAGGTAAGGAAGGGAATCTGAGAAGACTGGGTGGAGTTCATGGATGGAATAGATGAGATGGGACAGGCAATCCAAATTTAACATGGGAAAAGTTGGATTTGGTAGATACAGGACAATGAAAACTGGATTTGATAACAATTGTGAAAATAATTTTACAATAGGAAATGTCATAGAAATATATGGACTTGGTGATGTTACATAACATGTAACAATTACAGTTTTAAGTAGTTAAATTAATCCTATGTAATTAACTCAGGAAGTAGCTTTTAGTATCAAGATTAGAAAATGCAATATCATCTATCATATAAGTTTGATATGTAACAGGATGTAATATTGATATATCAATGCTAGTTATGTTACCCTTTGAAAGAAAAGGTTTTTCTTTTTTGGTAGTTGAAAAAAAATGAAATATGGGATGGGAAGAGGAGAATTGCTGGTTATTGCCTTTGAGAGTCCAAAAACAGAGCGTCACACACTGTTTAAAGGACAATGGAAGTCACCCTTTTCTTTTTCTTTATTCTTTAATATCTACTTTTTATGCTTTAACTCCCTTTTCGTCTTTCTTCTTTTTTCTTTTCATGTATTTGTAGAATTTTAGTGTTTTTGAAAATCATCAATATGGATATTATTGAAACCTGAACTTTGGTGGGGACAATAGAATCTACAGTTTTATCACTGGAAATCAGTTAAACAGATTGACCTGAAACTTGATAGTAGTGGAGAGATGGATTGGAGAATGGTGTGTGCTGATTTTTTAGGTAGAAAGACTAAGGCCATTTCCGCACTAGCCAGTTATAGTGCTATTATTCCATTTTCAACATCCTATGGAATCCTGGGGTTTGCAGTTTAGGGAAAGGCCCCTCCCTAAACTGCAAACCCCAGGATTCCATAGGATGTTGAAAGTGGAATAATAGCACTATAACTGGCTAGTGCGGAAATGGCCTAAGATTTTTTTCTTTTAAATTGGACTTAAACATTTAACAAGTGACCTCCAGTACTTTGAATACTTCGCCTGGCTATTTTGCTGCCATAGACTCTTTTTCAGTTGGTTTTGGTGGCAGGATTCTCTGGCGGTACAGTGACTTTCAAGAAACAGTTTGTTGTATTAGGTCAGGGAAATATTTTGGTACTATAATTGCTACAAGAATTCTATAAGTACTAGTACTATGACAACTATTACAATCTCATGCCAGAGTGGTATCGGGTGTTTTTAACTTTTTTAATTAAAAATGGGATTTTTATGCAGGATTTTTATTTATAGTGAAACCTATCTCTGGAAGGTGTACAGGGAATAACAAGGAATGCTATCCTGTACTATCCCACCCCCAACAGATAGCCTAGGAAGGACTGTACTAAATATTCTTTAACATTCCTTCCAGTGATATACATTGAAAGCTGGATGCTTTGTAATGTGGTAGCTTCAGTTGTGTGATACCTTCTATTGCAAGGACTCCGTGTGTCTATTCTAACGAACAGACCAATCTGGGACTTTGGCTGAAGGTTCTGCTACTGGCAGCCACCCAGGTCTGATGGAAAATCTGTAACTAACCTCAGTATAGGATACCACATCCTATTAAATGCATATTACCTAAATCATGTGTCTGATTTTCCCTAAGTAACACATCTGAAACTGACCTGCTAACTGACCCTTAACAGCTGCAATTTCCTATCCTTTTGGATCATGAGTGAATGTGGAAAACGCTTAATAGAGCATGTTAACACCATTTTAAAATAAATTTTTGGTAACGGATCTACTGCCACAGACCAATAGTGGGGCATGAGTGGAGATGCTCATGGAAGGTTATGTCTCAGACACAAAAATAACTTGGCCGGTACTATGTACCTTTACTGAGGAGAAGGAGTGCTGTTTTACCTCATACAGCAAAAATATCATGGGCCAAGACTGCATGCCAGGATTGTGGAAGCACAATGCTTAAGGAGGGAAAGGAAAAAAAAATACTGTGATGGAGATTCATAAGATTATAAAGAGAAGGACTGAGGAGAATCCCCTCTATTATAACGGTTCAAGAGCAATGAATATGTGGGAGGAGGCTCTATAGCCTGCAGTAAATCTATTTCACCAGTGCCCTTCTTTTTCCTGGAGCTGTTTGGCTCAATCTCTCCCATACCCTTCCAAACACAATTAGAATGTAACTCCTGTTTTTCCCGGGGGGGGGGGAAGGCAGCAGGAACCAGTGTGGCATAGTGGTTTGAGTGCTGGACAAGGACTCTGGAAACCAAGGTCTGAATCCCACTGAGTGATTTTGGGCCAATCACATTGTCTCAGCCCCAGAAGAAGGCAAAGGCAAATCCCCTGAAGAAATCTAGCCAAGGTTTGCCTTAGGGTTGTTGAAAGTTGGAAATAACCTGAGGGCACAGAACAACAACAACAACAACTGCTCATTGTTCAAGATCTCTTTCTCCTTCTCCCTCATGCTTCATAAAAGACCTGTCTCTCAAGCTTCATAACATCTCTTGCTCTCTGCTATTGCTTCAGGTGTCCATTATTTGATGGTTAGTGAGGGATAGGTGGGAATACTGTGTTTCATGTTCTAGTTGACTGACTTTTCCCTTTCTGAAGTCATTGCAAAGTCTGTGTTGATTTACTGCCCAGTCTCCTTCATCTATTTGATTTGCCAGAGTTTAGTAGGTCCATCTCAGAGAGAAGTACTATAGGCAAAGTGTACAGCAAACATTCTGTGATGACTATTTAATAAATGCTGAGGGAAGCTGGAGCACATACTGTATATTTATGGGTAAAAGTCTTTTGACCACGGCACCTTCTCACTCTAAACATTTCAATTTAATCTGCTTTCAGAAGTTAAGCAGAGTCAAGTCTGATTAATAGTTGCAGGAGGGGGAGAATACCATCAGAGAATACCAGTGATCTTCAGACAGAGTGACTCTTTACCTTTCCTTTACCGGGGGCCCCTGTAAATATAATTTGTTCTAAATATAAGCCTTGGGGACCCCCAAGACTTAACTCAAGATTTAAATATTTAAATTTAGATTTAAATATTCAAATATTTATTTAAATATTTGAATATTTGTTTATTTAATTATTTATTTAAGGCTTCATGAGAACTAGAATTCAAATCCTAACGTTTGATATAATGTCTGACTTTCTTCAGTCCAGAACCTCTTGTGGCCTCTAAAACTGGTGTCAGCAGGCTCAACAGTTAATGATGAAGAATGTATTGTAAAATCATAGCCAGTTAAAAGGTGTTTCTCAGGACCTCCAGCCCGTTGTGAACAATCTATAGCAGTGATTCTTAAACTTTTCTTTACCGGACCCCCTGTAAATATAATTTGTTGCCGGTGACCCATAAGACTTAAGATTTATTTAAGGTTTCTGGAGACTATGATTCAAATCCCTACTCAGACACTGCATGACCTTGGGTAAGTTACATTCTCTCAGCCTCAGAGGAAGGCAAAGGCAAATTCCCTCTGAACAAATCTTGCCAAAAGAACGCTTGTGATATGTTGACCTTAGGGTTGCCATGAGTCAGAAGTGACTTGAAGGCACACAACAACAGAGTGCTGCTGACAAGAGGAGATTCTGTTTAGCCATCATGTCTCTCCGCTTTGAAAACTGACTTATAGTGACCCTAAGGTGAACCTAACATGTGGTTTTCCTTGGCAAGATTTGTTGTCTTTGCCTTTCTCTGAGGCTGAAGCAATGTGACTTGCCTGAGCTCACCCAGAGGGTTTCCATGGCTGAGTGGGGATTCAAATCCTGATTTCTAGAGTCATTGCCTGGGCATGTGCACATACCTGCTGCCATTTTCCTTCGTCAGGGATGGTGGTAGGTTCAGGTGCTGACACTGCTCCCTTGTTGGAATTGCTCTGCCGGCATCTGTTGGTCTCCAGCAACAGGGCTTCATGAACCCCCTGTAAGTGCTCCACAGACCCCTTGGGGTTCCTAGACCTCAAGTTAAGAACCATTGAGATAGAGCAAGGGGAAAATCCTGCCTGATGCCTTGGAAAGCTACTGTCTATCAGAGTGGATAATAGCAGTCAAGATGAATTAATGGTTTGGCTCAGTATAGGCCAGCTTCAGATGGCTGAACCCTGCCAGCTGAAGTCTAATAGCTCATCTTTCTGTAGCAACCATGAGTGATTGATGAAGCTGAAAGCCAAGCAAACGTTTGATGCTGCATGTACTTTCAACTTTTCAAGGAAGATGTTTCCTAGAATACTATGGATATTTATCCTAAACATTTGTTGAAATCAGACTACTCAGACTGTGTTACTTCTACAAAACCTTCAACCTGGGTTTTTAAGAATGAACTCCAGTCATTCCCAAAGAACTTAATTCTATGGTGTTCAGAACTAATTTAGACATTACTCAGCTATGACAAAGGTGCACTTATAACTATTCTAATGAATTTGAAAGAAGGATGAAAACATTCCTGACAGATGGCTACCTAGCCTGTGTTTATTAAGCTGCAGCAAATGTGAGTCCATCACTTTCTCAGGTACCCCATTCCACTGTTGAATAGCTCTTAATGTTTAGTTGAAATCTCTTTTCTTGTAATTTCAATTTCCTGGTCCTACCCTCTATGTCCTCTTTTTGTCTTCTATTGCTGATACCTCTTCTTTTTTTCTGGCAATGCTTGAGAAACCACTCTAATTGCATATTCTATGAATAGGGGGGCTATGAATGTTTTTAGAAACTAGAGTAAAGCAATATACAAATTCTGGGAGATATGGAAGTGGAGAAACAGATAACATGTATAAAGACTTTTAGGAATCCTGAACAATAGCTTTCTGGTTTCTAAGCACTGATTGGATATTTTCGACATACTTTCAAGATTTTTTCCCCTGAACAGTCATGAAAATATACTTTGTAGCATGGAAGGAGAGTGTTAAATTTGATTAAAAAAACAACACATCAGGGCCTACTCACTGTCAGGTGCCCTGGCGTGGCTGAGCATGCCGGCATCCCCGAGGCCACCACGGAGGCCGCCACCGCCGAGGGAGACCCGGATGCCGCGGAGGCCGCTGCCACTGCCACTGCCAGGGATCGCCTGGACGCCGCGGAGGCCGCCACCGCCACCAGGGATCGCCCGGACGCTGCGGAGGCCGCTGCTACCACCAGGGATCGCCCGGACGCCACAGAGGCTGCCGCCGACACCAACAGTCCCGATGATGGTGCTGGGGACGATCCGGTTCCCACTCCAGCGGGTGAGGCGGGCGAGGCGGGCACAGGCTTGCTGGGGGAGGCGGGTCCTGGTCCCGATCCCGGGGCTCCGCCCACCCACGGCTCTCACACAGAGGAGGCTGAGGCTGCCGCCCTGCCTCCCACGTTCCGGCAGTGGTGGCAAAACAAGGAAGCGACCCACTGATCCCAGCGGTTAATGGAAAAGCAGCTGCGGGCTAAGAGCTCCCAGCTGTGAGCCCAGCTGTGAGCCCTCAGCCGCGTGCCTGCACCGGATTGGTCACCGCCGGCCAAGGAGGCTATTTAGGGCGGGCGCTGGGCTGGGAGAGGCACGGAACAACAACCGTTGGCCTACCGTGCTCCTCCCACCTGCATCTGATTCCAGCCCTTCCTGCCAGTGACCGCGTCCAGCCTCTTGCCAGCCAAGGACCCTGTCTGCGTTCTGGGTGAAGTAACCCTCCTTTGTTTTCCGTTGAATCCTGTTGCTGTTTAAGGCATGTCTTGAGTTTAGGACAGTTTACTTTCTGTAACCCCTTGTTTGCTGGCAGCAATAAACGCTGTCACCCTCAGCTGCTTGTCCTGCGTCTGCTTGACCGCTGCCCGCCGCTGACACTCACTTTGCTTTAGCTCTGCTCTGGGCTCTTCCCTCTGCCTGCTTCAGGAATGCAACCCCTGATACCCTTCTCAAATTGGAGTTCCCACATTCCCCCAAGATTACTGCATGTCTGTAGTCATGTAGGGATGGTGGGGCGATGGGGGCATTTCGCCCCCAGGCAGCAATGTTTTTTGAGCCTCCTGGCTCCTAGCCATGCCCCTGCATGCCACAGCCACACCCCCATGCACCATGGCCACACCCTCAAGCACTGCGACCACACCTCTGTGCACCGTGGCCATGCTCCTGTGCTGTAGCCCCACTCCCCTCCCCTCCCCCCCCTCCACGCACTCCAAGCTCCGCTGCTGCATGTCTGTGTACATATCCCAGGTTCCCACTGACCTTGGTTTCTACAACATGTGGGATAGGAAAGGGAACATGTTTGGATCAGGAACAGGATTGGTACCCACCTCTCAGGCACAAAAATAACGTAGCTGCTACTATGTACCTTGACTGGAGAGAAGGGGTGCTATTTGTTGTTCATACAGCAAAAATGTCATAGACTAAGCCTGCAAGCCAGGGCTGTGGCAGCACAGATGCTAAAGAAGGGAAAATAAACTTGAATGATTACTCACCACTGAATCTGCATAATTTGCGCTAGAAATTGTGCACAGAATTGGCTGTCTGAAGTACCATAGCTATTTTCTGTTCCAAGATTCCTTTGGTGATACAGTTCATAAGATAGCCAATTTATGTACTACATGCTAAGTTTCTTTTAACCAGGACACCTAAGAAAATATTTGCACCCAAGGAAAAGGGTCACCACTTGTAACCATATAGAAAGATGCTACAAATGGAAGATGATTGATTCTATACAATCTTTCCTTGTCAAAACGTTATGTCTAATTATTAACAAATACGGAGTTGAGCTGCCAGCCATTTCTTTCTCTTTGTTTAATTATCTTTAACTCGGGTTCTCTGAACCACTGTGGTAGTGTTGTTTAGATTAAAGTAATTCATTTATACACAGATGCTTTAGAACAATGTTATGGGTACACCTAGCAACTTGCTCTCCTGACAAGTATGGAAGTTAAATTATGAAGCCAACTTGAGCTTTGAAGACATTTCTTTCTTTCTTTCTTTCTTTCTTTCTTAATCTGTATTCTCCTTTTTCATCTGCTCATCCATCCAGCGCAATCTGCATCATTATTAACCACACTATATTTTTAAAAAAGAGTCGGAAAAGTAAGACATCTGCATTACAACATTAATATATTCAAAGGTTTCTTACTTTCATCTCGCAAGCATTAACACTATGTAAGTGCAATGTACCCACAACTTTGCAGCATCAGTGAATTAACCATGGGGGTGTGGTGGGGATGATGGCAAATACTTAGTGGCAAAAAAAAAAAAAGGTAGAAAGAAAAAGAAGAAAAGGTGATCATTGCGCTGGTGGCAGTGGAGAAGATAAAAATAGTCAGAACATTATGTAAAAAGCTGGCTCTTATTGATAAATCAAGCCTTTTTTGCCTATTGCTGCCATGCACCTTGATTTCTAATTGCTAGCACAATTTCCAAGGCATTCAGGCAAGCCTCCAGCAGTGTGCTGAAGGTGTGTTTGTGCTGTTATGCCCTCTGGCTTGGCTGCCAGCCTATTCCCTTAGATCAGAGCCAGAAGGCAGACTGTTTTCGAATACCGATCACCTCACCCGGACCTAATCCTTTGAGTTCTCTTTGGCATCTATTCCTTCTGCCAGTTTCCTCTTCTGTTCCTCTCTTTTCTTCTGAAGTTGACAACAAAGACATCCTCAGGGCCCTCCTTAGATGTAAGACCACTCTTGATGTTGTTACAGTGTGTTTTTTTTTGTACCCTAAACTTGTGCTACTTTTCTATTCAGCTAGCACAATATTTGCACACCAGAAGACAAAAAAAAAGTGAGTAAGTTATAAAGAACAATGTTTCCTTTTTAATTTGCACAATTTGGTTATTGCAATGAGAGCCCTTTGTTTTTCTCCTTTTGGCATCCTCTGACATTCATCTCCATACCTGATCAAGAACCTTCAAGATATCTTTAACACATGCATGCACACGCACACATGCACATGGTTTTGTGGCTTATATACCTTAAATTGGCCTGAGCTGCCACTTTTAATTTTAAAATGATGGCTGCATGGGTTGTGGATGAATATGGAATTTCTATGAAGCACAAAACTTTTGAACGGTTCCTGTCCTCTGTGATAGTGAGTTTTAAAAGGGAAATCTCCAAAGAGCTAATTAGTAGACAAGTAGAGCTCAGACTGAACAAAGCTGAAAAGATAGCAGATAACTAAAAGGACCTGGCCATAGCTGACAAAAATCAAAGCACTGACAGAGAGCTGGAAGTAACCTTGGGCTGCTAACTGACAGGGACAATAAAAAAAAAAGCCTCTGAGAGTGGCAGAGAGTGACAGCCTCACCACAGGCTCTCTAAAGAACATGAAACCGCCACCAAAAAGGAAGAGATAATCTTCTGACTGACGACATCATAGACCTCCACTGTCCCAGTCTAATTCTGGAAAAGGTGGGCTTTGTTTATCTTACACTTGTTCATACAACGATATGAAACAAGGCAGAAAACATGTGAGAATGTGACTGTAAAGATCATTCGTGCACCATTACAGGTGTGAGGGAGAATTTTTGCTCTAGTTTGTGCTTGGTCCCAGTGTAGACGTTTGTAACGTCCCTTCCTGGTATTCCTGGTTCTTTCTCAACAAGTAGCATTAATGTTCAGCACTTAGGCAGGAAGGTAATGCAGAGAGGAATTCTTGGTGTCCTCTCCATGTATGATGGAACTGCTGTGCTGGAAATTTGAGCAATAACAAAGTTAAGGCCATTTTGGATATGTGTGTCCGTGCCTTCAAGTAATCTGTCAATTTATGGCAATCCCATGAATTTCATAGGGGGCAAAGAATAATCTGAGGCAAAGAATAATCAGAGGTGTCATGCTCCAGTCCCAGGACTCAGGTATAAACACAGACAAGATCTTCTTGAATAGTTGCAACACAGAGAAACAAACAGGACAATACCCACTGCAGCCAATGTAGGGAGACCCCACAAGACTCAGAGCGTTTATATAGAGAAGACACATTAATTGGGCAAACAGCAGGGAAAGGCTGTTGGTCCATAAATACAGGGGAGGGGATAGGGAGAAATCTGATGCAGACAACTGGTGTCACCAGTGGAAGCAACACGGCCTATGTTTGGATCCCTGATTGTGTTCCTGGAAACCCTGACCCTTGCCCTGTGTGCCGACTTCACTGCTGGATATTCCTTTGGATTGTCACTCAGAATTTAATATTGATTTGGACTGCTGAAACAACAAATGGCAATTGGCTAATAAACTGTTGTAAACAGTTGTCCGTGGCTGCTGCTAAAGACTATTGGAGAGCTGTGAAGCTTGGCTGGCTGCCAGCACAGGACTAGAGGTGCTTTTGCCAGTTCCTTCCTCTGAAATATAGCCTACAGCCCCTGGTATTCATTGGTGGTCTCCCATCCAAGTACTAACCAGAGCTGATCCTGCTTAGCTTTGAAGATCAGTCAGGATCTAGCATCTTTAGGGTACTTAGTCCATTTTGGATATCTTTCAAGTCCAATGTATTTCTCTCCAGGTGGCATTTGGAAGCTGAAGAGAAGCCATGGTTTAGGTTCTGTTTCTCCATTTGGTCCAAATGTTCAGTTAGATTTTGAGAGGATTGTGTCATACACCTCTCACTTAGACCTAGGTTATGCATTCCAACTTTTAGATTTTTGCAGTTGGCGGAATTCTTTTCACTCCTGCAGCCCATCCTTCCCCAGCAGAAAAAAAAATTAGGAAGGCAATGGAAGATTAATCTTGTGACACTTTGAGGACTAACTGATTTTATCTTAGCGTGAGTTCTTCATCAATTGCAATGCATTTCCTTAGATGCACTGATGAAGAGTCATTGAATTGTGCCTCCTTCCTCACATATTGACATATATGTCTACACCCAGGGGAGAGGCTTTTCTGGAATACAGAATTATAAAATGGGACTGCAAGGGCTGTCTAGTCTAGCCCTCTGCCATACAGGAATATACAGCTAAAGCACTAATGAACAATCACAATCCAATTCCTGTTTAAGGACCCCCAAAGGACAGTTCACTCTTCCCTCATGAGGCAGTCCATCCCACTGCTTAACAATTCTTTCCATCAAGAAGTTCATCCTCATATTTAGCTGGAATCCTTTTCTTACAACTGAATCCATTGTCATAGTCTCTGGAGCAGCAAAAATCAAGCTTGCTCCATCTTCTACATGTCATCATTTCAAATAATTAAAGATGACTATCATATCTCAGTTATATCTTTTCCAAGTTAAATATATCCAATTCCCTAAGCTGTTCCTCATAAGGCTTGGTTTCCAGATGTTTTACTGTCTTGGTTGTCCTTCCCTGGACATATTCCAGCTTATCAATATCCTTCTTGTACTGTGATGCTCAGAACTTGACATAGTATTCCAGGTGAGTCTGACTAAAATGGAATAAAGTGGTAAAAATTGCATTAGCTGTTTTGACCATCGTGTCATACTGTTGTCTTATTGTTTAGCTTGTGGCCCACTGAGACCTTTAGATACTTTTCACATAACATGATCACTCAATGGTTGTGACTACTCTGTTTGGACATTTATGATCCAGTGGATCCTCTACTTTGGTTATTCTTTTCTACAGCCATATTTTAGTGACGTCTTTGTACTCTCTTCTCATTACAATAATTGAGATCTTGAATAGTTTGGACTAAACCAGATACTGTTATTTTTCCACACTTGGAGTGAATTCAACATGGACATAGAAAATTATGCATGAGATTCCATTTACAATACAATCTACATTAACATTCAAAATCCATATGAGAGATACTCCTGTGGCACTTTTGTTTGAATTAAATGTATTACTCACCCTGAGGCTTTGAGGTCAAACAGGACATGAATTAAAAAATAAACACTCCAACTTAGTAATGAGTCATCACATGAAGATCTTTGAAACTATAATTTTCATTAGGTTGGATACAATACATTCGCTATTTATCATGTATCTTCTCACGGAGCCACAAGAGTATGGAGTTAGGAAAATACAATGTGTAAGGTATTAATGTTTCGTATATATCTTTTTCTGTAATAAAAAATAGAAACAACTTGCTTAGAATGGTAATAAAGAATAGAAAGTCCTTGCTACTCTTCTGTTTCTTGAAAGTAAAGTGGGGCCACTATCCAAACAAATTATGAAGTTGTTTTCTTATTTCAGTATGTAAAAATGAAGGATGGTATGGAAAAAGTGATAGGAGAATTTTCCCCCTTCTCTTACAATACTGGAACCTGGGATCATTCGATGAATCTGAGTAATGGGAAATTCAGGACAGATAAAAGGAAATTCTTATTCACAGCACACATAGTTACACTATGGAAATCATTAACACAAGAGGTAATGATAGCCATTAACTAGCATGACTTCAAAAGGAGATTGAATAAATTCATGGAGGATAAGGCTATCAATGGCTACAAGTCATTATGGCTATGTATTAGCCCAGTATCAGTGGAAATACTGACTGCTGGGGAAACATATGTGGGAAGATGCTATTGTGGGACTTCCACCAGCATCTGGTTGGTTATTATGCAGACAAAATGCTGAACTGGGGAGGCTTTTGATCAGATCCAGTGAAGTCTGGGGGCTGTGACGTCAATGGATCAGTGGATCTATTCTGTGTTTTAGTCCAAACTTTAAAAGAACTATCCAGGCTGTTGAATCTATGAGGCAATGGGGTTCAGTACTTTGGATTACTTCTTTACATCTTAGAATAAAATTCAGAGGGGATTTGTTGCCTCATTACCAAGGGAGTCACTGGTCTTATCCAGCAGTTCTCATCTTATGTTATTGCATTTTGTGAATTGACAACTCTGAGAAGACCATATATAGTCACTCAGTCATACTCACTCGTACACACACATGTGGGGGAAGGAGGGAAAGGGAGAGAGATTTCTATATAGGATCATACACACACACACACACACACACACACACACACACACGTATTCACTGGTGTGTGTGTGGGGGGGGTGTATTTTTGCACAAATAAAGGAAAGCCTTGGAAAGCAAACTTTTAGGTCCTTCAATGTATTACTAATTTTTTAAAAAAATTTCTTTCACTCATTCATTTATTCATTCATTTTTTTAAATTTTTTTAATTTCTTTTTTTTTGGAGAGGAGGAGTTATAAGACCTGAAATGGACAAGACAGCAAAATAGCCAGAAACAATTGTGTTTTTGCTTTTAAATACCCATTGACAAATTCATGGATCCCATAACATCTCAGAATCAAGTTCATGAGAATCTAATAATTGTTGTCAAGGGAGATTTCTCCACTATCAAGGTGTTTTTTTGTTTTGTTTTGTTTTGTTTTTTGAAGGGTGATTCCCTGTCCAGCCTTTGCAACTTGAGAACCATGCCTGATGTCATTGATTTCCTTTGCAGCAAGTGAGCAGATGATAATTGGTAAGTTTTTACTCCAAGCTTCTATTTTGTTGTTGATGACAATGACTGACCCAAATTAACACTGCTTGTGCAAGCTAGGATGCCACCAGGATGGCTTTCAAGGCAGTACTTGAGGCACTGAAGGAGTTCCTCAGAAGCAGTTCAGTTCAATTTGCCTGTCATCTGATCCTTGGAGAATTATTCCACACCACAAGTAATGCTGTCTCCTGAGTTAATGAGGCAGCCGTAGCAGCTGCCTAGGGAAGCTCAGCCAAAACAGCCTTTCCCTTCATGAAGGAAAAAAAATAGTGGTCTTGCTGATTCTAAGGAGTTTGCCTGCCCACTTGGATGTAATGAGCTGTGCGAAAGGCAAGTAATAGAGGTGGAAAAGTAGCTCCTCTTTGCCAACTGTAGGAAAGTAACAGTTCTGAAAGCTCTTCCTTCTTCTTGGGCTGTATGCTCAGACAGATAATGACTTCCAGCACAACCCTATACTTGGCTACTCAGAAGGTAGTCCCCATTTGGAGAATATCCTTCATGGAGCACCCTCTCAAACAGAGCAAAGTGAAGGTAGAAAAATCTGTCAAGATTTATTCTTCTACTTGAGTCCCTGCAGCAGAAAGCAGAACAGGAAAAGGCATGCACCTTGAACCTGCCTTTCCTAAAGCTTTTTCATAATTCTCACTAACTGGCTTTAAGTGACAGCTTTCTCTTGTCCTTCTATGGGTGAAGGACGGAGGCAAGGAGATAAGAGAAGGAAGAAGCTCTGAAGAAAATATTCTTTTCCCTCTCTGCCTCCTGAAGTTTGAAGGAGAGGAATGTACCATTCAGCAGGCTTGGGAGTTCAGGATTTTCATTCCATCAGAAGGTAGCAGTGTGTATCATCCACCACAGCTGGCTTGTGTGAGAGAGAAAGAGACTGAGAATGAGAAAGAAAGAGATGGAATGGCCTAACAATAATGGCTGGTCTTTTGTTCCAGCTAGGAGGCAGGAGGATGGCCACAAGTCAGTGGAGTGGTAAATACTGGTTTTAGTCCAGCCTTCAAAAAAACTGTCCACGTCCTGAACCATATTCCCACAATATGTTTCAATAGCACCTTAAAGTATAGGCTAGACAGCCAGTGTGATGTGGTGGTTTGAGCACTGGACTGCAACCCAGAAGACCAGGATTCAATTCCCCACTCGCCATGGAAACCCACTGAGTGACTTTGGGCATGTCACATACTCTCAGCCCCAGAAAACCATGTGATAGGTTTGTCTTAGAGTTGCCATAAGTTGGAAATGAGTTGAAGGCACACAACAATAACAACAACAACCTGGAGAGGACTGATTGCTCTTCTACTAGGTCTAAGTCCTAGTAGCTGCACAAGCAGGGTGCATACATGCTACTATGTGCTAGTGTAGACAATATGGAATTAGATGGACCAATGTCCTAACTCGTTATAAGGCAACTTCCTCTGTTGGTAGAAAGTTAAGTTGCACAGGTCAACTCTCTGGCGAAGCAGAAAAATACCTTGCCTACAAGAAGGAAAGAGAAATCCTACATCCAGTTTCAATAAAGGCTGTTTCTTATCAGTGTCAAGAAAAAATCCATCAGCAGTAGGTGCTCTGTATCTTGACAAATCCAAAGGGTTAGTTGTATTTAGTTGTTTTTGTATTTCATTTTGTCTTTGCCATATGATGGAAAAAGAATAGTGTTCTACTTTGTTCTTTTTTTGGCTCTTTTGGGAGAGTTCAGCTGAAGACAGATAGCCTCAGCATCTCAGACTCACGTGAGGCTAATGTTAATTAGCACTTCTCCTGTGTGGTTTGTTCACAGTCACAAGTAACAAGATGCAATTTGAAATGCTGGATAACTAGGAAATTTTGAGGTTACTTTTGCAGAGTTACCTTCAGCAATGCTGCCCATGTAAATATTCTATCAAGTCTGGGCATTAGCCAGCACTGTGAATTTTTCCTCCCATGCTTGTCAGTGTAACAACTTGTAGCGATGTTGGCCAGAGAAATGCACAGGATATCGGTTGCTTCCAATAATGACTATCTTGGGCTTTTGTGAGGGAGAGAATTAGTTACTGAATTTAAAGTCAACTCTTGGATGGAAAAAGAAGTGGAATGTGACTTCTGGTATTTCACAGATCTTTTTGCATAACCACACATTGGTCACAGTAACTGGGTTCATCAGGCATTAAGCCAATTATCCTAAGCAGTTATCCAGGGGTTTTTTTTCCTCTCAGCTTTCTTCTGTCAACACTGAGAATGAAATGCAGGAGATCAATCTCTGTAGTTTTGTGTAGTTATGCATGCCATTCACTCACTATGTTGATATTTGTTCCTTTGATATCAGAGGAAGCTGGTGGCTTGAATATCAGCAGGGGAGTGAACCTGCTCTGGAGTTTAATCTGAACTTTAAATGAGCTACCCAAGTTTCTAACCTTGTGTGGGAAATGGGATCCAGCACCTACAACCCAGAACATTTTCACCATCTTACTGGCATTGAGGCCCCCAGTTGCCCTTCTCTGCCATGCAGTACCCTGTGCTTTTGGCCAAGGAGAAAGGGGACTCTGGTTCATTCAGTATCTCTCCCTGAGGTTCCCTCATTGCAGCCACTTTCATTCTGGCTCCCTCCAAATACCCTGGACTTCAACTGTCCTCCTTCTCCTCCTTCTCCAACACAGCTATTGCACATGCTGGCTGGGGATGATAGGGTTTGTAGTTCAATAAAACTGGGAGAATTTGGATAAAGTAGGCAGTGTACTGCCTGTGGAGCCAAAGTTGATGACTGTAATCAAATGACAGAGTACAATACCTGAGCATTCACTCTATTGGCTGGGAAACAATCTGTAGTTTTCAAGCATTGCTTTCCAAACTGGCACCTTCAGTCCTCTGCAGTACAGTTGATGTTGGCCCTAATTATTTTGCTGTTTGAAGGGGAAATCAAATGGCCACATCTTCAACTGAGGCAAGACTAGTTGCCTCATTTAGACACAAATCTCACCCTTCATCTACCCCTCTTCTTATGTATATGGTGCAAAGTAAGCTGCTTCATTCTGTTACAAGCATTCTAATAGACCCTGGAAAAATTACTTTTTGGACTACAGTTCCTAGAATCATCCAGTCAATGTGGCCCCCCTGGCCATGTTTGTTAAGAGATTCTGGCATCTGTCATTCAAAAAAATAATTTCTTCAAGTTTTATCATGCTAGCATCATAACTTTCCAATAATTTTCATTGTGTGGCCTCCTCAGAAGCAAAAGTAAGATTTCTTTTGCTCCCAGTTTTGCACTGATTTACCGGACAATTCAACTTGACTTGGCAGCAATATGAGTTTGTGTTTCCCCATGGCTAAAATATTGTGCAGCTATACTTGGTATTTTATCTGCTCTGTCACATCTGCTCTTGAGAAAGGTGTTTTATCTCATTGAGATTTCAGTCCATGACCTCAAGTCCTTGAAGTCCTTGAGGGACCTAGCACACATTTCAGCTCTGAACTTTGCAAGTATATTTGTGTCAGGGGCAAAATAAGAAGACCTTCCTCATGATTAACTGAGTTGCCCATTATATGAGAAAGTTCAGAAGCTAAAACTATATCTTTTATTGGCAAACTGGGAAACCTTGACAACAATTTAGAAAACTAAGTGTCTGCTGGAAGGTTATGTGGACAGTATTACTACAGTATTATATGTGGTACAAGCACCTAAAATAAGGGTGAAATTTTGTTGATAGGTGATAATTTTGCAATATTTGTGCTCTGATGTTAGCAAACTGGTGGTACATTTATATCAAGTACTGATATCAAGTTAGATTTTTACTTATTTCAAGTTAGGCACATTTGATAGTAGCAACGAAAGCTAAGGAGCTGTACTGATGTCATGTCCTGTTCTATAGCATTCCAGTTTTCATTGTATATTCCTGTTCTGTAGCATTTCAGTTTCCTGTTTGCTAGTACAAACAGGAAGAGGACAACACTATCAAAATTAAACAAACAAAATTAAATAAATATATGTACAAATATTATCCGAAATAACAATTTACAGAGGTCTGTAAAATGCAAGTTGGGCAAACTCCAAGTATAATGATTACAGCAACAATATACTAAGTTGGTCCTGAATAGGGAAGATGTATAGGAGACACCATCTAACACTCATCATACCCTACCCTGTCTCTTCACAGTCCTACTCCACTTAACAACTTTGTGCAGTGCAGTTCTGCGTAGCCTAAAGGAACTGATCTAGGGTGTTCAGTCCACCACAAGATCTCCAGTTCAGCTTGAAATACCTTAAGGTCAGGGAAACACAATAGTTCATAGACCAGCATGAAGCCTATTCCACTCAGTTCTCAGTATTTTTATGTACAGTACAGTTTATGGGACTTGGTCAAAATGGAAGTTCATGTCACATTCTTGTGGAGTACTGCATTTACTAGGTCAGCGTATTGATGCTTTTCCAAAGTATCTGTGAGAGTGCCTTAGGGCCCAACTAGACAAGATGCCATATACACAGTTAGCTGTTGCATTTTGGAAAATAAGCTGCAGGGGTAAACGAGAGGTGATACGAATCAAGAATGAAGCAGGAGGGCAAAGGACCAAAGCCCCTCTGCACCCATACAAGCACCCCAATCCATTCTCCTGTGCCTACAATTTACTTTTCAAAAATTTTCCATACAATTGCTAATTGTGTGAATGGAGACTCATCAGCTTTGGCCCTGAGTCCCAGAAGTGCTCATGTATAACTGAGGTTAGACCTTGTGAGCTCGAGGCTGCATTTCTAATATTGTGCACTTAGCCTATACAGTGACTTAGAAATGACTTTTTTTTCCCTGAGAACTTGAGTTCTTTTTTTCCTGAGGGAGGAAAAAAAAAGACAGCATCTCAGTTTGTGTAATGAATTTTTATTTTGTATGTGCTCGTGGAGTCTGATAAGCATATTTTATAAATCAAAAAGTGAGACATACAATTGTGTATAGTGCAGTCAAAGAGAATGTGTTATGAAAGCATACACTTAACGGTATCTAATTCAAAGACCAAAATCCCACAGCTTACCACAGGAAATATGAAATGAAAGGGGTAATGCTAAACCAGACACATTTAAAAGTCCAGCACTTTCCCCCTTGTCCCTGAAAAAAGTGTTTATTGCAGCAAAATTTCAAGGTAAAAATAATGGGCTAAATTTATCCTTGGTGGTGCTGCCAATGAGGTGCCACTAGAAAAGAATTTGACCCATATTTGCCTGCAATCAATATTTCTTTGTCACAGCATCTCTGATCTGAAAGCACAATTCTTATATGCCACTGAGTTAAAAACAGGCTAGACTCATGTTTATCAGTCTAGCTCCCCAGTTTTCTAGAAACCTTTGACAATCAGAAACAAAATAAAAATCCTTCCCAGGAGATCTGGCCCTACCATTGAACAAAATGATACCCCAGGGTAATAGCAGTAGTAGAAGTCACTCCAGTTGTTCCTTCAAAACTCTCTCCTTCTTTATAATAAATATATAAAGAAAAAAAAACCCTCTCTCCTTCTGCATGGCTATAGAAGTCATCCTGCATGCATAAATTTAGCAAAGAGGGCTGTGGAGGCATGTGTGCATAAACTCATTACATATACAGTATGTATCTATGGCCCTACTTCATATTTTGGAGTTTGGGAAGTCCATATCATCAGTGCTATAGGAAGAGGTGGCAGAATGGTATGGATTATACATGGCTTGGAAAAGTTACTCTGAGGGCTGTAACTCCCAGAATCCAGCAGCCATGCTGGCTGGGAGATTCTGGAAATTGTAGTCCATAAACTAACTTTACTAAACTCTTGGATTTTGTTTGCTCCATCTACTGATATGAAATAAAACATCACTTTACAATCCCATGCATGTTCAGGGGTTGTTATTGTTGTTGCTGTTGTGTGCCTTCAAGTCAATTCTGACTTATGGCAAACCTAAGGCAAACCTATCACAGAGTTTCTTGACAGAATTTGTTCAGAGGGAATTTGCCCTTGCCTTCCTCTGCGGCTGAGAGAGTGTGACTTGTCCAAGGTCAGCCAGTCAGTTTCCACAGCTGAGCAGGGTTTCAAACCCTAGCGTCGCAGTCTCCTAGTCTAACATTCAAACTACTACACCTTGCTGTCAGGGTTACTATTTGTCTCAAGTGGGTGCAATTTGCCACATTGCTGCAGGCCACAAAACATCTTAGGTCATTTCCGCACGGCGTCACTGTCCCATGAAGAGGATGCATTGTCAGCAGTCTGTGAGTTGTGCTACCACACGGTGTCATTGAGGTGCCACAGCCAGCACAGCATCACCTATCGCAATAATGGGATATTCGCTTAATGGTGACACTCCCATCACTGCCAGCCATGTGGAAGGGGTAGAAGCATGATGTAGGCATTTTATTCTCTAGAGCAGCATGGGAAAGAGGCTGGCTGCGCTGTGGAACGAAAGCGCATGTCGCTCATGCTTCCTTCCACAGGCAGCCAGCTGTGTGCGGAGGAGAGGGTTCATGTCGCACTTCCATCCTGGCAAAGGCAGGACCACAACGAAAACTGGTAAGTTGCAGAAATTGCCTTAGACTACACTTTTTCTCAAAAACTTTCTGTCTCAAAAAGCTGCAGTCTAATAAAAATGTACAAACATGCATAGAAAAATCAAAATCAATGGATTTAAATATGTTAACTCTATTGGATTGCTGTCAATATCCAAATTGCATCGAAATTGCACCAAAAAAAAGAAAAGAAAAGAAAGACTTTAGCCAACAAGCAGATAACTTCACATACACTCTCATAATTTAATGTAAGAGTGGGGAAATTTATGGCATAATGAAAGCTGTATTCAACTCCTTAGAACCCACCAGTGGCTGTATGGCTGTTGATAGCTACTATATAATGCAGTCCTTGTTGTTGTTTGCCATCATATTGGCTTCAGCTTATGGCAACCCTAGAATAAGAGATCTCCAAGAGGCCCAGTCATTGAGAGCCCTGCTCAGGTCTTGCAGACTCTGGGCAGTGGATTCTTTTATTGAATCAATCCATCTAGAATGCAGTCTTTCTCTTTTCTTCCTACCTTTACCAAGTATTACCATCTTTTCTAAGGAGTCGTATCATCTCAGGATATATGCAAAGTATGGCAGTTTTGTTATTTTAGCCTTTAGTGACAGTTTGTGCTTGATTTTTTTTGTTTCCTAACCCCATTGATTTTTTTTTTTTTGCAATCTATACTACTGAAGAATTCTTCTCCACACTTCATTTCTTTTTTATTAAAAAACTTTAAAAATATTAAAAACTAATAACAAATAATGTATAGATTACACTACATTGAAAAAACAACCATGTAATTTATATAGTGTAACATGCTACATGTTATTTATGTGCTTTCAAATTGCCTGTTGACTTATGGGGATCCCATGAATTTCATAGGGTTTTCTTAGGCAAGGAATACCCAGAGATGGTTTTGCCAGTTCTTTCCCCTGAAATGTAACCCACAGCACCTGGTATTCATTGGTGGTCTCCCATTCCAGTATTAATCAGGACTGACCCTGCTTGGCTCCCAAGCTCAGACAGGATCAGGTGTCTTGGGTAGTATATAGAAAAATGTAAGTCAGATCTGCTGTGCTGTTGATAAGAGTATTGTTTTTATGAGTGGTTGCTTAAGTGTCTAACTTGCAGTGCAGTCTTATGATCCTTGGAAGAGTATTCTAGGGAATGTGGAACAGATTGAAACAATTTCTCTATGGAGAGCCTGTTTTGGGACAAAGGAAACTCTAACATCAGAGCAATCCCTGGGGATGTTTGTGCAGTCTTTACTTGTCTGACATCAGAGATGAGGGAAAACGGGTTGTTCATTTGGCACTCTGGGCATACCAGGTTAGGGAAGAAGAAGATCCAAAGCCCTTTAATCCACTGGCATGTTCCCAACACAGCAGGACCATTCTCACAGGTTCTGATGTTAAAGCACTCTTAGATGAAGGGTAGGATTGCCCTGCTGGGGAGACACTGTCTTTTATATAATGTTAGTCAATGCTAGGGTTGTGTGGTGCTTTAAACATTGGACTACGACTCAGGAGACCAGAGTTGGAATCCACACTTGGCCATGGAATCCCAACTTGTCATGGAAATCCACTAAATGACCTTGGAGTACTCAAACTCTCCCAGCTTCAGAGGAAGGCAAAGAGAAACCTCCCTTTGAACAAATCTTGCTAAGAAAACTTCATGATAGGGTTGCCTTAGGGTTGTCATAAGTCAGAAACAACTTGAAGGCACAGAACTACAACAACAGTGTTCTGATGGTTATGTGAAGCTATGTTTAGCTGAAGTCATACGCTGAAATAAATAAAAGAGGTAAGAGATAAATTCACACAACTAGTTAGAAGCATTACCTCTGTTTTCAGAGTCTGAATACTAGAGCTTAACAAGAATAGATAGGCACCACCATCATGTATCCAGCTTGTTACCAGGATGGGTGACACCTGGCTTGAAAGCAGTTCCTGTGAAAAGATTCTAGGGGTCTTAAAAGACCACAAGCTATACTTGAGTCAACAGTGTGATGTGGCAGCCAAAAAAGCTAATGTAATTCTGGGCTGCATCAACAGGAGTATATGGTGTCCAGATTGAAGGAAATAGTGCCATTTTATTTTGCTTTGATCAGATCTTGCCTGGAATACTTTGTCCAGTTACAGGCCCCACAGTTCAAGAAGAATGCAGACAAACTGGAATGTGTCCAGAGAAGGGTGACCAAGATTATCAATGTGGCATGTCTCTATTAAGTTACAACATGATCAAAAGCCTGGAAACCAAGCCTTAGGACGAATGGATGTGGGAGCTAGGTATGATTAAGTTGGAGCAGAGGAGACCAAAAGGTGACATGATAGCTATCTTTACATATATAAAGGGACGCCATGTAGAAGATGAATCAGGCTCATTTACTGCTGCTTCAGAGACTAGAATACAAACCAATAGATTCATGTGATAAGAAAAGAGATTCCATCTGAAGATTAGGAAGAACATCTTTCCTGTAAGAATTGTTTAACATTGGAATGGACTTCATCAGAGGAATGGACTCTTCTTTGAAAATCTTTAAACAGAAGTGGGCATCTTTCAGGACTGCTTTAGTTGTGTGTTCCTGTGTGGGAGGGATTAACTGGATGGCCCTCATGATTCTTTCCAGCTTTTAAGCTTCTATTATTGTCTGGTCACTGTCCTGAGTCCTAAGGTAGACTGACCATTTGAATGACCAGGCATGATGGCTCTTATCTGTTGAGTTATTGTTTTTATCTTGACTGATCCTTCTATGAGGCATATAGATAACCCAGGAAGGAGGTTTGCAGAAACATTTTTATGTATATAGAAAAAGCAAGAGGTGTTAAGGAGCCATCTCTCAATTTTACTGTACCTGTTCCTTGCCTCTTGCCATTGCTACAAATGGTTTATTTAAAAACACATTAGACTGCCAGTGACAGCCACCAACAGCTAAGCCTAGTCGACATGCAGTGCACCCCTATTGCTAATGAGGTGAAATCCAATTTCTATCAATCCTCTGAACACTCAGAAACCTTTCCTTCCCATATTGCTATAAAAATAAAAGCCAGTAAGATGTGTCACACGGTACTTTCCCACAGACGGGTAAACCAAAAATATCAGTGATTCAAGAGATACTTTGAGAAATGTGTGGACTGAGCAATAATAAATGGGTACATTTTCATCTCCTCCTTCCAAAGGAGGAAAGTATTGCTATTTTAACAGCCATCTTGAATTTATTGCCGCTGGAATAGTCAGGTAGTGGTGAATAAGTTATTAAAGTGGGTGCAGGGGAGCTATGTACAATGCATCTACAAAAAAAAAAAAAAAGTGTTCTAGCTTTTTTTTTTGAGCTAAGTCTTTTATTTATTTTTGTCTCTGCTTTCCATCTTCATTGATAATTAGATGAGGCAAACCTAAGTCTTTGTTGTGCTACATGAGAAATATAACAGTTGTACTACAGTCCAATATAAAACTGAATAGATTAGCAATTCGCTAGTCTCAACAAATTATCCTACAATAAAAAAGAGTTGGATTGATTAAGATAGGGCTAATAGTAAAGAACTGTTTTCATGCTGAGAATGTGAGGCAAGTTTCACACTCTCCCAAGAATGCATCACACTCCAGTGTGAAAACAGAACCTAAAAAGAGGCCCTATAGGTAAAACCAAGATTTCACAACTTGCAGGAGTGCCCCCTCCTGTGTATACCTGCTTGAACATTGAAATCTGTCAAAAAGGCCCTCTTCTGTGTCAATGATTGGAAAGAATACATTATGTGGAGACATGGAAGATGGCCTTTTTTGTTGTTGTTGTGTGGCAACCTGGTTCTAGATTGCCCTTTTCCTGAATCCAATTGATACCAATTGGCATCAATATTGGCCTTCATTTGGTATGAAGTTAAAAGTTGTGCTGTTGCCCTGGGTCTATTGTAAATCTAACAAAACAAGAAGACATTGCAGTTAGTATGTTGATACAAAGCAGGCAGTAACCACTGGATAGTTGAAATCAACTGCTATGAAGAGTTGCTGTATATTCCTATGGGAAGCATGGCATTTGAAGACAAAGCCCCTGGGCAGAACTTCCAACTACTGATTTCAAAATGTTCGTACCAAGACAGAGTGTGGAGGAGATAAGGAAGTAACTCACATAGAGAAGCAGGAGTGAGAAAAATATTCAAAGTTCCAGTTGTGTTGCTCTGCAATGACAATGAACTCAGACACTGAGGGCCTGGGAAATGAGGAAGAACGGGAGCAGGAGCCATGCCCAGAGAAAGTGCCAGGAAAGCCTGACTCATATGTGGAATTACTATCAGCATCTACTTCACCAGAGGAATACCCACACACACACACCATGTCCAGCTCTTAGGACAACTCCTCCTTAGAACCCTCCATGCTGCAGGAAGGTTCTTGGCTATTAGCAGCTGGAAGTTTCCCAGACCCTCTGGGGCCAATACCTGAGAAATGAGGCATGTGCCTTTTAAATTACAACTTTTCTTCTTGGACAAAAATGCAAAGCTAGAGAGAAATCTTTGGGTGCAGGACTGTTGGCTGCAATTAAAGCCTTTGTTTACTAAAACAATGTTCTTCATTTGCTGCTTTAAGATGCTTAGAGCACATCTTCTGTGAGCTGCCCAACTGGAAGCTTTCTGTATTCATTCATTCATTCATTCATTCATTCATTCATTCATTCATTCATTTGTTCGTTCGTTCATATGCAGGGTCCTACCCTGGACCAAGAAAGTCATTGAAAGTGCAATAGTATGGAGGAAGGGGTATACAAACACAACTTAATTGCATGCGACTCTTGGCCTAATCTCATGCACCATTTGGCCAAATTTCAGAAGACCTTTGGAAACGATTACTTCAAACTTCAATCAAGAGTGATTTCCCTTTCTCACTGGTAGCTTGTTGTGTGGTTAAAAATAAAAGTGGTTTTACATGTAGGAGACAAGAAGAATGTGGTTATAGCATTGCTCTTTTTAGCCCCATCCAATTCTGCACAGATAGTTCATGAGCAGAGCAGGACTTGTTCCATTTCCAAGTTCATTTCCAACAGTTGCTTTCGAGCTTGAAAACTCTTCATGCCTCAAGATCAGGAAACCTGAAATATCCACCTTTTTCTATACATGGCCATCCATATTGTAACATTTTCAGATGAGGTTCCAATCTGAATTCATCTGCCATTTCAGGTTCATCATTTGGCTACTGGAGATAGTGCCTTTTCACTGGTGGCACACTATCTTTCAAACATTAATCTCAGGAAGGCCCATCTAGCTGGTTTCTATGGAAGTGTCATTTGAGTCCCAGGAAAAGAGCACCTTATATTGCCAGACTTTTAAAATCTGGTTTCTTTTTTTAAAAATGGTTGTTTTATGTTGCTTTTATTTAGAATATCTACTTTGTATATTTTTACATTATTTTGTCTTGGACATTTGTAAGTCACAGTGAAAGGCAGAATACATGAAGCACCAATATTAATAATTTTTTTTAAAAACTTAAAAAACTTAAATACGCAGTCTACACTTAACTCTCTACAGCAGATCTGCAGAGGATCAACTGGAACAGTACCACTGATGGGCCAAGAAGTAGTTGGTTTTGTTTTGATTTGCATTTCCTCCAACATTATTCTAAAGAAAATTAGGTATAAGCAGTGAGGGTTGGCTCAGGAAATTTTGCTGCATGAAACAGAATAGTAAATGGTGGCTTCTTTATTAGTCAAGGTTCACAGCACTCAAAGCCAATCAACTTACTTTGGCACATGAAGCAGAAAATCCTACAGGCACCTCTCCCTGCTTACCTGGTTTTTGTTGTTGTTGTTGTTGTTACGCTACACTGGCTCTCTATCTGGTGGTAAATAAGAACAATTTTCCACCCAGATTGTGACACCAAAATTCTGTTGCCTGAGGCAGCAGCCTCTTCTGCCCAATGGTTAAGCTGGCCCGGTGTAGGATAGCTGGCATGTAAGAATTTACAGAGGGAGAGCCATTCTACTCTGTTGCAGCAAGAACAACAAAATCCTTTTTTACAACCTTAGAGGATGCCAAGTAAACTTTCAAGGACATCTGTCCATTTCATCAGATGTCAAAATGAAGTGAAGGGGCAGAAGTTCACAGAAGCTCATCCTTAAAACTCATTGTCTTTAAGGTGTCCCAAGATTCTTTGTTATTTTGATCTGTTGGTTTATCAAATGACTCAACAACTGACCAGATGACCTATTGTAGTCTTATATTCCTGTTCAGCTGACCTATGGAAACGTTGTGTATGTATCCTTTGTGTATAACCAGGAGATTAGAGGTGTAAAGAGGAGGAATTTTTGTCAGACAACTATCTTCAGCCAGGAAAGAATTTTAACCCTGTTTGCTGGATTTAAACCTAAGTAAACAAACATGTTGTTGTTCCTGTGTAGATTGTATAGCAGCACCTGGATGAGAGGAACCTATATAATACTTATATCTCACTTCTTTCTTGTCTCACTACAAGGGCTAGAAGCAAAACACTGGTACTGTAACCTGGTTCCCATTCTGAAGCCAAATGCCACTGCTACATGCTTGCTGAGGAGGAAGATGAGTACAGAGAAATCCAGGACAAACTTGGATATTGATGCAGTTTGTGTTATTCAGGTAGCATACTTAAGGTGAAAAAAAAAAGGCCATCATGATGATGCGAAGCAGGTAATTAGCATTGTCAAGCTGCTATAATGGAGGCCATTTCCACACAAGACTGTTACAGTGCTATTATTCCACTTTCAACACCCTATGGAATCCTGGGGTTGGCAGTTTAGGGAGGGGCAGTTTAGGCCCCAGGATTCCATAGGGTGTTGAAAGTGGAATAATAGCACTATAATAGTCTAGTGCAGAAATGGCCAGAGTCTGGTGACAATCTATTAAGGAATTCAGCAGGGGGAAGGGCTTTAAACTTTTTTTATTTCTATTTTTAATTTTGTTTTTAAGAACTGTTAACAACTTTTTCAATAATATTACAATAGTATTACAATAGAATTACAACAATGTTAACATATCACCTAATATATTTAATATGTTCCATAGTATAATTAGTTATTTAATTTAGCTGTGTGTTCTCCTAATAGTAATAATAGAGAGATACCCACACACTACTTTAGGCTAATTTGGAACATTATGTTCAGAAATTAATTGGATAACATTAGAAACGGGGGACTAATTCAAGGTTATCAATATTAATATTGGATATTGTTTAATTAGTCAAATTACTGATATTTAACTCATGGTTAAAAACAGTTGGTTGAAGATACTCTATAATTTTTACAAGAGAATGGCATGGAACTATCCTTGTTGAACAACATCATTTCGTTATTGGCTCCTATAGATGGACTTATATTTTATCCTTTTGAAGTCGCCTTACTTCAACTTAGATTTTCTTTTTATGCTACACAGACTACAAAGACCATATTATGATTGCTGCCTAGGAATGATGGGAATCCAATACATCTGTCAGGATGTAAAAGGCTGTCCTAAAGCATGGCATCTTATCTTACAAACTCTTCATTTAAACTGGCCACTTAGCTTTATCTCCCATGTCTCGCCACATCCACCAACAGGAACACTTCCTTTTCTTTTAAAATGCCTTGTTTGTCAAAGGTTGCCAAGAAACTATGCCTTTCTGCTAGAGGACACTGATTTAAAAATAGACAGCTACAAAGATCAGTCAATGAAACAAGGATGGAAAATGCCTTATCAGAATTGGTATGAGAGCCTTTGAGCACATGTAGAACATTTTGCTGCACAACTGAATCATAGCCTCCTTTCTGAGTCTCCACCCCCAGTCAAGATGTGAAATCTGCAACATTCAGTGCTGGAGCTGTATAGAGGAGCCAAGGACCCCATCAGGTGCCCAACAAGCCCACTATTCTCTGCAGACATCTAACTTCAGTTGTATAATTAAAAGGGAATGGATAAAAAGAAGAAGTAGGGGTAAAAAGCAGAATGGAAAGCACAGGGAGAAGAGGGAGAGGTATAAGCCAGGAGAGAAGGACATTGAGATGAGGGAAACTTTTCACTCACTTATCCAAGTGTATAGCACCGTGTGAGCAAAATAAGACTTAAAAAGGGATTCACTGAAGTCACCCCAAGTAAATTATGCTAGATTATCTAGAATATAATCAACAGAAGGAAAGTTATTGAAGAAAGTGCCAGTGTACCTCCCCCTAAGACTCCAAACATTTCCCTTCTCTAAAATCCCATGAGGCCTGAAATTTTGAAGGAGCCCTGGGTTCTTACGGTCTTGGTCTCCAAAAAATCCACTCACCCACATTTCAAATTTCATTCCCCCCGCCCCTTTCCATTCTTTGACCATTGTTTCTTCTCTTGTTCTCTTCTGGGCATCTGAAAGGTCTCTTTATATTTTTAGCCTACTTTGCAACAGAGCCATGAGGTTTATTTCTTCCGATCCAACTCTTTCTCCTGATACAACAAGCCTTCCCAGTTAACTAAATCTGAAGAGGGAGAAGCAGTAATTGTAACAGCCTAATACACTAAACAATATTTTTAATTTCATAGTTAACTGTGGAATCTTGCAAGTTAGGTGAAATAGTGAAAAAAATCAAGGTAGTTTATACCTGACCAATTTAACTGAAACTTTAATACTTTGCTCTGACAAAACTACATTACATTACTCTACATGTCTAATTTTCACAGTCTAACAAAAAGATGCCAAATATGATTATTTTTCAGAAAACCATAAAACCATAGAAATAAAATGCATGTACATATTGATGCATATTGTAAAATAATTGTTTTTGCTACTGAAATTTCTTTGAGAAGAAGGCATTTATAACAGCAAAATATTAAACCCAAAGGATTCACTAAAAGTAGAAGAAATTGACTTCTCAGCTGCCTTGTAAAGGAACCAATTAACTGTAGTTAAAAATAAAACAACAAATGCCATTAAGACTGCCTTTGATCTAAATTGCACTCTTGAAGTAACAAAAGACATAACTGAAGAAACAGATTAAGAGGTTCTGTCTTTGCAGCTTTTTGTTAAAGAAAAAATTCTGGATGCCAAAAAGGGAAAGATAGTGGCAGTGAAATGAACAAACCATTCAACATATCTAGCAGGGTAGTCAAAACAGTTATGAACCAGGGTCAAATGCTGCAAACTAACAATTTATAATGAGTATTTATTAAGTGTCTGCTCTAAATCCCACTGAGGAACAAATTAGCCAAGATGTTTGCCACATAACTTGCCCTTGCACAATTGCCTTTTCTTTAACAGTAGCTGGCATGAATTGGATTGAAATCATACCATGGTGGGGGAGACTTTAGCCCTTTACAATCACTGTGGTCCTGATTGGAATCCCTCCCCTACTCCTGTTCACTATAGGAAGAAAGCTTTCATTGGCACCAAAGTTAGGGGACAATTTGGTTGGGATTTTTAAGGGGGAAAAGAATTAAAACTCCATTGTGCACCTGAAGTGTCACATTTCATTTGACCCTGAAATTAAGAGTTCTATATTGAAATGGCAACTATATTATTTCAGTAATATAGCTTATTTAAATAAGTTAACATCAGCTCAAACAATTAAGAACTGCATTTTAGTGCCCCTTTGTATATTACCTTTGTAGAATAGACAGTGCTACTGTAGAGCAGCTAGTTAAACTTTTCTAAGCAGAGCTAAAATGTGGGCACCACCGCCAGTCTCAAAGGATGAAAAAGGATAATCATAGCAAAGATATGGGGGATTTCTGTCTCAAACTGCCCCCTCAGCGCTAAGGGTGGGTAGTGAGGTTCAGTGGCAGAGTTTGCTTATATCACCTTTTTGTTCAGTTCACCTGCGATTCGCCAGACTCAATCGGAAACATTGTTGGCACAGAATAAGTAGTATTCTGGACTGTGCTAGCTCTTCCTCACAACAAAGAAGGAATGCTTATGTGGCTGAGTTAGAACTTGTGGAATGGGACACAGAACAATTTGTGCTCTTTCTCAAGAGCCACCACTCCTAGACTGCATTATGGAGGCTCACAGGAGAGGGGTAGCAGATGTGGGGGGAGTAAGTGCCATAATAATTGGGGACAATGATCCAGGGACAGTGAGAATCAGCTGTTACATGTCCAAAATATATGTGAGTAAATGTCAAATCCACTCACTTTGCTGCCAGGACTGGCTATAAATGCAAATCTGGTAGGCAGAAATGTAAAGAGGTTAAATGAAGAAGAACTAAAAGAAGCAAAAATTTGCCAATCAAACTAGCTGAAGCATTTTTTTAAAATCAGGATCAAGCAATACAGTAACTAGAAAAAAACAACAATAATACTACAAAAATGGTCAGCGAGACACCCCTTCTTGCTGAATGTTATGATGGGGAAGAGAGACAGTAAAAAGGAAGGAGAAACTACAAAGAGATCATTCCCACTTAAAGTCATAGGATTCACCCATCAGTTTTCTAGTAGGCACATAAATCTTTGCTTATTTCATTTTCACACACGAGAATAAGAAATTCCAAATCTTTTCTGTTTTGTTTTGTTTTTGGAGGGGTTTTTGCATTTCCAAATGTTTTTGCAAAGATGTGGTGTGTGGAAAAAAGTATTTGTTTGCAAAGTACAGGTCTGGTAGAAAATCATTTTGCTTTGCACAAATACAAACATTTTTTATGTTGTGAAAACTGTTTCTGGGAAATAAGAGAGGAAGTAAAAATAGTTAATCTGGGCCTCTTCAGTAAGAAGATTCATTCATTCATTCTCTTTTCTAGATGCAACATTATGCTTGCATTGGAATGGGACTAAACTGCAAGCAAATATAGCTCTTGATTAAAGATGCTTCACTAAGTGCAAGCAGCACTTAATTTTTCCCCTTTGTGCCGGCATTGTACTTCTAGCACAGCTGTGACAAGTCAGCTAATGTTACATCGATGTAACATGATTCCTAAATCTACATGAAATTATATGCTATTTTTATTTCTATTCAGCAGATTTATGTGACAATTTCGTATCACTTTATTAATTTTGCCATCAAACTTGAAACAGTTTAAGGACCCCCAAAATGCATTATGAATTTTTGGAAGAAATCTCTTCTAAATATGGACTGATAATTGCGTTTGACAACTATGCTAAAACAAAGTGTTTGTAAAAAATGAATGTATAACTGTTGTATTTGTTACTGTTTTATTTTTATTTTTTTTAAAAAGACTACTGCACATATCTATGCTCAGTGGTAGCAGACGGTTTCTGTCAGTGGAGCCATAAATCCAATCTGTGCTTTAATTTGAACTTTGAAAGAGCTCTTTAAGGTGATGAACCTATTCTGTGGACAGGATATTCTTGGTCAGCTTCTTTGCAGTCTGAACCAAACACCAGGGCAGATTCACTGTTCCTTTGCTATGGAAGCCTCAGGCAACCCTACATGTTCTGCAGGCATAAATCATTATGACTATTATTATTTTTGCTATAATTGTTGATTGTGGTGGTGGTGGTAGCGGTGGTAGTTGTAGCAGGAGTAAATTGTACCTTTTCCTTTGACTAAACTGGTCCCCAGGGTAGCTTATGTTCATTTCACATGATAACATAAAACAATCAACAACCAGAAACCAGCAGATAAAAGCACAAAGAAACCAAAAATGCTACTAAAAGGTTGATTAACAACAAAGTTTTCAGCCATCACCTAAATGAAAACAAAGATAGTGGTGCTGCAAAGGGAGTTCTAGAATCTCAGCACAATCACAAAGAAGACTCTCTCTTATTTATTTACATTCCACTGAACAGACAGGTAGACAAGCAGCAATGGGTTGCTTGAAAATTTTTATATTTACAGAGAAGATCATAGGGGTGGATTTGGTTCTTCATTCAACCTTAGCTTCAGACTACTAAAAGATTTAGCAACAGTGCTCCCTAACTTTGTCCAGTGTATGTAACCTAATAATACTGAAGCTGTTAATGCTACATTTGTACCAGATTACATAGGTTATTTTATATTCTGTCCTTTTTTTTTTCTTTAGGATAATCAAACATAAGAACTGAACATGTCATAATGCTCAGTACTACAAAATCACAATTACAGCTACAAGGAGAAATTTTAAAATATGCCTATTATTTTACCTATCATACTCTAAGCTATCTGAAGACATCTGGATATCTTACATGTTAAAATAAGTGCCTTTGCTTACTAAAGAAATAATACAGGTCTTGGTATTTCTGGTCACATAGCACAAGCCAGCTAAAACATGCAAATATATTATCTGCTTGTAGCCTAGGCCTAATTAGATTGTTAGTAAATAGTATTCATATCACAACTCCTATTTTGCCCATTTTTAAAATAAAACCATGGAAAATCTTTATTTCAGCAACGTTCTGGGTCTACTCCAAAAAGGCTTTGGATTCTGAAGTATTATTTAAATGCCTAAGCAGGAGAAAAAAAATAAAGCCTTTCATGCCATGTGGTGCAGTGCGAAGCCAAAACGGTAAATAACTTGCAAGTATCATTTTTTACTGACTAGACTTTGAAATGGATGCAATCTGTGTAAGCAGTTTTGCAGGGGTGCAAGGTTTTGAACTGCAGCACTAAATCATTCCATAGGTTAGCCTGCTAATGTCGAAAATGATTATAAACATCTCAGTTCATCATATTAATGAGTTATAGTCAATGAGAAAGGACAAAAATCCATAACTTTTCCATAAACTTAGTTAAACGTCAAGGTTTTTAAAGGCCTAGTTAGCAAGTATATTAGATGAGATATGTCAGTTTCCCAATTTACGACTCTGACTTGTCTCTTGTGATTCCTTATAGCCTCTAGCCATTCTCCTCTTACCTGAGGCATTCTTTGGCAAAAACCTGATGCTTCCAGTCATTCTGCATTCTTGTGTTCCTTCAAAAATAATTGGACAGGCAGCTCTCCATAAACAATCATCATTAGTCACAGAAGATACACAGATAAGGACATACCACAAATAAGTTGCCAGAGAATATATTCAGCTAAATAACAATAATTTGGGCAGCAAGTGGGGGGGGGAGTGATTGACAGAGATTTAATGCACTTAACACTTTTCTAGGAGGCTGTTAGAATCATGGTTGTTCCTTGATGCTCAGAGAACTCTGCTCCCTGAAAAATGACACTGACATTGGCCATTGAGATGGCTGCTGTTCAATAACATGTTCACTCTCCAGACTGTATGATTAAATTCATTATGGAAACTGTCAGCAGGGAAGAAAAAAATGGAAAATGTCATTAAAAAAGAAACTGGCAGAAAGGATTTTTTTGTTGTTGTTGTTTCAAAAAAAAATTAATGCTGAACTCAATTAAAGCATCTGATTTTCATATCCTTGAGCCAGATTACTACGAAAGTTAACAAAATTAAACGGTTATTACTCTAAACTGACAGCATAGTTGCTCAGAATATGTCTGTGATTGTATCCAAGTTTCTCAGTAATCCTTGTAATTAAGTAACAATTCCATCTACGGCCAAGTTAAGCAGAAGTATCTGGGATCTTGGCCATTTTTGTCACAGCAACACACTGTTTTAAGTAGGACTTTCAGATGTGATTAGGATTGCAAAACATGAAAACTTTCAGTTTAATTAATTACAGGACAGGATTGTTTGTTGTGTAAAAATGTTCATTTGAGAAGAGTTACTGACTTTTAAAAATGATCACAGCTATATTTAAGAATAGCCTGAATTATGCCTGTAATTCAGAAAGCCTATGGAAAAATATAACTGCATGGCATTCAAAAATTTAATACCTCTGTTTAAATCAGCAAGCTACCACGATATGTAGCACTTAGCAACATCTATAATTATTCCCAAGCATTAAATTAATGTGAAGGTTAAAAGTAAATAGCAAATATGTTTATAACAATTCTGAACAAATACGACTCCAACAAACGTGAATTTCTGTATTCAAAGTAATATTCAAAGAAGTATCTGTACTAACACATGCATATTTTTAAAAAGAAGTATGATAAGTTTTCTTAGTAAGTATAAGGTTTATATGAAGTGTACTACTAAGGCAAGTGTATTATATGAAGGGACGCGATATTGAATTTAATTTAATCATCTACTTTGAAATCTGGTGCTAATAAATCACTACAATCACATTAATGTGCTTGAGTGGGCTTTAATGCAGCCCTCTGTCAACTCATGAATGCTTAACTCACAATCTACTCAAAGACTTGTTTTTATCCGTGTATGTCAGTGTAACTGCCTGACCCTTTTCTTGATTATGTTTTGAAATCTTTAGTGCCAATCAAGAAGAACCTGGAATTGAGAGCGGTGCCATTGTTTGATTCGAACTGTACAGTTGCCGCCTATTTATTTTTCTCTCCTCACCTGCTATGCCCAGGTTTTGACATTAGGAACATTGTGTTTGATATTTTCAGCATTAAAAAACACTTTAGGCTTTGGTTCCACTTTACTCCCAGTCAGAAAGATCAGACAAAGCTCAAGTCACACAGTGAGAAACTTTATTCACTGAATGAGACATTATTCATTCCACCAGACTACAAATCAAAGAGTATCTCTTAGGCTGCTTAAAAATTCATTTTAAAATCTGATCCAGATTGTACTTTTATGGTAATTTCATACCATCAATCATCCTTTTACCTTTAGTCTCTAGGTCCACTGCTTTCCCCATAGATCTCATTCACTCTACCTCATTATAATTCTTTAGGTGAAAAAACAGAGTAAGAAACCTTAACAGAAAATGAGAGAAAGATGTAAATTTCTTGAGAAAAGTCAGGTTCACTAAGAAGCATGGCTAATGATATGTTCTGATCTAGTTTTTTAAAAAAAAAATTAAAAGAAGAGGAGGGGTAGATGGAAGGACAGAATAGAAGTGGAAAACATGTTTCCCATGCAAATAACTTATTTGTACTTTACATTCCATCTCAATAACATCATTTATAATACTAAGCTGTCAAAATATGCAGGTATAGGTGGGGGAAGGACAGTCCAAACCAGAAAAAGAGAAAGAAAAGATTTTTTGACATTTCCCTGAAACTTCCCTTTAATGAAAGTTTGGAACTTCTTAGGATTCCCTGCATTTCCTCCTGCATAGATCTGCTGTACTTTTCTTAATTCCTATAATTAGAAGTAGATGCTATATGAAGGTTTCTGGAAAAATAACACTGATTAAACCTCAGCTTCAGATTTGCATTACATTATGTGCAGTACAAGCTTACCGATGTGAATTCAGAAGTCTACCATCTACTTCTAAGTAAATGTGTAGAGGGTTACAGCTTCAGATGAAATCAGAGCATGGCTTGGCTCCTCTAACACTATGTGCAGTCTCTAATCCCTGAAAAGTGAGGATAGGCAATGAGGATTCATAAGATCTGTAACAGATACTTAAGGCTGCATCCTATACACACTTCCTTGGTATAAAGAAACACTGGACTTCATAGGGCTTCCTCTTGAGTAAATATCTGTAATATTACACTTCAAGTATTATAAAGAGCTAACCCAATATTTCCACAGCTCAGCATTTTTTTCAGTTAATTATATGCATTTCAGTAAAGGGCATACATTTCAGAGACGCTGATTCAAATTGTAAAACAGTACATGTCTCATAGAAAGCTGTTAAATTTAGTGGTGTTAATACATTTCTTCATGCACACCCAATAGACTGAGAATGAATGAGGAGAATAACTATTAACCCTCTGGGAAAAGAATTATTTTTCCCTCAGCTCAGTTGGGTAATCTGTATTTCATTTCCTAATGCCCTTAACAAAATGTAGCCATAAAGCCCTGCATACAAGTAATAGGCATAATCCCTCCAAAATAGGTTGTTACCAGCACTTAGTGACCGGTTTCTTATTTAATAGCCTAAGGGGAAAGGCTTTAAGAAGACTGTGCCAGTGTTTCCTCTCAGGCAATTTAAATGGATGCATTAAGCTGCTTCTCTTCAGTTTTTCAAATATCAGGAACCTTACAAAATTCTATTCTGAAGGTTAGATGAACCAGCCATAATTTAATATACTTATAATTTATAATTAACATATATATCCAATTGGTGGGGAAGGCACAGATGAACAGTTGAAACCCAGAAAATGTTGATTTCATTTCTTCTTCCCATCAAGAAATATTCATTCCAAAATGTCAAATACTCTGAGTTAACTGTTGATGAACAACAATCAGTACCTCAGTGCTCTAACAGAGTGAATCAGCTTGTTTGTAGACAATTTTAAACAAGTCTTAACTCGTTACAGTGTTTTTAACACAACGAAAATGCAAACACAACTTTTTAACAAGACGCTGGAGTTCTGCCTATAATGAAAAACTAAGTTTCAGTATGTTGCTGAAACGAAGTAACAAAGTAAAAAAAGGAAAATTATTTTTTTCTATAAAACCATTTCCGGTTGGTTTTAGTCCTTACATCCAATGAAAGAAATAGATATTTCTTTAAAAAGGAAAAAGTGAGCGGGAAAAATGAATACATCTTTACCTATATCTTTTATCTATGGAAAAGTTAAGAAAATAAAACAGAAGCAAACAAAGGAAGAGTGCTAATGTCTTTCTCTCATTCTTGTGTGCTTTCAAGCTGTCTGCCTTATGGCAAACCTAAGGTGAACCTATCATTGAGTTTTCAAGACAAGATTTGTTCAGAGAGGATTCACCTTTGTCTTCTTCTGAGGCTGCGAGAGTATGACTTGCCCAAAATTACCCAGTAGGTTTCAATGGCCGAGCAGCAATTTAAACCCTAATATCCAGAGTCCTAGTTCAGTACTCAAATCACTTTAACATGCTGGCACTAATAGCTTTCATAATACATTTTGCTCAATAAAATGTAACTTGTTCCTGAAGCTTTCTAGATCCATGGGTATAGGTGAGGGGGGGAAATAAGGGCATTCCCCTTTAAATTAGAATTCTGCTCCTCCAAATGAAATTTTCCTTCATTACTCAAGTTTCTAAGCATTGCAGGGAGACACTGAAAATGGTGCACGTCTAAAACTCCAATATTTGCTATGATTGCATTCTTTTGGTAACTTTACCTGCTCCTTTTGTTTGGATGCCTAAACAATATATCTCCATTCTCAACTGAAATTTCACATCATGGCAGTGCTAAAAATTTGTGAACTGAAGAAAAGTTTCATGGCGAGGGGGAATAGAATACATATTTGGGAGGCAACACCTACACCCCTCTCTAGATACCTTTCTGATTGTCCTCTAAATCAGTATGAGAATCCATGTATGGAAAAGGAAAAGATAATGGATCTTGTTTGTGCAAAAGAGATCATTCCTACAATCCACACCAGGCTATGCACACTATGGAACACCACAGACTTAGGCCCTTTCCGCACCGGGCTATTAAAACGGTGCAGAGCGACCTCCGACAGAGGTCTTCTGCACCGTAGAGTGGACTGGGGCAGACTACTTTTTGCAGTTCCGCACCTCAGTCTGCTCCGGAGCGACCGGAACTGGTCGTGTAGCGTGTTTTTTAAAAACCTCCGTGTCGCTCCATCACCGCACTCTGGTGCAGATTTGCAGGCATGCACTAGTGGTGCCTGCAGATATGCCGGGGGTGGGCTATAGGCTTCTCCACCAACCGGAGCCTCCACCAACTGGAAGCCGCCATTTTGGACACTGGAGCAGTGCGGAGTGACGATCTCGCACTGCTCCTCGTCTCGACGGACTCACCTGGACGCTGAAGAAGTCCGGTGAGTCCCGTTTTTGCACGGTTCCTTTCCCACATGCAGAAAGGGCCTTAGTTTGTCAGCTATGACAAGCCAGTTGCTTTTGATGTGAGAAGTGAAATCTGATGCTTAGTCTAGGGACCATCCCAAGTATCTCTCAAAGGATGATCATCACTTTGGCAGTACTCTCCAATCCTTGCCAGAGAAAGAGAGGGTTATTCAAGAAGCAGGAGAGCAAACAGCACTCACCCAGCGTTCTGCTATGCTCTCAGTTTCTTAAAAATATATCTTCCATATGTCCAGCAAACTACTTTTGCTCCAGATTCCTTTAATTATTCAGATCAACTGCATATTCTTAAGATTTAAACCAGTATAGAAACTTGTCATGGTAAATATTCACAGGCTATGATATCTATATTGTTGTATCTAACATGTTGAATAGAAATACTGCATACTAACTTCTCACTGAAAAATGTGTTAATAACAAATGTAAGCCTCACTCTGCTGCAGGAGGTGAAAGGCTTACTACCATAAGTATGATTCAGAGCCTGGAAGTTGGCCTCGCTAAACAGTGGGCAAAAAAAAATCCTCCAGCGCTGGCTTGTGATGAGCTCAGATTCTGCTGCCAGATGAAAAATATTCAGATTTTTTAAAAGGAACTAAAAGTAACTGTTTAGTTCCTTTGGGAAACTGGGAAGTGAAGATCAATATTTAAAATTTGGACTTGAAGGAGGAGGAGGGAGTATTAACTATTTTGGGTACTTGGAACTGTAATCATAACTAAGTACTTCTAAAGCAACTTCCACATTCTCGTTCCACATTTGAACTTCAAGTTCAAGATCCACATTTGAACTTCATCTTGAAATGCACTCACAATAAAACATCGGACATGCATAAAATACAATTTAGGATGCTATTTTTGACACCTCAGGGACAAGCATATAGTACAATTCAGGGTGCTTGTTTTTGGCACCTCAGGGACAGGTTTATTTTCTTTGTGCTGGTACTAAGAACAGCTGTGCCAAATTAAGACACAAGGAGGGCACACAGAACTAGGCAAGATCCTCAATTGTCAGGAGATAGCATTGAATACGAGGTCCATGGCATTGTATTTCCAGTTTCTATGTATGGTTGTGAAATCTGGACTGTGAAGAAAGCTGATAGGAAGAGAATCAACTCATTTGAAATGTGGTGCTGGAAGAGAATTCTGGGGATATCCTGAACTGCCAAAAGACAAATACATGGATCCTAGAGCAAATCAAGCCTGAACTCTCCTTAGAAGCCAAGGCCATTTCTGCACTATACTCTTATAGTGCAATTATTCCACTTTCAACATCCTGTGAAATTCTGGGGTTTGTTGTTTACTGAGGACAAAGATGCCCCTCCCTAAAATGCAATTCCCAGGATTTCATAAGGTGTTGAAAGTAGAATAATAGCACTATAACAGCGTAGTGCGGAAATGGCCCAAGGTAACTAAACTGAAACTGTCACATTTTGGACTTATCAAGAGAAAATATAACACTCTAGAAAAGACAATGATGCTTGGCAAGGTAGAAGGCAGTAGAAAAAGAGGAAGACTACATTACAGGTGGATAGACTCAATCAAGGAAGCCACGGCCCTGAGTCCGCAAGACCTGAGCAGGGCTGTTGCTAACAGAGTGACTTGGAGCTTTCTCATGCATAGGGTCACCATAAGTCAAAGTCAACTTGATGTCACTTAACAGCAGTCTTGCTCAGCTGTTTGCTTTAGCAATTGCAGAGGGCTAAACCTGGGAAGAGATGTGATCATGTATGTACGCCCCATCCCACAAACTTCCCCAGCACCTGGAAGTGAGGTGGATCTTTACAAGTTGAGAATGAAGATCTCAGGAGGGCTTTGTAACTATGGCTATTTTCACACTAGCCTGTTGTAGTGCTATGATTCCACTTTCAACATCCTATGGAATCCTAGGGTTTGCAGTTTTGGGAGGGGCCAGCTGGCCCCTCCCAAAACTGCAAACCCCAGGATTCCACAGGATGTTGAAAGTGGAATCATAGCGCTACAACAGGCTAGTACAGAAATGGCCTATGTTTGACTGAATGTGGTTACAGAGATCCTGTGAATGGGACCCTGACTGTTTCATAGTTCTTGATCATAAGAACCCTGTACCTGTGGGCATGTCCTTGCTGGAGGCTGCTTCCTTAGATGAGGAAGATGAAGAAAATGAGAACAGCCAAGATAATAGGCTACAGACAAAGCCAGAAGAGGCTGACGCTCCTGGCCTTGAATTGGCATAAGTGGAAATTGAACCATCCCATGCTACTCTATTAGTTATGGGGCCATTTCATTTTGTGGAGTGTCATAGGGCATTTCCATACTACACTGTTATAGTGCTATTATTCAACTTTCAACATCCTGTGGAATTCTGGGGCTTGTAGTTTACTGAGGCCAAAGAGCTCTCTGGCTGAGAATTCTAAATGCCCTTCCCTAAACCGCAAACCCCAGGATTCCATAGGATGTTGAAAGTCGAATAATAGCACTATAACAGTGTAGTGTGGAAATGCCTATAGACTGAAACACCAGTTGCAAAGGAGTAGAAAACACTCCAACCTGCCTTAACAAGGACAAAACTGAGCCATAGGCCAGCTGTAACAGATGGTTATAAATAAGTACAGCCAGGCTATTTCTTTGCTGCAAGCAACAGCTCCAACACTCTCAGTGTAGCTTTGTCTGTTGTTCTTATTTGGTAGATTTCTGGACTTCAATGTGCATCTTGGATTACCCTCCCAGGGGACTCCCTGAATGATATTAGAACCTGCTCAGGACTGTCTTTGTGTTTAGACCCAAGATTGCCTCAAGCTGGCTTCTGCTTTTGCTGATGTTCCATGTTTGAACCTGGAGTAGCTTGGTTCTTCCACTATCTCTTCCTGAGGACTGCAGGTATATTGACCTGGATACTTGCTAGTCTTAAAAATCCACATGCAACTGAACACAGTTACAAAGCCTTCTTTAGACCTTTGCATTCAGGAGAGGTGGGCACATGGGGATGTCTGGGCTGGAGTTTGGATATCCACCCAGGTCCTCATCGCCTTCCACACCTTCAGTCTGATGCCTGAACATGGCTTGTGTTTATTAAATATAATTACTCTGATAATGTGTACCACAGGTTCAGTGTTTATTTTATCTTTGGCCATTTGACAGAAAAACAAACTGTATGCCACTAAGGAAAAAGTAAGTCAAAGCTAGTCTTCTCATGCCACATTGTTTTTGTATTCCAGTTGAATGATAGAAATTTGTGTTTTTGCTGTGATTCTTTATTTTAGCGATGTTTAGGGTTTTGGGGGCAGTCATAGTGTTACATCTGTCTGATTTTTTTATTTGCTATACTCTGTTGCATCGTAGTTCTGTGTGTCATTTAAACTGTAAAGATTATTGAGATGGCCCATGCTACATGTTTTGAGCCCTCAAAAACCTTGTTTTTCTAATCAAGGACTAGGGGAAGAATTCAACACCAAAGAACTATATGTTTAGGGGATGAGTCTTATGTATATATGTGTGGAGCCACTGTTTAGAGTTGAAGTTACCTAGTAAGGAATGAGACACTTGGCATTATCAATTCTCTGTGAGATCCTTCTGTGTAACAGAGCAGTTGTACGAAAGAGAATAAACAGGAAGACCCACCTGAATTAGTTTATGCTAAGCAGCAGGAGCACAAGCATCATGTGTCTCAAGGCAAGTGACTTTGGGCACAGAAGTATCCCAGATGAAAACACCAAATACGGGTGAGAGAAAGAATCAGAAAGTATGCTTGAGGCAAAGAGATGGAGAGATCAAGGGTGAGCAAGAAGGGAATAGTTTTTCTTTGGTGTTGCCTGAGATGGGTTTCTTGCAAGTGGGACTATCTCTGCTTGTGTACTTTTGGCCACCTGTTAAAATGGCCAGGATGAACTGAGTTGAATAAATAAACTCATTGGAAAAGCAGCTTTTCGGTTCTGATGTACTATTCTCTTTTTCCCAGTACGTATTTAAACATTAGCCACCAATATACAAAATAAAATCTGTGCCTTATTCAGAACAGCAAGCCCTGATGTTCACATGCTGTTCCATCCAAGGATATCCTCAACTAAACAGATTCTTAGCCTTGTTGATCTTGATAGCAATTTTGGCCAGCTGTGGTGGAATCTGTTTGGAATTCTTCCTTTCCCAGGAGATAACTAGCACTGTCAAAAAAAGTGAGGGCAAATACTTGTTTGTGCTAAATGAGCAGTATAAAGACACTGCCTCTGTGCAATTCTAAATGTCATATTTAGTCCTCTACTGCCATTAACCAGCTTTAATTGAACAAAATCCCAGAAGAGCCTAAATACCCTGAAGGCACCGGATCTTATATGATCTTGGAAGCTAAGCAGGGTCAAGTCTACTTAGATACTTGAAAGGGAGATTGCTAGGGAATATGAGGTGCTGTAGAGTATACTCAGAGGAAAGCAATGGCAAACTTCCTTGGAACAAATCTTACCAAGAAAAACCTATGATAGCGTCAACATAAGTCAGCTGATTTGGAAGCACACAAACACCCTGCTCAGACTATTCCAATTGTTCTGGGAAGTTTTACTCAGAGCTTGGAAGAATTACCTTCTGGACTACAACTCCCAGAATCCCACACCCCAGCATACTATGTTGAGGGTTGTAATCCAAAAAGTGAGAGCTAGCATGGTGTAGTGGTTTGAGTGTTGAACTGTGACTCAGGAGACAAGGGTTTGATTCCCTGCTCAGCCATGGAAACCAGTTTTGTGACTTTGGGTGCATCATACTCTCTCATCCCCAGAAAACCCTGATAGGTTTGCCTTAGGGTTGCCTTAAGTCAGAAACAACTCAAAAGTACACAACAACAACCATCCAAAAAGTACAGAGTAGAGAGTAGTAGAGAACCAGCATGGTGTAGTGGTTTGAGCATTAGACTATGGCCATTTCCACACTAGCCTGTTATAGTGCAATGATTCCACTTTCAACATCCTCTGGAATCCTGGGGTTTACAGTTTCAGGAGGGGCCAGCCAACCCCTCCCAAAACTGCAAACCCCAGGATTCCAGAGGATGTTGAAAGTGGAATCATCATGCCATAACAGGCTAGTGCGGAAATCGTCTATGACCCTGGAGACCAGGGTTTGATTCCCTGTTTGACCATGGAAACCGACTCAGCCCCAGAAAACCCTGTGGTAGGTTCACCTTGTCATAAGTCAGAAGCAACTTGAGGGCACACAAGAACAACAAATGAAACAGTAACTCTTCTAAGCCCCTCCCTTGCTGTGTCAGGATGATAATTTGGGTCTCTATTGTACCCAGCAATATTACTTTCTACATCATACTTGAAAGCAATACACATGAGTGCCCTGCCCAATCACTGCCACGTCAGACATCATATCAGAATGATTTTTTAAAAAAGATACAAATGAGGATAACCACCCAATTATAATCAATGATTAATATGAGAATACTTAGTACACAATTAGTTCTGGAAAAGACAAATGTGTGAGATGGGATTCAAGAAGCAATTTCATAACACATGAATCTTTTTCTGAGACAGATAATGTATTAATCATTCCCACATGATATTTTTAGATGCAGGGACAACTCTCACGCACTGTCCTGTGTCATTAAATTGTAATGCACAAAGCGCTCCAGAGCCAGAAAGTGAGTGTAGTATCGCAAGTGTCAAAACATGATGTTTATTAGGATCAGTTTATTTGCTTCTTGTTCTGGATGATCAGCATGGAGATTGCTTTCTGTGAAATGGAAGGAGGCAGCATTGGAGGTCTTGCTCTTGTTCTCACTAAGTCAGCATGCAAACATTTGACAAATAGTATTTACCATCAAGGATATTTCTTGGTTTCACTTCTTGTTGAACATACTTTAACTTATTGGCACGTGTACCTATTTCGGTGATTAACAGCCAATGCAATTTCTATTTTCTATTTTCCTTGTGATCTCTTTTGAGTTACATGTTACTTTTTTGTTGTTGTTATCCAGTTTCTTCATTATCATCTCCAGAGATCTTTCCACAAGTATTTCTGCTCCCCAATGTTTTATTTACATTGTATCACTGAGCACTGGAAGGGACCTTATGTTTCATGACTAGCCCTCTTTTCAAAGCTCCAGGCTCAAACAGAATAACTTAGTATCAGATGACCTTTTGCACTGATTTTTCCAGTCAAAGCTTAGGCTGTAGACTGCCAAAAGCAGTCTGTATTATAGCAGTTCTTCTCATTATGTACTATGGTTTCTGCTGTGGAGAAGGTGGTATTCAGAAGCAAAACATCTGGTTTTCATTTAGTGACGATAAAGGGGAAATTACAGAAGTATGTAATTTTATGTCCTTCAAGTGGCTACTTTACCCTTTCAATTTCATTTATAAACAATGTAGCAAAATGAACATTGCCTATGCATGAATTTACACATGGTGGGAAGAAAAAATCACCCTCTTATTTCACATCATTCAGTCCTACAAAATATAAAACATTGTATTGATATTATTTATTTAGTAATGGTGCTCACTTCAAGTTCAGGTTTCATCATTATTTCTTTATAAGTTGATTTACATTACCTAGCGTAAGTGCAGTTTTCTAATAGTGAGTATCATTGAATTCAGGGGGCTTACTCTGAGCAAACATGCTTATGCAATTACACCACTGATCAGGGAAAAATGACTGTTTATTTGCCTGCTGTGGAACTCAGTCCTAAGAATGTGTACACAGAAGTAAGCTGTACTGTCAAGCTTGCAACAAGCACAGTCAGAACTGTCTCCCAAATAAGTGTGAATAGAACTAAGTACAATAGGAGAGAGGCAAGCTAGAAATATCAAAACTAAACAAAACAAAGAGATTTTAAGGTTTGTGTAGGTAAATACGGAAAAGGCAATTTCTCAAGTACCCTATTTCCAATGACAGCCCTTAAGAAGGACTTTCATTTCTGCCTGGAAAGTGGAGAGAAGCCCTTGAAGTTGGAAAGCAATATGGTTACCCTGTAAACTGGGGGTCCCGAGAGGGGCACCCAAATAACCAAACCAAACAGGCAAAAATGGGGAAAATTAGCTGGAGCACTCTCTTGGCTAACGAGAGGCAGGGCAACGCAGTGAGATCTTTTATCCTATGTATACCGGTTCAGGTCAGTGAGAAGTCAAGCAGTTTCAAATACTAACGGTTTTATTAAGCAAAGAAAAATAATAAAACTCAAGTACACCTAACTAGAGAGGAAAGAAAGAGAGTTTTTGGAGAAATAAGCAATACGCCACCTGTCCAAAGTCCTGAAGACACCAACTGGGGAGAAGGAAGGAAACCCAGTGTGGAGACCGAGGGGAATCTGCTGAGCCAAGCGGCAGCAAGACGATCCGGTGAGAGTTCCGGACGGTTTCAGTGATTCAGCAAGGGTTTTAAGTGATTTCAGCCAAGTCCAGCGAGAGTTCCAAAGAGCTTTCAAAAATGGGACAACTTTTATAGGGACAGAATGACCGCAGGCTGGTCTGGTCTTTACAGGAGAACAATGAGTTTTGGTCTGGGGACAAAGGCTCCGAAAGGTCGGAATTTGCATGATTGAGTTATGAACCGAATTGACAATAGTATGGCTGAGATGTAGATGCGGCTAGCTCAGCCGTTAAGTGCCTGGCTTGCCAGGGTGTTTTCACAGGCAAAGAGTTCTCTTTGTCCTGCAATCAAGGTGTTTGTTTCGGGTGGCTTCCCCCTGAAGCAGAACTGGCTATATCTGGTACTTTACAACTATCGCCCATGCCTAGCTTCGCGCTTGTCCGGCGGAGCCTTACAAACACTTAGCTGGTAGCAGGAATAAGGGCCGAATTATGATATCAAAATGATATCTTAGTTCACCAAAGACCAGACCAGAATGCTGTGGTAACAATATGACATCCTCATACTGCCCAGTCCAAGGCTTGCCCTTGCTGGCTGGTGGAGTCTGGGAGCTGTAGAAATAAAATTAAAAAAAAAACACCTTTCCCAAGCTTTGGCCCAGTCCCAATTAGCAATCTTGCTCCTGTATTCCGAATGCAAGAACAGTAACATGTACTTCTTATCAGACTAATGGCTTATCTATATCAGGCATGGGTCATGAAGCCTTCCAGATGTTGTTGGGCTTCAGGTTCCACAATTTTTCCCCACTGGCTATGATGGGAGATGCAGCCCAATGACACATGACGGGCCACATGATGGCCACCCCTGAGCTAGGCCATCTTCTTGCTTCCTACAGTCATGAACCAGATGTCAACGAGAATCCCACAAACAGGACATAAGCCCATCTTGTTACTGATCCGAGAGGCAGTTTATAGCCATTGTAACTAGTAGCTATTGATAATATTATTCTTCATGAATTTATCTTATCCCTTTCTGAAATCACCTGAACAGGTGGTTATAACCACATCCTGTATCACTGAATCCCAGGAATACATTATTAACTATTTTCAAAACGCTAGATTAAAAAAAAAAAGGATTCTGCTTCTTTCAGTCATACTTCAGGAAAACTTATGGGAGGAATGCACCTTTTCCCTGTCATGTGCCTTCTCCTGCCATGCTCTTCAAACTCACATATACAGGCATCCCCCACTTTTTGACAGTCTACTTTTTGACAATCCATTCTTTTGTTCCTTTTCAATTATAACCAGAACTCATATATTCAACATGTGGTCCACTCTTGACCATACATCAAATATATGTGTTCTGGTTGTAATTGAAAAGGATCAAAAGAGCAGATTGTTGAAAAGCAACCATGCACTGCTTTTTTTTCATCAGTTGACTCAGCTAAACAAAAGTAAGCTGAACAAAAGTAAACTGAACAAAAACATGGCCCTGAGTCAATTCGTGGTGCATCTCAGAAATTGTGTGCAGTGCGTCCCTTATACCATATTTGTGCTTGTAATACAGTAGTCATGCTTATATTTGCACTTATAATATTCATAATGGCACCTAAATGTACTCATAAAACTAAAAGATCCCATGAGATCCTCTATTTGCAAGAAAAACTGGAACTAATCCAACAGTGAGAAAGGCACATCTGTGATGGATACTGGCTGCAAGCTAGGCATACCTTGCTCAACAGTTAGCACAATTGTTAAGAATAAAGCCAAAGTGTTACACAAAATCAAAAATCCTATGCCAGTGCATACTAAAGTTATTAGAAAGTGGGACAGCCTGATTGCTGATATGGAAAAACTTCCAAGACCAAATTGGCCATAATATTCCTGTAAGCACTGGCATTATCCAGGCTAAAGCTCTAAGTCCGTTTAATATAGTGAAGGCTGAAAGAGGAGAGATGTCTGTGGAAGAAACATTTGAGGCTAGTAAAGGCTGGTTTTAATAGATTGAAGACAAGGCCCAATTTACATAATACAAAAGTGCAGGGAGAAGCAGCTAGCACATATTTACAGCTGGAGAAATGTATCCTACAGAGCTTGAAAAAATTATAGAGGATAGTGGCTATACAAAGCAGCAGATTTTCAATGTAGATGGAACAGCCCAATATTGGAAGCAAATGTCAGTTAGAATTTTCATTGCAAAAGAAAAGAAATCTATACTGGGATTCAAACCTGCATTGCTAGGGGCTAATGTGGCTGTCAACTGCAAGTTAAAGCCTATGCTTATTCAGAGAATAGGATTCAGAGAATCCTAGGATCCTTAAAAATTATTTAAAATCTAGCTTTATTACAAGAGTTATGCAAAAAAGTGTAGATGACTGCTAATTCATTTGCAACTTGCTTCTCAGATTATTTCAAGCCTATAGTTGAGGCTTATAGCTAGGAACATAAAATTCTCCTTAAGATTCTGCTGCTTGTTCACAATGCTCCAGGCCACTCTAGAGCTCTGACTGAGCCATTCAAAGAAATTCAAGTTGCCTTTATGCCTGCAAGTACAACTTCATTGGTGAAGCCAATGGATCAAGGTGTGATTTCAGCAATCAGATCGTACTATCTAAGGAGGACATTTGCAAAGGCTATAGCTGCATTAGATGGTGATCTAAGCAAAGCAATGCCAAGCAAAATGAATTAAAAGCTTTCTGGAAAACCTTCATTATTTTGGACAGCATTAAAGCAACTAAAGATGCCTGGAAGTTTGAAAGGTGTTTGGAAGAAATTTGTTCCCTCATTTATTGACTATTTTGAAGATTTTGACGATCCAGTGGAGGAAATCACTTCAGATGTTGTTGACACGGCAAGGGAATTAGAACTGGAAGTCCAGCCTGGAGATGTTGCGGAATTGCCTGGGTTAAATGATGAAGTTCTAACTCATGAGGATCTGCTGTTGACTGAAGAACACAGAAGGCTGTTCAGAGAACAGGAAGCCTTGCTTGATGATATGGCTCAGCCTAGGGTACTGATGATTAAAGAAAAAGGAATCACCAAATTAGAGGATGCAATTGCATTTTGCGAAAGGGTTGATCCCAGTTTTGAAAGAAGTTCAAAAGTAAATTGAGGACTACCATACTAAATAACCTCTTACAGAAAACTTAGAAAAAGGTGCAAGACAACAACGCAGCAAACTTCATGGCTTTCCTATTTTAAGATGCCACCTCCACAACCATTGCCCTAAGCCTTCAGATTCAGAGTCGTTGACTTTAATAATAACATCAAACCCTGTAAGATCTCCATCAGAGTCCCCTTCTGCAAAAAGAATGAGATTATTTGAAGTTTCCAATGATGAGGCTCAACTATTTCGGACTTTTTTTCAATCAATCACCAACATTCAAATATATCTTCATTATCCACTTATGTTCATTTTACTGTATGGTACTTTTGTATATTTAAAGGTAAGCTTTTCTTCATTTTATTGTACTTGTGTGTGTGTGTAAATTTGTTGTTGTGCGCCTTCAAGTCATTCCTAACTTATGCTGATGCTGTAGTGAACCTATCACAGTTTTCTCGGCTGAGAGTGTGTGATGTGCTCAAGGTCACCCAGAAGGCTTCCATGGTCGAGCAGGGAATCAAACTCTTGTCTCCAGGGTCATAGTCCAACACTCAAACTACTACAACACACTGGCTCTCTGTAAGTGTACACACACACACACACACACACACGAGTAGTATGTTGTTTTGCTTTCACACGCATTTACAAGTGATATGTAGTGCATTTCTGTTTTTCAGCGGCCAAAATGTATTTGCAAACTAAAAGACTGGGTTCTGCATTTCAACAGCTGCTGCTTTTAGACAGTATTCTTCTCCCTCACTTGTTGAATAAGTTGTGGGGAAGAGGGGGAGATGCCTCTATAAGGTATGGGTAGCCTGAGATGTGGTTTGATGACTGTGTTTTGTTTTATTTCCTTACTTTAATGCCACTCAGTGAAAGTGGCATTAATTTTACAGATTATTGTTCTTTAATGAAATCTGTTTGGAATAATAAAATGTTCTCAATGGAAACAGCTGCCTTTAAAACATGCTAGGATTACATTAAAAAAACCCAAATGTTTCATATGGGAAGTACATATGTTATCAAATAATGTGAAAGAAGGCAGACATTCCTATACTGTCTTTCAAGGAATTTCTAAGAATTATTCTTAGGAATGTGAGTTGTCTTGGCTATTGTGACTGTGTAATCAATGTGTGGCCAGAGACTTTAATGAAAGAACTATAAATTCCTTGACAGTTAGCTATCTTTCTGTAGAATTTGGGAAGCTAATACTCTCTTGCTAACAGTGAGGAGGATTGAACCAGGTTTCACCATTTGGATTTAGAGCAGGGATGGGAATCATATGGCCCATGGGCCACATGAGGTCCTTTGGGAGCACACATGGCACTTGGGAGGGTCTCTTGCTATCCACACTGAAATCCTGGTGTCCCTACATTTTTTTTCTTATAAGCTTTATTCCAGGGCGAACTCCCCCTTTAAACGTTAACAATAAACCTTTTGCAGGGTCTTTATGAGCTGTTTACATCTCAAAACAACCAATACACACCAAGAAATGCAAAACTGGATAAGACATCAAATAATAAATGTTGTAAACGTCAAGAAAAAGACGAACCTTCTACTGCATGTGTCGGCATCGTAACCAAGTGAAAAAATGGGAACAGAATCCACATGGTGATAATGAAAATCCAAAATATGAAGTTTCCAATGAAATCATAAATGTACTTATTAAATACGTTGCACGTTATAGATGCCCAAATTGTAAAGCAACACAGCAACATTCTACTTTATATGATAACATCTGCAAGAATCATTTATGCCCCAGATTGGAAAGCTAATACATTACTAACAGAAGAAGAGTGGCTGTCAAAATTGTCCAATTTATTGAAGATGGATAAATTGAGAACATTGTTAAATGTAAGAACTGACAAAACATTAAACAATTTGAGGAAAGACTGGTAATATCTGATGAACTATCTGAAAAAAAGATGGGGAAATATATCTGTAGCAAGCATAGAAGGAGTATAAGAACAACTAATGAAAGAAAATAGCCTCCTTATGTACAATAAGGGTCAAGTTAACAACTGGAAAATGTGTACAAGGTAAACTTTTTTTGCTGTTCTAAATTGATTTTGAATGCAATATAACGTATTATAATTTTTTTTTCTTTATGTAATTCCTTTTCTTTATTAAGGTAAAGAATATTGTACTATTCTTTATTTTAATATACACTTGAAGGTTTGGTCTTATAATATAATGAAAACCATGAATAACAACAACAATCAATATTATGGCAAAACAAAATTGCCTCAGTGATATGTCATCATATCTAGTTGCCTAAGATGGAGGCTATGATGGTGCCTTGCAGCCCTCCAGAGCTCCAGAAAAGCCAAAAAACTGAGCAGAGTGGTCCTCCAGGCTCTGAAGCATGCCTACCACTTATTCAATGCATAGGTGGAGCTTGCCAGCCATAAAGATCCTGCCAAGCTTCCTGTTTCAGCCCCTGACTTTTCCTTCCAAATTCTGCTCACTCATCTAAACCCTGATGGCTTCACAGCCTGTATTCCTACTTGTTCTTCTCTGTCCCAGTAGGGTGTGTAGTATGGGGCCATAGAGGGAGGAGACAGGAGAGAAAGTCCTCTCCTATCGATATTGTTGCACATCTGATTTGTGGAAAACACCTTGGATGTAAGGAATATAGGAAGTGACAAACAAATCCTCCTAGCAAACTGCCCACAGAGGGGGAAAAAAAATCATGTCAGAATGAAGCACAGAAGCCAAGTGAGCTGTCCATGGCAGAAGACAGATGTCTTTTCCTCTGTAGGCAGGCAGCTTCTAAATTTTAGAAAGAGGCAGGGAGAAAAGACAAAGTTTTAGCAGAAGTTAAACTAGGCTGCCTTGGAACTGGCTGAAAGAGTATGTTCTCTGAGTATGCAAGGCAGGATCAGTAGCTAAGACACTTGCTCCAAAGCTTCTTTGTGTTTCCTGTTTTCTGCTTGTATCTTTGTAAATAAACTAAAGGGTACAAAGACACAAATCTCCAATGCTCTTTTTCTCCTCCAAAGGAAACTAAACCTTGTGGCACTGCCCTGCTCTTATCACTACTGGGGGTGGGGGAAAGTGGGACATATGTAGTGTAGTGTTAGCTTGTACAGATGCGGAAACACTGGTTCCTCTTGTGAAGACAAGAGAAAGGTAGGATTAATTGTAATTGGGATGGCAGCTTTGTTCTCAGGGACATGAAACTAAACTGGTAAATCAAAGGGAAAGATACTCTGACAATTGAAACAGAGAGCTCTGGTGATCTCTGTGCAGTGTTGCAGCTTTCAGTTTCATGCTGAAGGCTTTGATACGTGCCTCCACTTGCTTTTTAAAAATTTCAGAACAGGTCTGTGAGTGATCGGCAACCAGTCATCGGAGAATCCACATAACAGGAAGTTTAGAAAAGTGTGGACTGCAACAAGAACTAAAGGAGTCTCTTCTTTTTCAAGAAAATGGGGTCCTTTGTGCTTCTGACAGCTTCAGTAAGGGAAGGGGGAGCCTTCCTGAAGTGTTTTCTATTGTTTGGGATGATGTATGGAGCCCAAAAACACAGCTTCACATTTGTTAGACAGTGGTGAAATGATCAAAAACTTGTTTTGACTGGTAAACTGAGCAAGCGTCAAAAGGAAGTTACAAGGCAAACACTTCAGCAACACCAAGGTCTCACTTTTACAATGTCAGAGAGAGAGAGAGAGAGAGAGAGAGAAAGTTTGGCACAGAGCAATCTGTGAAAGAATATTTGTTCATCATTTTCAAGTAAGTCTTAGTTTATGAATTCAGAACCTTGTAAGACCTTTTTTGTTTTTTCATAGAACGGTAAAACATTGTTCAGGTCTCCAAAAATAATACAGTGGACCAGGTCTGACAGTATGTGTACCCTCAAGAGGACTATCTTGGAATGATTTCTATGAATCAATACTTTCAATGGGAGTTATTTTGAAAAGTTTCCCATTCCTTTTTGTATTTGCTTAAATAAATAATTTATAAACCATGCTTCCCACTTGTGGATACCTGTATAGTATACAAGAAGTTTGGCTGTAAATTAGGAATGGGAAACTTGTCTTCTACCAGATGTTGCTAGACTCCAGCTCCCATCAGCCCTGGACAATATGGCTAACAGTCAGGGACCTGGCTGGCATTATGTTTCCAAGTGCAATTCAGGTGCTCTTTATTATCTATTATCTTAAAGTTGTTAATAGCCAAGTGGCAAGCAAAAGTGTCTCCTCTCAAATGAATATGCCCATATTTGAGGATCAGCTAATGTTGCTGTCTTGCACACACCATTGTCTCCTGAAATGCCTTTGGTGGCAATGCATAAGGAGACCTTGGAAAACTTACTTTGCTGGGATATGACTCCTCAAATCCTCCTGCCAGTAGGAGATTCTTATAATCTGGGAGTCTAGCTGGTGAACTCTTGGGCCATTTCCACACAACATCGCTATCCTGCAACAGCAGTGGGTTGTTTCAAGTTCTATGCATTGATGTGCAAGCTGACAGAAAGAAAATCGACTCATTGGAAATGTGGTGCTAGAAAAGGTTCTACAGCTACCAAGGACTGCTCAAAAGACAAATGAATGGGTTCTAAAGCAAATCAGGTCTAAACCCTCACTAGGAGCCAAGATGACTAGACGGAGACTCAGACTGTTATACTTTTGACTTGTAATGAAATAACGTGAATTATTGGAAAAGTTGATAATGCTTGGTAAAGTGGAAAGCAGTAAGAAAAGAGGAAGACAAATGGATTGATTCAATCCAAGAAGCCACAGCTCCAAGTTTCCAAAATCTGAGCAAGGCTGTCGATGACCAGAATTCTTAGAGGAGACTTATCATGGACTTACCATAAGCTGAAGTTGACTTGACAGCAAATGATGAAGCATATAAATGTTGTGTACATAGATTTTAAAAACCAGAATGGATTCAGTACCATTGCCAATACATTTGGAAAGCACTAGGTTTGTGGAGGCTGAACTAGTATACAGCGAGGTACCTGTTATAGTTATTTTGAAAGAATAATCATTGCAGCTAAGACTAGTTCAGTAGCTGGTCTCATTTGTTTTAATACAATATGGAGGTTGTCCAGTACAAAGTACAGGATCCCAAATTGTACTCCAATGAATCCACTGATTATTTTTTAAGGATTCTTTTTATTATTAACAATATAGAAACATACAGTAGATAAACAAGAAAAGAAAAAGAAAAGAATGAATAATCTTTACAAAACCTCTAAACAAACACAACAAAAACAGGAAAACAAGAGTAAACAACAAATAAAATATGTACAATACAATAAACTAAATACATTGATATATAAAGAAAAAGAACTTCCTCCCTTAATGAGGTAACAGCTTTATCAATTATCACACAAATGAAAATGAGTAACATAATTTTCACCTCCCCAGAAAAATAGTAATAACGCTTAGGTAAAATTTGCAATGTTTAATCTTGTAAATAGTAAGAATGATATTACATACAGTAAACCTTCTAAGGGTTATTGTTAATTGTTACCCCTCCTCCTCTTTTTAGTTCTGGCGAATCCACTGATTGTTAGTGTCAAGGGTGGGGACGATCACGGTGACAGAAGAACCTCCATTTGAGAAAGACCAAGGCCGAAGTAGGTTCCATCCATTCAACAAACTGGAGAAAGTTAAACAGTAAGTACAATGTATGTAATTTGAAGCTGCAGCGCTTTGACACTGCCTCACAGCTGTACTTTGTACTTACACATCACACAGGGAAATCACTTCTAAATGTGTCCACATAGCATAGGCAGTGTTAAGATCTACCTCTCCATCTAATTTGTTATTTATGAAACATGGAGGCATAGCGAATCCAGGAGCAATAAATAAATGTAATGCTAATACGAGAGAATGCTTACAGGGCAGCTTTGAGTCAGCACGGTACGCCAGAGCTCTGTGAAAAGGGGAACCAGGTTGCTATGGGCCATCTTAGCCTATAATGTAAAGCTGTCATCTGCCATGTTAATACAGTGGGCTAGGATGTGGCTGCAACTTTCACAGCAGCACCAAGTGAAGAAATGCTCTGGCAAACTCCTGACCAAACGGAGGGAAATTTTTGAAAAAGCAGTCATAATTAGTACATGTTGCTACGGCAGCCTTGATGACAAGATTGTACGGAATTAAAAGATCTTTTTACACTTACACACACACAGACACACACACACACACACAAAGATGCATACAGACAGGAGATCAGTGGCTTAAGACTGGGAAGGTAGGAAATGTACTGTAGGCTGTAATAATTGCTGGCTGCCCTGGGAAAAGGCATCAAGGCCAGAGTAGTCACGGTTCCATGCAAGCACATCCTCTAATTATTGAAAAACCTGTGTAGAGTCTCAATGTTAATCAGTCTCTGAGAGACTTGAGCCGTGATGTGGTTAGTGCAGATTTATGGCATTTTTCTTTTCAGGTTATTAAAACTGATATTTCACAAGGAAGGATCTTTCTCCAGACAACTGTAAAAATGCAAAGTTTCACTCATAAAAGAAAACTGCAGGATTATTCTGAGATGATTCCACTGAGAAACTAAACAAGGAAGATAAAACACATCAAAGGCAGAAGGTGGGGTGGGGTGGGGAGGTGGGGAGGAAGAATGAAAAAAGAGAAAAAAATTAATGCAAGACTCAACAGTTGGCCTATAGATTCAAGAGGCTACAGCATAATTAATTTCAACACTTGTTGCAATTACAGAAATAAACACAGCATTCATGAACACAGCACGATTTATGCATAATTGTTAACAGAAACAAATTGAAACATTTGTGTGAACTTAAAACTGGGGTGAGTTGCATTGTTTAAGAAGTCACATTTTTTTCTTTTTAAAGATGGATTTTGAAAGTTTTGTTGCACGGCCCCTACTCTGTCAGTCTTGATGATCTTATGCTTATGTGCATGTTAATTCAATAAACTGGGTGGATGCATAATTATAGCCAGAGATTGATTATTTCTTTATTGGATTAATAGCTCAACCTGATTGGTTGATATTTCATTAAGAGCAAACCGTGAGTCTCCTGATAGCTAGGAAACTCTCTCGAGAGCTTGGAATGGACCATCTATCTGAACTTTGAGAAGGTGACAGCTCACTGGGTGAGGGAAAAAGAAGAGAGCAAAGGCAGAAGATTTGGGATCTTAATATTAGGGGGGAAAAGACAAGGTAGAGAGAACTGAGAATTCCTAGTAGAGGTTAATGTTAATTGGGGGAGGGGAAACAACCTAAGGGGAAGGAGGATGGCACAGACTGCTTTTTGAAATCCGATGCAGTCTATGCTGTTTGCTTAAAGGAATTTCTTTGACTTTGCTCTGCTGGGTTTGTATAATTCAAGCAACTATTACAAAGACTCCAGTCTTCTTTCATTTGCAAGAAACTAAAAGCACAATCCCGTAATGTCTACTGTGACCAAAGATCACTGAGTTTAATGGGAATTACTCACAGGTAAATGCGTATATGATTTCATCAGTAAGTGAGAGCTTCTTTCTGCTCCAGAAATTGGGGGTGGGCACATAATAGTAATCTCTACAAAAACAGAGTGTGATGACTGTTATGTGTATTTGTGCATGGGGGGAGGGGGCAGAATAACTTAGCTATGGGCATAAAGAGATATAAAGGAACCCTGTAGCCCCCAGCTTGAGACTGAGGAAAAGAATTTTCAAGCATAGGCTTTCATGATCCATCTAGTGAACAGGACTGAGTCCAAAAAAAGGTTATGTAAGAAAATTCTTTTCTCACAAAGGTGCCATGGGATTCCTTAATATTTGTTTATGCTGAAACAGATTAACATAACAACATGTACTTAGCAATGTACAAAACTCCCTATAGCACAGATAGCAAGGACAGTTAACTGGCTGCCTTAACAAAGTCAATAGTACACCCAAGAGATTCTAGAACACAGTCGTTGCTATATCCCACCCCCCCCCGTGACTCCTAGGGTCTTTCCACACTATACTGTTATAGTGCTATTATCCCACTTTCAACATCCTGGGGAATTCTGGGGTTCATAGTTTACTGAAGCTAAAGAGCTCTCTGGCTGAGAATTCTAAATGCCCCTCCCTAAACTGCAAACCCCAGGATTCCCTAGGATGTTGAAAGTGGAATAATAGCAAAATAACAGTATAGTGCAGAAATGGCCCTAAAATATCTCACCCTCAGTTATGGGGAATAGGGCTGATGGAACTTTCAGTCCAATAACATAGAGAGGGTCACATTGTACTCATCCCTTGTACAACAAAGGATTAAATAGCCACTGTATGCAGTCTGCTTGTGTTACCTTTTTTAGGAGGAACTAGGAACTATTTAATGTTAAGATCCACTTCCTCTGGAATGAGAAAGGGGAGGCCTTACAAACTAACGTAGGCCGTTTCCACACGAGGCTGGTGAATTGGTTTGTTCCGTTTCTTACTGGATTTTCTGGGCTTTCTGAGGTGGACTTTCCCTCATTTCCTTCTGCACGGCTACTGCATATGTTCCATTCTGATTCACAGGAGTGCGAGTTCATGAATCCACACTGCCTCCGCCGTAGCCACTCCCGCTACTCCCCTCACCCCACCCCGTCGGCTGTGATTGGCACTTTCTTTTTGCATGGTTTAGTACATCATTGCATAGGCGCATACGTGCGTAAGTCCATACTACCCCCTGGCCCCTCCCATGAGCCCTCCCCTGACCACCAATTTGCACTGGCGTGAATGTACGTGTCTGCACCACTGTGAAAGTACAAATCGGATCGATCTGGAAAATTGGAAAACCGATTTCTTCCGGTTTTCAAATAGCGCGCTTTACCATCACATGGGGGCGCATTTAGTCGGAATTACACGTGGAACGAAGGTAAATAAAGTAAACCTAGTCCGCTCCAACGTGCAGAAGGCCTCCGTGGCAAGATGCATTGGCCCGCCTTAATAACTGCACGCGGAAAGGGCCTGAAGCTCCACAAAGTGCTTGAAAAGGACTGATTTTGTGGGCCTTTCTGCTCTACATTGTTATAGTGCTACTATTCCACTTTCAACATCCTATAGAATCCTAGTTTGCAGCTTAGGGAAGAGCCTTTAGAATTCTCAGCCAGAGAGCCCTTTGGCCACAGTAAACTACAAACCCCAGAATTCCATAGGATGATGAAAGTGGAATAATAGCACTATAACAGTGTAGTGCAGAAAGGCCCTGTGGGCCACTGAGATAGTCTAACACAGCTGCCCTTTCCTCAACAGGTTTTTTAGTGTAAGGCACCCAAGTCAGCTGTTTGGAGTAAAAATCCATCAACACTCTTTTGTCATAAAAAATAAAGAAAAATAGGTTCTAACTAACAGGATTACTGTGGGTGAATTATATTTGTAAACGTATGTAGCAAAGAATGACAGATCCAAACAATCCATATTGTTATTGTTGTTGTCAATTTTATACTTCCCAATATTTTCAGAAATTAAAAAGAGAAAGCAGAGCAGAGAATATTCCCCCACCTCAGTTCTGAATCTGACAGTCTTGCTTCCAAAGGATTCTAGAGGATTCTAGGATAAAGGATATATGCTCTGACTCAAGTACACTGTCCTTTTCTGAGCTCAGTCACAGAAGATAAAAGTCAACAGTGCTGTTCTGTGTATGTCTATGGTTTGTCACGATGCTCCTTCACAATATTACAATATATATGCACAGTTTTATCAACTCCAGCATTTCAATTATTTTTATTTTGTTTTAGATTTTCATTATGTGATAATTTAGATGCGGTTGTTGATGCTTTTTCAGTTTGTGTTATGAATTCTGAATAATCCCCAGAGTTTTAAATCGCTTTTTAAAGTCTGTCCCTTGTTTTTACCAGTTGTCATCTATTGTGCCTGAGTATTTCACTCTTGGGTATTTCAATTATATATGAATGCAATAACTTCATAGCAGTGAGTTTTCATTTGCTATCTAAATATCTTTGTACATGAATGGGGCAACCTACATTTAATTTCAGAAGAGCAAGTGTTAAGCCCTTAGTATTCAGGGTGTTCTTAATGTCTATGCCTCTGGTTTGCTTGCTTGTATTTGATAATTGTTGTCTCATTGGTCCTTGCTGTGTTCTTCAGAAACAAAATTTAAAAAACATTATGTAAAAGACTTCCTCACACACTCTCACACACCACCACCTCCCTCACCACATGTTTAGCAGCAGTGGTCAATCTGAATTTTTGAGTGATTCTAGGTAGATGATGTAGATACTAGACACAGTACTAACCCATTTATAAAAGCAAGTCCCATATGGATTTCCACATGTATGAGATTGCCCAACAATCACTCTGCAGTGGGAAAATAATGCATTAATTATCTTGATGTTCCAGGGATATGAAAAGATAAATGGAGAAGACTATATGCCACTACAAAACTCAGTGCCTGATCTGTAATATGGTCCTTGGCTAGGATCCTTCAAACATTTAGCTGAAAATCTGCTACACTCGCATCCTGAGAAAAAAGGGAAGAAAAGATGGCTATATAAATCAATAACAGACACAAAAAACAGTGCAGTTCTTCTGGATTTAGGAACTGGTTACCAGATTGCCGCCGCCGCCCCCTCCTCCTTTTTCTCCTTGTATTTGTAAGTCATTTTTCTGCCCACAAAGACTCTCGAAATCATCTATATAAATAAAATTATGTTTTTATTTGTTTGTATCTTTGTTACCATGTCACACAAAAATACTAGAAAGGAAGATATGTTTGGGATGAAATATATACAAAATTCACTTGGAAGGGTCTGAGGGGCACAAAAAAATTTTTTTTTATTAGATTATCACAAAGTGTAGAGGGTATTTTTGGGAAGCTCTGACCTAAAATATAGGCTATGTATGTGCTCTAAAATCATTACGGGGAGGGGAATTATTTTTTCATTCATACAGAGAAATGTTACACATCATTTGAAAGATTCTGATGAATGAAAAATATTCTTGAAGTTATAACTACAGAACAAAAACAAAATTTTATCTTCTTACCACATAATGTGTAAATCAATGGACTAATTTTCACCACAACTTGAAGGGATAGTCTGACTAAATATACAGGCTACATGGAATATATGACATTCACTTTGGAGAGGCCTTGGAGAACATCACAATTTTTTCATTCATACAGAGTTGTGTGTTTGGCAGCCAATCACGAGAGGAATGCTATCTGAAGGGCAACTGAGATGTGCAATATGAGGAATTTGAGCATCCAAAAAGTTGGATGCTCATCCTCCAGAGTACTTGAAACTGAACAGCCTTTAAAACTCAGTTAATGAATCTGCTAAGCAGCACTGGGTATAATATCTAGTACGCAATAAAATCATAAAACAAAATAGAATAGGAACAAAACATCATTTAAAAACAGACTGCAAGCAGTTTTAAAAGTCCAAGGCAAGACAACAGACCAGTTCTGACTGCTTGTTCAAAGCTTACTAAGGATGAAGCCAGTCTGACTCCACCTGAGAGGAAGTTCAACAATCAAGAGGCTACTCTACAGAAAGTTTTATTCTGTGTATCTGATAAAACTAGACTTTTGGAGCAGTGGAACATGCAGTCTGTGGAAGAGCTCACATAGGCACATCCTGACCCCAAGCTTTTTATGTGTCCAAAAGCAGACACCACACAACAGGCTGGCCACTACATTTTGTACTAGCAATAGCTTCCAAACACATAGAAAATATTACAATAGTCTAATTAAGAAGTGAGAGCCAGTGCGATGTAGTGTTTTGAGTGATCTACAACCCTGAGACCAGGGTTCAATTTCCCCCTTCAGCAATGTAAACCCACTGGGTGACCTTTGGTGCATAACATACTCTCAGCTCCCAGAAAACACTGTGATAGGTTCACCTTAGGATCACCATAAGTTAGAAATGACTTGAAGGCACATAACAACAACAAATTAGGAAGTAATTAAAGCATGAACAACTGTGTCCAATTCTACCTTCCACAGGAAGGAGCAGAGCTGATGTCTCAGCCAAAGTTGGCCACAACAGCCACTTTCCCTTCTAGAAGCAATGCTTGGTCCAAAGTCACTCCCAAGTTGCCAACCTTGTCCTTCAATGTGCAACCTCATCTGGGATGACTTTACTAGCAGTTCAGGACTAGACTGTTATAGCGCTATTATTCCACTTGCAACTGGACCCTCCCGAAACTGCATACCCCAGGATTCCATAGGACGTTGCAAGTGGAATAATAGCACTATAACAGTCTAGTGCGGAAATGGCCTCAGTTGCACCATCATTTTCCTGGACCAGCACCTTTCTTTTAGATCTTTATGAACAATGTGGTGCACCTCTTAATCATGAATACCAGAGTGCCTACCCTACTGTGAATTTGCAATTACGCACTGGATAAGAGATGGTGACTTTGTAGAAACTAAGAGAATATTGTTATTTTTTGGGAGCAACTGTATCTATCTCTGTTTGGACAAAGCACCTGATAATTCTAAACAGATAATAGTAACATAAACAAACACGGAAGCCCAGTGTTTTATAGGAAAAAAAATGAAAGCCATTGAGGTGAAATCACCTTGATCATATTTAATTGCAGAGAAGCAAAATAAAAATTAGTAGAAAAATCAGGGTTTCTTTAAACACAGTAAATTGGTAGGATGTGATAAGATAAATAATACAAGTCCAGTAAATTGATTGGCTGAAGACCAGACAAGGCAACAGCAGGTACAGCTATAAAACTGATCTCAAGCCAGATAGATGCAAGTAATGCCTTCCAGTGGCTTCATGCAGCTGCCTTTTCATAGCTTTTTTCTAGGCTCTGCACCATACCTTAGAACAGCGGTTCTTAACTTGTGGTCCATGGACTCCTGGGGGGCTACAATGTCCTCCAAGGGAGTTCATAGGCAGAGAGAGGTGAATGGATCAAAAGAGTGGTGTTGTTGTTTGTCTCTATTCATCACTGGTAGCAGGTAGGAGTACTGGAGTTGTCAGTTGTACAATGGAGGGAAGGAGAGTGGGAAGTGCTGGAAATGGTGCTGAGCTGGGAGCTTATTCCTGAGGCAGAGGGGAAAGACTAGGACTCATGCAGCTCCCATGCATTCCTCTGAGAAGAGAGTAGGGTGGCCGTTTTTGTGGAGACAGACCTGACTGAAGAGGAATGCAAGTCTCTCTCTCACACAGACTCTGTCTCTCTTTTACACACAGGAGCAAGTTGGAAGCCATTCAAGTGGCATCCAAATAGTGTGTCCAAGATTGGCCACAGTCCAGGTTTCTTGTAATCTGTCATTAGTCAAAGGAGTTGTGAATACCAACTTCTTCCCCTTGGTATAGTTCATCTCTCCTCCATTTGAAAAAGGATGCTTCCACTGCCCCGGTCACTATCATTCCTGGTTGGTTTCCATGAAACTTAGTCCTAAGTAACTGTACTTGCATCTCAGTTCTGCCCATGATCAATGAGATATTGCCTCTTAAGTACACACATTTGTCTCTGTGTGGATCTGTGTGCAGAGAAGGCATGAGGTGGTGGAGCTCTGCTTTCTGGCAGGATCAAAAGCTTCCACTGAGCCATCCCTGCATAGTCTACACAACATGTATTACTACTACTACTATTTTAAATTTGTATGGAATCATTCCAATAAAAATATTGTAATAGAAGTGTGTGCACTTACTTTTTTTCCTCTCCAGATTTGAAGACCCCTGAGGAGCAACTTTAAATAAAAATATGAGGCACTTTAGGGTTTTAAATCTTGAGTTAAGTCTTGGTGGTCTATGGCAACAAAAGATATTTAAAAGGAGTCCATGGTAAAGAAAAGGTTAAGAGCTGCTGCCTTAGGATGCTGGTCCACAGGGAATAGTATTCCTTCTTAGAAAATTATGTTAATATATAGAACATGTTCCTAATATGATATATTGCTCAACTATGTAAGGCTTATGTGATAAACTGAAATTGTTTGTGGAGCAGTTAAAGGGTCTATAGAGACAACAAAGACAATATTGTGAAATAAGAATTGTCTAGATAGGAATTCGAGGTCTCTATGGGAATTAGTTTAAATGATGACAATGTAACATCTCTGTACGAATGTGGTTAGACAGTGCAAAACCTTTGCAGAATATGGCTAGACAATGAGATGTCTATGAGAGGTAATGCTCCTCCTCCTGGAGTGTATGAATGTATAATAATGTTTGTTTAATAAATAGCTAGAAAAATTATAAAGTGATCTGCATATTTTCCAATCGTAAAATATCCTGAAACTGCAGAATTTAAGATTGTCTTAAGGGGAGTTTTGATGTCAACCCACCTACAAAACAATACTGCTGTTTACAAGCTTGGGAGCTCAGGTGAGTGAAATGGCAAACCAAAAGGAAATCCAGCTAGATGCAGCTCGGCAGATAAACTGGAAAGGACCTTCTATTCCTTGATAAAGAGAGAAAGAGTGTGGGAACCACACTTGTTTCATACATACATACATATATATATATATGTATGTATGTATATATACATACACATACATACATATACACACACACACACACACACACACATATATTAATGGCAGGCTTGGGAAGGTTGTTATTATGGTTAAGTAGAAAAAGCGGGGCTGCTAAGAAACATGCCCAAGAGAACCTCAAAGTTTGCAGAAGAAGGGTAGAAAAAAACCTCCTTTGGAAAAATTGCCAAAGGAGGTGAAAGAAACTACAAGCAAACTTGTATGCATATGGAGACTGAGCATGCTCATTGGCTACAGAATGCTGTTATGTAGGTAGAAATGGAAAATGTGGGTGGTGGTGGTGGTGGTGGAATGGAGCATGCTAGGAGAAAGTTTGGCTTTCAGAACACTGAACAAGAGCATTACACACTTAATATTTTGATGCAGGTCCTGTTCATCTTTCTTTGTTTACAATTATTCAGTTCCTGTTGCTTTCCAAGAGGTTACAGTATAAAACCACATCTAAAGTCATGTTAAAAATATGTTCCACATTTTAAAGAGCTCTAATTTATAGCAAAGATTAGGACAACAGAAAGGTCATCAATGAATCCAAGACATATCTTTAATTGTTCAGCACTGAATAACGCATGTGTTCTACATTATCCCTAGTTATTATATATGATTGAAATTTAGCTATAATTTTGAAGAACTGGAAAAAATTTTCAAGTCAAATGTTAATCTGTATTTTGAATGACAGGTAAGATAATTGGGGAAACAACATGAATAACAGACTAAATAAATACAAGTCAAAAAGCATTTAAAAAATGACCGGCAAACAACAACAACAGAAAATCCATGGGGTTTTTTGCTGTCTTCAATCCTGCTAAAATACAAATTGAGCTTAAGATGTGTAATTATTGGTTAAACTATGTTTAATGAAATGTAAAGACCTTTGTACTTCTGAATGGATAATTTATATGCCACTTTATTGTCTCCCAAGGTTTAATTAAATGTTTGCCTTGTGGCTAATCAGCTACAATTAATAAAAGAAGCTTATCGGCTTACATCACTTTTAGGGAATATTGAAACAGCCTCTGTTAGAATTGCAGCAACTAATTTGTTCACAGCCCAGAACAATACAGACTATTTTCCACTAGTTGTAACCCATAGTTATTAGGCAAATTTATACTGTGCAAATACTTAACTCAATAAATGCTACTTAATAAGCTTTAAAAATTATATAATATAAAATGGAGGATCTGGATGACTCCCAATATGCTTTGCATCTTTTTCTAATTGGGGTGGTCTTAGCTACAGCCCATGCTGGGTGGCTGTTTCTGACATAAAGCATACAGGCAGATGGTGGTCTGCAGCTTATAAATGTTATGTGCATTGTACTTGGATTTTGTTTAGTTCTGTTTTTCTTCTCATTATATTGGGGACTAAGGACTGCCAGGTTTGGGTCACCATACTGTGGTACTGCATTGTTTACTGGGCTCAACAACATGCCATCTGTTCTAATTTCAGGTCTCCTCTTTCTTTAGGCCCACAATTCTCTGTTTCATGGTTTGATGTTAGTGACATGCACTTGTTAGAACTGATTCTGATGCTTTGGGCTTTGTCGGCTGGCTTCCAGCATCCACATCTGCTGCATCTTCATTTGGGTGAAAACAACTTGATTCCTTTGACAGATCTGGTCTTGAGTCATGACGTCTAGAAAGAGTTGGCTCAGACTGGAGCTACAATCTCTAAATTCATTTTAGTATGGATTGAAATGCTGAAATGGCAGGTGAGGAGTGGCGCAGTGAATCTGGGCAGGATCAACAGAGCTCAGCACAACGTTATTAGAGAAATACAGAAGTGGATTCTTCACATGGGTGGGGCTTTCATTCCTTAACAGAGAATCTCTCATAAAAGGCCACGGCTGCTCCGTGACAATGGTTTCATCTTTCTGCAGACAGTTCTGAAATTTTCCTTGGGAAGCTGCAGGACAGTTTGTGCTTTCTTCTTCCTTGGTGGGGGGAATGAGGATAGGCTTGCCCATTCTCACTCTAGCTGAGGAGTGTAGGCAGTCTGTTAACTATTTTCTATCTTAGAGGTTCTCTCAAAGGCACCAAAAGGTGAAAAGCCTTGCCTACAACCCACTCAGTGCCATCCAGCTCAAGTGTGAAAGTGAGGTAGTCCCTTTACCTAGGACTCACCCAAACCTCAAGACAACCAGCCCCCTTTGGGGAAATCACCTGGGTGCCCATTCTCCCTTCAGAAGAATTAGCAGAAGAAGAATTGCAGAGGCGTTTCTATCCTGGGGAGGCTCAGCTTTACTGGCCTCCCTCACACAAGCGTTTACTTACTGGTACTCCATTTGCTCCTGCATTAGACTCTTGTTTGATATGAAAGTTGTGGTTAGTTTACCCCAGTACTGTCATCATGTATTGTCATTCCCAGCTAGAGGACAAAATGGATACAGTCATAGATCTAACATACATTTAGGTTTGCAACATGCCTTATCTCACAGGATCAGAATATCTAGCAATATTATACAAATGTTCTCCTATCAGGAAGCATTTCAATTTATAGAATTAGGGAACGGAAAGTGTGAAAAGACAGGAAAAAAATATGAATGCAGTACCTCAGAATATTCTCACCAAATAGTCCTTCCTTCCTCATCCCATGCCTTTTTTCTTCTAATGGTAAATCATAATTTGTTTCCCTTCTGTTTCCCAACTTGCTCTTTCCATATTCTTATTTTATTTCAGTATTCTCAATTCTATTACTTCCTGAGGCTGTCTTTTCCCGGTGCTTGATGCAGAAAACAACCTTCCTCATAAAGTCATTACAGTTGAACTGGGTTTTTTAAAAAAGATTATTATAATGCATTCTGCATACAGCTGCTTTGAAAATAGCCTGAACTGCTGTTGGTTCCAAAGAGGGCTGCATGATAGTTAACAGGACTGGGTGTTATAACTCATCCTCTAGAGCTGGAAGATTCAGACACAGGAGAGTCAGATTTCCAGGAATGTACAGCTCCTGATGACATTTGCCTCTCCGAGCCTGAAAAACCGGGGGATGAGGCACTTGAGAGGCCTAGTCCACAACAGGAGATGGCAGAAGTTGAGGATGTGTTGCCATCTTTGGCAAATCATTGAACACATAAGGAGAGACTACAGTGATCCCAGTGGACTTTAAATACAAGATACTAACTCATTGAGCTACTGATGTCTTGAGACAGCTGCCTATAAATCTCCCAGCAGCTCCCTCTTGTTTGCAACTATTCTGTCTCAGTGACAGACAGCACTCTTCTATGTTAGTGCTTTGTTGTCCTTGGACTGGCTATGATTGATGACTGTTTTATTCTTTGCTGGCTTTATCTGGACTGGCTACAATGACTTCTGAACAGCTGACGACCACCCTCTTGTTTCTCCATTCATCTTGCAGGATATCCTGTGATTGACCTGGACTGGATTAACTACCCACCAGCTCTTGCACTCCAACCACCTGACTTCTGGGTCATTTGCTAACGGCAACGTAGGACAATGGGTGATTTGATCACATCATTCTTTTATCAGCTTCACTAACTCCTAATCTGTTGCTGGCCAAATTCAGAATGCCTGCTTTAACATTTAAAGGCTTTAATGCCTTGGGACAGGAAAAACTGACCTTCCATTATGTGTGTGTGTGTGTGTGTGTGTGTGTGTGTGTGTGTATACATATATGCATACACACACACACACTTATCAATCAGATCTTGAAATCCACATTGCCCAATATAGGCTGGGTATCCCTGAAAAATGATAAGGAAAGCGTGGCTATTAAGAAAACATTCATCTTAGTGGCAACACTATGGTTGCAGAGTGCTTTCTCAGACAAACCCACTTGGCACCTTCGTTATGGTCATTTGAAATCAGGTGCTTACTTTCATAATTCAATTATCTCCCTTGGGAAAAAAGAAAAAAAAACTTTTGTCACTTTGGTGTTCTGCTACATATTTGATGGTTGTTCACAATCTCTGTAGAAATTTATATATTGAAAGTTGTTGTACCACAAATGGTTGATTCATATGTTTTAAAATTTTATTACCATTTTACACTGTAAACCATCCAGAGAATAATACGTTTAAATAAACACAGAATTTGATAATAACCATGTTTATATTTTCTTGTTTTCTTTGAAAAGACTTATTTGATTTTGAAAATATGTGTAACTAATATAGTCCAATTATGTGAAGTGTCTCATGGAGAAACACAGATGCAAAAAAACAAAACAAAGCAAAACATTCCACCGTTCTTTGAATCTGTTATGTATTTTGATTCCCACCACCCACTCACCCACCCAAAAAAACCACAAAGCCACCATCAACTACATAGTATAAATAGTATCTTGGCCTATGTTCTGATCTTCTTTCATTCACTCATGAAGGAGACCTTCACATTCACTTGCCTGAGGCAGTGAAGAAGTTGTGGTCTTTCATGCTCAGGAACAGCCTGCATTCCAGAGAGACATATCTGACTATTCAAGTTCAACATCTTCTGCTTTTGTTGGTTGAATTTTCATTGTTTTTTATAAAAGTTTATTAGTTTTTAAAGGATACAGTCTAATTCACAATCAAAGAAATATACATGTTTTAAAAAAGAAAAAGCAGAGAAAAGGGAAAGCAAGAAAACAAAACTAAAACACAACACTAACCACTAACTAACTAGAAACTAACTTACTAAAACAGAAATGGGCTCTGTACCTCCCATGGCCAAACTTCAATAAAAGAAAGAAGAATTTTAGAAAGACAAATTCTATTATTCTACCATTACAGATCCAACTAAGTAACCCTACTAGAATCACTAGTAACCACAGCCACAAAGGATTATGTTGTTAGAATTCTTATTGCTCACAAAATCCAAAAATGGTTTCCAATCTTTCAAAAATTCTTCAGTTGGCTTATCCTTTAAAACCCATGTTAGTTTGGCAATGTAAGCTAACTCATTCTCACTCTCTCATAATCCATTCTTCTATTGTCAGTGCTTTGGTCCATTTGCAGGTTTGAGCAAACAGCATTCTTGCAGCTGTTACCGTACAGCAAAGAGGTAGTCCAAAAAACCCCCAAAAACGTATGAGCAATATCATCCAGACCGCCGAGATCAATTGCTCTGCTCTGCTCAGATCTTGCATATTCAGGGCCATGACTTCCTTGACTGAATTAATCTAGCTGGTGTGGCTTTTCTACTGCCTTCCACTTTCCCCAGCATTGTCATCTTTTCTTCTAACTTCTAACTTATCACTTGATAGCAAACCCCTTTCAACTTAATGATGTTTTCTTCTGAATACATGATTCTGATACAGGTTGCTTTGACAAATACATCACACTCTAAGTATTTTCAATAACACCTGCCTTCATTTCAGAGATTATAAGAGATAAATTCTTTCAGGTCACGCTCTGAAGTGATATCTAATCCTGATATTTTTTTCAGTAGATGATAATAGGACATTCAATGGGAAGTATTTGCTCACCTGCTAGGAAAGAGGAAATGAGACCACACAGACATAGATTTAGCTAGGACAACCTTTATTTAACTATTTAAATGTTTTTTAATACTGAAAATTAGAAGCAATATAATAAAATCAACATTTTTAAAAGAGAGAGAAAAACTTACAACAGTGGCAAATCGAATTACTCTATAGAAAGACAAATAGCAAAGCATTACCACAACTTACAATAGTTAGCTGATTATAATACTCATCAGCCTAAATCTCATCTTAGTCCTGACTAGAATAAACCTGTTGAATCCATGAATGTATTTAGATGTTGGCTCAGTATTCAACAATTGATTGAACGGGTTTATCTAGTTGGGAATACTCAACAGACTACCAGACATAAAGTGTTAAGATATTTAATCTTATATAGTTTGAGTGCCCCAAAACAAATTATTCCAAAAAACTGAGATGTGAATTCAGAGAAGAATATACTCATTTGTACTTTATTTCTATAACAAATAAATTTATAAAAATGAATACTAACCATATTAATTCATCTGCAGGTAAAGAAATACATTAAGCTATTAAAGACAAAAATCTATACTTCTTTGCTTTTTCTCATTAACATGTTTCATCAAGGCCTTATTATCTAGCCCAAGAATTAATGAATAAAAGCTTACTTGGCTTGTGAGTTTACCTCAGTGGTGAGATTTTACATAGGAAGCATAACTGAAATAATATCTTACTGTGTCCACAAATTGCACTTTGCATGAATTAAGCGTGAATGGTAAGAACTGCTTTTGTTTAAATAAAAGACTTTGAAACGGCATTAAAAATGGTAATAATAGACAAGCACTGGCCTTTGTTTACTGAATTTTCATCTGACCAGTCATAAACTTTGGAGATCATTTTCACAAATTAGTGACTTGCTATGGACTTGCAAACATTCATTGAACACTAGACTGTGTATATCCACTTGCTACAATGCACAGAATTCAACCTTTGACAGCATAGCTAACCCCAAATGAGAAGAATGGATATCCTGCACTTGATCCGAAATATGACTACTGGGAAATATGTCATAGGATTACAATCATAGTGCAATTGAGAACAATATATGAAGTAAAAGTTCTGGCTTTTTAAACTATCATGACAAGGAACATGACACTAACCCAGTATACTGGAGCATATTAATGAAAAGCAAGACTAGAGATACCTTCAGTGATTTCTACACAGAAAATCTGTTTGATCTTCACTGGCACTACGGTTGCCATCACGTTCCTCAAACAGAAAGTTAAACAAAGGAACACATGATGCACAGACATTTCTGCATAAGGTTCAATACAAAGTATGTCTATCACTGGAAAGAAGAGACAGATTACTTTAGTAAGTACGCTGTTGTTTATACAGATGTAAACAGGCTGTCTTGCTAATCAGTCAGAGGAAAACCATGAAAAGTAGCATGTTTATTTGAAAAAGAAATGATTGAATTTAGTAGTCAGTATCCTAACAGCTTTTAATGAAATCGTATGGACATAAGTATGTCTACACAGCACTTAATGTAGATAGTATACTGCATTAACCATTTTTCCTTGGCGTGCATTTGAAGGAAGTGAATCAGAAATATTAGAGAACATGACATTTTGAGAAAAGAGATGGGGCAGATAAGAACTTTTTCTTGGCTTTTAAAAGCAATTTTAATTAGAGCTATAATTATATGAAGCTGTAATTAGAGCTATAATTAATTAATCAATTAATATAATTTAGAATTAATAGTTATCCATAATTTACCCGTGAGGACATAAAAGAAAGTACTAGCAAAATCAGGCCATACAACAAAGATGCAAACACAAAGCCAGGCCTTTGCTACAAACCCAGCCATCAACTCTGTCCTCATATCTGCTCTGGCAACACCATTACAGGACTGAATAATGTCACCCTCAATGTCAGGCCTTCATTCACTTGTTCATCTTCCAATGTTTGCGAAGTCTGAATAGTAAAATTCAAAAATGAGCTAACATTTTCAGAACACTCTGGCCAGGATACTTAATGTCAAATTGCTCACACAATGGACTGTTATAAGAGTGATTTGATAGTTTTGCTGCTCATGTTGGGAGACATCCAAGACCTTCCTGTGCAAGCAGAATGGTGGTGGTAATGAGTGGCGCATAGCCCTAGGCTCCTGCTGCATACATACACCACTGCCAGGGAAAGAGGCAACTTCCCAGGGGGCGCCTCCCAACAGAGCCAGAACACTGTATGTCTTCACTGTCTTGGTGAAGTGTTCATAGAGCCTAGCGACTATGTGAGCAGTGGACTGGCAACTCCTCACTCAAACAGGCACAGGAAATTTCCCAAGACATCTCTCCTATAGTGCCTCAGCTCCAATGACTCTTCAGAACTAGATACTGAAGAAATAGTATAGCCTGGATAGATTCAGTGTCTGTTTGGTGGTGTGCGCTGGGCAATCCAATCTAACAAAACTGGTATGGCGTTTCCCTCCACCAAAGTTGAACATGATCTTAGCTTCTGTAATGCACCTGAAAATAGTTGTGGTGTGTGATGGACAGCAGAGCTAAAGGGTCTGCCCACTCTGTAGATTAACCCAGCACAGCTCTTGCAATATTGAGAAGGGGAGCTAGAAAAAGGAATGATCTGACAGTAAAAGTAAGTTGTGGTTACAATTTGAGATGAGAGCTGAAAGTGAGGAGTGGCTGGAAGAAGAAGGGAGTAGGTTAGAGTTTAGGGACAGTTTGAAATTAATACAAGTCTAACACTAACAGAAAGTAGTGAGCCAGCTTTATTCCTGTCGCTACGAAGACTTTTATTATTTATTATCATTTATTTATTATTATTATTTTATTAAAAACCTGCTCCTTGTTGTTGTTTAACTGCAGTCCAAGTTGTTTCATTCTGAGTCTTAGGTACACACTAGTCAACAACCCTGAAGACACATGTGCTCACCTGTGTTTGGATACTGTGTTTGGATACTGAAACCTAAGGGAAGGTTTAGCAGATGCAGTGGAGTGGCCTGCACTTGTACAGGATGGGCCACTCACACTAATATGATCACTTTACTACTTTAAATCATTAATTTTGCATAAACACTGTCACTTTGACATTATGGTATGAAAAGACTCCCGTACTGCTTGGATGAGATTTAAAAACACTTTTTTCTGTTGTGGAGGTACGAGGACAACATGTCTCTTAAGCAGACTAAATTTAAAGATCAGTTTTAAGCCGGGGATTCTACTAGTGCTGAATCTTCACACCAGAGGACACACTAGTAGAGGTTCCATTTGTTCTTACAAAAGTCACACTTGCTGGGGGGAAAAATCACCTTTGTTTCCTACTATTCTTGAAGCCAGCATGAAGCCAGCTTTATGATTAACTTTGTTCCTACACTATATTAATTTGCAGAACATCCTACTAGGGGGCAATTCAAATCTGGTCCAAACTGGACCAAACCTCTGCCACAAGGAAGAAAGCACACTTTTTCCAGTTTGCTGAATTCATTGTACAAGCTGGGTCTGGTAGATGCGTGATGCTTTAAACACTCTACGTGCCAATAGTACCCATTTGAGGAACTGTACATACTTGCAGACTGACCATTTGCTAATCTCCCATAATGTAATACCCATGTGACTGAGACAGAAATAGAATCAGTTCTTACTTTTGGCCACGCTCCTCTTCACATGGTTTGAGTTACTCATCCCATCACTCCTTTCAATAGAATTTTTTATCATTCTCTTCTAACTAATGGAGATATTGTAACAACTTCTCACTAACAGAGATATTATAACACCAAACAGGAAACTGAGCATTTCTACAATGAAAATTCAACACAAGGCATCAGCACTGCTCTTCTCTGGATTTTATAAAGGCAGTCCCGCAGCATCATTTTATCACAGAAAGCTCAAAACTCAAGACCAGAAGCCATGCCAGAGATAGACTGGTGAAATACAAACACTGGAACAATGCACAGGCTCAATGATACACAAATAGTCTGTCAGCCTAAAGAGCAGAGCTTGAATCTTTGAAACAGATAAGACACATCAATACCTGATTTATCTAAAAAGAGTCTTCTGTGTATATGGCAGTTACAGTAAGCCCTCCACTTTTATGGATTTAGCATTCATAGATCATAGTCATGTTGGAGGACCTAAAGATTCCTAGGGAACTCTTCTCTGGTTAAAAATACTGTTCATGATTATTATTTTTATGCGTGGTTTTTCCACTGTTCTTGCATCCCTAACCCTGAGGAAAGTAGAGGGCTGACTGTAAATACTTTTTCCTTCTGGCTAAAGCTGCAAGAAAAGAAAAGAAAAGAAAAAAACAGGAAAAAGTGTGATCACATTTATCAAATCTTCCCACAGTGAGTTACTCTATTCACCCTATGACATTAATAATGAATTTGCCATTCTTTACACAAAATGATACCAAACAGAATTAGATCCCTGAATTCACTGACTCTATCAAAATCCATAAATTGTTTTCGGAGCATAGACATTTCTTAAAGAGTTCTGTGTCACTTAATGAAAGTAAAGGCAAGCAAATCCTTGAAACCTACTAAATCTCATAGCTGTGATTAATTTGGTGCTGCATCTTTAAAGTCTTTAAAAGACTTTTTCATTCCCAAGTTTGGGCTCTTTTCAAAAATATTTTATGTGGTAGTCAGCACCCCAAATTATGGCAGTTATCTAAAATTATTACCACTACCCATCCCACCTTAATGTCTTGACTTAATCAGATTAATGAATGCTAATAAGATCCTCAGCTTTATTACAGACGAACATCTCAACTCTTTTATCACCAAGCACATAAACCTGGACTAAGCATGTTGCATGCTTTAGACATCGAACAGCTAATACCTTGAGGAGGTGAGATTTAAAACTAATTCCCCATGCTCAAGCTTTTAAAACCCTAAGGAACTGATCTCACGGGATATCCCTAAGGTTTTTGATAGAATTAAACGGCAGTATCTAATTTAATTGCTTGATAAGCTGAACTTTGGCAGTAAATTTACGTCTGTGATTGCACATCTTTGTCCAAAGCAATGCATGTAGCTCAGTGTCATTTCCATTCTCCACAGCACCAAGCAAGGGTGCTCTTTGCCTCTTAGTCTTTCTAAAAATGCTGTTGAAGCCCTGGCAGAGATTATCTGTACTGATGACAAAATCAAGGGTTTAAAAATCAATTCACAACATCATGGAATTACTCTTTTGGCAAATGACAAATTTCTCTTTGTAAAAAAAAAGGCTAAATTACTTTCAACTAAATATTCCAATTCAATCTCATTATAAACTGAGCAGCATGGCAGGTATCACTATTGGCTTTTCTGGTTTCCATTACTGAGGCATCATCCTTACTAAGGATGATGGCCCTGTAGTGAAGGGGATGCACTCCAAATTAAGTAATGAGTCTGCATTGTAAGTATCACTCTTAGGCGGCATTGCAGCAGTCAAACACAGATACTGTCCAGAATTTCACATCTATTCCAAATCTGCAGCCAAACTAACAGATATAAATTTATTGCAGGAGGCCACTCTCACCTTATGTTCTCTAAAAAGGCCAAATATAGTCTGAACACCAAGAGAGGCCTTGCAATTCCTAAATCAAACTTCTCTTTTGCAGCTGTCCAAATTCAGCAACATGCAGAAATTACCTGAAACAAAGGCACCATGTATTGGGTCAAGACAGAATTATCTTGTCAGCTTGAATCTGATTATCTCCCTTTTAAGACACTGAGTACTCATGACCTCCAAACGGAGGGTACACTTAGAAATGGATTACTACCTTATCAAACATAGCATAGATTAGCAAACCATTCTTGAAGTGTACTCTTTTTTTTTGAAGATCCCCTTCTCCACTGCACTGGCGAGATCTCACAGCTCAAAAGCTGGAAAGCCCAATGCCTTTATAGAATCAAGGACCTTTGTTTTTGTTGTTGTTAGTGACAGACCTATTTTGATGGATCATTTAAATCTTGTTTTGGCTTAGAGGGTGGCTACACAAGCATTAGACCTGCAACTCTGTGTGCTCATTCTATCAGTTTGAAAGGCCACCAGGGGCCATTATGGTATCTGAAGAAGTTTGCATTAAATCTCTGTCCAAAATTGACAATTGGCTAGTGGTTCACCTATTTAAACTAGGTGATGATATGAAGCTGATCTGGGAAATACATCTGTTTCCCTATACCTGATTCATAATAGAAAATAATTTAGTCTACACCACCCTCTAAATCTATTTTTACCATTGCTTGAGAATATGTTCTAAAGGTTGTTTATAGTTGGAGCCTTAATCCATTTAGTTTATCCAGTATCTCAGGTTACCCTTCTCCTCCGAGGTGGTGGTGCTGTGTGTATGTGCTGGTTCTAGTCAATGGTATTACATTTCCTATCTAGTATGACCAACCAACAAATTATCTACTGTGAAGCACTTATATCATCTTTTTCATGGGCTCAATAATAACTTATAGTGCAAGACACTCTATTGGGGGCAGTTTGCCAAGACGTTGCCCAACACTGGAGGTCACCTAATGATAGGTTTTCCATTGTAAGTCCAGGAATGTATGCTCCATGGGTTGCCAGAATAGAATCTGAGGAATTGCCCTATCCTAGAAGTTAACCTTACAAATAAGGTGATCTGAAAGAGACTCAGATGCCAATGATTTTGAAAAGGTTTGGTATCCATTTATTGTAGTGGAGATTACATTTCTCAGGAGTGTGATAGCTATCAAAACAAATGGTAGTACAAGCTCAAATAAAAACAGCTGGGTCATCTCACTTTATTTTCCACTATAATAAATTATTTGCATATGCAACTCAGTCTAACTAAGCTTACTCATAACAGAGTCCTGTTAAGTTCAGCAGAATTTATTTCCTTGTACAAATGGAACTAAAACTGAGCTATAGTTTTGCCCACTTATGAAAAGTAGTAAAAATAGAAGAAAATGAAGAAAATTAGCAAAATGAATAAAATTATTTTGTCTCTTTTCATCTTCTACAGTGTAAAGCAGACATAAAGCACTCATTCCTATAAAAAGAACTGAGAATAAGAAACCAAGACCAGGAACTTGTCTGGCCTTCCTATAATGATCTGAAGCTATACATAACCTTACATAAACTTCTTCCTCTTATACAGTTTTTAGAAATAATTATGGGGCAGTAAATATATTGACATCTTCTCTTAACATTTTATGTATGATTCTAAATAAAAATATTCCCTAATTCATTTTGTCAGTTTTTCATTTTTTTAAAAAGCGAAATAATTTTTTTCCCTTCAATTTTTCCATTTCCCCATCAGGCCTTCCCATCTCACAACTACCTCTCTGCTCACTTTAAAACAGCACAACCTACTTTGTCAGGCCCCCGCAGACCAAAATTTTAACTACTTTAACTTTCTATTCACACAGAGGTCAAACAGTTGCCTATAAAAAAAAGTGGCCTTTGAAACTGCTTTAATGTTTTTAATATGACTTTTTTAAAAAAGAATGTATTATCCATAGTTTTTTTTTAATTTTATCACTTCATTTTTTGACATTTTCTCCAACAGAACTACAGCTTTGTCGTCCTGCTTTTCATCTTCCAGAACACCGATGCAGCAGCAAATAATACCCACCAAGGGAAGCGCCACCAAAAGGGTCAAGGTCAAAAGTTTTAATTATATCTGAACTCATACTGTGAGCCGCCTTGGGTACCATATGGGAAGAAAAGTGAGATATAAGTTAAATAAATAAATACACACACACAGGAAAGCTAAGGGGTGCGTGCAGTCAGCTGCTTAAACGAAGCGAGACGGGGGAGAAGGCTGGAGGCGAAGTAAGTGCAGCAAAATGACGCAAGGAAGGGGGAAATGGACGTGCCTGAGGCAGCCATTAATGCCTCACTCTGGGCTGACACTAAGCGGGCGCCCAACGCTGCTCCTACTTCCAAAGAGAACCCTTAAGCCACGCCCCCAACACCTTCTGTTAGCATTGGAACCCAACCGCTTACCCTACCCAGCGCAGCAGCAACGTAGAAGGGGCGGTGAGTCTCACCGCATGACGTCAAGTTCCCATTGGCGGGAAGCTGCAGCCTTCTCTTCCGCCAGGGCGCGGAGGGCGTGCCTCGGGCCGAGCGTTCGCGCCCTGACGCGGCTCGGCTGTTACCATGGTGACAGTTGGGCGTCTTTCTCCCTTCGGCGGCCTACTCTTTGGCGTGTGTAAATGAAAGAAAGAATCTGGGTAGCCTCGCACCCTTTCCTTTATCCGCGGCTGGGTTGTCTTTATTTCGGAGCTGGGGGCGGAGGCAGCCCGGGGGGATTTAAGCCTAGGGGTTAGGACTGTTTTGGTGGGGTTGTTTTTTTCCAAATTTAACCTAACAAATTTTTGGAAGCCCGTTTCCCCCGTTTTGGGGCCCCCCGACATAAACAGACAAAAGACAAGCTGGCGGGGGACAGGGGGTTTCCTGTTTCGGGGAAGCCCCCCACAACCCCTGGAGTGCCGGGAGAAGACCATTCCCACGGACTGTTTGCGTTTTATTCCACTTTCAACACCAGGGAAACCGGGGTTTGCATTTTAGGGGGGGGCCGGAGGCCCCCCCCTAAAACTAAAACCCTGGGATTTGGATTTAAAAGTGGAATAATACCTGTACATCCAGTGCGTATGTGTAGGTGAGCCGCCCGGGCCTTTCCTTTTTCCCCCGCTTTTTTGTAGAGCTTCCACGTAGGTGGAGTGGGTTCCGGGGGGTGTTGTCGCTCAGTCTGCTTCGCCCGTCAGTCTGTTTGTTTCTTGACGTCCCGGGAGTTGGGATGCGGAAGCTGATTTGGCAAAGAAGTTAAACTTGGGGTAAAAAACCGTTAGAGCGAGAAACCCGCGGCGCTGAACTTGCTGGTTGCGTTTGGCTTTTCTCTTTGCTCGCGGGCTGCTTCAAAAAGAGACTGCGGGCCCATCCTTGAGAGGCATTGCTGGTGCTGATTTGAGGGATGCAGTGGCTGAGCACAAACGAAAAAAATGCTTTCAGACGGTCCTGCCAAAGAGTTTTAGTTTTGTCAGGTGCGTGTCTGCCTTCAAATCGCCAATCAATTTATTCAACCACTTAAATTTCAAAGGGTTTTTCAGGCAAAGAATACTCAAAAGCCCTTCCTCTGAAACACAGCTGAGGGCACTTGTTATTTGTTGGAGGTCCCCCCATCCAAGTCAACCGGGGCTGACGCTGCTTTAGTTTCCAAGATAGTAGGATGTTTCCTATCAAACATATTTCAGTTTTGGGAATGCTTATTTGTTTATTTAGAGTATTTATATTCCACTCTTCATCCCAAATCTCTCTAAGTGGCTTTCAAACTGTTAATTTGACAGTTGCCTGCCCTCAGGCTTGAGCTAAATAATTCACCGGTTGTCAATAATGCTTCATTTTAGTAACGGTTGACCCATTAAATGTGTAAACACAGTAGCACAAAATCAGGAATGCCCTGGAAGAAACCCCTGGAAAGAGAAGGGCATAGCTGGATGCAGTTTCTCCCCCTACTGCACAATATGATCCAAATCAGATTCTTCCAGCTAAGGTATTTTTAAAAAAAGAGCAAAGAAAATGTAGACTCTCTCTCTATGTGTGTGTGTTTTCAGGCTTGTAGAGGTGTGCTGGCAGTTTGTAAAGGAAAGTATGAAGCCACTTAACATGCAGATAATTAAAAAGAGTTTTTATAAAGTCACCAATAGTAGATAGGTGAGAAAACCCTTAAGCTAGGCTTATTGAAGGATCTTTTTGCTAGTTGCAAATTAAAATAGTTTTTCTGGTGAGCATTATTAGAAACAAAGATAAATATGAAAAAAAATGAAACATGCTAAATTTTTCCTGAAACAAATATCAAGTTCATAAATCATGTAAACTCAGAAAACTTGGTACAAAATCACAGTTATAAATACAATTTTTTTTTGTGGGAAAATATAAATAAAAGCCTTGAATTTCTTTCAGGAAGAGTTTAGTATCTTGCCTTTGCTTGCATTTGTCTTTATTTCAAACAGTGGTTATTTTCTAATTGTAGGTAAGGCTGTGTCAAATAACAATTAAGAAAAATTACTGTACTCTGCTGTACAGTACAAGATCTTATGAACCTTCTGCCTTTTCCTGGTCAAGAAGCAGCTTGGAAAGCACACTTTCCAGGTGTGGCTGAGAGAATGGATACGAGGGACTCAAAATAATTTCAAAAAGCAAAATTTGTTACACTGAAATTGTTCATGCTTCTGTTTGGTGGTGCACTTTTTTTCTGCACCATAAATGATGGTCAGTCAGTCATGTGTGCACAAGTAAAGTGCTGCATTGTAATGGAGACAGTCAGGTTAAACCATCGGTAACAGAGATTGTTCAGACAATGTGTTTCTATGTACTGCACATCTTTCAGTTCATGCACTATATACCTCCTTCCCACAGGAGTGTAAGAATGGGCCTTTTCATTGTGTTTAACAATTCACACGCTACAAACCTTAAAGTGTGTTTCTCATCTTCATATTGTAATCTGTTCCTTTTTAGATATCTTAAAAGAACAAGTTTAGGATTACACCTCAGTAAACTGTAAGTGCTTGTTATCTTGAGTTTATTACAGTTAGAACTTTGAAAAAAGGTAGATTTGTTTGTCCCTCTGATCCCTCTTCAAATGCTAGTAATGAACACTCTGCTTTCAGGCGAGTTTTATTGTCAAAAGATTGCCTACTGTACATAGTATTCACAATCATCATAATAAAATCTGTCTGACCATTTAGTTGAAGTTGTTTTTAAGATGTGAGTGCCTGAAGTGGTTTTCTGAACAATATAATTAAATTGCATTTTAAATTGACCCTGAATCATGTCCTACAGGTTTCTTGTACTGTGATGTACACGTTTATGGCAATTGTGCTACCAAATGCCCTTTCAGAAAGGCCTAATTTATATTGATTATCCTGGATCTAGACAAGTGATGGGCAAGCTTCTGTAGATTTAGTTTAGGAGATCAAATCAGATCAGACCCATATTAACTCATTTTAACCTTGGCTTATTACAAGTTTCTGATCTGCTCACACTCTCAATTTTGTAATTGGGAAGATTATGAGATTTCCATGCTCCCAGTCTCATGATTATCTTCCTTCTCTGACTCTTCAGCCACTCTTACTAAACCTTTCTGGCCGATGATGACAACAGCAAAGAGATGGATCTGTTGCTGCTTTGATTAGGCCTTAGAACACTACAGGGACCACACTCCAAATTAGGTTCATGGTAATTGTGGTGAAAGTATGCTTCACAAAGGTTTAAAGAAGCTAATGCTATAAAGGGCCTAATGACAGCCCTAGCAACAGCCATTTAATCTCTGCCTGCAGGCAAGTTTAGTGAAAGAAGGAAAAGAGTAGTTTGTTTGTTTGTTTGTTTAAAGTATTTCTGTACTGCCCCCAACCCACAAGTGTTCCTGAGGCAATGAACCAATAAGCAATTAAAACAATACAAAGAGAAAAACATTTTTAAGATTCATTAAAGTATTCTTTAAAGACCTCTAAAAGCTGTCTAAAAACAATTCTAGAATCCAGTTTTTAAACTGTTAAAACAGCAATTTCAGACATTGAATCCTGTAAGGAGCAGCACTGTTTTGGCTGATTGCCAGAAGCTTAAAAGAGATAGAGTTGGCCTAACTTCCTCTAGTGTAGAGTTCCACAGTTGAGGTGCTGCTACAGAGAAAGCCTTGTTATGTGTGCCCACCAGCCCAATTTCACAAGGTGTTCAGATAGACAACAGGGTGTCCTCTTACGATCTCAAATTTCTGACTGGTTCATGTGGGAGGGGGCACTCTTTCAGATATCCTTGCCCCAAGTCATTTAGGGCTTTGTAGGTCAATACCAGCATCTTGAATTGAGCTTGGCAGCAAATTGGATGCCAGGGTAGTTCTTGTAGGACTGGTTTTATAGGATCTCTAAAATGGATACCTGACACCAGTCTGGCTACTGCATTGTGCAGTAGCTGCAGTTCTCAAACACTTTTCAAGGGCAGCTCTAGAATGCATTACAGTAGTCTAATTGAGAGGTGACGAAGGCATTAACCACTTTGACCCGATCTGCCTTCCCCAAGAAAGGGTACAGCTGGTGCACCAGCCAAAACTGGGCAAAGCTGACCACTGCTGTAACTTGTCTTTTCAGGAGCAGTGCTGGGCCCAGAACACCCCAAGCAACGAACAAAGGGAGAGCAGAACAGGTTGGGATCCCTATTGTGATTCCAGGTTGGCTTTCCTACTGACCATCTTGTCTGGATTGAGCCTGAGTCTACTCATTCACATCCAGTCATTTACTTAATCCAAAGATCAATTCAGTATTGTCATTATTTCTTTATGTAGCACCATCTATGTACATGGCAGCTTACAGGTAAAACAACAACAAAAAAGTGGGTCCTGCCAGGGATGTACAATCTAAAACATACGTGTATACACGCAAACACAGAGGGAAGGAATAATAAAACTATATGATACAATTGTAAAACAAATTATCCAGATAAAATACAAAATAATACAATATAATATAAACAAGCTGAGAAATACATGTAATTAAACTATGCAAGATTATAGAAAATATTGAACTAAAATCCCAAAAGCTTTTGGAAACAAGAAAGTTTTTAATTGAGATTTAAAAATAGCAAGGGAAGGAGGAGTCCACAAATTTTAAGGGTGGTAGGTCTAAGAGAATGGAGCAGTGATTAAAAAAGTATGAAACTGAGCCAAGGAAAAGGAAACCTTTGATTGTTTGAGAAGCCTAGAGTTCCTAGAAAGCAGATCTTGAGCAGGTTGATAAAAAAGAAATAAGGGCCGAAAGATAGTGTGGGGGGGGGGAGTTAGGCTGTTTAGGGCTTTGAACATTAAAACAAGAAGTTTGTACTGAATCCTAGAAGGAATGGGTAACCGATGAAGAGATCTCAAAAGTGGGGTAACATGATCAAAACAGTGGGCCCAAAAGATAACCTTAGCAGCAGAATGTCGAACAGAAACCAGAGGACTAAGGTGAGATAATGGAAGACCAGTCAAAAGATTACAATAATCAAAGTGAGAAATGGCCAAGACATGAAGTAAGATCTTAGAAGTGGAAGCAGAAAGAAAGTCTAAATTTTGGCAATGTTATAAAGAATAAAAAAAATAAAGCCAAGACTATATATTTTCTTCACAGGAGGTATTACCACAGCATCTTTGGCATCGGTTTAAGGAGAGATAGTGTTTGCTATCATCAGTATACTAATGACACCCAGCCCCAGAGCTCTGGATGACCACTCCTAGCAGCTTCATGTAGATGTTGAAAAGCACAGGGAATAGTATAAGCCCCTGAGGCCCCCACAGGCTAACAGTAAAAAGACTGAATAACAGCACCTTAGCACTGCCCTCTGAGAATGGTCAGCCAAAAAAGACCAGAACCACTGCAAAGCAATGCCCCAAGTCCCACATCAGCCAAACAACCCAGAAGTATACCACCAGCAATGATACCAGGTGCTGCTGAAAGGTCCTGGAGGACCAATAGGGTCTCACTTCTCCTGTCCAACCCCTGGTGTGGGTCATCCACCAAGGTGACTAAGGCAATTCCTGTCCTGTAACCAGACCTGAACCCAGATTGGAATGGGTCCACATAATCTGTTTCATCCAAGAAAGCTGGGAGTTGTGTTGCCACAACTCACTCTTCTAGAGCCTTTCAAAGGGAAGATTAGAGACTGGCTGTTAGTTACCTAGAGAAGTAGGGTCCAGTGGAGGTTTGTGATTATAGGAAGGAAACGATTCGGTTAATTATGAGTTGATTTGCATTTGGCTTGTAATTCACTCAAGTTCCAAATAGATGAAGTTTGTATTTTTCTTAAAATAGCTTTGCATAGTTGTGTCTGCTATCTTTCAGTGATTGCTGTCATTTCCCTCCCCACATCAGCTATTCTGTACTTTTAAAGCAAAGTAAATTTCCTTGCAATAGCTCCAACAATTAGAGAACTTTCTCTTTTTCCAGTGCCTTGTTTCTGCCTCCATTAAAAGTTTGTGCCTTGAGGCCTGCCAGCAGGGCTTACAATACCTACATTAAACCAAATTTAAGAGTAAGGGTGCTCCTGCTGCTAACATTCTTAGATCACAGATGTGCAAAATGAAGGAACTGGCAGCTGTAACTTTAATAGTGGGAAGTGTAAGCTGAGTACGTGGGGAAAAGAACACAGTACTCTATGTGACAAAAAAGTCCCATTAGCATTTATGAACTTCAAAATGACAAGCCAGACTGCTCTGTCTTAGGGCTTTTTTTGTTCTACTTAAAAGAAATAACACTCCTGCTCATATAAGACTAATTATGGCATTAGGTAGCTATCATATTGTCATTGCAACATGCTAGCTAATGATATACTATTGATATATTGAGTTATTCGTGATATGCAAGTCAATTTCATTATATATTTTGCGTGATTGACAGTAATAACTTCTATATGTTTTTAAGTCTTGTTTCTCTTTTCTCTTTGTTTCTCTTTAAAGTATATAGAGAGCTGAATTTTTAGTCCACAGTGTTTGTAGAAATTCACTTATAGAAATATAGTGAAAATTTGAAACAAAAATTAAATACTGGCAATTGTTAATTTGATGGAGGAAATGGTTCCTTACTTTTCATAATTACTAAAATAAAAAATTATGTTAATACATGCTTTTTGCTGTGTTTGTACTTAGTTTGTTCAATGAGCTTGCTTGTGATATCGCAATATTTTGGTTATATAATCAAGTGTATTGATTTTCCAACATTTCCTTTTTAAACACTGATTTCTTTCGTGTCTATGTAATGCTGTCACCAGAGCTCTATACTGAGCATTATTTTTGAGTGCTGTGAATATAAAGAAATCTAAGATTGATTAGCATGCAAATATTTCAATTTTTTTGTGAAAATTCTACTTTAAAAGATTTTCCTGTGTTTTCAATCTTCTAAGAAGTTTACAAGTAGTAACAACATGCTTTTAAAGTAACATTTTAGCACTCCCCCCCTTTTTTTGTGTGCAGGTGCAACTTGATTTCAAGTTGGCGTATGCTACCCTGGCTCTCCCTTTCTACAGTGCATACGTAATGAATTAGTTTAATAGCTTCACACACTTTTGTGGTTAATGCCTAAGGAAACTGAAAACTATTTCAGTGGATTGCTTAAAGTATTCTGCATTAATTCTTTTAGTTCAAGATGAGTATATTTCCTCCTGTGCCAAGGCAAAGCCCCAAAGACCACCCAAGTATGGAAGAAATGAGATGTCCTTCACCAAACCTTGCAAGGTGTGTGTTTTGTTCTTATTTTCTTTCACTTGAGTGCTACATTCGATTATGGCTCTTTAAATTTAAAATCATAAAGCATAGGTGAAGGAATTGTGGCCTGTGGACCATATTGTGGCCCTTAATATTACCCAGAGGTTTTTTTTAAAGATAAATATCCCCAAATGCACCAGTGCCTCCATCAATTATATGAGCAGACATTTTTGTCCAAAAATATTTGGTATTTGTCACATTCCCTCCTAAGCTGTTTTAGGTACAGGAAAGGCCTTTTTCAAACTGGAAATAACCTAGAAGATGAGTTCAAGATAATTTTCTACTGAAAGATTGATTGATTGGATTGGATTGGGTTTATATCACACCTTTTTCCCTTCAATAAAGGCAGCTTCTGGCCTAAAACAGCCCGGCCTCCCCCCAAACCTTGTAAAATTACCTTCATGCTCCATTTTAGAATGGCAGTCCTCCAAGCTAGCCAAGGGGAGGGGGGTAAAACAGCGCCCTGTCTCTTGATATGTGCCTAACCCTACACTGAAAGAACAAGTTATAATGCAGTTTCCAGGCCCCAATTCAACTGTGAATGGATACTCATTTACTTGGAGTGACCCTTATTCAATGCAGTGGGGCTTGATTTTGATCTTTTTGGATTGCGCTGCATGAGTTGAAATTGTTCAATTTTGTAATAAACACTTGGCATGTATCAAAAATATTCTATAACACTCAGATTAAATCAAGGCATTCCTAGGTTTCTAACTGATTTCATGAGCAGTTGGGTATTTATTGTAGATAATATGTATCTCTGGTTCAGTAGATCAAGTCTGTATTTATCAGGATGACTTTTCTTGGGAACAAGAAAACAGTCATTACTTCCTTTGTCTTTGCATTGGGGCTTGTTGCAAATTGTGTTCTTTTAAGGTAGATATATTGTATGTTTAATTTGTGTGAGATCAGTCTGTGTTTTAAAACTGTACAAATAAACTAGCTATTTTTCATATTGTACTATTAGATGTTATTTATTATATTATAGTAATGCTACATGTTTAATTACTATCTGGTTAGTGGGCTTTTTACAGTGATATAGAGAATATGCAGATCACGCTTACATAGTTCAGGAAATCATGTTGTTTATAACTATAGTAAATTCCAGTGATTCACTGGGTCTAATGTAGTTAGGACTAGCAATTTGATTTACGTCCAAGTTTTACGTCTTCATTACAAAATATATACTTTTTTTTTTACCTAGATGGTGTATTATACCTTTAGTTTTGTCAGATTATTTAAGATAATGAATATTTAAGTCAAGAATGCCCGTAACAAAGATAATTTTGCCTAATGAATGAAAAGCAGGAAGGAATGTAGAATGCTTTTGTGATAAAACGGCATTAGCCTTGGAGTGAAGAGTGCTTTCATAAATATGGATATATTTAGGCTGAAAGCATTTTGCATACCTTCGCATGAATAAGCCCCATTGCATACAAATTTGAGTAGTTTCAAGTAGGTATGTATAGGATTGCACTGTAAATCTCTAACATTTCTTATTTCTTATTTCTTTATTTATTTGAAAAATAAGATATCTGAGAGGCTTAATGGAAAATCATGTTCAGCTTACTGATTCCAATCCAGAGATAATTTTTTGTTTCACCAGTCTTCCCATTTCTTATGATTTCCATTTTTCTGGCCATACTTATAAATCTATGCTTTCTTAACATGCTGGAGGTAGCTGGTGGGCAGCCTTATCTGCTCACCTCTTTGCTGTTCAGACATGGTCAATAAGGGTTTCTGGAAGCAGATCCTATGTACCTTGCCTATTGTAGGCAGGCACATGTAACTGCATAGGATCGGCTAGAAGTAGGATCATATTCTTTTCCAGCTGAAGCTTTAGTGGACAATTTACTGCAGACATATTGTTGCAACCTAGCACGATAAATCTGTGTTTCTCCAGTTCCCATTCACCATCTTCCCAGTTCCAATGCTGCTGAAAGTTATTCAGTTAGTCAGAAGACAACGAAGAAAAAGGGAGGCTGAGTGGGCAGGAAAAGACTTTGTCAAAAGAAGTATCTTTATTAGAGGTTTTGTTAACTGAGATATGCCTGTATTCTTTCATCAGGAAGTTACATTTGAATAACAGTGGTGACTGGCAAGTGCCATGTCAATGAAGCAGTGAATCCTCTCCAGGTTTTAGTCCAAGTTACTACGCCTATTTGGGAATGAGGTTTAGCACCTTGGATAGCTCCTTTTAGAGTCTGGACTCAACCAGGAGTAGACTCATTATTCCAAAAGCATAGGAGTCACCTGCTGCAGTCATTTCTAAAAGATCAAAGCAAGCCCTGCATATGTTGTACTTCTGCAAGTATGTGTCCAGTGACAATTGTATAATATATTGGTAGCACATAATTGATAGAGCAATAGATATGCTACCTGGCGTTTCCAAACTTGGATCTGTTTTTTAGGACACAGTGGGAAATGAGCCTCCAGAAAGTAACACATTAAAGAAAAAGTTCATAAAATGGCAGGTAATGAGGTGGGCTGGAGAAGAACTGTTAATTAAGATCAAAGTTCTTTTTACATACTGTGGGTTCAGAACTGAAAGTACACGTAACAGAGCCCTAACATATTAGACTCTCTGACAAGTTGGATGCATATGTGATGTCTGTCAGGGGATGTATCTGTTGGATCCAGAATCCCCTTATTTCCCTGGGATGCTCATGGAAAGGCTGAAAAAATGCTGTTCCTGAAGCCAGTGTACTTATTTTATGCCACTGGTGTCATTGGGAGGAAAAGGCTGAAGAGGGAAGGCCAGGAAAATCCCTGCCCACCTGCCATGGCTGGCATCAACTGGCAGGATTTGTGAAGTAGAAGTTCCTGTACCACCAATTCTCCTTCTCTACCCTGCATGTTTTGCCTAAGATGATAATGACACCAGGTCTAGGTCAGTTCCAATAGTGCACAGTTCTGATTATCATACTTAAGAGGAAGAAGGCGTGTACTTACTCTCCAACTCCTATAAAACATGGATAAACTAACAAGGGTTTTTTAATGTGCAGGAAAAAGGAAAGTCATAGATAACAGGAACCTTCTGCTACAGCCATGTGTTCTTTTCTGCAAAAAGTAATGTTGGAAATAGCAACAGACCAAAGAGTTAAAATTATACTCGTACATGTTTATAGTATGTGTTTGATAAAATACTTTGTCAATATTTTAATATATATCTGTCTTTGCTCGGCAAAGATTAATACATAATATATGTAGCAGATTTTGACACTGAATCACCTCACAGTGTTCTTTATTTTTTTAAATTTAAATTTAGGATGCATTTGATCAAAGGCAAAGATGCCATAGATCGTTATTTGGCCATGCATATCAAAGGATTGTCAAAACAAGAGGCTGCTGCGTAAGTAAGGTCTTTCTGAAGCATTTTTTATACGGCAAGTTTATTGTTTTCTTTGTTTCTGGTGTTATTCATTGAAATCTAAAGTTCCTCAGGCAATTTTCTGAGGAACATGGCATTTAAAAATTAAAACTGATATTAAATAATTATGTTTCACTGCTACTTATCTTGCATATATCAAAGCGTTTAGTTCAATGCCTGTGTTAATTCATGATTCACCAAAGTATTGGCACGTTTGCAGCATTTAATTGTTTGTCCGTAATTAAAACTATCTGTTTTTCTTCTCTGTTTTGTGAAACCCTCTCATTTAAGGCTAAAATTTTACTTTTCAAAATACTATTGTGATTTGTTGTGCTGATTCTTTAATGTGTGCTATCTCTTTGAAAGCCTCTGTCCAAAAACAGCCTAGGGGGAAGTACCATTTCTTGTAAAAGTTATACAGTATCTATAGAATATTTCAAAAGTACTATATAGTAGCATTGGGGTACCAGTCCTTATTGCAACAGTGTTATCTTTCTTGTGTCATTAAAATTAATGTAATAATTCACAACTTTTGTTCAGGACTTACTACTTCAGGAACTGGCAACTTAGTTGTGTTTAGCGCTTTCCATACAAAAGACCATATCAATGCCATCTAAACTGTGTTTTTATTGTTCACATTTGTGTGTGAGAGAGCTGTATGCTATTTATTTTTATTATTTATTTATTTATTTTAAAATGTGAAACAAATGTTCTCTGAAATTTCCCATTTCCCTCTTTTGATTTTTTTTATTGTATTTAACAGTGCCTCTTTATTGTGCAGCCTCATTCACTAGATGTAGTCCTCAGTTACTTTCTCTTTCAAATAAGAGAGGTTTTAAAAGACTACTATTGAAACAAAGTGAACTTTCCAAAAGCACTGTTTTGAGTACCCAACTTATGACTCCATTTTAAATATCCATTCCTTTCCTGGCTTCATTTGTGTTTGTTATCTGTTTAGGATTTCTATGAAGTCCAGTGCCAAAGCCTGAATTCTTACCTCCTTGGTCCCCACAGGACACAGCTTCTTTGGGCCCACCAATAAAGTATGGAAACTTGGCACTTTTTTTCTCTGTTTTGCCTTTTTTCTGGAAAGGAAACCCTTGTGCAGTACCCAGTGTTTCCTTTTCATCATGCTTTAAGCTGGCTAGTAACAAGGCATAGTGCAAATAATCTTTATAATTTAGGAAAAATAATGTAATTAAGAATGGAGTGTATATATATATATATATAACTTGAAAATAACTCCCAGTGCAGTAAGATTTACTTCTGAACAGACATTCATAGGAATTTCACTGTGAATTGTACTAAAAGTGCAGGAGTAGGTAAGTGCAAGAGTAAATTCTGGAGCCCACGGTATCATTCCTGGTGTGCCTTTTTATTATTATGAGACTAGCAAATTCAGAATTGAGGCACAAATCTGTAGTACACTGTTCTAATGCTGCTATTACAAAAGAGCAGTAATTTAAAATGTAGCATTTACTGGTTAAAAAACATAAACACAAAGTGTCCTTATGCAAAATCATTCTGTCCTTCTGTATTCAGTCAAAAAGTACTGGCATTTTTATCGCAGAATATAAGCCAGGGATATGTTTTTAATTAGAACAGAGAAAGGTAATAGTACTAGCTGGAAGAGTTTAGGTCAGACATAAGATCGTTCTTGAAGTATTCCACAGTTTACAATATTTAACAGAGATGTATAATGTCTGTCTGTCTGTTATACAATATATGGGAGGTCAATACAGTTTGTTGCTGAGAAAATCCTTATAAAGTGAGAAGTAATGTCTGGATTAAAAATTAACTAGATTGGGTCCCTAAGATGCATAACTTGGATGCAGTGGAAAAGGAATATATGCTGAAGTTGCCTTTATTTAAAATTCTATTGATATTTATTCCATAAATAATATTGCAAGACTATTAATATCCAAATCATTGCTATTCAACATGGATAGAAAATTTATCACAGCTTTCCAGTGAAGTATTTGTGATGTGATGCTTTTATTACAGTATATTCTTATATACTGTCTTAGAAACAAACTCCATCACATTCAGTGGGGCTCTGAGGAAAGTAGGATAGGACTGGAGCCTTATAGCAGCTTCTTAAAATAAAATAAAAATAAAACCATCTTTAAAATGAATGACTAAAGTCACAGAACTACAACTATCAATATCTGGATGGAATGGGATGCCAGTCTAGTATTTTCCTCCTTATGAGTGAACTGCATGGGTTAAGAGAGGACTTAATTTACTTTACCAAAATTCTGTTCTGTTGCCTCATTCTGTGTTATCCATCTATTTTATCCAACTTGCCATTATTTCTTGGTGGTGGCGTTGTAGGACATTCTAGTTGCAGTTCTAAGTAGACTTAATAGGGAGTAAGCTCTGTTGGAGATAGTGAGACATCTGAGTAACCATGCAGAACATAATATTACAGTCCTCCCTCCACATTTGCAGGTTTGACTTTCATGAATCTGATTATTCATGAGGCACTTGCTTGCCTTCCCCCCACTCTCCCCCTCCCATTCCCTAACCTTTTGCCTGGGGTCAGAGAAGGAGGGCACACACACTGGACAAAAGGCAAGGGAATGGGAAAGGGAAGCCCTGGAAGGGAATAGGAGGGGGAGCACTCAGGCAGCGGAGAGTTATTCACAGTTTTTGACTTTTGCAAAGGTTCTGCACTCTGAACCCTTACAAAAGTGGAGTGACCACTGTATAATTCACCTTCTTTAACACTAATGACAGGTACCAAACAAACTTAACATTTTAACCTTATTTTAAAAGACCTAAAATCAAATCCAACCGGCATCTTTGTTAACACTCTTGTTGCTGTAAATGATGTCTTATAAATTAAGGGATATTAATACATACAGCAATGTTTCAGAGATCTAACAGTAATTTTAATGATAGTGAATTCTTTGTGGTTGTGAATAGGCAGCCAGTTCTAGGATTTTATTTGATCTGTACACATATACTTGTCTATTTATAGTGATTCCCCCACCCACCAGTTTGGAAATATAAATTGTGAAAAAAACCCAAATGTGATTTAAATATGTTGTAACATGGTATCTTCTTGTTCATATACAAGTAAGCTATTCATTCTGGGACAAGACACTGAACTTTCCTTTTCTTCTGATTTTCTGATCTTGGCTCCCCTACAATTAGTCAGCGTTCTATAGCCACTAAGCACATGTGATCTTCATTGGATAGCTTTTTGAGCCATGCCTCCTAGTTGTTATTTTTTTAAAACTTTCTGGTACTTCGGCAAATTGTTGAGGGTTTGTATAATCCTACAGACCATCCCTCATCTATGTAAATGTTACCATTTGGGCTACATAAGGATTCACACAAGATAATCACTTTCCTATTAATTTATAAGATGTTTTTCAGAAGAGAAACGTTCACAATTAAAATCTCTTTTCTTCTAAACTCCCTGCTAATGTGAAAAAAGTTATACTAGTTATAGACAGTGTTGTAAGACACAGATTGGGGTTTTTTTTAGGTACTGCTTCTACAGTTTCAATATTGTTTAAATATGTATTTTTTCAACCTAAATAATTCTCAATAATCTTCTTTGTTGTGACCAAGATTCTACATTTTCATTAAGCAACATGGTCTCTCAGAGAACCATTCTGTCTGAAAGAGATAAGGAAGAAAGTGTCTTTTTATTCAAATTAATGTGCTCTCCACATTTTCTTTTAGTCTAATATCCATATCAGTGTAATTAGAGAAAGATGAAGAATGGGAATGTATGGTAAATGAATAGTTTACTTTCTGTGAAAAAGCTACTCTAGACATTTGTGTAATATGGAAGACTTTTCTTGAAAAGGTTAAAAAGTTCTAATCAACTTCTGTACATTATGTAGAAGTTCCATTTTCTAAACTCTGCAAAAGAAAGTTTCATATTTAATGGGAAATCATGAATAATTCCATTTATTATCTACTTCCTCCTTTCAAAGACATGATCTGGATAAAAGGCGGGGTGAATAATTTCAAAAAATACAATACATTTTTAATGGGAAGGTGCAAACTACAGATTCTCATGACTATTAGCAAGTGTAGGGGAAACAGAATTTTACTTGCAAAAACTCATCACATTCTGGTGAAGATAAAATACAAAGACACACTTTAATACAGCAGAACACTGAATTGAAGTTTTACTTTTTTATGTAACTTGTTGTTTTTGCTAAGTTTAGTGCTATGTTTTCCTAAAGCTTTCATTTCTCAATAGTTCAATAGTACTTGGTAGGGAATATAGGATACAAGTAAACAAATGTGCCTTATATGAGGTATACATAGAATTATTATGGAAATATTCAGTATGCAAAATGATACAAAATTGAAGTGGGAGTTTGACCTAGAATTTAAAGAATAGATATTTTGGATTTTATACAAATTATTCTGCTTTTCAATTATATGTTCAACTCCTTCAGGCTGCTTTTTTCCAATTTAAGAATCCCTGTATTATGAAAAAATTAAACAGTGTGAAAACCTAGAATGAATTGTTGTGTTAATGTCCTGATATTTCTTAGAAGTGTCCAATCTTGATCTTGTTTCTAAGTCAGGCCTTGTTTGGACATAATGACGTCTGTGCTTTTGAGCTCTACCTTTACTTCTCAGTCCTCTTTACTTCTCAGTGCAAGAAGAATTAGAACAAACCACTCCCTGAGTACAGACATAATAGGAGGTTGTCGTTTGCTAGAAATGAAAGCTTTTTGTATCCTCTTGAAGGAGGAATATGGAACACAATGCTGCTGTGGGCTCATTCTTCTCATGACAAAAAGGTGGTTTGCTTTTATGTTTGAACCAGGCCAATAAAGTAACAAATTATTTAAGGTATTTTCCCCACTCATACGTTTTAATCTTTTATAATTGGAACGTAAAATATGGTTTATAAACTGGAGTGTAGTGTTAGTACATTTGCTTTTGTTGAAAGGCAAACTGCAGCATGAAATTGTAGAGCCTATTAGAAAATTCTATTTTTGCTGGCTTAATTGGAACTGTAGATCTCTTTTGCTACAGATGTTAAATTATCATAGTACAAGAAAAAGGTTAATAATAACACTGGCTAATTTTTTAAAAATTATGACACTGTTCTTGTGTATATTTGAGTTGTGCATAGGAGTGTTACAGATACAGACTGCAGATTTATAATCAGTAGGACTTATGTATAAGCATGCATGAAATGGCTCTGTTGCTGTTACCACTTCTCCAAGATTCAACTAGTGGGGAACTTTTGGATCCCACTGCTTCTACCAGAATCAGCCCTTGCCCTTCCCACACATCCTAAAACTTGCTCCAATGGGCTGGAAGATCCCTGGAGAAGTTTTTGACACTGTGGAGAGCTGCAGAGAGAGCAAAGGATGAAGAAAAGGTCTCAGTTTCACCGGCACTGAAGTACGCTATTGGATCTTGGTTATAACATTCACAATATTTTGGCCTTGTTGTTTACCCATCTCCCTCCCTACAAATATATGTGTGGGTTGGGTGGCAGCTGAGTTCCAAAATAAAATGTAGCTTACAGAATCTTACACCACAACTGCTAGTCTCTAACGTACCACCGGACTCCTGACAAAATCTGTTCAGTTGTTTTACATTGATGGCATCAGATACTAGAATAAGATGAATTCCTTTAAGTGAACATATTTAAATTACAGAAAATTGTATTTGTTACATAGGCAAAAAGAAATAGAGAACTGGACTTTGGAGAAGAGCATTTTTTCCAGCGTTGTGAGAGAATAACACTCCTCACAAAAAAATGCATTTTCGGTTGGCTGCATGTGTTATCACAGTTTAAGCATACATAGTAAATCTGTTCTTAGGGCTTTCTGTCAAATCATGAATATAACAAGTATATTCTAAAACATTTTTTCTTAGCTGGTAAAGGGATAATTTCATTATATTGCAGTCATTTCATCACTGTTTTCCTTAGGGTGGTTACAATTGATTAGACTTCTGTTTTTTGCATTACTGGATTTGTTGCATGGTCTTAAACAAAAAAGGATGCATATATCTATTGATTAAAGAATTTTTTCTGATATGCTGTCAATATACACTTGATTGAACAGTTCTACTAAATATGTCCTTTCTAACAAAGGCAAAGAGTGTCAGGAAAGAAACTGTTTGCTGAACACGGTTACTTCGCTAAAAAAAAAAGTTTGCAAATGTTCTTCTTTGTTTATTTATTATTATGTGAAGTAATAAGTCAACTGTAATTTTACTGGAGTTCAGGATCCCTGTGGCAGTGGAAAAACTGCAAAGAGCTTTAGGGGTCCCAAACATTCTTACTAGAAACTCTGCTGCTTCAAAAATCTCAGTATCTTCATCCTTCTTGAGGAGAAGGAAGGAAAGGGTATGGACAATCGTTTCCTTTCCTGCCAACAGCTCCACCCAATCCTACCTTTACCACTTTGGCACCACAAAGCCTCTGCCTGGCTCGCTCTGAGGTTGCATCTGGCAGACTTCCATTGCCTCTGCTGCTCTTCAAGCGTTCCTTTAGAAAAGGCCCTAGATCCTCACAGGGCTGGGACACTGGAAGCAGCAGCATGTCCAGATATCTGCGCCTCATCTTAAGGCCGTGAGACTGTGCCACCGATATCCAAGTCCTCCCCGAGAAAGTCCCTTTTTGGACAGCGCTTCATGATCCCCACTTTTGGGGAACAGAGTTATTGACTTCCATGTTCACAAGTCTATTTTTCGACAATGCTTATACTGGGCAAGGAGAATGAGCTGCCACCTGGCCCTGCTATTGCTGCTGCAAAGATCTCTTTCAGTGTCTTAGGGAGGAGGTGGGTGGGGAAGCCTTTGAGTAGAGGAAAAGCAGCAGGAAAAAGAGGAGGAGGAAGAGGCAGGAAAGCAGAGCCAGCCTCCCCCACCTGAGAGCCATTCTCCATTATTACAATACAGTACTATCACTACATACACCTCTAGTTACATTGCTAGCTACGCAGCAGATATAAACTCACATATAATCAAGTTCACTAAAGTTAAACTCGTGGAAGCTGAGGGCTAACTGTACTAAAATGTTTGCTTTTAATCTGAAAGTCAACACAGCATCATAAGCCTCCTCTCTTCTCTTTTTTCAGTAAAAATTTAAAAAAGCTATTGTAGTGGCAGTGAAAGTAACATTGGGAAATGATATATATGTAACATATATTTATATGTATAATATATATGTCATAAAAGAGTTTGGAAGACATACTTCTCTGCCTTCATTGTGTATAGATTTCATTCACTCCAGCGGCAGATTATTAGACTTTCATCCTCATTTTGACCTGGTGGTGGTAATATTTGTTTTCATGTAACTTAAGTTGCAGGTAAATACAGTGAATAGATGTACAGTGAATAGATGTAAACAAGACTCTTGTCTCATACATTTAAACTCTAGCATTCTGCATTTGATTTTTTTAAATTATTATTCACAACCCCCCCCCCACAAAACTAGGCCATTAAAAAAATTAATCATATTCCTGACATCAGCACTTATGTACAATGAATTTAATGCAAGCATCTTTGTTCTTCTTCAAAGAGAGCATAGTAAAATTAGCAAAAATAAACATATTTTAAAGCTAAGCAAATGGATCAACTATAACTATATAAAATATGTGGAATTAAAATTTGAATATTTGAAATCATACTTAAGAATTCTTTAACTTATTTTGAATTCAGTAATATAGAAAGATGAGCAATTGAGCTCTCTAGATATTGGACTGCTAAATTCTTCAGCCCTAGTCAGAATATCAAATGGTGGTGAATTGTGGGAATTACAATCCAAAAATATCTGAAGAGCCACAGTTTCCTAGCCCTGTGTATATGGTGTAACACTTTTAGTATAATGTTTATTGAAATGCGGTGATAGAGCATTATTACTGAAAGTTTTGTTTTTTGTGTTATAATGATTGAAAGAAAAGGGCATAAGATTTATGATGTAAAAATGGAAGCTCATATTCACAATAGTTCCTCCCCCTTTTGTTGCTCAGTTAGGAAAATAATGAATATATAATGATTGCAGAGGTATTTATATTCAATATAAAGATTTCTAGACTTATAGAACAGTGTTTCATATAACACTTAAGCAGTATACAATACGTGGAGCTGTACATAAAGTTATAATATCTTATTAGTTATTCAGTTTTCACTAAAATCATGTTTCCAAAAATATGATTTTCATCAGGCTTTTCAATAAACTTCATATAAATCCAAGAAAGCATTTCAGCAGGCAGTAGTGTCAGCTAAGAATATGTTTCATAAACAGATTCTTTAATTCATATCTATCAAATCTGTAGCTGCTAGACCATTCATGGTATGTTAGCCATATATTAAGGCTTGAGCCAGGTACTTAAATATACCCCATGCTTGTACAGTAGTTGTATATGGTGCTTTTCTGGCTGTAGTACATTGCTGTGGTGGCCGCAAGGATTATGTCTGTTGAGAGTTTAATCTTCCCTCTTTAACTGGAAGCATTATAGTGTTTAGTACTTCAGTGTGAGGGTCATCTGTGTTGGAAGATACAAACAGTTAATTATGCCCACAGTGAGAGCAATGAAGAAAGGGGAAAAGAATACCCTGTATAAATGAAAACAAGCTACAATGTATTGCAGTGAACTTAGACAAATAAATTGCAAGATGTTAGTTTGCTAAGGCTCTCAGCCTACCTTTTATGTAATACTATTTATTTTATTATTTATTTTAATCTCCCCCACTTTTCTGCTGTCTACAGTCTCAAGCTGGCATAAAAAAATTCAAATAAAGTCCAGCTAAAAACTTATTTTACAAAAGTTAAAAAGACAAACCATTTAAGAAATACATAGTTAAAACAGTTTAAAACACCTTTAAAATACAATGAAAACATAAAAGCAAGTAATGAATGTTGAGGAGAATGATGTAGGAGAAAGCTTGGTGGGATCTTAATTTTCCGGTTGTAAGACTAGCACAGGTGTACTAAGTCCCTGAGGGCACCTTCAAAAGTCTCTTCTTGAAGTTCAGAAGCTTCCTATAACACTTTCCCCTGTATAAGCCTAGAGGTTTCTTAATATGGAAATGCAGTTTGTGACAACATGGTCCATATTTTTGTGAGGATTCTGTACCTTTGGTTCACCCCTTTAATGAAGTAACAATGAGGCACAAATAAATACAGAGGAAAAAGTGCATGTATGGTTGTGAAAACTGTACAGTGAAGAAAGCTGATAGGAAGAGAACAACTCATCTGAAATATGCTGGAGAAGAGTTCTGGAGATATCATGGACTGCCAAAAAAAAACTAAATGGGGCCAAGAGCAACTCAAACCTAAACTGTCCTTAGAGGCCAAGATAACAAAGCTGAGACTGCTGTACTTTGAACATATCATAAAATGACATGACTCATTAGAAAAAAGATAATAATGCTTGGTAAAGTAGAAGGCAGAAATAAAAGAGGAAGACTGTATTACAAATGGATAAACTAAGGAAGCCACAGACCTGAATTTGCTAGACCTGAGGAAGGCTACTGATAACAAGCTGACTTGGACATTGATTGTTCATAGGGTCACCATAAGTTGCAGTTTACTTGATGCCAGTTAATAATAATATTATCTTGCATTTATATGGAATGAATTTTCCCTTTTTAAAAAAGATTTGTGTTTGCTGTTCACTCACCATGTTCAGAGGCTGTCTTGGTAAGTTCTTTGGAGCTCAAGACAGTCAACTTGAAAGTTAACACCCCCTGTTGGAAGAAGCAAAGATAATCTGCTGTAGAAGGTAGAGCAACAAGAACTGGCTTGGTTATCTTTAATGAGACAAGTTATATGATTCAGCTCTTCCAGAAGCCTTACCTTTATTCTTTCTGCTAGTTTTCTCCTACCTTTTTTTTTTTGTCTAGCTTTTGAATCCTAAACTCTTTCTCATAGTTCCAAAGTGGCCAGCTGAGGAGGAGACAGATTCCTTTGAAACCTTGTGGTTGTCTGCAGTATCACTCAAGGGAGTATATTAGCTGAAAATAAGCTGGTTAGGTCTGGATTCCTCATTCTCCTAGTGAGTTGAAAATGTTGGCCAGTCACAGTCAGGTGACGTTGCACAGTCTTCAGTCTTAATAAACCCAGTCCAAAACAAAATCTTTGAGGTTTTAGAAGATGTATTTTCTCGACGTCTTTATTCGGAAACCAACCTTTCTGCATAATAACTTCTCTGCAACAAACAAACACACACTTTTTAAAGTCAGGTAAATGTAAGAAGAACAGAAATGAAGGCTTTTTATAAACCAAAGCTTTGAAATCAGGTAGATGGAGTACATAACCTGTTGGGCAGCACAATGGATTAATAAAGCTCTCTATTAGAAGATCTATTTGTCTCTACAGATAATAAATACATCTGCCATCTAGTCCCTCTTGCTGCTTGCATTTAAGTCTCCAACCTAAAATGAGCACAACCTGTCAAAATTCTATTAATTTAATTATGACAATTACTATAAAAGCTTACTTAAACATAAATACTTTTAACAGTTACTGTGTTACTTGGGATGTAATGAGTCAATTCATTATTCCTTAATTCCGACAGCAATAAAACCATGAGCTCATGTCTTCTGTGTTCATAATCTGCATCTCAGTGAGGTCAGCAAGAAAACTCCCATTGTCACTGAGGATCATACATAGTGCTGTCAATTATATTTGCCTATGTTTTTGTTCACACTTATATTGTTACAGAGAGGACTATTTGAATAACAAGATTTAACTGCAATATTGCTAAATTTCCAGTAGATGCCCCCAGAGGCCATTCTACTTCTAAAGAAGCTGTGTATTTTAAAAACTGATACCTTTGGATTTTGTTAGTTCATAGAATCATAAATGTTATATGAATTTTCAAGTTGAAACAAGTAACATGTGTATAACAGACATCAATTCTTGCAGTTTGAAAGTAATTACAATATTATCAAACCCCATTTTTCAAATTGCAAAAACAGTTGGAGAGATGTTCAAGATAATATTTTAAAAGTCAGAATTCACTTGTGCCATTGTGTTTGGCTTTCTTTAGATTTTCCCAACTTATACTTCCCAGCTAGAAGATTATCCCAATTGCTCCTAGGTTATCCCAAGTCTTTGTTTAAATATTGTATGCTGAGATGAACACTTTATAAATAATACACCAAATGATTTGAATATCAGATTATATATATGTAATCAGGATATTCTTTAAACTTTTAGAGATGAAGAAGATTATAGTTCCCATTTATTGGCAGATTTCAGTCTCAAATCATAATAAGTAGTGTGAGAGTTAACTTTGGAAAATATATCTTCAGGATCTCTTCTATCCAATTTAATAAATGTTTTAAATAGTAATATTGATTGTTTATTAACTGTTAGATAAACATCAGGAGAATAGTGGAAGAAATTAACTTTCTTTGGGGTACAATCCTTTATACAGGTATCTGAGAGCACATTATATTGAATTCAGTAGGGCTTATTTTTCAATAGATACATACAGGATTATATTGTAACTGTTCAGTTAAATTAGAGCCAGTAATTAAAAAACAAAGAAATGTATACTGTCAGGAATGGAGGGGTACATTATCATCAGTAAAATGTCCAAGCAAATGCTCTGAAGATTTGATTTATTCTTTATTGCAGCTCCTCCATTACTAAGAAAAATGCCAAATTGACAGATGTCATAGCAAGCTATCTTCATGAAACAAATGTGCATCCTACTTTCATTTCAGTACTTATTTTAAACTAGAAACATAGGGAGAACCTTGAAAGAAAAGACCAATATAGCATTAGCAAATCCATATCTGGTATTACGTTGTCTCCTTACTGGCTTCAGAACCATTCCATCTGAAGTGCAAGTGGAGCAAATATTCTTATGGAGACCAAATGCATTGAAAGTAAACATTTGATAGCCCAGGTAGATGTGCTCCTTTGGTGACCCTACATGTATGATTGTGGCTTGAAGTATACAAAAAGAACACTTTGCTGTAATTTCATTCTATTATTATATTCTTAACATGCTTTATCTGCAATATATTCTATCAATTATAGGCTCTAGTAAGGAGCCAGTAGCAACAGACATGACTTGACAGAACTATATATTGGGACTCTAGCAAATTATTTTCTTACTTCCCTCAGGGCGCAAACACATATGTAGTTACAAGAACTACTAAGTTTATAGTTAAGGCTGTTCAACTGAGAAGATAATTTATAGAACATATTGGGGTTGCATGCAAAGATAATGAGTTAATTTAAATACATACTGTTTTTGTATTTTATTATTTTTCTTCTTATCACCAGATAGATAGATAGATAGTCTCTTATTTTTACTTTATCTTATCCTATTGTGTTTTCTCATATCTTACCTTATTTTAGCCTATTTTATCTTATTTTAGCTATCCCATTTTATTGTATTTTATGTTTGATGTTCTTTGCTTTGATATGGTCAATTGACTAATCAATAAAGTTGTACTACTACCATAATATATTCAATGCTTTGACCTCCAGTAAGTAAATCTATTTCTTTTCTGTTCATTCACATTTTTTCCTTATCATTTTATCTTTTGTTTTAAATTGTCCTACTTTGTTTTCAGCCTCACCTTTTTTTATAGAATTGTTTCTATAAAACTTCTGTAGAACTTCTTCTCTTCACACTTTCACATTCTGTAGTCTCCCCCTCGCCTTTTGAGCTCTCTTCTGAGCCCTGGGGGCAGAGTGGTTAAATGTCGGTACTGCAGCCACAAGGTTGTAAGTTCAATCCTGCCGGGTTCCAGGTTGACTCAACCTTCTGTCCTCCCGCAGGTCAGTAAAATGAGTACCCAGCTTGTTGGGGGCAATTAGCTAACACATTGTAAGCCACTTAGAGAGTACTTAGCTGATAAGCGGTATAGAAACACACCTGCTATTGCTATTGCTGTTCTACATTTACACTCTCTCTCTCTCTGTTGCCTATAACTGTATCTTATATTCCTTCCCTCTTTTCTAGCAAAGTTACATACCCTTCTGATCATGTTCCTTTCTTTTCAAATTTCTCAGTCTTCAGCACACAATCCCTACCGCAATAAGTTTTATAATGTTGTCAGGTTGTGCACGTACTGTTTATAGCGTTGGTAGTGTTTACACGGCTTCATGGGGCAAGGGAGCTTTCACCTTGTTATTAGCGTTCAGGAACCTTGTAGAAACTGAGGTGATGGTGGTGGGGTTCTAGATGTGTCTACTTGGAAGGAAGTCCTACTGGGTTAAATGTAACTTGTGCTCACATAAATAAGCACAGGATTACCATGTTATTCCTCTTTTTGTTTACTACAGCTATAACTGCTATTGTTTCTTATAGCTCCTGGTTGCTCATAGCAGATGCACTGAAATAGCAAAGAAGGAGAAAAAAATTTGCAAGCCTCCTCTGCTTCTTAGATAGTCTAGCTCCTGATTTGCTGAGCTTCAACAGTTCTCTGAAGAAGCAGTCCTAGCCTGAAAATGGCTGCTAGAGAAGTTAGATGTTAGTCCTTCAGAGAGCACAGGTTTCTTATGTCAGTTGCTAATGCTGCAAACTCTTGCACTTCTAGTTTATATTACATAAACTAAATTATATAGGCTGGCATCCTCTTATTCACAACTAGAATAGATCCATTAAACAAATTGTTGAATGGTGAAACAATATTTAGATAAAGCTAATACATTCAATAGGTTATGACTGCAATAGAATTCAGGCAATAATTTCCTTGTAAAATTGTAGGTATGGTGATATTCTGATTGGATTATTTATTTTATAGATTTGGCATCAAATTTTTAACAGTGGCTGATAAAGGAAGAAATTTGAGGGTTTTTTGTTGTTTAGTAAAATATAAAATATATTTAGTTTAATGGTTACAATCTAGTGTTTCAAACTTTTGTTCATGATGAAATTTTCGTGGAAGAATTACTGATCATGTACATTTACATTCTTCTTGTGGATACAACAGAAGAAATGGACCATGTCTTTTCCCATATATTGTGCAAATTCCATTGGGTCCGTGGACTACCTTCAATGGAGGCCTAAGACTAATATGTGTCATTTGAAAGAACATTGTCATTATTTCTCTAAATTATGCTTTAAAAGATGTGCTATCTGTAAGTGGTATCTAATTGTACCTTGTTTAATATGTATCTCTGATTCTTATTAGTGAATAACTTCTACACATGTATCACGTGCTAGAAATTATTAAATTTCTGTATTATTAAATTAGCCGAACTGAAGACAATCGTTCATTCATTCAAGCGATATCCCACCTTTCTCCTACCAAGGGACCCAAGGCATCTTAACAAAATTTAAAATAAAACATTTAGCTAAAATGTGGTTCAGCTTCAGTATCCCTTAACCAAAAATCTGAAATCTGAAACTTTTGAAAAGTGGAATACAGTCTTCTTCCTATAGGGAAAATGAGGGAGTTACAGAGGATTGTTTGAGGCTACATACATGCACATATGCTGCTTGCAAAGTCTCGTAGTCAACTTGGCCCCTTTTTTTGTTTTTCAACTTGCTTTGGACTGTTGAGAGGGAGAAAAAAAAGATACTGAGCTGACTGAGAGACTTTGAAAGCAGTGTATGTATGTGTGTGCAGTCCCAAGCAAGCTGAGAGGATGGAAAAAGGCAGCAAGCTGACTGACAGACTTGGCAAACAGTCCTTGCACGCAGTCACAAATGAGTCTCCATAATTCCCTCATGTTCCTTACAGGAAGAAGGCAAGAGGAGAAGAACTGACAAAAGGGGAGACTCCCTGTTGAAATGACAATATATAGGTATTCCAAAATAAAATTTTTTAAAAAATCATAAACACCTTTGGTTTCAAGCATGTTGCATAAGGAGTATTCAACCTGTGTTGCAGAAGTTAAAAAACAATGAAACATCAATTCTGTTAAAAACATAGGCAAATAATATGCAAGGAGAATAGGTCTTAAAGAATACGATGTCAGACATTTTAAACCAAGCCATCGTAACCTCCAGCAAAACTATTTAACATATACATTGTTTTGACATGCTGTATATGCTTAGCTTTTCCCAATGCTCACTGTTTTAAGCAAACTATGAGTTGTATTCCAGTGAATAAATGCCAACAACATTTTGATTTTCCCCCCGTTTTCTTTTTCTGTGTAGGTTAACTCAGTTGACCTTCCTGGCTGATTTCAATTGTAGAACACTGTTATATTTATAAAGCGGCTCTGAAAAAAATGGTATTAAATTGCTTCTTTAGGTTTTTTGTGTTTTTTCATGAAGATGTGCTGGTATTTTTAAAAGAAAAGGACACTAGCAAAAAGAATATTTGTAACCTCTTAATTAGTGTTGTATGTTGTTATTATATTGTTGTTATGTATCTTGATCTTTTTTAGTCAAAGAACGTTTAAAGGATTAAAACTGGTCTTTTAATTTTTTCAGTTACCGGAATTCATACATGAAGAACATCTGCATAGACATGCTGCGACAGGGCTATCACAAGTCTTTTGCGGAGCTCTTTACTCTGATAGAGAAGTGGAATGCCTTGAGGGAGGCTTCAGGGCCTGGGTCAGCCATATGGCTGGAGAAGTCTCTTGGGGAGCAGCCTGATAAGCTGGATCAACTTCACTATTTCCTGACCAGGGCTGAGGCAGCCCAGCGATCAGGTAAATAGGGAATTCTGGGTAATGAAGCAGCAGTGTTGCCTCAGGGAAGATTCTCAATTGTTTCATATATGAATCTGAAACATTACTGGATTTTAGGATATTTCATCTTTATTCAGCTGAACTGTAGTTGAAGAGCAGATGATAGGTAACTTTAAATTACAATACTTAAAAGTTGGGCTGTGACATTCAAGTAACAGAATTAAAATTTGTAATATATTTCTGACACCAGACACCAGAACCCATTTGAAATATTTATATTCATGATAACTAACATCTAAGTTACCACCTTTCCATGTTTCTCTGCTATTTATTTCTTGTTAGGTATTAATTATTTTTAATTTATAAAAAAAACTATATCTATTTTTATCACATTTACTTTAGAAACAAGGTTATGTCTCCAAGCTTTTCTGTTCCCCATTTTCCTACAAATCTAGGGTCATGCAGTTGGTTAATACTCCTTTCTATAGGTGCTTAAAAATGTGACCATATCTGTTAATATCATGCAGTAAATAATGTATCAGTATATTCCTCCTCTAATTGCAATAGTTTTGCTGAATGTTGTCCTTGTTGGTTGCAATCCTCTGCCCATTCACACATGTTTAGGCATACTAACTTCAATGAGAATAATTTGTAAATGGTGAGGAGTTAAGGTCGTAAGACAGAATGATTGATAGGCATCTTGCAACCAGACAAATACACTGATGGTACCAGTGTTGCCTGACTAGTCTGGGGAAAAAACAGGTACATGAATTGCTCTTTGGAAGGAACTAGATAGGAAATAGTAATTATTTGAAAGGAAATAGCATAGAAAACTTATCCCTAGGCTGGAAGTGAAAGTTTAGGGATGAAGGATTAAGCTTATATATAGGATACGAGTTTAAATGTGGTTCAGGACCAAAAGCCCTGCAGAAAAGGTAATTCTATATTTTGCACATTTGTCAATGTAGATTTTTTGTCAAACTAGATATAACAATAGTGATTGCAGAACATTCAGATAGGATAGAAACAAGCAAAATTGCAACAGCAAGAAAAGGATGAGATAAATTGGAGTGAAGAGAAGTATTAAATACTGAATTTCATACCATATTAGGGTCTGAATTCAGTTTGGAACCCAATTCAACTGAATTTGGCATGGCTGATTCAGAGCCAGTTCAACATGGTTCAAATCTCAAATATGAATAATTGTTTATCCTATTGACTTGCACTGGGAAATCAATAGTCCTAGCTACTGTTACTACTACTATTACTTCTGCTACAGTGACCCCTCCCTTACTACAACCTCCACACAGACAAATACGAGGTTGCACAAAACATCCCATCCCATTATACTCAGTGGATGCAGCAGACAAAGAATAGTATTACATGTAAAGAGATGTATATACTTGTGAGAAAATTCATGATTTGGAATGCAGGTTGAATGCATTTTGGGGAAAAGTTGTAGGATAAGGAAACAGTAGTGACATCACTGGAGGGCTCTACTATAAGCCTGCAGGCCAGGCTGAAGACTTAGGGGATAATTTCTTAGAACAGATTACCAAACTTTCAAAATGGAGATATATCTGGTATATATAGTATAGATATAGTAGTAACTGGAGGACTTTGTCTCCCCCAAGATCTGTTGGAATCAAACTCTGCCAAAAATATGAGGGAAAGTTTCATTTTCTAAAAGATGGACAAAGTCACTATTATTGACCCAATTCTTACCAACATGAGCATACTGGTCAACACTGTAGAAGCAGTGGGAACTTTGGGTGGAAGTTACCATGTCCTCCTGGGATTCATTAAATAGAGGAAAGGGGAAACCAAGTGTAAGCAGACACACACTTAGGAAAACCAGTTTTTGTAAATAAGTTGGAAATACTAGGTGAAATCCAATGGGCAGAAATATTAAAGGAGAAGGGAGTCCATTACGGATGGGAGTTTGTTAAAAGTGCCATATTGAAGGCATAATTGCAAGCAATTTTAATTGTGAAAGAAAACTGGGAGGCATCTGAAAAAAACAGGCTGGATATTTTCAAATGAGCTTAGATTTAAAAAGAGCATATATAAGGAATACACGAAGGGGCATAGCATCAAGGAAGAGTGTAAACAAGTAGCCAATATTTGTAGAAAGAAGGTCAGGAGGACTAAAGCTCAAAATGAGCTCAGACTTGCAAGAGATGTTGGAAATAATAAAAAGGCTTTTTTTCAAGCTGGGTTCAAAGCAAGAGGGAGAATCAAGAAGTAGTGGGTACTGTGTGCTTCATAGAGAAGCTTGACATCAATACTACAAAAGTTTATACAACAGAAAATTAAACAGGTGGCCTGTGAGTACTTACGAAAGAGTTACTAAGAGGCAGTATGCGTTTTTCAAAAGCAAGTCGTGCTGAACTTTTTTTTTTAATAGAGTTGCAAGCTTGATAGATGGGGGCAATGTACTGTTACCTAGATTTTTGTAAGCCATTTGATGAGGTCCCCAATACTCTTGCAAACAAGCTGATAAAATATCAACTACACTGTGCTGCTGACACAGGAATGGTCCCCAACCCGTACCACTACCACTTTCTGACCGCTTAGACTGTCAAACTCATGATAGTGATGAAAACCAAGCAGGCAGAATTAACATCATCACTCTGCTTATTTTAAGTCTTGGAATCTTTATATATTTATATTGGAGAATGAACAGGCTCTTAAGTAATCTGTTTAGACTATTTATTATATGCACTCATAGAGATGCTAATAGAGATACAAAAACATATAGTCTCCTTAGGAGGTCAACGCCTGGACACTTTGCTTGTATTGTTGCATACCTCTTTTAGTATTCTCAGGTTCTTTCATCCTTGCCATAGTGTCTGTTAAGGCATTATACCGACAATTTATAAAGACTTGAACTTGTGCAGAATTCTGTGATTTGTATCATATCCAGAACCATCTATCTATCAAGAAATACAGTCTCATCTGTCGAGGCACTACATATCTCTAAACAGGCATCCAAAGGATTAGTATCCCTGAGCATTATTCAAGGGATTAGTATCCCTGAGCATTATTATATTTCGATATCTTCATTATATAACTATAAACATCCTTGTGTCTATTTTAGCATAGCCTGATTCGTTCTTACCAGCATCAGCATGTTTGGACAGTTTATCAATTGTCAGGATCAGCTTAGAGGCTGTATACAGCCTTCTTTTCCTATAGTGGGGACTGGTAGAGCAGGTCAGTTGCCATCTCCTCTCGCTTTCTGTTATTTTCTCCCTAGCCTCTGCCCAGCTTATCAGCTGTCCTGTCTGATCCAATCAAAACAAAGTGGCCGACTGTATCCCATTTATATCAACAATCCTGTCCTCCGATCAGATCATTGGAGATAATATAAACAAACCAAGGTAGAACTAGATCTTGGCTTTTGGCTGCCTTCCATCAGATTACATCAGCCATTGCATGTGCTAGAAGGGTTATTAGCAGGTCTGCTCACATCTCAGTATTGATAGAAATGCAGGCATTCTCATCTCTTTGTTCATGTTTGAGTAGTCGTTCTGCCAGGAATTAACCTGTCTTTTTGTTACCAATAACATACACATACACACATTCTGATGCACATAGCTTCATGCACTATATCTTACATTCTGTATGTTTACTCCATAGGTTATGTTCTATATGTGTGTTTCCAGGTCTCAGAGTTGGCAACCAAAATAAAGTTGGCCTATGTTAAGGTGCATTGGTAGCTGTTCAATGAACAGAATCCAAAGAATGCTCATCATTGGTTCCTTATCAGCTTTGAGAGTATTGTTGTTGTTGCTGTTGTTGCTGTTGTTATCATCATCATCATCATCAACATTATATTGTTATCTTTATTTGTATCCTGGTATCCTACTTTTGCCCAACCTTTGGCCTCAATGCAGCTTACATATTAAAACAATACAATTTAAAAACATATAAATAGTAAATATTAAAACAGAATTAAATTATAAAAGAGTTAAAATAGCTAAAAAGAGATTAAAAGAGGCAATTAAAATTAAAACAGTACAGCCTGTTCTTTAAAACTTTCTGCATTAAAATATGCCTAGCTAAATAAAAAGGTCTTTGCCTGCCACCAGAAGGATAACAAAGAGGGGCTATCTGGGAAGGGAGTTCAAGTCTAGGGGCATCCACTGAGAAGACCCTCTCTTGCATTCACAGCAATGATGCTTGCTGCAATAGTGGAACTGAGAGGTCTCTCCTAATGATCTCAGAGCTGGTTCATGTAGGGTGATACAGTCTTTCAAGTAGCCTGGACCTGACCTGTATAGGGCTTTATAGGTCATAACCAGCACTTTGAGTTGTTCCTGGAAACAAATTAGTAACTGGTGAGCTATTCACCAGACGCATGGTATGATCTCTCTAATCTGCCCCAGTGAACATTCTTCAAAGACAGCCCCAGTAGGGCATGTTACTGTAATCCAAATGGGATGTAATTAAGGCATGTAGCACTGGGCTAGGTATGACATCTCAAGGAACAGGCACAGTTGGCCCACAAGCTTTAAATGTGCAAAAGCATTCCTAGCCACTGCAGCAACCTGGGCATCCAGGTTCAAAGCTGAATCCAGGAGTACACCCAAACAGCGAACCTTTGTCTTCAGTGGGCACAGGTTGAATCCCTATTTCCTAACCTGCCTTCTGACTGACCAGGAATACCTCTATCTATCTAGATTAAGGTTCAGTTTGTTGGCTTCATCCAGTCCATTACTGATGACAGACATTCTCTCTGATGACAGGCAATGAACTGATAAATAGGGTGCTAAAATATTTAGTCTTGTCCCCAGTTTTGTCTGACTTCTTTATAAATGACTTTGATAAGGGAAAAGAAAAGAAAAGTGCCTGTCTAATTTTCAGATGGCATCAGACTGATAAGGGTAGCTAAAACCTTAAAATAAAGAATCAGGATGACTTTAACATTTTGGAGGAAGGAGCTCAAAAAACCCAAAATGAATTTCAACAGGGAAAAGTATAAAGTTCTACGTTTCAGTACAAAAAAAAATTAAAAATGAGATTTGTAAATATAGGATAGCCGATACTTGGCTTTAGAACAGAATTTGTGAAAATCTAGGGGGTCTTAGTTGACACAAGCTACATATGAGTCAACATTGTGATGCAGTGACAAAAAAGAAAAAAGAAAGGAAAAAAGAAACCCACCCACAAAACAGAAAACACCCTCATGCAATTCTAGGCTGCATCAACAGAAGTCTTCTGTATTCTGCTTTGGACAGACTATGCCTGGAATACTGTGTCCAGTTCTAAACATCACAGTTTAGGAAGGATACTGATCAGGGTAACCTATCTGGATGGCTTGGTAAAAGTGGTAAGTGTTCTGAAAGCAAGCCCTGTTAAGAAAGTTGGGTGCATTCAGCCTGTAGCAGAGAGGAGTGAGAGGTGACACGATAGTTACCTACAAATAGTGGAATTTCTGTCAGATGGAAGATAGAGCAAGTAGATTTTCTGCTGCTCTAAAGGGTAGACCCAAAACCACAGGATTGAAATTACAGGAAAGGCTATTCCATCTAAAAATAGGAAAGAACCTCTTGATGATAAGAGCTATCTGAGGGTGGACCAGACTACTTCAGCAGTCAGTGAATTCTGCTTAATTTGGGGGTTCTAAAAAGAGGTTAGATAGCCATCTCTCAGAGATTCTTTAGCGAGACATTTATTCTGGTAGGAGTTGGACCAGATGACTAGATATTAATGGTTATACTCTTAACAGACATACTATTTAGACAATATAGATATGGTACAGTACCCTACGGATATAGTTAGTTCTAACTTCACCACTACCTTGGATTTTTGTGGCTGTCAATGGCAAAACACTGAACCTAGATCCCATCTTTGTTTGCTCGTTGGGATAGATCCATGAGCTTCAAGTTAGTCCCAACTTTAGACACTGTATCAATGAAAACTTAGCAAGTTATCAAGCGTATAAATGCCATTAATGAGACTACTCTTGTTATGATTAATAACTGGATTTACATCATAAAGTCTATGCAACTGAAGCTAGAGTAGATTCCACACTGGAGGTATACTTCGTAGTTTAGAATTTCAGTTCAAGGAGTTTACCTTCCTTGCTATCTGAGTCCATATATGATTAATATTTTTAAGAGCAGAAATGCCCTTTAAAAACAGAAAATGCTGTTACCCATCCAGTCTAGATATCTCACCTTTTAAAGTTGTGGCCTATAACAACTGCAACTTCTCAAAATGTTGTTGCTTGAGTGGATATAGCAAACCATACATGTTGAACTGAATTATTATTATTATTATTGTTTTTGTTAACTAAATTAACAAATCTATGTTTTGTGTTGGAATATTTTGCAGCATCACAAAAGTCAAGTGACTCTGGTAGAATGCTGTTGTGTACAATACTTTCAGGGAATACTCATTTCCTATATGAATTTATCATTTCCTTCACATACAGAGCTTAGTTCTCACTCATCTTCTTACATTGCCAGACAATTATGGTATTCTTTAACTGAATGAGTTGACTGGTATGCATGAACTGGCTATTTTGTCCTTCCCAGATCTCATCATCCGGAGATAAGCACAGAAGCCTTGTGCTTTTTCTCTTAAATCAGTTTTAGAAATCTCAAGGGATGGGATGCTCATGCTGTCTCCTTGCAGGATATCACATGAGGGATTAAGAGAGGGGCTTTTTTCTTCTCCCAAATCTATAGACAGACTGAATTTCAAATATTAGATCAAATGCTGCCGTCATAAACTCACATCCAAAGAAATAAAATTCATGCACACATATAGAAGCATTATATGTGGTATATTCAGTATTTTCTCAGAGTCATCAAACACTATATTTCATCAACTGGAAAAAGGTATGGTGGCATTATGTAGTAATAAACTTGTTAAATGGTCCTGCAATGTGCATAAAGCAGATACAGATAAGAAGAGGAATGCAAAGAAAAAAGTGAACTGTTCCTAATTGGAAGAAAGCAATGCCAACAGACAGGGTAGCTTTAACCTCTCCTTGCCACTGAATATCAAAGCAGTAGTGTTCTGTAAAATTATGCAGATAACTTAGGTAAGTACCCTACAGTTCTCTAGAGATGAAAGTGACCTGAGGCTGACTACTGTTACTGTCACAGTCTTGATTGAATGAACTTTAATGTGACCCTCAAGTACCTGTCCTTTGAGTGAATAAGAATAAGTAGTACTCAAAGACAACCATTTCAGCATAATTGTCTAGAACACAAACTAGCCAAATAGGCTGGAGTCATAAGGTGAAAGCAGAATCAAGACTTAAGACAGTCCCTTTTAGCATGTGTCCCTGTATTTTTAGAATAAAAACCGTTGAAAATAGCTGTCATAAAACCAAGATGTTTTTCTATAGTACTGAAATTAATTTATGTTTTGCTTTATTTTAGTTCAATATTTTTGTCTACCATATGAAAGCATTAACATAGATTACAATAGTTTTTTGAAAAACAAGTTTTCCTGCAATTTTTCATGCAGTCAGTTCTCTGCCTCCAAACAACATTACCTTGTTCTGAGCTTTTTCAAGGAGCAAAGAGATAGTTACATACAGAACCTCTTTCTTTAGAGGTTTCTAAGCAGAGGCTGGATAGGCATCTGTTGGGAATGTTTTGATGTGTGTTCCTACATAGCAGAGGGTTGGACTGGATGGTCCTTGTGGTCTCTTCCAACTCTATGATTCTATGAAAGATATGCTGAAACACTCAAAAGCTTTCTGTGACAAGTTTGCTCAGTACTCTATCCTTGACTGTCTTGGTGACTTACATCTAGCCAAGGGAGTTTGACTGATCCAGGAAATAGTTAATCTTCACCTGACAGCCCTTCAGATGTTTAAAGATGGCCATCAAATGACTCTTTGTCTTCTCTTGTCCAGGCTAAACATAGTTCCTTCAATCTTTCATTATGAGGCTTGGTTGCTGTCTTCTGGACACGTTCCATCTTGTCAATAACCTTCTTTAACTGTGGTGCCCAGAAAATGACACAGGACTGTAGTTAAAGCCTGGCAAAAGCCTTCACTTGATCTGAACCTTATAGTTCTGTTGATGCAGCCTATAATTTTATTAGCTTTTATGCTGCTGTATCACACTTAGTATACCAAGAAGCCTAAGATAACTTTCAGTGCATGTCAGCCATCCTGTATTTATGCATATAATATTTCCTGCCTAAACATAGTTCCTTACATTTAGCTGAGGACTAAATCCAACTATTTTCTTCCTTCAATTCCCTATTCTTATTATTCCTCAAAGCCAAAGATACTTAATCACATTCTTATTTCTTTTTTCATATTTCTTTACAAGAGGTTACATTTCTTTTTTCCTATCCAACATTTAGGTCATTATATCATCCAGTAAGTACTGTTAAATTTTTCTCTCTTTACAAATCAAGCCTTCTTTGTAACATGGTCATATAATACTAATCTTTCTATTAAAATCTATAAATCTATTGCACATTATGAAGCATCACTGCATGTATCTCCCCTTTCCTCTAAAATCCCTTATGTAAAACTAAAACTACATTTTTCTCTCTAGCCCATTCAAGACATCACTATGATATTTCATTTAATGTAGTGTTAATAAACACAGGTTTCTTTTTTAAGTACAGTACTCAAAGACGAACTGAGTAATGATGTATTTCAGAACCTTTCTTAGGATCTACATCAAGCTGACCAGTCAGTAGTTATTTGCTCCACCTTTTTGCCCCTTTTTGAACATTGTGATAATATGTGCCCAGCCCTGTGTGCAGAGGCTTCACTTTCTCACTGGGGATTCTCAAAATTTATGCAGAGGCTTTGAGATGCATTTTCAAGATCCTTTATCACCTTGGATGCAGTACATTTGGCCCTGAAGACTTAAATTCATTTAAGTGTTCCTGGCCACTTCTTACGTATTATGGACTGCAGCCCAATTTAATGTGGCATGTAGCTCTAAAGACACCCTGAATTCTGAAAGAATGTTTGTCATGAAACCCCACTTGTATGATCTCTGTTAAAGGTGTAAATTAAAGATATTTTTGTGCTTACATATCTTCTGCGGCCTTTACATTTTGCAAAAGAATTGGGTCCCTTTTATTCTTAAGGAAATCAGTGGATTTTCTTGCTTGTGCTTCTTCCTAATTTTCAGTTAATTGGCTGGCTTATAAAACAGAAAATGTCAGTATGAAATAGGACCTGTAGTTCTGGAGCTTAATTTCAAATATGAGAGATCTATTACTTGAAACTGTTTGGAATTGTTTCCTGATCCAGAAGATTAATCTCATTTATTCCAAAAGGGTTTGCGGGAGGTAGAGGTTACAGAAACAATGAGATTCTGCATTTGTTCTAATAACACAGTCACAGTGAATGTTGTAGTGATTGTGGCAAGGACAAAGGTACTCTGCACAAGTATACCTCTTCTTTAACAGTTCTTTTCATTATGTTCTAAATATATATATATATACTCTCATACTAAAGATGTTGGCGAGACATTTTGTGCCATTGGTTGGGTGGAGAGAGGGAGAAGTCAAGTCTTTCCTTCCTTTTCTTGAAGTAGAATGGAAGGCATTTCATTAACCCCTCCTCCCATCCAGTCTAAGTATCTCCATTGCGAAGTCCATCCAGAATCCAATATATGTCTCATGTGGAGAAAGGAATTTTGCACAGTTAGAGACAGATATGTCCACACACACACCAGGGAGGGGGGACTTTGCTGGGGTTGAGACTAGATACCAAGGATATATTATTTAATGTAAAACTTGTTGGCATTCACAGCTTTGCAAGACTCTCTGCTCATGCTTAGGAACACTGTCTTCAAGCAGTTGTTAAAGAAAAAGATTAGTTGTTAAAACAGTAGGGAGAGGAAAGAAGGGAAAAATAAAGATATGGAGTGGAGCCTTCTTGAATTGTATGGAACTTGATGTTATTAGCACCACATTATTAATATCAGTGTCTTACCCTCAAGTCCCCTTGGTAGAGAACTTTACAGCCCTATATGGCTTAGGTCTAGACTATTTGAAATTCTGTATCTCCCTATATGAACCTGCGAGAGCATTAAGATCTGCAAGAGAAAGCTTTCTCTCATCCAACTATCATCCCAGGCTTGCTTGGTGAGGACATAAGAGAGACCCTTCTCAGTGGCTGCTCCCACTTTGTGGAACTCTCTTCTGAGGGAGGCTAGGGTGGACTCTTCTCTGCTTTCCTTTTGTTACTGCAGCTTCTAGGCCGCCTTGGCGATAGCACAAAGATATCCTTTTGATATCAATAATTCGGCTTTCTTCCACCACTCCTCTCCCATGTGTTTGTGAGGCCCCAGGACAAGCACGAAACTAGGCTCGGCAGCCGATTGCTGCAATATTCCTAAACAATACAGGCAAGGCAGAAATAGCCAGATCGCCGCTTTAGGAGACCTCACGGCAAACACTCTATTATGTATGCATGCCACCTACAAAGGACTCCCTGCCCCAAGCAGGTAACTTGACTAGCTGAACTATCAACTGTCCAGCATCGTGTATTTGCATACTGGCTGCTCCTTTGTCAAGTCGGAGCTAACTCAATCATGTTAAATTTTGACCTTTCTGAGGCTTTGTCTCACACCCAAAATCCATTGTTCTCACCAAGTACGGCATAGCCTGCAGTCACATCTCTCCCTATAAAAACCCCTGATTCCGAGACCCTCCTTGGATCGCTCCCGAGTTCCAGACCACCTTGCTGCCGCTTTGCTTGGCGAGCCTCCTGTCAGCTCCACGTGCTGAGCCACATCGAACCCCAGCATTGCTCTGTATTCTTCCGGGCTTCAGGAAAGGTTTTGTATCACCCAAATCAACTATCCCTCTGAAAAATCCCTCTATCCCACTCCCACCTTTATTTTCTATAGTTATCTGAGGGAGTGAGTTGCATACACTGTTTGGCTGTATTTTAATAAAGATCTCATTTATTCTTTCAAAACGGTTTGCTTCTTGACTGCCCTGACCCCGTAGACATAGGGTCCAAGATCCTGCTAAGTTACCCTGCCTCTCGTAATGCTAAAGCAGTGCTCAGAGCTAATTTTCCCCACCTATAGTTGAGCACATTTCGGTGTCCCTCACGGGACCCGCAATAAACAGGATAACACTTTCTCCAGCAGGCAGTGTGCTTGACCAGAGCCAATTTGGTCCTTCGCTCTGACAATGGCATAAATAAAGTAGCAGCTTATACGTCTCAGTTTCCCAGTTTTTCTCAGTATGAAATTAGTTTATTTAGAGGAGTTGAAAATCTGATAAATGACCTCTAACGATTTATTTATTTGTTTATTTACTCATTCATTTGATTTATATGCTGCTTTTCTCCTGAATGGGGCTCAAAATAACTTACAATATAAAATACTGCAGAGCATCTAAAATCACATGGAACACAAAAATTCAAAAGCAATAAACTATACATTAAATTAAAACACTACTTTTAGAACATTAAAAATTAAAACACCAAAAATGCACAGTATGTACAAAAAACAGCATACTCAGTTACATATCACTTCACCCTGATCAATCAAGACTGAAGGACTGTTTAAACAAGGTCTTTGCCTGCCAGTGAAGAGACGGCAGAAAGGGGGCCAATTGAACCTTCTGCAAGAAGGAGTTCCAAAGCCTAGGAGCAGGCACAGAGAAGGGTCTCTCCCATGTCCTCACTAGCCAAAGTCTGGACCTATATAGAGCTTTGTAGATCAAAACAAGCACTATGAATCGTGCCTAGGAATGGCCAGCAACCAGTAAAGTTATTTTAGCAAGCGAGTTACATGTTCTTTATAACCAGCCCCTGTCAACAGTCTACAGCATTTACAGCATCTACAGCATATAATCCACAGCATTTTGAAGATGCTGAAGTTTCTAACAGTTTCCAAAGGCTGCCCTACATAAGGTGCATTACAGTAATCCCACCAGGATGTAATCAAGGCATGTTTTACCATCTCCAGATCTGGCTTCTCAAGAAACAGGTGCAGCTGGCACACTAGTTTTAACTGTGGAAACACACTCCTGGCCACCACTGAAATCTGGATTCAGAGATGAGTCTGAGAGTATGAACCTAAGATTTCAGGGGGAGTGTAATCCTGTCCACCACAGGCTGAATCCCTATTTCCTGACTTGCCTTCTTACTGAGTAGGAGTACCTTTGTCTTGCCTGGGTTAAGTTTCAGTTTGTTTGTTTTCATTCAGTCTATTACTGACAACAGATATTGTCTGCCCCCCCCCAATAGACTTTAGTTGGTTGAAACTTTATTGTTCAATTTCTACATTTGTTCAGCATCTTTCAAGAAATGGTTTGTTGTGCCAGGTCAGATATCCTTGACCTTCTCTCAGAAAATGTATAATATGTACTTTGTGTACATAGTAGAGCACATTTGTAGTTTTCATTAAAAATCAACTCAGAAAAATGCTCCATAGGAGGACATTCAGTATGATCATGGGAAATAGCTATGAGGATGAGAGTATAGAGTATAAGTGTAGCTGATTATAAGTGAAAGAATCAGGGAAAGAAGGAGTGAAAACTCTTTCTTACCCTTTTTACCTCTAAAAAAAAATGTCATGGACCATACAGAGAGCCACCTCCCTTGCACTGTCAAGTGCTGAGCCATTTTCATTTCTATATTCAGTGGCAGAATATGATTAATCTGATCCATCCATAACATATGGCTGTGACAGTGTAATATGCACAACTTAAAGGTGTATTTTGGGTGCTGTCCAGTAATGTTGACAAAATTGGTACTCATTAGTTTGCTTCTCGTGATGCTCTACCCTTTGATACAAGTTGAAAAAAAATATGAGACTGTGCTATACTAGTAGATCCTTACTTTTCTGTTTTTCTCCCATTAGACCAGGGGATCAGATTTTGCTGTTAGGGGAAGGCAGAAAAAGGGGAGAGTCCTCACTATGGTGATGGTGACTAGCCATTACAACGCAGTATGCAAATACTCCAAGAGAACAGGGCATTACCGGCATATGGAATGGGGTTGTGTGTAACAGTATATGGAAGCAGGAGGAGGAATTGCCAACAAAACCACCTGCCTATATTTGTGCATTTCCATGTTGTGTGGATAGTTACATTAGTGTGATTGCTTGTATATTTGTGTATGATTATGGAGCTAACCTACAATATAGAGATCAAACAAAGCATGTATTTGACTTGTTTTTATATGACTTCAAGTAAGCATAAAGTATATTTTATTGCCCCTAACATGTAATTATTTTCTTTTCACAAAAGAATATTACGAAGAAATGTATTGTAACCAACTCAGTTTGGCCCATTGCTTCAATAAGCCTGAAGACAAATGGTTAAGAAATTACTTCTATGAACAGTGTTACAAAACTGCTCAGCTGATTAAAATTGATGGTGGGAAGAAAGAAGCAGAAGCACATTCAAATATGGGCCTTGTTTATGAGGAGCAAGGTAGGTTTCTTTCAGGTGGCTTACATACAAGTGACTTACATAAATCACTTACTTTGCTTCAGAAAATATGATTTAGAAACCTGCAAGGCAGCAATGAATTTTTACCATGAAGAATGTAGTAATATTGTACAGTTTAGGGGCATCTTAGTTTTCATGTGATACCTGAACCTAAAAACTTGAAAGCTTGTGCTTAAAAGAACAAATATATCAACGTGTGGTAAGATTTGGAATGCCATTGAACAGCAGTTGGGACTGTTTTTAGCTGTTAGTCATTCATGCCTCTCCATGAATTCAGCATTCTTTCAGGAGTCCCATTATTTCTTTTCCAGTTTGTCATCGTACTGGAGGCAGTGGGGGCAGCATATTCCAAATTCTATTTGTAACATTTTTTTAAAAAAAAATCTGCTTTTCAAATCCATCTGTGCAATATAGATTAACACTACTGCTGTCAATTCCCATTTTGGAGCCATAGAAAATATATTTTGTGGTTTCAGGATTTCTGATGTAGAAGTAGAATATCTTGCTTGGGATATTTCCTTGAATGTTAATTTGTCCAGTTATATCTTGGCAGCTCAGTAAATATAAGACATTTACAGTGCTCAGTTAATTCCTGTTATAATTTATGTGAGCATCCATGACAAAGGTATATACTAACAGTTTCTTCAATTACTGCAGAAGATTTATTTGAGGTATAAAACAGGCCATTTCCACATGATGAGGCTCTGGCAAGTTCTTCTATTGCAGCCCTGGCAGGGAGGGGAGCATGCCAAGAATGCTCCCCACCGGGTTCACTGGGTTGCTGCAGAGGGGAGCATGCTAGCCCTGTCTCTTCCCTTCCGCAGTGCAGCTAGGCACTTGCCATTGCTGTGCTAGTGAGGGAGGTGTTGCCAGCATCCTTCCGCCCTTCTGTACAGCCAGGAAGGGCAGCAGCACTATGTGATGGTAGGTATAAAATGGATTTTTTTTCCATTTTGCAAATACCATGTGCGCCGCTTGGGAGCAAGATGGCAGCAGGCCAGCAACAACATTGTGCAGAAGCATGACCAACTGACCACTGCCATCCTGGCCCCAAAGGGTCATAAGGAGACATAGTCACAGGTAACTGTGTTGGCAAAATGCAACAAATTCCAAAATCCACAAAACAGTGATACATTTATTTGACCATCTAAAAAGCACAAAAGCGCACTGCAGGATTCACCTTGCAGCGCCATTTGCAGGGTGGAGTGAGAGGCATAGATGGCAGCCCTTTTGGCCTCCTGGCCAGTAGGCCAGCCCATCTCTGGGGGAGGGCCTTGCAGGATGCCCCGGATGCGCGGGAGGTAGCAGCCAATCGAAGCGCACTTCCCACGGATGAGCGGCCATTGGGGATCGCCTCCCCTGCGGCCACGTGGGAAGCCAGCAGTCTGCACTCAGGCTGCTTCCTGCCCGTCTGCCCGCCTGCCATTTGTATTTTGCTAGGGCTGTCCAGTTTGTTCTGTTTGCGGTTGTATGTCGGTTTTATCATATTTGTTCTGTTGTTTCTCTGTCACAGCTTATTGGCGGTCACATGGGTCTTGGATCCAGGTTGATTGGGGCCAATGGCCTTTGGGCAAGGTTCATTAGCCCCTTGTGGTTTGGAAGGGGGTGCAAGGCGGCGGCGAGGATGTCTGGCTCAGGGGGACATGCCTTGCTTGCACCTCCTGGTGACAGGGGGTTCCGTGGTGGGATCCCCTGGTGGCCATTTGTGATTCTGGCACCAGGTCGGAAGCCTGGGTACGTCGGTCAGCAGCAGGCTGATCAATGCAAGGATCCAGACCCATGTTTTGGCCAACCCATTGTATGCTGTAGCCAATAAAGTTGTGGCGTTTGTTTCCCAATTTTGGTGTGTTGTTTTATTATGTACCCTCATCACCCTTACCCACACAATACATTATACAAGCTTACACAGAGAAGCGGTAGAAGTTTTATCTAATGACTTGTGGCTTCAGACTGGTACTTGGAATAAACACAGACGCAGGTAGCTTTGAATAAAAGACTAAATACTTTACTAATGACTCTTCATTTACATCTGTATTGAGAGAGCCTGTTATCTGTCTAATCTAGTGAATAGGAGATTCTTCAGTTTAACTCACCATCCTCCTTGATGGGACTCAAACTCGGAGCATGCGAAGAGTTCAGGGAAAGCAGCCATTGAGAACAAAGAGAGAGAGAGAGATTTTTTTTTGGAGAGAGGGGGGTCTTAACTTTTATAAGACCGATGACCCAAGCAACTGTCCTGGGTCACATGATCTGAGCACCAAAGGTATTTATGATCATGCAATAAAAGACAGAGAAAGGCAAATGGAGAAGATCTGGCATGCAATAGAAAGGGAGGCCCTATCTGGCTATTACCCATCTGTTCTAACAACAAGATGGGGGAGAGAGAATGCTGTGATTTCCAACAGTCCCCTTCTCATTCTCTTGGACCCACATCGAGGATCTTCATGCCTTCTCGTAGTCTCTGGAACTGGTCTCTTGGTAGAGGCTTGGTAAGATTATCAGCAAGCATCATTTCTGTATTGCAGTATTCTAGCTGAACAATTCCATTGCAACACATCTCATGCACCTTATGGAAAGCAATGTCAATGTTCTTCTTGAGTGGCTTCTCACTTTCAGAAAGTTTGATGCAGCTTTGGTTATCTTGCATCAAAATGGTTGGCTTGGGCTCTGTTATGCCTAAGTCCAGAAATAAGTTATGCAGCCACTTTATTTCATCACATGCTGCTTTTGCAGAAACACACTCAGCACCTGTGGAAGAATCTGCAATTGTAGATTGTTTCTTACTTGACCAACTTATAGCTCCTCCACCATAGAAGATCAGGTTTCCGCTGGTTGATTTTCTCTCTGCTAGGTCTGCAGCCCAGTCAGCATCCGCACAGGCAACCAGTCGTGGTTGATCACAGGCTGGTAACATCAGCTTGTAATCTGCAGTTCCTTTCAAATATCTGGCAACTCTTTTCACTGCAATGAGATTCTTTTCAGTAGGAGAGTTAACCATTCTGCATAAGATGCCAACAGCATTTGCAATATCAGGTCTGGTGAAATTAGCTATGTACAGTAGCTTTCCAACTGCAGTCCTATACTTGTCTCCATTTTTCAAGGGTTCACGTTTCTTAGTATCCTTTAAGAAACCCACTTCCATTGGGGTTGCCACAATATTGGCATCCTTTAGTCCGAGGCAGTCCAGAAGATCTATTATCTTCTGTTTCTGGTTAAGATAGAAGCTTCCATCACTGCTTCTTTCTATTTGTACTCCAAGATAGTGTGAGATGTCTCCCAAATTCTTGATGTCTATCTCTTTCTTGAGATTGTTGACTATCTCCTCACTGTCTGCTTTATTTTGACTGCACAGGATCAAATCATCAACATAACATGCAATATAAGTCCATTTACTGTTTCTGAATCTTTTGTAAACACACTTGTCAACAGTGCCTGGAGTGAAGCCTTGTTTGATAAGAAGTTGGCTTCTCGCTCCATGCTCTGGCAGCCTGTTTTAAGCCATAAATGCTCTTGTTCAATTTGCATACAAGATGCTCTTTCCCAGGAACTTGAAATCCTGGAGGCTGTTCCATGTACAGTTCCTCATCCAATTGTCCATAAAGAAAAGCTGTTTTAACATCAAGATGTTGGACATGCATTTTCTTAGATGCTGCAACAGCTAGGAGAGTTCTCACAGTTGTATGTGTGGCAACAGGGGCAAAAATTTCATTGTAATCTTCACCAAATTGTTGTGTAAATCTCTTTGCCACTAACCTGGCTTTATATCTCTGAATTTCCCCTTCTGCATCTTGTTTTGTGGTAAAGACCCATTTACAGCCAATTGCCCTTTTTCCTTTTGGCAATTCTGACAAAGTCCATGTTTTATTTTTATATAAAGATTGCATCTCTTCAACAGCAGCTTCCACCCACTTTTGAGAATCTGACTTTGGTAGTCCGTTGATCTTTTGCCAGTCAGAGGGTTGTGGAATCTTCTCCTCTGTGGCTAGATAAGACAATCTATCAGGTGGTTCGCCTCTGTTGCTGCGTTCAGATCTTCTTACCTGGACTTGGACACCTGGGTCTGCTCCTTGAGCGCCGTCTGGTTCCGCGTCCTCTGGCCGAGTCACCACATCTGTAGCCCCTTCTGGATGCAAGACATCTGGAGGATTGTACAGTGTCACATACTCTGGTTGCTGGTGGGAGTCTCCTTCCACTGCAGACAAATCTGGATAGACATCTTGGTTTGGATTAGATTTGGGCTGTGATCTTTCATCAACATAAACAGCACTTGTTACTTTTATTGTACGCCCATCTGGATTCAGAATTCTGTAACCATTTCTAGCATAACCAACAAAAATTCCCTCTTCACTTCTACAGTCAAGTTTGTCTCTTTTCTGCTTCGGAATGTAGGTATATGCCTTACTTCCAAAAACTTTGAGATGATTCAACTTGGGCTTAGTTCCATTCCATAACTGAAATGGAGTTGCATCTCTGGATTTGGTTGGCAGACGGTTGCACAAATATGTGGCAGTCATAATTGCTTCAGACCAATAGCGTTTAGGCATGTTAGCCTCTAAAAGCATTGTGACTGCCATCTCTTTGAGAGTTCTGTTCATTCGTTCTGCCACTCCATTCTGTTCTGGAGTGTAAACTTTTGTAGTTTGATGTTCAATTCCATGTTCCTTAAAAAACTCATCAAACTCTGCATTAACAAATTCACTTCCATTGTCAGAGCATAGGCTTTTAGGTTTGTAGCCAAATCTATTAGAGACAAGATTAAAGTAGTCCTTGAATTTCTCAAAAGCTTGACTTTTCTCTTTGAGAAGGTAAGTGTATGTATATCTGCTGAAATCATCAATAATAGTCATAAAGTAAGAATTTCCACCTGCAGACTTTTGGCTGAATGGACCACAAAGATCAGTATATAACAGGTCCAGTGGTTTGGTGGATTTCCTCTCTACAATTGACGAATGTGATGCTCTGACAGCTTTTGCCCTTAGGCATTTTTCACATCTCTCATTGTTAGAGCATATTTTAAAATTAAAGTCTATAGCAAGTTCTTGATTAGCCAGTCTCTTAATGCATTCTAAATTTCTGTGCCCAAATCGGCGATGCCATAAACTTAAACAGTCTTTGTGATTACGCTGGATCACACTATTTGCATATGAATCCAAAATTTGCATTTGGTAACAGTCACCATTTAGGATTCCTCGAAAAATTAAATTTTTGCCATGAAGACCAAAACAGGTTTCCTTTTTGAAAATAACTCTGTTTCCTCTCGCTGTAGTTGTTCTGACACTATAAAGAAACACTTTTAAATCTGGGACAAAATAAGCATCATGAATTCTTAAAGTCTCTATCCTGTTGGCGCCAAGTTTTGCTTGCAAAAGAACTGTGCCTTTGCCTTTAGCAAGCACTGATTGTCCATTTGCTAAATAGACAGGAAAATGTATGCTTGTATCAAGATTTACAAACATTTCTCTCCGATTAAAATAGTGACTAGTAGCACCACTGTCAATTACAATTATATTTTCTTTTTGATTTTGCATAGGCTTGAGCAATTGTTCATTAATTAGACCAACATTAAAATTTGTAGAAGATTTCTTCTTAGAGTTAAAAACACCTTTATTATTCGGTTTGTTTTGCTGCTGCTGCTTAGGCTTTGATTTGTTAATTTGGTGGCCATTTGTCCTCTGTGAAGAAGACTCTTTGATATGCAAATTCTCCTCAAGTTGAGTGAGCTGTTTTCCAGCAGAAAGCTCCACTGTTCATCTGTCTGATGGGAGTGCTCTAGCTGGAGTTCTCACTGTTAGCAGAGGTTGGACTCAGTAGCCTGTGGAGACCTTTACTGCTCTATAGTTTTATGATTCTATAAGAGCATAGAAACAAACTGTGCTTGAAGCATCTCTGAATATAGTCCTTATTTCATTATCATTTCATTTGCCTAGCATAGCTATTGGGATTGGATAGTTTCTTTACCTAACATAGAACAGGAACTGTCCTGCCTTCCAAATGTTGTATTGTACAGCTCTAGCCAATACAGTGAGTGGTGTGGAATGTTGGGAATTACAGCTCACAACAGGGCATAAAGGAAACTTAGTCCTATCAGATGCTCCTTTAGTCTGTACTTTCTTAAAAAATTCTGTCCACAAATGCAATTACTTATGGATAAGCAAACTTTTTGCCTGGAAGGCTGCATGCTGATGTTGGATAGGATCTGCACTCCCTCCCTCCATGTCCTTCTTCCTTCTTCTCTAGCTCACACTTCCATGCTTGTCTGAGTTTAAACTTCTCCTTCCAGCACTCTTAGATCCCATTGTGTGCCTTTCACTCTCCAATTGATTGGCACTGAGAACAGCTGAGGAGTGCCACTGTGAGTGTAATCCTCAGTTGTCTCAGTATCAGTCAACTGAGCAACATGGAAGAAGGAGGCAAATCACCTAGGGAAGGCACTTACAGGTGATGGCCTCATGGCAGCCTCGGGTTTCCCCACATGTATCTTAGATGAAGTCAGAGCCAATGTTGTATTGTGTTGAATTGCTTTTGAAGGTAGTACATCTCTTTCATTTTTGTTTATCTGTTATGGCTAGAGAATTTTGGTGTAAGGGCAAAGACTCAGCAAAGACTTTGCTGGATTTTTAGACTTTAATTTGCCTTTCGGATATTAAAAGTCAAGCTGCTTTAAAAAAATAATGCACACATTAATATGTTCAAAGCTTCCTGCTGAATGTGACTCATTATCCTTAGCAACCCACTGCCAATTTAATGCCTCACAAGACAAAAAAAAACCAACAGTATTTAAGTGTATTGGAATCTATGGCACTGGGACAAAAATATTGTATAACATAGTAAAAAATAAATAAATAAATAATTAAAATTCAACCAAGCTTGGAAGAAGACTGCCTAGGTCACTAAACACTTGCTGAAAACTGACAGTGCTTTTCAGCCTGATCTACCTGGCATAAATGCAAGGGAGGTTTTTGTAACTGTCATTTTATTTTCACAGGAGAGTGAAGCATAGTTAATGAGATAGAAAAATACTGATTTACTCCAAGGGAGTAATTTGTGACTGGAGAATCCACAGGATTTCTTTATTATAAAGGACTTAACAACAAAGGCTTAACTGCTGGAAAGGATTAAAGGAATGTGGATTACTGTCTACTTTATAGGTTACTGTTTTTATTGACCAGTCAACATGATATATAAAGTAATGCAATCAATTTATTTCAACAAGGAGTACTTTCCAGAGTAAGCAGTGCCATTTTACAAAATAACTGTGGGTGGAAAATTAATTTTACAAGTTGTGTATATTAAATATATAGAATCATTCTCCCCACCTCCACCCCAAACTGTTCTATTAGTATCTTTTACACTTAAGAGGTTTGGAATCCCAAGCTCACTCTAACCAATGGGACAACCCTTCCATTTATTTATTATAAATATTTATATCCTGCCCTGCTATGTATCACACCCAATACAACTAACAACAATAATAAATAAAACGTAACACAAAATAATTAAAAACAAATATCATGTTCAAAAACGAAAGTAAAAACCAAGTAAGATTAAAACATGACCAGAGCAGATAAAATATTCACAATAAATAGTAGTGAGAGATTAGCTTGTATTATTGTGGAGGGCAAAGGCCAAATCTAAACTGAAAGGTTTTCACACAACAGCAAGCCATTAATGAGATAATTACTTAAAAATTCAGCAGTCTGGGGATAACTACTATTCTCTGTCTTCCTCTCATCAAATGGGACTCAGAAACACTATAAGAACAGCTCTCTGCAAAATCAGTTGGGCAGGTTCATATGAATGCAAGTGGGCCTTGAAATAACTTCTTTCTATTCTGTTTAGGGAGTTTAAAAGCTCTTAACTGGCAAAACCACCTCTGAGTACTTCTTGCCCAAGAAAACCCTGTGAAAGTCATGGAATTGCCATAAGTCAACAGACAACCTTGGAAAATACTTCTACATTGTGATTTCCTAGTTATAGTTCCAAGATTTCCAGTAGTAACTTACTGTTATATGTGTCATTTTAAAAAGTAAGTTTCATTTCCCATCCCTCAAAAATAACTAGAATAGCTATTTTTAATTACTTTAGAAGTTTGAATGCAATGATCCTCTGGCATTTAATATAAAACACAAACTTTTCCTCTCCGCCTCATTTTTAAGTTCAACATACGCAACAAAACATGAAGCACCAGTGTAAGGCACAGCGCAAGCTGGCACTTGAACCATGTGATATTATTCCTCTACCAGTTAATGAGGCCAAATCCCTATAACTATAAAAGTACCCAAGTACTTTTTCTAGCTTTCTTTCTCCTTCTTTCCTGCTTGCTTTTCTAAACCCCCATTGTCTCTCCACTGGATTTTGTAATCCCACTCTCAGCTCACTACCCACACCTCTCCCAAATCCCTCAAGATTCTGTGTGTGTGCGCGCGCATTTGTGTGCACGTGGGTGTGTGAACCTTCAAGTCACCTGTCAATTTATGATGACACAATTAATTTCATAGGATTTTCTTAGGTAAGGAGTACTCAGATATAGTTTTGCCAGTTCCTTCCTGAGATATAGCCTACAGTATTTGGTATTCATTGGTGGTCTCCTACCCAGTTACTAACCAGAGCTGACCCTGCTTAGCTTCCAAGATCAGATGGGATCTGGTACCTTGATTATCTCAAGAAATCAAACACCAAAGGTTAAAAATAAAATTTTGCAAATTAATCTGGAAAATCAGGGACCTTGGCAGACTTGGGCAGTGGATATCCAGAGGCACTGTGTTGCTGGCCTTAGTTTTAAAGTCTTCCACCAAGACATTTCAGTTATTCCTGTCATTTCACCAAACCTATCTCTTCAAGTGAACCAAAGAGCTAGCTTGGCTCTCTAGCACAGGATCTGAGATCCTATGGCCTGCATCTTTTCTTGTAAAGAACACTCTGGGCAGTATGATGAAGGAAAGTTATATCAGGCTCTAAAGAAGTCTCTCTGTGTTTTGTATTCATCACAATGGATAGTGGGATTGTAGCTACTGTACAAAAAAAAAATACTCTTAATGTGCTGGAGAGATTTATTTGTAAACTAGTATAATCCATGGTATAGTGGTTTGAGCACTGGGCTATGACCCTGGAGACCAGGGTTTGATTCCCTGCTTGGCCTTAGAAATCCGCTGGATGATCTTGGGCACATCACACACTCTCAGCCCCTGAAAACCATGTGATAGGGTCACCATAAGTTGGAAATAACTTGAAGGCACACAACAACAAGAAATTAAATTGACATTTTGAAAAGTTATAAAGTATAACCAAAGTGAAACATGAAGTTTTCTGAAAGTTAAGCACATGATAAATTTTGACCACAAACCACCTCAAGAATTCCCTCTAGTTTTACACATAATCAAGTATCTAAATCTTATTTGAAGCCTATTTTAGAATGTTGTTTCCCTGTTGAGAGTTGCTACCAAGCCTATTACTTCTCTACTGGACAGTGATTGTTTCATTATTCCAATTGCCTTAAAACTTTACAGCCATTTTAGTTAGTTTGTGACATTTGTTTAGAGAGGTCAGTGTGAGAGTTCCTACACTATGTTGATGTGGAATGTCATTGACATTGGTGCATTTCCATGCCATTCCATGGCCAGAGAGAAGTTCCCATAAATCCAAAATGACAAGTCTGAAGAGCCAAGTGATTGAAAGACTTAGTAGATGATGCAGTCCATCTAAGTACAGCCACAAGATTTTGCTTCTCATACAAAAGATGTAATCTCATTACACAAAGACAATAAATTGCTATAGATATTGAACTGACAGTTATTGGCTTGAATCGATTCCAGATTGATTATTCGTACCTTCTGTTTAAATGAATTAGATTTTGAAATCTAGAAATAACATTATGAATATATCATGACAAAATGCTATAAGCAGCTATTGTTATAGTATTCTTACCAATACAAAAATACATATGTGGTATAAGATCTGAATGAGAGCTGAAGACATGAAAAGAATTTGTTATGAAACATTCATTTACTGCTCTAAATAACCATACCTTCTAGCTGCCCTTATATAATTCAGCCTCTTCCTTCCTGCCATATGTTCTGTTCGTGGAAAATCTTCATCATCACAGGTATAACTCAATACCTGACTCATTTTTGGTTAAGATGACATTAGATGTACGGTAGTATGTACATGTCATCATGTCCATGATATCGCAACTTAAAATATTAATTGTAACTAAAAGTGTATTTATGATTGCTATGATTTTATTTGTTATACTGAAATTCTGAATCTTCCATTGGGAAAAATACAGGTTGAGGTCCGGTGCAGGGCATGTCTCAGTTTTGCTTTTGTTTGCCAAGTTTTTCCTCTCCTGAAGGTGCCTTCAATGAACCTTCAACCTCTCTTCGAATTGTGCTAAATTCAACAATCAGTTTGGTTGTTTGGCAAAAGAACAATTTAAAGGAAAAGCTGGCTGGATGGGGATGATTCCTTGTTTCCCTTTGAATTGCTCTCATTCTAAATCCCCAGACCTCTTTCTTGAACTAAAATAAGTTTTAAAAAGCAATTTGGGAATCCATGAGAAGAGCTGCTGAAAAAAAAACTCCTTAAAATTTTTCATGTGCCCATTTGGATCATAATTAGGCCCCATCCCTTAAGCCTAATATATCTTTAAATAAGACTGCAAATGAAATTTATTAAAACTTCAAATGAATTATTTCATTGCATTTTTAAAATTCATTTTCCCACTCTTTTAAGTCTGTTACTGACACTGCTGCTTGTATTTCACCTGTCTGTTTCCATGGAACTTTAATTATTTACTGCTTAATGAGTAGGACTGAGTTGAAGCTATTCATTCAAAGCTGCCTTCACCAAGAAAGGGGTTTTTTTTTCAGAGCTTCACATGGCCTTGGAACACTGCATTAGCTATAGCAGAAACCTTTGGAGAGATAAAGTTACTCCCAGTACCTAGCAGAAAAAGATCTTGTTTTACGATCTGCCCTCTTTAGTGACACTAATAACAGTATAGATGACAATTGTATGGTTGTCTATACAGTATTTTTATTGTGAATTGCCTCTGCTGCTAGAAATATAATTTTAATTTTATAGAAAAACTAAGACACCATTTGAAGTACCAATTTCAGTGAATTAGTTAAGTCTTAAATCTCTCCTGAGTTACTCAAATACGTTTAAAATTACCTACTTCGGCTGCATATTGTCTCTGAATTAGACAGTATTACTGAACTATAGTAGTAATTAATATAGTGCCTTCAAAAGTTGCTCTGATGGCCAGAACTTAATGCCTTACTGTCTTTGAAATTATGACAGATCACCAGAAGAGGGAGACTCTGCCCTACTGTCTGCTCTGTTTGAATGTTCCCAATGCAGCTGGCATCTACTGCCTGCTGACCCACAGGTGTCAGCTGATACAAAGGGCCAGTGGCATTTCATCTAGTCCAGTGGTTCTCAACCTGTGGGTCCCCAGATGTTCGTGGACTTCAGCTGCCAGAAGCCCCAGCCACTATGTTCAATGCTCAGGGCTTCTGGGAGCTGAAGTTCACAAACATCTGGGGACCCACAGGTTGAGAACCACTGATCTAGTCCTATAAAATGTCTGATTCTCTGGCCTAACACAGTCAGAGCAGCATCCTGATCAATAAAGGCTAGAATATTGTCATAATGCTCACTGACTAGCACTGACCTTATTGCCTGTTCACCATTACCACATAAGCCTGCGTAACTTGAAGGAATTGCTTGATGCATGCACATATATATCAAGATTTTTACACTATCAATAGAATTTACAGGTCAACTTTAAAATTTTCAAAATACAAAATTTAAAACATGCATTAAAAATTGTGAACTCTGTAGAAGTTTAAAACCAGGAAAACCAACCTAGATAAATCAAATCTGATTTATTAAAAGACTTGAGAAGAACAAAAAGGTTCTAAAAAGGTTTTAAAAATATTGAGAAATGTACCAAATAACATTACCGTTTCTAACAACCTAATTCCCCTTTTAAGGTATTCCTTTGCAAAATTACTCATTTTGAGTATGTAATGGTAAACTGTCTCCCTGAAAAATATTGTAGTGTACTTCTGTTTTATGAGCTTAGTCCACATACTCTGTAGATGTTTTTGACTTTATGTGGACAGAGGTTACTGGTGGACGTGACTGCAGCCATATGTAGTACTAAGGAACTTCACGATGAGGTCATTTTGTCAAAAACAACTCTGGAGTTCATGACTGTCCTTAAATTGAGCAGGACGTGAATGTAACAGCATCATGGATCTGGGTTTTCTGTACAACGATAGAAGCAAATAATCTGTGAGCGTTGGGCTCAGTTTTCATGATCAGTTTTCATAATTAAGCTGTTTCCTCTGAAAGAGATTGATTGTATATGACAGTTTGGTACTTCAGGGAAAGGGCACTCCACAAGCAGGGCACCAAAAAGAGATGTCTTGTTCCATTGGTCCACATAATGTATTGCCCGTACTAGTGGGGCCCAGAAGAGGCCCTTCTCAAGAGATTTCAGTGCTTGAGCATGTATAGGAAGGAACAGGCACCCCTTCACATATCCCAAGCTATTTAGATGTTTAAATCTCATCACCAGCACCTTGAATTTGGATTGGAAACATACTGGCATTCGATGCCTTAATAAAAAATTAGTGACTTATTATTTCTGTATGAAGTTCCTGCCAGAAGATTAGCTGTCACATGAGCTGCAGCCTTCATGACATCTTCAAAGGCAGTCCCACATCAACTACATTGCAGTAATTTAAAATACAAGTTCTTCTTCGTGGTCTCTGTGCCTCGCACACTAGGAGCTTTCGCGCACACGTAGCGTTCGGAAGATTCTAGAGCTTAGTAGCTTGGCGGGAAGCCCTCCCCCATGCCCGTACTGAACATGCTCAGCCCGCTGAGCAACGGTCTCTCCTCAGTTCTTTTTCATCCACCTTAGCGAACGGAAGGTTCTTAGCTTTGCAGCTGCCTATTAGGCTTTTGGTTTGTGCTTTTTGGCTTTCTCTTCAGCCTCCCCCCTCCATCCGCTTCTTCTCTGATATTTGATCTTCGCTTTCTTTCTGAGTTTTCCCCCTCTTGGACTTCTATTGTCCTCTTCTCCACCTTCTATGTCTGCCCCTTTTCAACTCTTGCATCCTTGTGCTCGCAAGGTTGTACTTCTCCTTTTGCTGGGGGACACCCGAAATGTATAGGCCTGTGCTGTGTTGCGGCTTCGTGGCCTGGGAAAACCACACTACCAGGAGGAGTCTTTGCGGGCAAAACAGTGTGCAGCTGGAGAGCCAACAATGTCTTCTCGGTGCGCCCAGCGTCCATGCCCTCCTCGATACCGGACGCTGGTACTGGGCTCGGTACTATTTCTGAGGCCCCGATCAGGCGCGACATTCTCCAGAGAGGCTCCTACGGGCTCACAAGTAGTCAAATCCTCCAGGCCGTTCCCTGCCGCCCAGCGCAAATGGCCTCTTTCTCATGACTCCCGAAAGGAGAGGGAAAAGAAGGAAAAACAGGAAAGAACCTATACGTGCGGCAGGGAAAACGGACCCTCCAGAGATCCTCAAGGACCAAACCGCTGGCTTGGCTATGCCTTCAGGCCCGCCTATCCTTGCTGCCGCGGTGTCTCCACTCGGTCACCCTAAGGGGATGGACCACCCGGAGGATGAGGACCAGACCGCTGGCTCGGCTGTGCCTTCGGGCCCGCCTATCCTCGCTGCTGCGGTCTCTTCACTCGGTCACCCTGAGGGGATGGACCGCCCGGAGGACGAGGACGAGACCACTGGCTTGGCTGCGCCTTCGGGCCCGCCTATCTTTGCTGCCGCGGTCTCTCCACCCGGTCACCCTGAGGTGTTGGACCTCTTGGAGGATGAAGACCAGACCACTGGCTTGGCTGTGCCTTCGGGCCCACCTATCCTCGCTGCCGCGGTCTATCCGCTCGGTCACCCTGAGGGGATGGACTGCCCGGAGGATGAGGACCAGACCGCTGGCTTGGCTGCGCCTTTGGGCCCGCCTGTCCTTGCTGCCACGGTCTCTCCACCTGGTCACCCTGAGGGGTTGGACCGCCCGGAAGATGAGGACCAGACCGCTGGCTTGGCTGCACCTTCGGGCCCGCCTATCGTTCCTGCTGCGGTCTTTCCACCCGGTCACCCTGAGGGGTTGGACCACCCAGAGGATGATGAGCAGATGGCTGGCTCGGCTGCGCCTTCAGGCCCGCCTATCCTCGCTGCCACGGTCTCTCTGCTTGGTCATCCTGAGGGGATAGACCACGCGGAGGACGAGGACCAGACCGCTGGTTTGGCTGCGCCTTCTGGCCCACCTATTCTTGCTGCTGTGGTCTTTCCACCCAGTCACCCTGAGGTGTTGGACCTCCTGGAGGATGAAGACCAGACCGCTGGCTCGGCTGCACCTTCAGGCCCGCCTGTCCTCGCTGCCACGGTCTCCCTGCTCGGTCACCCTGAGAAGATGGACTGTCTGAAGGGCGAGGACCAGCCCGCCGGCTCGGCTGCGCCTTCGGGCCGGCCTGTCCTTACTGCTGTGGTATTTCCGCCCGGTCACCCTGAGGGGTTGGACTGCCTGGAGGATGAGGACCAGACCACTGGCTCTGCTGCACCTTCGGCCCCGCCTATCCTTGCTGCCACAGTGTCTCTGCCTGTCACCCTCAGAGGATGGACCGCCTGAAAGATGGGAAGAGTCGGTCCCCACAGTGGCGGGAGACTTATTCGGAGCGGGCCTTCACTTGGCCCCCGATAGCCCTTCTCGTACACATACAGCCAAGAACATCTTCACTGGGAGCAACCGGCGTCGTATCATTCCTGTTCGCCCACATATAGGGATCGATCTTGCCCCAATGTGAGGCACCGGTCGGCTTATCACTTGTTGCAGTCTCCATCCCGTGGTTGCTACCATTCGAGCCACCAACGTCTCTCCACCTCCGGCTGCTCCACCGGTACCGTCCACAGTACCGATGGCAGTACCCTCACTGTGCCTGTGATTTCACAGACCCAGCAACCATAACCGGACACATTTTTTCCTCCAAATTGTGATCTTATGACTTGAAATCCGAGTCTGAAGGGCCGACACCGGCCCCTCACAAATCTCCATCCTGGCTTTCGGGGACGTGTCGGACCCGGCTCCATCTGTCCAGGACCCAGCGTTCGCCTACCCACCGTCTACGGCACTCTTCAACACCTCGTCACTCGTTGCCGGGGGACCAATGCACAGCCTCCCAAAGGAACCTCCTTGACAGATTGTACCCTCTTCTGATGCACCTCCCCGAGGATCAACAACCGAGTGCCACACAATTCTTAATGAATCAGTAACACTCGCTAACCAACAAATCATGTCAGCTACTCATTGCGCGGAGGTGACGACTCCTGCAATGGTAGACTCTGTCCCCCTTTGGCACCTTGTGCAGCTGAGATCCATGAATCTACAGGAGGAAAGCCGCAGATGCATTGAAGACCTCCCATTTATGGCCTAGGTCTACTCCATGCTGCTAGCTGAGGCCCGCCTCATGGCAAACAAATGCATGGCTCAGATCATTGGGCCTGCAAGAGGACAGCAGGAGAAGGATCGAGGACCTCCCCTTTGATGGCCAGGGGCTGTTTAATGCCACATCAGATAAGGCGGTGAACCATCCAGTCAAGGCATGCCTGACTGACAAGAACCATGCCGCAGGTCATCGTCCTCGACCTATCAACCTCGGTCGCGAGCGATCGAGAAACTCCGTCCTCGCCCAGTACCACTGGCCTCTTCTCCCGGTATTTCATGGTACTGAAATCGGATGGAACCCTGTGGCCTATCTTGGACTACAGGAGGGTGAACGAGTGCATCCCCTCAAAAGGTTCAAGATGGTCACTCTCTCTCCTCAATCCTGCTATTCCTTCGGCGAGGGGACTGGTTCGCTTCCATCGATCTTCGAGATGCTTACTTTCACATCTCCATTTCCCCGCAGCACAGATGATACCTATGGTTCGTGGTCGACGGCACCTGTTACCAATACAGGGTGCTACCGTCGGATCTCTACTGCGCCCAGGGTTTTCACCAAATGCATGGCCCCGGTGGTATCATACCTGCAGACGAAGGGTGTCTCCATCTACGCCTACCTAGACAACTGGCTGTTGGTGGCGTCCTGGAGACAAAACCTACAGAGACATCCACCGGACACTCACCCTTCTGACTCGTCTAGGTCTCCGGGTCAACCCGAAAAAGTCCCATCTCGAGCCGGCAAGGGTTCTTGACTTCATCGGAGCAACCCTGGACTCAGTATCGGACAAGGCTTACTTACCGATGGACCGTGCACGGACCCTTCGCCGGGCTGTGTCTACGGTCTTCAACGCCCCCACGGTATCAGCGAGGAGAATGCAGCAACTCCTCGGGTATATGGCCTCGCCTACCGCCGTGACCTACCTGTCCAGGCTCCGTGCTCGACCTCTTCAATACTGGTTCGCCCAAGTTTTCAACCCGCTTCTGGATTACCAGAGACGTCTGCTTCGAATATCTCCACAGGTGCGTCACTCCCTGCTATGGTGGCAGTCTTACAGCCATCTTCTGTCAGGGATACCTTTTCGAGAACCATCTCCACAGCTCACGGTGACAACGGACGCTTCCCCTTTAGATGGGGAGCCCACTGTGGCGGCCTCAGAGTCCAGGGCCGGTGGATCGATGATGAGACCATCCTCCACATCAATGCCCTCGAGCTACTCGCCATCTGGGAAGCTCTGAGGGCATTTTGCCATCTGGTTGCAGGCCGTACAGTGTTGATCTTGACAGACAACATGACGGCAGTTTGTTATGTCAGCAGGCATGGAGGGACTCATTCCACCACCCTCCTCAACATACCCTCGACCTCTGGAACTGGTGTGAGCCGACGATCAACCTCTTCGCCACCAACCAGAATGCGAAGTGTCGCCGGTACTGCTCGAGGGCCGGCCGGGGTCGCGACTCCATCGGAGATGCTCTCCAGTTTGGGTGGAACGAGGGGTTCCTCTACGCATTTCCCCCGTCTCCCCTCCTGGACTGAGTGGTCTCCAAGATCCTCGCGGACCGAGCCAACTTCGTCCTCGTAGCCCCGTACTGGCCAAGACAGCACTGCTTCGTCCCCCTGTTCCAGGCCGCTCGCGGTCGACTCCTCAGGCTCCCGACAATGCCAGATCTCCTGTCGCACTCCAGTGGTCTCGTTCTCCATCCAGACCTGCCACTCCTGGCCCTCCATGCCTGGCAGATATCGCCCTGGACGATCCCGTCATCGGTAACGTCTTGATCGTATCCAGGAAGGAGTCGACACGCTGCAACTATCACTACAAATGGCAATGATTTGTTGCCTTTGCCGAAGCATGACGGGAGCCAGTATCACCTGTCATCCTGCCTACCGTGCTTCATTTCCTTCCTTCCCTGAAGGTCTACCTTGCCACTATCGTGGCTTACCAACCTCCATGGTCTCCATCAGCAGCTCTCTTTCGTGATGCTACCATGAAGCACTTTATGAAGGGCCTGCCGCACCTTTATCCACCGGTATCGCCACCGCTACCGTTCTGGTCGCTTTCCTTGGAGCTATCGCAGTTCATGAGACCACCCTTCGACCCCATGGTGACCGCTGATGATAGGCTTTTCACCATGGAAACTGCCTTCTTGGTGGCTGTCACCTCAGCCTGGAGGGCAGGTGAGCTTACAGCCTTACGTTCTGACGAGCCCTACCTCGTGTTCCACAGGGACACGGTGGTCCTTCGGCCTGACATCTCCTTCTTGCCGAAGGTGGTGTCTAACTTCCATCTCAGTCAAGACATCATCTTGCCAACCTTTTATCTGGACACGACTACACCTTAGGAGCGATCCTTTCACTTCCTGGATGTTTGTCGGGGCTTGGTCTTCTACACAGACAGGACTGCTTCCTTTCAACAGATCTCGCACCTTTTTGTGTGCTATTGCAGGCGTCGAAGAGGCCACAAGGTATCCACCCAACGTTTCTCGAAATGGGTGGCCCAGACTATCCTGCTGGTGTACGAACTGGCCAAGAAGCCTCCGCCAGCATTGCTCCGGGCTCATTCCACCAGAGCCGTGGTGACATCGGCAGCCCTCCTGCGAGGAGTCGACCTGCAGGAACTCTGCCGTGTGGCGACCTGGTCCCAGCCATCGACCTTCGTGCGCCACTACAGACTGGACTGCCGGTCCTGTAGGGATGCCCATTTTGGATGTGCAGTGCTGGCTTCTGTTCTGTAGGACCTGACCCACCATCCAAACGATAAACTACAAAGTCTCCAATGTGTGAGGCACAGAGACCACAAAGAAGAAGAACAGGTTGCTTACCTGTAACTGTGGTTCTTTGAGTGGTCATCTGTGCCCTCACACACACCTGCCCAGCCGTCCCCTCTTTCTCAGGTCCCTTACTGGCGGACTACAGAACTAAGGAGAGACCGTTGCTCAGCAGGCTGAGCATGCTCAGTACGGGCATGGGGGAGGGGTTCCCACCAAGCTACTAAGCTCTAGCATCTTCCGAACGCTACCGCGCGTGCGTGGAAGCTCCTAGTGTGTGAGGGCACAGATGACCACTCAAAGAACCACAGTTACAGGTAAGCAACCTGTTCTTATTCCCAGGTCATGAACTACTGTGGCTGGTTTATCATTTGCCAGCTGGTGGACCAACAAAATTCTCAAAGCTAATTTGGGGGATCTAAAATGAGCCATAATGCCCACTGAAATCTGTGCAGGTGTTCATGAGCCATTTTACCACATTTTGGGGTACCTTTTGGCTCCCTCATCAGTCCTGGCCAATCCTTTCCCCCCAAACATAAAGTGTCTGCTTTTCCAAGCAGGAAGTGACAGGTTGTTCCAGGCTGAAATTTGAATGGGTCCAGACAATCTGTTACCTCCAAGAATTACTGAAGCTCCCAGGTCACAACATGCCAAGCACCAAGCTCAAGGAAGATGTGTGTGTGTGTGTGTGCACATGCGTGTATAGTGTCTTCATTTCACTGATATCTGATGGCCAAAACAGTCAGATGAATCAAGATGGCTTTAGAAGGGCTCTGCTACTTGGAATAAAGGGATTAGGGTTTGCAGGCCAAGACTATCCCAGGACCTGAAATTTCAAGGCCAAAACCTGATGTCAAAGGGGAAGATCCTGATAATATCATTAAGCATGATTTAGTATCAACCACAGTTGCACAGAATATGCGATTCAAATAAAAAGATAAAATGAACAAATGAGAAAAATGTATATGCACATACTCTTTGAGGCAGCACTTTCTCCCTGAATTTCTTCCACCTCTGTCATAACTCACCCTCTGGAGTCATAAGATTCAGACACAGTCAGAGTGCCAGGAATCTGTAGCTCCTGGTGTTGGTGGTCTCTCTGAGTCCAAAGCAGTAACAGCTAAGGCAGAGGGGGTGCTACTCCCCAGCAGGAAGTGGCCAAAGCTGAAGACATGGTGCAGTCCTTTACCAAGTGAAGGAGAGATGAGGCAAGGTTATGCCAACCCCAATGGCTCTTAAGTAGGAGATGCTGACTAATTAAGTACCTGGTGCATTGAGATAGCAGTTCACTGGCAAGTTTGTTGCTTACAACCATCTATCTTGGTGACTGGCAAACTCTTCAGAATTCATGTTCTTTAAACCTTGTACTAGCTGTTCTTTATGCCTCTGTTTTACTCCTTGCTGGCTTTGTTTATTTGGACTACTGATTCTGCTGTGTGCTTTATGGACTATCTGACAGCACCCTCTTGCTTCTCCTTCATCTTGCTGGTTAACTTGTGACTGTTCTGGATGGGCTTAGCTAACCAACAGCTCTTGCATTCCAGCTGCTTGCTCCTGGAATGGTTCCTAACTGGATCATAGGACAACCTCATCCTGGGGACTAGAGAAGAATGCCAAGCTCTGAGATCAGGGAACCTCAGAGGGGATGACCCTCTGCATGACATGAAACCCCTCCAAGTATTGGTGGGGCTTAAATGCTCAGGTCATATGACACCTGTAGTGCTTTAGTTCAACTGATTGCCGGTATTTCCAAGCCTAATTTGAAGTATTTTCAAGCCTTAAAATAGTTGAGATCAATCTGTTACGCCCATATTACACTGCTTACACTTCAAAAATCAACAAGTCTGGCTGTTAGCACATACTCATCTTTGAGAGGAACTGGTTGGGCAGGTCTCTTGGTGGGCAAGAAAGAGAGGTCATTTTCTATAGAGGCCTCCCAGCTGCGGAATGCTTTACCAGCTAGTGTCAGGGCCCATCATTATGAGCTTTGAGGAAAGACTCAAAAATAAATTTGTTTTCTGTGACCTTTTCATAAGCTGGTTTTTACTTATCTGCTGATAGTTTAACTGTAATTCTCACCTCCACCCCCAGAATTTTAGTAGTTTTCAGAGCTGGACATTTCTGCTTTTATACAGTTGTTAAATTGTATATTTTGAAAAGTATTTTATTTTATATTCTATTTTGGAAGCTGCCTTGGAAAGATTTTTTACCTCTAAGTGCGGCCTATAAATAATTTAAGTAAATGAATAGGATACTATTATTAGGCTAGCAAAATGAAAGTCAGTTCACTTGGTAACTGGACTGTGTTACAGAATTAGGCAATATTTATTTATTTGGTTAGTTGGTTGGTTATTTGGTTTCTAGTCTGCCTTTTTTGCCAGAAAATGGGGGAATGCTAACAGGAAAATGAATAAACCCATTGCAGATTAAAAACATAAAACAAATTGATGAAAGCTTTAGGCAACATTAAAAGCAATTACAAATGTTAAAAAGAAAAGAAAAAAAGGCTGTACCTATCCAAATTAAAAGCCTTTTTATTGAAGCCTGGTTCAATAACCAAAGGCCAGCCTGAATAAAACGCTATTTGCCAATTAGTGAAAGTAAGTAATCTGGATTTCAATATCCTTATATTATATTCTCTAAATTTCTGTTCATTTGCTTCACCTCCTAGATGAGAACTTTCTGTGACACTATCTGTAACTAAATTAATGTAAGAATACAAATAAAATATAAATATCTCAAGCATTTAAAGTGAGCTCACGCCCTTAAAGTGAATTCATATCAGGATGGTTGTGTCCTCTTTTGGTTATTCTAAATGTCTTCTGAACAGAGTTAACACTGGTATTGTAACAGTATAATAACTGGTTGCACAAGATAGCCAGGAGTTTTCCATTGTTATAATAAATAAAGGGGGCTCTTGGTTTTAGCTTCTTTACAGTTTTCAATACAGGCTGAACAGTTTAAACTTAAATGTGCTTTCTGTCACAATGCTGCTGAACAAATGTGTTTTATTGAGTGTTAGTATTTTTGTGCCATTGTTATTGTGCTGGCTTATTTTTATTGTAAATATAAAGTCCAGCAGAAAAAAAAATAATTAGTTGCTTCAAGTATTGCTGAGACAGGAATCTACAACAGATTGCTCGGTTTTGCAGATCACATCATTTTAGATTACTTGAATTTTTAGATTACTTGAAGCAGTCTAATCAACAGCCCACCTAATTAATGTCAGTTTATTACAGAAAGATCTGAAAGAGCTGTGTATTTATTTACTTATTTAATATAACATTTCTCCTTTTTATTTTTCAGTCTTGTAAACTTCAAATTTGTGTACTGTTTTCTTAAGTGGAGTAACTCTTCTTTTGCCTTCCCCCGCCTTCAAGTAATCAATGTGCTGCTGAATGAGTTCATTTTAATGCATTCAATCATGCCTCTAATGTTTGTAGCTTACGGGCGCAAGCATCAGTAATGCAGGAATGTTATATGGCTTTAGTTTGGGCCATTTCATAAAATATTCATGGAATCAAAAATGTGCATCAAAATAGCGTCTAGGAGAATTACATTTATGTGCCTGCTTTTATGGCAGCTTCACATTTAAACCCATTTGTGTTAATATCTAGTCAGTCTTTCTGCTCAAAAATAGTGTAGAATGATACAGGCTTTTTAAATCCCTTTTTCATTCATATTTGCCTAAGACAGTATTTACTTAATAAAAAGATACACTTTTGTAGGTGTTTTATAGTGGAATAAGTATTAGAAAATAATATTTCGATAACAGAGAAAGATGTGTGGATCATCCATTTCCTATTATATTAGAGAGGTTATTTTGTAACTCTAACTACATTCCTCCTTCTAAAATGAGCAAGAGTATCTTTCAGTTTAGGTATAGTAAAGTGTGTATGCAAAATTTTTGTTAAAAATATAAATGTTACTTTAAAAAAATAACAAATGTTTTGCACTCATGTTCCTAGTTTCTATGAAAAATTAATAATTTATCATATTTAATTCATTTGAATACATGAGTGATATTTTGGATTAATATAATTGTTTAGAATGGGACCCCTGCCCCCACTGAAAAAATCCTGCAGATACACAAAAGCTCTTCAGCTGTTTGAAAAAAAAAATTACTATCACCACCTATTTGATGTTGTATCCTGGGGTCCCATTTCATTGTTTAAAAAAAAATGCTTAATTTTGATACTGACTTATGATTCTATGGGAAGTGCTGCTTTTTGAATTTCAAATTAATGGTGCAGTTTTGAATAGTGGTGCTCAAGGACATTATACAGACATTTATTCAATAATACTATGGGTTTGTTTAAGATGTTTAAAAGACATTCTATAGATTTTATTTCAAGGGGAGGATGGAATCCTGTGAAGACTTTGGTCCAATAAAGTCTATATGCTTCATCATGTCCAACTCTTGTGTTTTTCCAGGGCCAGAATTGTTGGATAAATCTTACATCTGCTGAAGAAACAACCTATTAATCATCTCTCTCATCTTGTTTTTCTTCATAGATAACTATCTAACTTTTCAAATGCTACCTTTCTAACAATTGAATAGATATGAAAACGTTCCAGTGAGTAATCCAAGGTAGAGATGAGCAACCATTTCAGCCTACAAAGAAACTTCTTATATTGGCTGGATTGCGTAGGTTTCACATTCACTCATATGCGTACACACATGCAGTGTCCCACCCACACCAAACACATACATGTCAGATTTAAACCTTCCCACCTAGCATGCTTACTGAGATCTGGGGACTGCCGAAGGGGAGGGGAAATTAAAGTCTCTTTAATCCTCCAGTAGGTCTGCTACAGCCACTAGCAGTGGGAAAACCCTGATCTCAAAAGCCTGTAGATAGCATTGCTATAAGTGTTGTTTACGCTGGGTGTGGTCCCTCCAACTACAGAGAAACCTGGGACCTCATGTCGCCCCAGGGTCACAGATTTGTATAGTGCTGATTCAGACATATTCTGTATATGGTTTCCCAGTATGGTTAATTACATTTGTAATACTTGTTTGATGAATATTATCATTTAAACATACTTTCAATAGTGTTAGATATTTGTACCACAGTTGCAAACATTTAACATTTCAGTTAGAGAAGTGATGCAAATAGCTCAAATAATCCTAATGTTTAAATGTAGTCAGTGGTTGTGATTGTGGTGGTATATTCCTTTAAGAATGAACACTGTGTTTTTCCTCAACACCTTACAGTAAGGTTGCCAGTTTGGGCAGTTCTGGGGACCAGTTTTCCTCCCCAAGTTCTACTACAGGTTACAACCATCATCTTCGGCACTGTGCCACTGAAATTTGGCAGCAAACTAGAAAAGAAAAAAGAAAAAGAAAATGTATGTTTATAGGGATTTTCTGATTTGTTTGGGGGTTTCAGCAGCAAGCCACAAAGCATCCTTTTAAACAAGCAGAAAATGTATTTAAGTTGCTTTTATTTAAACTGCAAAAACAGGCTTGTGGTATGTGTTTTGCTGTCAGGTCAACTGCCCTTTTCCTGCCATGTTCGTAGTCATAAATTAATTGTTTTGCTGTGTAGGGGAGAAGGATGGGATGAGGTGATGGATGAGCACAGGGGAATGTTTGGGTAACAATCTGTGATAAGAAGAAACAGATGGCTGCCAGGCCATGCTCTTTGTAGGCTGAGTGAGAAAAATGGGAGGAGTGGATGGTGATCCTGGGAAAAGTGTTGTTTTAAATTACCAGCCAGTGGGATATCAGTGTGTGCTAATTTTGAAATGTAATGGCTTATATAGTTCTGTAAGTCCAATCATTTTTTAGTTCTGGCAATTGCCAGGGTGCGCTGTTGTTTCTTTGATGTTCTGAATAAAGCTTTTGAAACCTCTAAGCCTATTCCCTGAACATGGGTTAACCTGTACATCACAGTTACTCACCCTTGGTCTAAATATGTGGTCTAAATATATGAGAAAGATGTTGTAATTGGATTTGTAAATAAACTCTTTTAATTTTTCCTAGTCGAAGTCTTGCATAAAATAGTTAAGCTGGCAATTCAGTTAAATAAGATGCTGCATCTTAGAGCCACCTTGTTTCTGTCTCTTGTTTTCATGGCCATTGCAGCTGTCCCCAAGTGCCTTTTTGGATGAGTGACTGTAATATGTTATGACTGAACTAGGTTTGACCAGAAAAACAACTTCTGTGTTTATGGGTATTCTTTCTTATGGTTTTGTGACAGTTTTCCCAAAATGGATAAGCAGGTATATTATGTGAACCAGGTGATGGTTGCCAATACATGTCTGAATTCAAGATGCTTATGATGATATTAAAAACACTAAATATTTTGTGACCTTGACCTAAAGTAGCACCTCTCTTGACACCTGTTGATGGAGGTTTGCTGGAGGGACTGTCTTCTATGTCCCACCCAAGGGATCAGTGCACTGTAGAAGATGGACCTTTCAGCAATGGCACACCAATTGTGTAATGTCCTCCTCTTGGAAGTCTGACTGGCAGTGATAGTAGCTTCATTTTGGCTCCTTTATATTCAAGGGTTTGGGACCTAAATGTCCAGACACATGCTTTTAACCTTTTTATCCTGTTAAATTGTTTAATATGGTTTTAGTCTGTTTATTTATCTTTTTGCTTTAAATAGTTTATAACTGCTTGTATTGATTTTACTTGTGTGTTGTCCTGAGATCTCATGATATAGGATGAGATAAAATTTCTTTTGAAAAATGAGGAAGCTGATGTGCTCGGAAATAAAAGAAACATATTTAAAGAATAATCTTTTAACTATATCTTATTTTCTTGTTTTGGATTCTTTTAGTCCTACTTACTTAATTCTGTGCTTTCATTGCCAGTTTTGTACTTTTTCACTTTAGGATATTTTAATTTTGTCACAGAATCATGGAGTTGGAAAGTATCACAAGGGTCATCTAGTTCAACCTCCTCCAATGCAAGAATATATAATTAAAGCCATCCCAAGAGGAAGCCATCGAGCCTCTGATTAAGCACTTCTTTAAAAAGCGGGGGTATGCAGTCCAACACCCTCCAAAACAGTCTGTTCTACTATCAAGCAGTTGTTAAGGTCAGGATGTTCTTGTTTCGGTGGAATCTCTTTTTTGTTTAATGGAAACCCATTGGTTTCTATTCTGATCTCTGGAGCAGCAGAAAACAAGCTTGCTCCACTTACTACATGACTGTTTCTTTAATCCCCTACAGTGGAAATCAGATTGAGAGAGGGTGGAATCAGCATATATAGCATCTTCATTCTTGGGATGGCACAGAAGAGCAATCCACTTTACATCTAGGTTTATCCCTTATGCCAATCGACAATGCAGGAGCCAGAGTTCTTTTCAGTTGTATACGTAATAACTCCCTCCCTTCCCAGTCAGTTTTAAAATCTTCTGTCTACCAACTAGACATTTATTCCCTTCCCTTACAGGTCATTTAATTAAATTAAATTTATAGTTAGACAGAATATGGAGAAGAAAATAAGAGAGGAGAAAACAGAAAAGAACACATCTTATAAACAGCTTGTTGTAAGAAACAAAGAAATGGACAGCTCCCCTGACTGCAGTCAGGCAGATCGAGGACCGTGAGAGGAATTCTGTGGGTGCTACCCAGATGACCACTGCACAGTGTCTCTGTTGATGAGGGCAAGCAAGAATCAAAAATAGAGTTTAAAAGAGTCTTTCAAACATTCAGTGAAAATGAAGCACAGGAACTTAAAGAGAACAAGAGGCGACAAATGGAGAGAGACCAGACACACACACACACAAATCAAGAGAAACGAGGCAGCAGCCTAAATTGGTGAAAAAGAAAAAGGCAGAAAGAAGTATCAGCAGTTCTAAAAAGACCATTCTCAAAATCGGAAATCCCATTATCTGACATGTTTAGGAAAATAGTGGGTTTATAATGAGAGACCCCATTAAAAAAGAGACTGATAGGTTATACTGGGTATGTTTAGTCTGCAGAAGAGAAGGTTAAGAGGGGACATGATAGCCATGTTTAAATACTTGAAGGGATGTCATGTCGAAGAGGGAGCAGGCTTGTTTTCTGCTGCTCCAGAGACTAGGACAAGGAGCAATGGATTCAAGCTACAGGAAAAGAGATTCCACTTGAACCTCAGGAAGAACTTCCTGATGGTCAGAGCTGTCCGACAGTGGAATATGCTGCCTCGGAGTATGGTACAGTCTCCTTCTTTGGAGGTTTTTAAGCAGAGGCTGGATGGCCATCTGTTGGGAATGCTTTAATGGGTATTCCTGTTTAGCAGGAGGTTGGACTGGATGGCCCCTGGGGTCTCTTCCAACTCTATGATTCTGTGATTCTAGAGTTCCTGAAGGTCTCCCTAGTGGACAGGCCAGTCACGGTGCTTATTTCAGGAAAGTGAGACAATGTAAAGAATGTGAACAAATGTAGGGCTGAGGCCCTGCTGAAGAAGGCCTATGAGACTTCAGCCTTAGTCATCAGGAGTTCATCAGCTGTAATGTTTGCCAGAGTGGTGGTATTCTGAGTGCAGGATATTATGGACTCCCAGGAGAGCAGTGGGTATAATATGCATAAAGCCCTTAGTAGTTCAGGGGGCCTTGCAGTGTATTGCTAATGCAGGCCATGATTCAGCGGCTTTTGCTGCCAGGAGTATTACAGTTTCCATACCTCTGAGAACCCTTTGGCTGCACGATTGGGAGGAATAATTGAGGAATAATTTGGCATACCTGCCATTTAAAGAAGGGGTGCTTTGGAGGGAGAGAACATTGAAAAAGATTTTAGTAGGGAACAAAGATAAAAACAGATGATGCCTACTCTATAAAAGAGAAAGTCAGAGAGGAAGCCTTTTCATAATGCTTATTCTTCCTTTTGAGGAGGAAAAGGTGTTGACAAACAGAATGATGTTAATAAATCCAGGTTGCAGTGGAACATAAATAGGAATCAGTTCAAAGGCAAGGACTCTGACAACAGAGAAGAGGAGCAGGGCAAGGCACCAGAGGCAGCAAACAGCTATACTGACATGAACGTCATTCCAGTGGGAGAGAGATTACAGCATTATTGTTGGCTTGGTCAGAAATTACAACTGGATAATTCAGGTGGTCACTTAGAGATTCAAGCTCATATTTTCACTAAGGGCAACCAGCAGGTATTTTCCTTAGCCAATTCCAAAGTCAAAGGAAAAACAGTACATTGTGTGCAAGAGATAGGTCATATCTTGCAAATTTGTGCTATAGCTCCAAGATGTCCAAGGTGCCTTGGGTTTGTTTTATTGCTGCAGATGTTCATGAGGGAGCCAGTGACTCTACCATACTGGGTAGATCTGCTTAGTCAAGCTCCAGTACTACAGTCAGGTTTGGTTACATTTGACAACATGGATCTTGAGAAAAGATAGTTCACAAGCTGAGAATTTTGAAGTTGGAAGGGGAATCCATTTTAGTTTATCCCAATATAAAGTGGTTCTTGAGAGGTGCAACACTAAAGTCATTTCTTGAAATTGATGAGAAAAATGCCTCTGTATACCTTAATCGCATTGTTCTTAATTGTTCTTAATTGCATTGTTCTCTCTTAACATAATATTTTACCTCTCTGCAGACATCCAAAGTATGCTATTTATATTCTAAAGGATGACCTGGCATAGGGCAAAATGTTGGTAAATAGATAGCTTCATTGTTACCCTTCTTCAAAATGCATTTGACAAAAATCTTGTCAAATTTGGGTCAATACTCATAGTTAACCCTATCCTGCTTAAACTTACAAATTCCGATTAACTGATAACGCGGCTAGCCTTGATACTCTGTGAGCATGATTGCTACCAAAAAGGTCAGTTTAAATGATAGCAACTTCAACAAAGCCTCCTTGATCAGCTCAAAAGGGGATTTTGTTAGGACATTTAATACAAGATTTAGATCCCATGAAGAGAATATATGAATCTAGGACTTTTGGGTCAAAGGGCTTCTAAAACAGCAACAGCAAGATGGGTTGAGGTTTATACTTTTCTGTGCTATAATTTTGCAAAAAACCAAAACCATGTAATGTTTGGTCACATTCAACAAGATCAGTGGCCACCAGTAGAGTATACACAGTGTCAAAGTTGCTAGAAGACATTTGTGACATGACAGGTTGGAAAGAACCAACCACATTTATCATGTGTTATAAACTGGACAGATACAAATGGCCTCAAGAAGCATTTAGGAGAACTGTGCTGCTGGCAGTGGTGGAGTGAACTCGCATATTCCAGATAAATGGCTTGGATAAATCACAGAAATAAAGTGGATTGCTCCTTCATCCCATCCCAAGAGTGAGAGGTTGAGACTTACCATGAATGGGATAGCAAGAGTGGCAGTCCACACACACATTCAAAAAAGAGAGTGGAGTTAACAACTGAAGGAAAATTTAAAGTTAGTATTGTTAGGCAGGACAGGGCTGGAAAAAGAAACTGATTGAATAGAGGAGTCATTACATTCACAGCTGAAAACAACTTTGGCACCTGCTTTGTTGGTTGGTGCACAGAGATTAATCCAGAACTAGATTGTCTTCCTGTCTTCTCAGAATGGTAACTACCAACCTCTTAATTACCAGTTCATGGTAAGTACCAGCCTCTTAATTTGTGCCTAATAGGTATGCAGAGCACTGCTACTTTTTGGACACCTCTGACCAAACATGTTGTTTACAGTAGTACTTTTTGAGAAAAGGTAGGAGCAAATGGTTTATATATATGCTTATATTTTATTTAGTGCAGTTCTTCTCCACCGCCTTTGCGTCCACCTAAGTAGCTAGTCTTTTCAGCAGAACTACATTCTGTAGTTCAGAGGTGGACCCTGTAGGTTTTCAGTTATTGTTGGACTGAAACCACCAGCATCATTACTATTGGCTATACTGGCTAGGCCTGATAGAAGTTGCAGCCCAACAACATGAATCTTATTCCTCAAGAACTTGGAACTAACATGTTACAAGTAACAATCTGGCATGTCTATAATATTTTGAAGGGTAATGAGGGCATAACAATGATTCTTTTATTTTTTGTTTTATTTTATTGCAAAGTACATTCCTCCCCTTACATCTGTGGGTTTGACTGTTTGAGAGGCATGTATTTGCCACCTCCTCCCATTCCCTTCCATTCTTCACCCCAGACTTGCCAGGCTTGTGTTTAAAATGGATTTTTTTTTCTTTTTACGTGAGCAAAGCTCTCCTCTCACTGCTGGAGGTGTGTCTTCTCTCCCATGTGGCCACACCTTCTGCTGTGTAATGGCTGCTGATCTGGTCAGGTGCTGTCTTTGCTCCTGCCCTTCCCTTTTCAAGATGGCTGCCAGACGTAACTAGAAGAGAGGGATTGTGCTCTTCTCCCTTTGAGGGGAAAATACCAGTAAACTCTTTACTGGGTCTTTTTCTCCCCTGCCCCTCAATGCTGGGGCCAGAGGCAAAGAAATAGGAGAGGGGAGTTCTGGAGGGGAATTACAGAGGTGGGAGTTACCTGTGATTTTTCCACTTTTGTGAGGGTTCCGTGCCCCTAATCCTTGCAAATGTGGAGGATCTGACTAGTAATATCATTAGTTTTTAGTGTAAGAATAACACTGACACGTCACTTTTAAAATAATGGTTTGAAGGTGGTCATTTTTATAACAACAATAATAAGAAAGTAACTAAAAATTAACGTGAAATAATATTCTATCCTCTAATCACTTCAGCCATCTTTTTTTCTGTAAGAGTATCAGCGTGTGCCCAAATAATTTGACACTATGAGATAAATTCTAACATAATCCTGAGGCTATAATTTACTATCCATTTTTTAATTTACTTTGTAAGATATTATCTGCTTGCAACTTCTGTATGTTGTCAGCATTGTCCAAATTAGCCTCTTTTAGCTTTTTTAATGCATATATCTTTGAATGCATATTTTTCAAAGTGGTATCATTTGTGGAAATGATTTTTTTTCTTTCCCCAACAGCCAACTTTATAAGGCATGAACAACATTGGTGTCAATAATACTATCTTTTAAATGACAGATAGCAAAGGAATAAATACCAATATGATTATGGTGCATAGCAGATTATAAAGACTTATTTTGACAAAATGTTTCTGTTTGGTGAGGAGAAACGTATTCTTATTTTTCCTTAATATTCCTGGTTTCTTCCTCTGTTGCTAGCTGCAGTTTTGGATAATGAAACTACAGAGAGGGGTGTTAAGCTATGTGTTTCAACTCAGTTACTTCAATGCATTTTGAAGTGAGTTTCTCCTTTGATGCACAAGGCAGTCTTCACAGTTGTATGTGGCATCTTCATCAAGGGGAAAGGAGCGTCAGGAAGCAAGAGGTGTATGTCTATGTGTTACAACCTAGATCAAATTTTTCGCAATAGCGTTGCTGGCTGGTGAATAAGCAAAGGAGCACTGGAAATTGTATAAGTGATGTGTCAGCCAGAAGATTGTGCATAGCAGCCCAGTTTGTATCTTGTGTAAAGCTGTAGTGCATAGTTTTTGTGGTATTTTTTTTTTTTGAAAAATGGCTTTTGAAAAATTAAATGAATTTGTGTTAAATCCACATTTGATTTTGCTCTTTGTTGCTGACAGAGTTAACCAGATTAACTAAAATATGCATATTGTAGTCTATCAGTGGAAACAGACTTCTGAACCTACACTTGTTAAAATATGTTTTATTGTGTAATGAACTGGAATAAAAGTCTAATTTCTGTAAATTTTGCATAACAGTCCTCACCATTAATACAGCATTATCTGTGAAGTAAACCATGTGTTACAGTACTTCTTGAATGTAAATTTGGTCACATCCCTCCATTCATTCATCTGAGTGGGAGTGGTTTTTCTACAAGTTTATTATCAAATAGGATGCCTTTCATCAACAAATATTGCTTTATTCAAGTTATCACATGATGACTTCTGAATACTTTGTAAAGTGCATTTCTTATAATTATGACTGACTTGTATTCTTCAGGTCAGTTCCTGAAAGCTATAGAACATTATGAAGCATTCCATCAATTGACAGTGGGTCGCATATGGAAAGATGATACAGGCCGGACTTTCAATTCACTAGCCTGTGAGAATCTCTGGAGGATTTACACATTACTAGCAGACAAAATGCTAGGAAATAAAGAACACCAACAGGCCATCAGAATTCTAATAAAAGCTTTGGAAATGGCAAAAGAAGGTGGGTAGAAAATAACATGCCTGCATTTCTTTCTTTAATGTGCAGGCCTGGGCTTTCCCAGGAGTAAAGTAAAAAAAATCGTCAAGTGTTTGGTGATTATTTTGTATGAAATTCAAGACAAATGCTATCAATATCTTTCTAAATCTTGTTGTAAAACAGAAGTACCTACTTGCTGACAAGTAGGAGTCCATTTATTTCTTGAAAGCTTTTAACTCCAAAAATGCAGTCTTCTGGGAGTGCTGCTGTAAAACAATGAGAGCATAATCGGAAGTAAGGTCACTGGCAACACTTATAGCTGTGGTGGTTCAGTGAGTATTCACTATTGCTTTATTGATGTAGCTTATTAGACAGGCTGAACTAATTATGAGGATAAGATCATATGTTTTTATCATAGAGCTGATTAGCTTTATCACTTTATTAAATTTCTTAACCATGACTAATTTAAAAGCTTAATTATCAGAAAAGGTTTTTGATAGGATATCTGTGCTAACAGTTTCAAATACATGAAAAGATCAGAACACTTATCTGCGTTAAATTACAGTTGTTTTCTTTTTTTATTATTTCTTGGGCCATAGGCCATTCACTTGTAAAACAAGTGAGTGAAATTAAAAATTACAGCGTAAAGTAAATCAGACATTTATCTAAAATACTTGAATTACATATAAATATAACTATTCTAAAAATTCAATAGATTTAAGATACATAAAAATAAGAACAATGTTGCCTGGAATGATCAACTGCAATGTCAAATAAATTTTTCCTGAATTTTTGTTGCTTCCAGGGCAAAAAGAGAAATGCAAGTTACAGTAGAGTAGCTATCAGACAGAAGTTAGAGTACAGGCAGGACAAGACAGAACCCAAAGATGTAGTTTTTGATTCAGAAGACAAAGAACATTTTTTAAAAAACCTAATGAGACAAATCCTCATATTCTGGAGTCCCACAAATACATAAACAGAGATCCTTAGGAGTATGGGAATATCTGCCCTTAATCATGGCTATAGGTGTGGTTTGAAAACAAAGGGCTATAAAAGCTTGGCTAAGTTTTAGAAATTTAAACTTTACCAAGCAAGCAGCTCTTGGATAGTTGAATTTATAGAGTCTGTACCATTTTGAAAAATTTGAGTTGTCAACAGCCTGTGTGTACAAGTGTACACTATAACCAAGAATGTACTCACAAACCTTCTCTTTTGAATTCAAGATGGAAAAATCACCAGTGCCATGCAATAGAAGTACATTGCACTATGGTGAGACCCAAACTTTGCCGTTTGACCACTGCCTAAAACCTTTTGTTTTTAAACTGATATTTAATGTGTTGATGCATGTTTATTTGTTGTTGTTCCTCACCTCAGTCCATAGGGAGAAGTGGATAAGAAATTATTTGTTTGTTTGTTTATTTGGGAAATCCTAAGAGATGATTCTTCTAAAATTCTCCAATAATTAAATAAAATAGAATGAATGCAACATCTTATAGAAGGAAAAGACCAACATCTGCCTGTAGTAAAGCTTTCAGTAGTGCTGAGAGGTAGAATTAAAAATTTGCTGTGGAGTGAGTACAATGGTATTTAAATTCATTGCTCAATCTGGTAACCACTGGTAGACCTTTAAAATGAGAATTCCTTTTCCTAAACACCATCACCTTTCTTTTACCATAGTTAATATTCAGCTTTTCTTTAGTACATAATTAGCAAAGCCTAGACAGCAGCTTTCTACAGCTTATGTAAGTAAGTGAAATTAAAGTAATATCATCAGCATACAAAAGAATAGAAACTTTTTCCATTGAAAGCAAGAAAAATTCTGAGCCAGACAATGCCGGAACTATGTCATTCAAGTAGAAACTAAAAGTGATAGTGCTAACAGACAGCCTCAATTTACATCTTTATTAGTGGAGTAGAATCAGTTAATGAATTGGAAATATTCACTCTTTTTGTAGCAGTTGTATTGGAATGAATTTCTTTAACTGAAAATAATGGGCAGTTATCAATAAAAAGAAATTAATGCAAGGCCAGTGTACACCACAACCTGTTTCTTCAGCTGAATCCAAACCTTCTGCTAAGTCAATAAAGAGATATTTCATTGACCAACAGTTCCTTCTTGGCTTAAAAAATACGATTCAGATAATGTTTGGTAGTACTTTGACCATTCCTAGAACCAGGCTATTCAGGGTGAATTATATGGATAGAAGATTCCCAGTCCTTCAGTTTATTTGATAAATATACACTATATACCTTAGAATCAATGTCCAGGAAGCTAACTAACCAATAATTATTAGGACCAGATGTACCACCCTTCTTGTGAATAGGAATTACTGCACTCTGTTTCCAATTCATTGGTATTATACTTGTACTGTTAATTTGAGTAAACTTGTTCACTAAAGTTAGGATCCACAACTCAGGAAATTATTTCTTTCTCCAGGCACCATATTTTTATGGGCCCTCACCCAGAGAAAGGGATGCAATCAGCTTTTTTTTATCTCTCACACAGACAGAGGATAACAAGAAGGGGAAAATATAGTTTCAAAGCAGTGATAGGGTAGTTCTCTGCAGGTATAGTTCCATAAAACATGCTAAAATGACCATGCCATTAATTTGATGAAATTTGCCCTGCAATTACAAGTCTAACAGTGTGCATGCCAAAAGAAACAATATCCCCATGCTGCTTCTCATTTTTTTCAGTCGTGCTTAGGGCTAATGTTTTCCATTGTGATTAACATACTTATCTCTTTTTTTCCTGTTTTAAAAATGCCTTATAAGACAGCTACATAGAAAAGGAAGAATCGGAAGAAATCGTAGCACTATTTCTAAATGCCTGATAAGAGTAATCTGTTAATGCTTTTCTGGCAACTCTACCTTTATGATCAAACCATCTATTGATTACTAGTCTATTAGGATTAAATTGTTGTTACAAACCAATTTAGGTCTAATATTTTGAGTAATGGTTTGATAAACATGTAAGATATCTAGATTAGAGTCTAAAATTTCTTGTCACACAGATTTTAAAAAGAACTCAAGTACTTTAAAGATAGAAAAACCCAAATTAATTGACCAATGTATTTGCTATTTCTCTGCATCATCTCTATTTAGAATTTGAGAAGGATGTAGGGGACAAAAAGTTGCAAAATTAATTAATAGCAGCAGGAGAAAATGATTGATTCTAACCTTATTCTAAGATTCAAAACTATAAATGTCAGGAAGCAAATTGATGTAACCTGTCATGTAATCTATTGCTGTAGCACCCCTACTGATAAGGTAGATATAGGTACCCATCATCACATAATGAATGGAAGCATTAAGACATTGCAAATAGTGGAGGAATAGAATGTTTAAAAACCTGAGGCCTGTCTTAATTGTAGTTGTATCTGAGAATTCCTAAGAACAAGTGATAGCTTGAAAGTTTTGTCTGAAGTTGGTACCCTCTACCTGTTTCAAACTAGCCCAGTTCTAACATTAAAATTACCACACAGCAGGATTCTTGTGAAAGGATACTGACACTCAAGGAGGGAAAGTGTTAATTACAGTGTACCAAAGAACTAAAAGATGTTTCCATTTGGAGACATATAGGTATACATAGGCCATTTCCATACGGGGATATAGCCTGCGCTGGGACGACCTCACCAGGAGGTCGTCTACACTGCGGAGTGCGCGAGGGCAGCTTGAAAAGGTGAGGTTCTACACCTCAAAGCGCTCTCGCACGGCCACAGGGGTGGCGCTGTGTGTTTTATAAAGACCACCTTTCAAGTGGTCGTTTTAAAACAAGATTGCGCTAGCCCGTCGCAGCGCCCCATGAAGAACTGCAGGGGCGTGCAAGTGCGTCCCTGCAGAGCTGCCCGGGGGCAAGCTTCCGGCTGGCGCGTTGCCCCGTTTGGCGGAGTGCTGCTGGAAGCTGCCGGACGCCATTTTGGGCACTGCCGGATGCCGCCGGACGCCAGCAGCATGTAGAGCGGCGAACGCACACTGCTCCCCATGGGGATGGAGCCACCCAGATTAAGGTAAGCTCCGTTCCCACGTGCGCAGACCCATTCCGCCGCGTTTCACGCCCCCCTCCCGTGTGGAAAGGGCCGTAGTCTGCTTTGCTATGTTTTCTCAGTTGCCACTGTAGTGGATGTGGAATCACAACCATAAAAAATATGGCCAAATTGCAATCTACCCTCTACTTCTTTCTAGTTTGCAGCCAAATATCAAAGACAGTTAATAAGCTGAGAAGCCCTTTTGATGACCAATGGTTATATCACTGCATCTCAAATGATACAAGGGAAAAAAAGATAGACTGCACACAGAACTTTTATTTGTCCAGAAAACTGGTAATTAGCTAAATGCAGTCAGCAAGAACCTGACTTACCCAAGTGCTTGGTACATAAACAGTCTCTCTGCAGGGAAGTAACTTAAGGCTTAGGCTGTGTGTTTCCACTGTGCTTATAATCACCTGATTATTTGAAGAAAGTACTATATATCCTATATTTCTACCAATAGCTGAAAATTATTCTTCAACATGCTGTTTTTGAAGATTTATGCTGGAATCATTGATGTGAATGCTGGATAGATATTTCTTTCTTTCTAGAGAAATAATTCCTTGGGAAATAAAGATGGCTTTATTTTTAAAATTTGTCCTGTCAAAACTCTGACAAAAAGAATGTGTTCCACTGCACTTTTAAGAACCAAATATCATTTAGTCCAACTACTCTTTGGAATATGTCTCTGCAGTTCTACATAATGAGTAGCTTTAAATTTCAGAGCATATATTACTAAATTTACTATAATTTAGGGGGTAAAAGCTCAGTGGTTACTTAACAATTATGACTTTGCAACAATAAACATAGAAATAAAGGCATGATCTTTTACTGATCACCACTTGTGAATTGACTCTTATGCTCTATACCAGTGGTTCTCAACCTGTGGGTCCCCAGATGTTCATGGACTTCAGCTCCCAGAAGCCCCAGCCACTATGGTCAATGCTCAGGGCTTCTGGGAGCTGAAGTCCATGAACATCTGGGGACCCACAGGTTGAGAACCACTGCTCTATACATCTCTTGGATCAGAGATCCTTGTAGGGCTGTGTGGAAGGAGAAAGCAAGAGATGTGAAATGTCCCTTAGAATGTTAGTCTGTTATAGACTGGGCACTATAGTTTGTATACATATTTGTAAATTTTAAGGCCCTGAAGTCTATATAGTGGAAGAAAGGGAGTAAGTGTACTCTAAAGTATCAGTAAGTATCAGTAAGTGGCCAATGATTTCATAGCATTGACACTGTATAACAAAACTGTTTCTGGGTGTTCATCCACTTAAGTATCAACACCTAAGTATAAATATGACTTCATAAAGAAATGGAGAGTCTAGCCAAGGAAGAAGAAATGAAAAAATTCATATGATAGTCTTTATCATACTAAGCCATGCCTGGTGCGGTCACCTGATGGCAAGTATCCGGAATAACAGTGACCAGTTAAAAATGTGTATCTGATTGGTGCCCTATCAAAAGACTAGTTAAAGTCTTATGTGATTAGATGAGTAGTGGCCTTGTACAGAAGACCAGTAAAATCTCATTTCTAATTTGATATGTGGACTTGAACAAAGAGACTATTATAAATCTTGTCTAATTGGCTTGAGATAAAAGACCAGTAAAGCTTGCTGCTAGTTGGCAGTTAACAGTCACTACTGAAATGTAGATAGGAAGGGGCTTGAAATACTATATAAGCATACAGTAGAGCAAATTAAGGCAAGTGATCATTTGAACACTTCCACTTCTGCTGCTCTGGCTGTTTCTAACAAACAAACTGTCCTTTTCCAAGATAATTACCGCACCTTATAGTGCTGGATAGTTAGGCTGCAGTGCAATGTCTGTTATGAAAAAGATACAATAGATGGCTCTGCTGTTGATATATAGGACTACATAGAGATTCCTATGTAAATGTGGTTTTCTCCATAGTTGCCCGTTAGAGATACAGAATTCTTGAACAGATGATTATGTCAGAGTGTGATGTAACATGTTAAGTTCCTTACCAACATGTCTAAGAGTAAGCCTAGATTCTGCAATGTCAGTATATCAGATTGTGTGCCTACACAATGGGAAGTCTATGTTCCTCCACAAGAGGAGTGCATATAAGTATATGTTACTGATTTGATAATGTAAATAAACAGCCTAACATATTACAAAGCCACATGCTCATTTGGCCATGCCTAAAATCCTGAAATTCCAATACTTAAGGCCAATGTTGATGTTACACTTTCCTGTTAGAATGATATGATTGTCCACGAATTCAAAAACTCAGGTGATGAAACTGGTCGACTCTGGGGAGCGCCTTACATATACAGTCTAGGTGATAAATGGCAGCCAACCCCCACATTCCTCAAATAAAGAGATAGGATAGAAGAACCATGTTCCATTGCCTCTTCTGTTTGCTAAGGGAGAACTTTTCTTCTAGATCCACCAACATGAATATATACAGCTGCCTCTACCATCTGCTGAAACATTGTACTCACTCTCCTGGCAACACAATTCAGATTTCTGCTCACTGAACAGTGCTTCCTAGTGGCTAAAACCAGGGGAAAATGCTTCATTTTGTAATGGAATTACTTGCTTCTTCCCTGCCAAAAAGCCTAGAATCACTTTGAATACTATCTTTCTTTTTAAAAAAATTGATAATGGTGATACAGATTTGGGAGATGTATTAAAATGAAAATAGTGAGGAAAAGAATGGTAGTTTAATTCATCAATAAGCTAAAGTATAACTGTAGTCTTTATTTATTTAGCAGGGAATAAGAAGATGGAGGGAGAATCTGCCTACTGTTTAGGCTTAGTATATCATTCGGCTGGAGAAGAAAATACAGCAATATCAGTAAGTTTAAGTGATTAATATTTTATCATTTTTTTTCTGGCTGTTAACATCAACTTACCTGTAGAAAAAATGAATGGGAGCTGTGACCAAACGTTGCAGTATGGAATGTTCATGCTGAGTTCCAGCAAATCAGCCATGTTTTTCAAGGAACTATTCCATCCTCCTCATTAAATTTCTGTCCCAAAAGTCAGTTAACATTCCATATCCGTGGAGTGTACTCAAACTGCATTTGGCTGTTTTGTTATAATTTTTTTTTACTTTAACAAATTAAATATGATTTTTGTTCTCCACAATTTGATTGGAAAAATGTTATTTTTCCAACCAAATAAATAAAATATTCATATAATAAAATTTAATGCTAAACTTGTCTTCAGAAGCCTCTGTATTTGCTTTTTAATCATCTAGACATTTGTATTGCGTCTTTGCTTGGTTAAAATAAAAAAGAGGTTATATTGGTTTGTATTGCTAGCATGCATGGCCTCTTGAAGGGTCGTAATTTCTTTGATTATCTTACACTTTCTATTCTGTTGGCTAAAATGTTCATAACCTCAGGTATTGTATATCCTTATAATGTTACAAGTTGAATTAATTGAACATATTGTGCTTGCTGTTTTGTAATTAGTTCTTTTGAGCCAGCAAGTTAATAATCATTTGTAGAGTCTGAATCTTTTGGTTTGGTAAGCCTACCTGTGACAGAGCCTGGGGGTGTGGTTAGCAGAGCAGCCCTGGTAAAAATCTGGCCATATAACCAGATTGGCTCTGTCTGAGCAAAAACCCAGCCCTAGTAAGAAGGCAGGGAGGTGGGTAAGACAGCAGAAGACATATATACAGAGAGCATGAATTGGATTCTAGCTTTCTTCAGTGAGATTCTTAGAGAGAACTTTAAGTCAGATCCATCAGTCAACCATAGGGGGTTGACTGAAAAGAGAGTTGTCTTCTCAGTGGCCTAGTGTGACAGAGAAGAAACTAAACCATTTCTGAGTGGGTCAGAAGGTGGGACCCTGAGTTGGGAGGTACACCTTTGTGCTAAGGGGAGCCAAAGGTCTCTCTCTCATTCTTTGTGTAAAAGTTTTGTTCTGGAATGCTGTGGTAATTTGAAGAAATCAGTGATGTAGACTCAAGTTGATACACTTGGACTCAATTCAGACTTAAGTCACTTCAGTGACTCGACTCAGATTTGACTCGGCAGAAATTACACTGACTCCACTTGACTTGAGACTTACATATTTTTAGTGACTGACTTGTTGCGCTTGGTTCAGTCACATAACACATTCACCCAGAAACCTTACAACTTACTGGTTACATGACAATCTGTCTCAAGCCAAAAGTCTGGACACATTTCTCAGAGGGAACAGCAAATGAGGTAGACAATGAGTTTGGGGAGGCAGGATTCTTCCTTCTAAAGCTCTTGAAGCTTCAGTAATGGGAAATAAGAAGGACCCTATTCCCTACTTCTGAAAAAGCCTTCAGCTTCACAGATGGGAAGTGAGAAGGGTCGGTTCCCCACTTCCAAAGCTGCAGGTGCCAAAATCACAAAAGTAGAGGGCTGACTCTACTTAAATTATTAAAACTGACTTTATTTGACTCTGTCCAGAAATTCTGGAATACAGATTGGGATATAAAGTTGGCTCCCAGACTTGAGACTTGACTTGAAAGTATCTTGCAAGGACTTGAGACTCGACTTGAGAGTTAAAGGTAGAGACTTAAGATTTGACTTGGAATAAAAGACATAAATACATCACTGGAAGGAACTAAATAGACATGTTTGGGGAAGTGTTATTTTGTTTGAATATTCTTGAAAACCACCATACCTTTTTCCCTGTTTATTAAAGTAACAAAAAAATTTCATTCTATTTTTACAACTTCTACCTCAGCAAAGTATTTTTCCTCAGTTTTACTCTTATAAGAACACGCTACCACAGGTTATCAATCCTTTCTGAATAACCTTTGATAAGCTTTGCCTTTTATCTGCTAAGGTGGTAGTTTTGCAGGGAAAGCAGGGTTGAATAAGTGGAAGTGTTCCCCTGTGAATTGGGGGTCCCGGGTGGGGTGCCCAGATAACCAAACAACAACAAACAAGATGGGGAAATTAGCTGGAGCACTCTCTTGGCTAACAAGAGGCAGGGCAACGCAGCAGGATCTTTTACCCAATGTATACAGCGTCAGGTCAGTGAGCAGGCAAATGGTTCAAATAACAATTAAGATTTATTAAACAGTTATTAAAGAAAAGCACAAACACACTCCTATCTAGAAAAGGGAAATAGAATTTCAAAGGGAATGGGTGATACGCCACCTGTCCTGCAGTCCTGGGGAAGCCAATTGTAGAAGAGGAAACCCGGCATGCCGGCCGAGGGGAATTTGCTGAACCAAGCGGCAGCAAGGCAGAGTGGAAGTCCAGAGCGATCCGGCAAGAGTTCCGAAGAGCTCTCAGAGCGGGGGATTTTTATAAGGGAAAGAACAACCGCAGGCTAGTCTGGTCTCGGGTGAAAACAATAAGTTTTGGGTTGGAGACAAAGCCTCCGAAAGGTCAGAATTTGCATGATTGAGTTAAAGTCCAAATTGACAATGGTATGGCCAGTATGTAGATGCGGCTAGCTCAGCAGTTAAGTACCTAGCTCACCAGGGTGTCCTCTCAGGGCAGTGGATCTCTTTGTGGTAGCGTGCATTTGTAATGAATGTGTTTGTTTCGGGAGGTCCCCTAAAGCAGATCTGGCAGTATCTGGCTTGGTTTGGTGGGAGCAGCAAGTAGTAGCCATGCCTAGCTTCGCGCTTGTTCGGCGGGCCTCACAAACACTTGGCTGGTGGCAGAGTAGGGCTGAATTATGATATCAAAATGATATCTTTGGTTCACCAAAGGCCAGGTCAGAATACGGTGGTAACAGAAGGGAGGGGGCAAGGGTGCTATAGTAGGATTAAAGGAATGCTGTTACCCCAGACAGGGAGAAAGAAAAGCAGGCCTGGTCTGGCCCTCACTCCACACTACCTCTCATAGATTCAATTGAGAGTCCAATTTCTAAGCTAGCTCTTAGCTGTGGTTTCTGTCTTTTACCTTCTGGTGGTTTTAATACAGGTTTCCTGAAACCAGAAATATAAATGTCTAAACAAGCAGCAAGTATTTACAGTAGAGTTGGGAATCATTCATTTGGCCCTCCAAACATTGTTGAACCTCAAGTCCTGTCTGCCCTAGTCAGCATAACCAGCGATGAAGAATGCTGGGAGTTGTGCATTGTTCGTGCTCTTGATTTACAGCAATAGATAGAGCTAAATATCTGTGTGGACATTTTTTAAGTTCTAGAAAATCCTTGCTTAAAGGATTATGTGGGTTAGAAAAGGTTCCTCTGCTCTCTGATTGCTGTTCCTTAAGTGTTACTATTCTGATTATGATTTATTAAACTTAGTCCAGTTTTGTACTTCATGAGATCAAGAAGTTGGTGGCACCCTCTTCTCAGGGAAGTAAGGGATCAATATACAGAAATTTGGTTAAAACAGTTTTTTAAAATATTTTTATTGTAAGAAATATAAACAAAATTAGATTGAAAAGGAGTTATTAAAAGAGGTGTCTCCAATGTCAGTCATTAGTAGATATAATATAATTCCAAAACATAGCACATCTTTTGGATAAAATGATTCTATACAGCAAACTTTCAGAATCATTACAGAAAAGAGGTTTACTTTAAAAGAAAAAAAAAGCACAACTGCACAGTGCATCCTGGGCATTAATATAAGTATAAAAAGTGGTTTATATATTCCTTTAATCCTTAGCAGTGATCAGTAGATACAGTGGTAGAATATCAGCAGTTTTCAGTTGAACTGAACAGAAGTGAGCTTTACTGTCCAATTAGAAATATTGGCTAAAATTTACCCTTCTGTTCTCAGTTTAATTGTCTCTTTATCCAAGGGATGCTCAGGTGCTTACAGAGATGAAATCATTGCAATATGTTCCCAGAGGGCTACTGGTTATCATTACTTGTAACATGCACAGAATACTGCTAGAAGCCAGTTTGCCACATGGTAATGTGTAGTTCGTCTCCAGCTTCTGTAGCATGCTAAAAAGGTCTTGCCACACAGTATGAAACTATATGAATACACACTTGGGGGTCTTAGCAGTTATTTTCTTGTGCTGCATCTCAAGTTTTCATTTCTTTATCTCTTTATTCTGTAAGCCTACCTCAGGCAGCCTTCTTCTGAGGGAATCTAAAGGGAGCAGCTTTTTTTAAAGATGCCATTGCTTACCACTGTTACCTCTTGGTTCTCTTTGCTATTATGTTTATTTCTGTCCTCCCTTAATGCAAATAGTACACAAAGCCCATGTTCAGGATAATCTCATCATACATATGTTTTAACACCTCATTTCATTATACTGCAGAATTTGAAATGCAAGATGTACCCATTTTCTATAAAGAGTGAACAATTCTCGTAGAATTGGGTTTCTTTATTGAGTTGCTTAACAGTTACTAGTAAATTTGAATTATATGTGCTGTCATTCCAGCAAAACTAAGTTTAACTCTTGGTTGGTAGGCAAGTGTACTGTATCAATCTGCTGGGGAAGAAAAAATATGCCCCCAAAATGCCTCAAAAATAAATTTAAAAAAAGGTAGAGAAGAAGAGGAGTATTAAGCATGATACCACTCACAAGTAAAAAATTTCTGAGAACTTGCAAACTTCTTTTGTCAGTGAAACAACATAGTTAGGAAGATATCTTCTGGATTAGCAGTGTGAAGTGCCCACAGCAACAAAAATAGTGCATTTGGAGTTAATTTACTTTAAAATGTAAAAGTACTTGTTGTGCAATTGACATATATGTGACATAATTATAACAGTTCTAGAAGTAAACAGTCTTTTGTGTTGTGATTTATCTGTGACAACAACAAAAGATTAGATAGAGCTTGCAACCATAGCATATGTCACACAAAAGTCTATGCAGAATTATTACATTTTATAACTTCATGGCAGACAAAATGCTTACATAAAGAATGTTATTGTTACTTTCTCTTTCTATGGTGATGACACTTGTATCAGAAGTGTCAGGCACTACCGTTTCCAAGGCTACATATTTCAAACATCAGCTGACCTTGTTTGCAACTGAACCAAGGGTTTGTAAAACTCTACATTCAGGTTGACTAAAGGGAGATGTTATTAAGAATATTCAACTCCTCATGAGTGTTCAGCTTCCAAAAATAAAGGTATTTAAATAGGCCATCTAAAATAGCCACTAAGGGCATTTCCACATGTTACCTGATCCCATTGTCCTCCCATCGCAATCCTGGCAGCACAGACTGGAAGGGAATGCAACAAGAATGCTTCCCTCCACACCCAGCCAGCTCCCTGTGGAAGGAAGTGCAAGTGACACACACCTGCCTTCCAAAGCACAGCTGGGCTCTTTCCCATGCTTCACTGGGGAAGGAAGCACCTCCATTGTGCTTCCTGCCCTTCCGCGTGGTAGGTAAGGACAGGAGCATTGCAATCGGAGCTGCTTAATGGATTTAATCTGTTAAGTGAATATACTATGATCGTGACGGGTGAGGTGGGATGGCAGTGGGACCACAACAACCATGTGCAGAAGCACAGCCCTAGGACCACTACCATCCTGTCTCCATAGTACCATGAGGAAATGGCCTGTGTCTGGCCACTGACTGAGGTGGAGGTGCAGTTTGCTTTTAAAATGTTCAGATGTATTTGGGGTCAAAATGACTTGACAAACAGAATTAGTCAATATTGTTCAACATGGACTCTGAAAACAGCTTTGATGGAAAATGGAGGTGGATGGAGTCACAAGATAGTTTTTTTAAAAAATAATAATAATAATAAATCGTGTCTCCATGTAAAACAATTCCTAATGTCTTTCTCCTGATTTCTAGAGGCCTCATAGGCCAGGCTAGGTGGTCCTCTTGGGAAAAAAATAAGCATTTTTTTTCATATCATTCAGCTTGGTGCAGTAACTATAGGTGCTTGAGCTGTAGTCTTGCTGCATTACTCCCTGAGAGCTTTTTTCATCTGCTGTTGTGGCTGATGTAAATCCACATGAGTCCAGAATACATTTTGAGGACAGATGATACATCTATCTTCCTAAGGTTAAGCAAGCCTTGGATTGGTCAGAGCTGGGATGAGAAACTGCCTTGGAGCTCCATGTATGTCACTTTTAGCTTAATGGAAGAAAGGCCGAAAAAAAAGTTTATTTAAAGTATATTTAAGTATACTTAGGCCCTTTCTACAGCACCCTCCCATCCTGTCATGAGGATGGGAGAAGGAGGGACCACAATGACACTTATGCATGATGTCATCGTGATCCCACTCCTCTCTCATCCCCAGGCAACTCAATCACAGATTAAACCATTAACCGGTTTTTCCCATCAATGACCGGTGATTGCATTACCATCCCACATTTACCTGTCCGGTGGAAGGGCAGGAAGCACGATAGTGGGCCTTCCTGCCCCAGCACAGCCTGGGAAAGTACCCAGCTGCTCTGCAGAAGGAAGCAGCGTGTCTGTCACGCTCCCTCCCTCCCTTGCAGGGAGCTGCTCCCCTGCAAAAGGGAATGCTGCTGTCGCGCTCCCTTCCTGGCAGAGCCACTGCTGGGATCGCCACTGGACACTGCCACAAGAAGGTAAGCTGCAGAAAGAACCTTAAATAAATGCAATAAAGATTAGTCCTCCTCTTCTTTTAGTAGAAGCTAAACATTTTGCCCTTACACTGTACTACCTTTTGACAAGAAAAAGTGGAGGTGGGTGAGTGTGTTCATGCCAGAACTCTGCCTTTCTTCTTGCTGTTGGTAGGCTTTTTCCACTGAGCCTCTTGTCATACCCAACATTGGTGCAGCTCTGCTGCTTGTCACCAGTGCTTGAGCCACAGCAGCCACTGTTTAGGACAGAGCAGCCAAACTCACATCCACCTCAGTTGCCCTCCTTTCCTCTCTCTTCCTGGTCACCTGTTATATGATGAAAAGGGCAGCAAGGGAAGGAGGAGGAGTTTTGTGATGTATGTCAGCATCATATTGGATTTCGGCCAAAGGGCGAAAAGTCTGTTAGAAATGGGATAGACTCCTTCCTATCACTATAAAATGGGATATGTTTTTTAAAAAATGCATAAACTCTATGTTTCAGACGAATCAGGTAGGATATGGCTACATTAAGAGTAATATGAAAATTTTGGCTGGAGGACTGATTTCTTTCAGTTTCTTAGCAGATTTTTCCAAAAGATAAAATGAATACCCATCAAGTATTCTGCCATTTCATATGTGTGGTGAAAATTAATTTTAAATGTAGTAATTTTAAAATTCTGTTTTACTTAATAGCAAGAATTTTGTTATTTGCAACTAGTGAAAAATGAGAGACAATTTCCTTACTTTCTGTCATGCGTTAAAATGGCTTTTAGGGTGTTTCCTGATAAGGATAAGGTAGCAAGCAGTCAGTAGCACAAGAAGCAGAGTGGCAGCAGCACTGACCAGTCAGGAGTAGACGTCAAGAGAGAGAGAAATTAGGAGTACAGGTAGTAAACCTATAACATAAGTATTTATTTTCTACATATGTACAATCTGAAGTGTAGTCTTGAGCTGGCCTTGTCAGTTGTTTCTGCATGTACTTAGTCTTCTGCTTCTGACACAATTGCAGACTAGATAGTGTTAAGCTGATTTGTTCCGACTTGAAATCATGTAGACAGTTGTGATGGCAATGACGAATTTGCAAGCACATGTAGTAACTTAAATGAACACTTTTTTGTGTGTTTGTAGGTTAGAAGTCATACACAAAGCTATACTTATTGACTCTGTGAAAGATCACTTAGTACACTTACTGTTATGGAGGTAACATATTGTTACTTCTATTTTATTATTTATTTATAGATCCCTAACTTTCTTTCAGGGTGTAACAGCCTCCAGAAAACAGTATACATATTCAGGATAATAGTATAAAATCATAAATTTTATAGTTGAAGAACACATGCTCCTTAAAAATGAACAGCTCTCCAAGGCACAGATTGAAATAAAAGTATAAGATTATTTTTTTAAAAAAAAATTCTAGCAATAATAGAGCCATTTGGAATTCCAGAGTTGCCAGGCCATTCACGAAAAAGCCCTGTCTCATTCCTGTCCATCTAAATTAAATGAGAGACCAGGCAGCAGAACCCCAGACACTGTATCTGACACTGAGGCATGTTCATAGACGTACAGGTGATCCTTGAGGAAATCTGATACCTAACTATTTAGGGCTTTAAAGCCAAAACCAACACTTTAAAGTGGGCTTGGAAACAAATAGATAGCTAGCGTAACCAGTACATAATCAATTGTTGTTGTTTGTTTGTTTAATGTGTTCTATCCGCGTGCTACCCACAAGTATCCTTATAGCTGCATTCTTTGCCCACTGATATTTCTGAACAGTTTTTGAAGCTAAACTTGCATAGAGCATTGAGTAATCCAGCCAGTTTGGGTGAATCCATGGCATGAGTCACTGGTCTGCTTTCTCCAGGTAGGGCTAAAATTAGTGAAACTGCTGAAGGAGATAAAACGCTCCTGCCCTGCCATTTATGCCACCTATTCCTCCATAGAAAGAGCTGCATTAGAGTTACCTCAGGCAATGTTCCTGACTTTTTGGAAAAGTGCCAGGAGTGATTTTACAAACCCACAGAACTGCCACCTTGCCAAGATTTTTTAAAAATAATTTTTATTCATTTTAAAAAAAACCAGCCAAGTGATTAACATGAAAAAGTAGAACAACAAAACAAAAACATTGACAGTGACTATATAAGACATGAGCTACGTTTTCATGGTCTTGAAATGTGAACATAAGAGCAATGGACTAAATTGAAGACTTGTATCTCTGATACATTTTAACCGTTAGGCAGACTATGCAGATGACTAAGGAGTAATAATAATCCCATTCTTTACAAAGGTTAGGTTATTGAATTGCCACTGCATGTGCAGTGCCCTCGATTACAAAGCAACAGTCAAATTAAATTTTGCCATTCCTCCCAACAAATATATACAGGATTAATGTAGTTCACATTGTTTCTTCTCTTTGCTTTTTTAAAGGAAATCATTTAGTTGAAGAGAACAACTAATGCTCTTACAGATGCGTTTATGAGCTAAGATGAAAGCATGGAAGATTGAGGGCAATAGTATACATGTCTATAGAGTCAACATGGTATAATGGTTTGAACTGTGGAATAGTACTTCAGGAAAGGAGGGTTCAAATTCTTGCTGAGCTGTAGAAATCCACTGGGTGACCTTTAGGGAACTCACACACTTTCAGTTCAAAGGAAGGCAAGGGCAAACCTCTCAGAATAAATCTTTCCATGAAAAGCACATGGTAAATTTCCCTTAGGGTCAACGTAAGTCAAAAATTAATTGAAAGCACGCAACAACAACAACAACAACACATATCTAGTCAGAAGACAGTTCAGTTTGGTGGGGCTTTACTATCAGATAAAATTTTAAGTTATCTATAGATATAAGTTGAAAGGCCTGTCTCTGCATCTTACAGTAAGATCCATTGGCTGAGTAGACATGTGCGAAAGTGTTCTGTAAAGTTAGTTATATTTTTTTGAAGTCTTGATTTTACAGTTTATCCTTGGTTGCTTTTTCCGCTACTCTTCTTCATTGTGTACTCAATGTTTTTCCCAACATGGTAATGCTTATGCAGAAAGAATTTAACACACAGCGTTTAAAACATATAAAATCAAATATTAGTATGTTCATATTCTGACTGTGCTCACGTTATGTTCAAATAGTTTTAATCCATGCCTTCTAAAGGTAGAAAAATACAAGGCGTTTAATAAAAAAAAAAAGTAACAGGTTATTTAGACCCAAATCCAGCAAATTTCTTTAAAAGGTTACTTTCTGCACTTTACATGTGCCATTAAAATGAAATTTTAAATTCTAAAAATTATTTCTTGATCCTGCTAGAGTTTCATAGGAAAAAAAATCAAGAGAGTTAATACCTGATACCATCTCTTCAATTTTTTTCCTGATGCACACATTAATATTCTTTACACAAAAATCCTCAAATATTGCCTGCTGTAGTTCATTCTGCTACTTAATTTTCATTATACTGTATGTATAATATGTATGTATAATAATTCTTTATTTCAGTTCTGATCAGAAAGCTTTGTAGTAAACTGTGAAATAAATCAACCTAATGTTCCCTGCTATGAATATAGCTATATCGGTATTTAAACTATTACTCTCTGAAATCTTTTTACATTGTTTTACATTGTAATGATGCTACTTTTTCACTTCACTGTGTTACATAGGATTATTTCAGTTAGTAAGCATTGTAAAAAATTAGTGTTTAAGCGTGCCCACAATTCCAGTGGTTATTTGTAGCTATGTGTTTTTTTTAAAAAAAAATCATTGTGTAATAATATATTGAAGTGGATTTCTGTAAATTGAATGCAATTTTGGATTGAACAATATATTTTTGATCTGTGGTTTTTTCAATATTTTTCTAAAAGAGACAGATTACCAAAACTGCCTGTTTAGTTAGTGATTTTATGTCTATAATGTAAACTTGCCTTTAGCCTCAAACTGAACATAAAATGGCACATATCACTAATGTATTGTAAATATTAGTCGGTAGAAATGAAAGATAGGTATAATGAAATCAAGTAAATCAACAACCAGAAGACTTCTATACATGCATGCATCGTATGTGTATGTTTGTGTGTGTGTGTAAAAAAGCATTTACAACTACTGATTTACTACAATATGTTGATAACGCATACACACATACAGTGATATCAAGATTATAAAAAGCAATATCATACTGCCAGTTAGGTATGTTAGGTATATTGGTGGGATAAAAAGCAATCCAGACATGTGAATCACAGCATTGCTGTGCAAGAACTTGCATTTCTAGTCATCTCTTTTAATATGTGTGTATTCATTAATTTTAACACAAAGTAACTTAAACACAAACTGACATTTTTAACCTGAACTAAAATTAAAACACAGTACTAAAACACTAAAAAACACTGAACACTAACTCACTAAAACACTAACTTACTAAAATGCAAAAGGACTCTGACCACCCCCAAACCAAACTGTAGAGAAAGAAAAAAAAAATTTAAAAGCGAAAAAATATTATTATACCATTATAGATCAAACTAAGCAATCTTACTAGAATTACTAGTAACCATCCACAGATTATTGCATTCTTAGATTTCTTATTGCTCAAAAAGTCCACAGATAGTTTCAGATCTTTCACAAAAAAAAATCTTCAGTTGGTGTTTCCTTTAAAATGCATGTTAGTTTGGCCATTTGGGATAACTCAGCAACCTTAACAATCCATTCTTGTGTCATCACTGCTTCAGTCTGTTCCCAGGTTTGAGCAAACAGCATTCTTGCAGCTGTTATCGTATAACAAAGAAGTATTCCATATTTACTAGCCAGTTCCTTATTCATAATACTCAGCAAAAAATATTTCTGGTGACTTTATAAAATCCACCTTTACATTTTTTTTGAATTAATGTATAAATCTCACGTCAGTTACTTTTTGCCTTCTTAAATCTTTAGTCATCTTATTCATATTTAGCCACTGATTTCTCCACCATCTCTGAAAAATCTCCCCTTACTCCTTCACAAGTTCTCTCCATCTGTCTGTGTGCATCTTAACAGCCTTCATGATACATATTATAGTGAAATATCCTCCAGAAGTAGGACTGTATCCTTTTCCCTACTTCTGTCTCTGCACAGTTTTCCGACTTGTCACTGCTCAGCACTCAGAACCACACTGGCTTGTTTTGTCAATAACCATTTATTTGTTGCTGGAGTAGTAGCAACCATTACATCTGACCTCCCTGTTTCATCAATTATGGATAGATTATTGGATGTGAACATCTGCAAGAGCTTGCTGTTGAATTCACCTCCTGGCTTGGATTAGATAAAGTATTAAACTGTTGTTTATTGTCAAGCCAAACCTCTACTGGGAAGCCAGGGAATTTCAAGACCAGCAGACCCCCATCAGCAAGCACCAAAATTGTTTACTATTGCTTCTGCTTCCCATAAGATTTTTGGCATTTATTATTTACACTTATTACTGGTTGTTATAACATACTTGATAAAAGCTCTTGGCAGGCATCGTATTTTGAGTCATTGTCACAGCTGTCAGGGTAGAAGGGATGCATAAATTGTTTTTCACCTCTTATATCACCTCTACTGGATAACAGACATAGCTTCTTCAGACAGTGTACCTTCCTGTTTAAAGAAATATTATCCATAGTGCTTGTTGAGATGTATGTCTTCCAGTTTTTCACTTAGAAAGGTTCTGTACAGAACTTTTATAACTTGTTTTTTCAGTGACCTGAGTTTCAGTAGTTTTCAATAGTTTCAATAGTTTTATAGTTATTTTTACCAGACTAATGCATAAAATTGTCAACAATTTATACATAGCTACTGCAGAAATAAATTTGTTAAATAATTTGTTCTTTATTGGTATTATTGAAATTGGGACATAAAAATACTGAAAGAATCAATGTAGTAAGGGAAAAAGGAAATGCAGAGGGAAGTATTATTTTAGCACAAAAAGTTATCAACTTTATTTTAACCCATATATTTTGCTTTGTCATATTGACAAAAATCAGAATAATGCTTCCATGCAGACAATATGAAAAGAAACATTGATAATCTTAACATGTTAACCATTAGGATTTAGGGCTTTATTCATACTTAAACCAAGAGGTGAATATTAAGTAGGACTAATTTTTAAGTTTGCTTGAATTGTGTGGCTCCTATGTCAACCTGGCAAATTTGGATTGGATGGCTAGAAGCATTTGTTAAAAAGTTTATCATCTCATGCTCCTATTCACAAATAAATATGTCAGTTTTTCACCCAGATATCACCCTGATATAGAGCTGGCATGGTGCAGTGGTTTGAGCATTGGACTACACATCTGGAAACTAAGGTTCAGATCCCTGCTTGACTGTCACAGTCTTAGGGGATGGCAAAGACAACCCCTTCTCAACAACTCTTTCCAAGAAAGCCCCATGATATGTTCACCCTGGGTCAACATAAGTCAGAAACAACTTGAAGGCTCCCAAAAACAAGAAACTCAAAGAAGCCATGAATGTAACCCGTTCAAACTCTAAAGTCCTTACACTTGGAATATCTGGCATGGAATTGCAACTCCTATCATGTTGTAATACCAGAACTGTGTTAGCAATCAAGAATAGAATGCTACATTTCTAGAATTCCAAAACTTCTACCATTCTACAACAAAAAGAATTCTTGTTTTGAATATTCTGACACAATACCACTGGCATTTTATCAGCTCTGGGGTATTCTTCGTGAAACATGCAGTCGGCCCTTCACATTCGTGAGGGTTAGGGATACAAGATGCCTGCAAAAGTAAAAAAATTACAAATACTGAACCTGGAAAATGAAGCTGCCACTGGCTGCAGCAGAAGCTAGTCCAGGTCCTCACCCCCACTTTTCTTCTACTTCTCCCCCTCATCTCCCATCTTCCAAAAAGACATCCACTTCAACTTCACTTCCTGCACACATCAGAAAATAAACACATCTCCGTGATTTTCAGAGGAGGGAAACATAGATCTGTATAAAAGATACTAGCAGCAGTTGTGATCCGGCATTTTTTCAGTTCTTCTTCTGCCCACTGCCCCCCTCTCCCCACTCCTTGGAAAAGCCATGAATGACTTAAAGGCATACAACAACAAAAAACAAGGCATTTTATATAATTTAAATGTTTAAGTATAGAGGGATGGCTGAATTAGATGAGACTTTTATTATGTTTTTGGTCCATATGGCTCAATTTTTTAAAAACTTCGTGGTCATGAAAGGAAAACTGATAGCAAGTGCAAGACTCTAACTGGGATAGTGGTAGGCCCCAAAAGTTAAATTCTCTTCTCTTTGGCATGATCTATGCAAAGTCAACACAAAAACAAATGACTTATCATGTTTTGCCCTCATTTCCTCAACTCCTATCATAAATATAGAGGATGGAGCAACATGTTTTTGAACCTTAATCAAAAATAGGAAAATTGATAGGCCTACCATGGTTTGTTGTTGTTGCTGTCATGTGCCTTCTGGTAATTTCCAACTTATGGTAACCCTAAGGCAAACCGTTTACAAGGTTTTCTTGTCAAGATTTGTTCCTCTGAGTCTGAAAGAGTGTAACTTGCCCACAGTCACTCAGTGGGTTTCCATGGCTGAGTGGGGATACAAACCCTGGTCTCCGGGGTAGTATTCCAACACTCAAACTAGTACAAACAATGGTAGCCTGTTATTAATCAAAATCAGGCCTATTCCAATAAAGTTTATATTAACCAAGAAGTCAGAATAGATATAAATAGATATGGGGTCAGAATAGCTGCAAATGTGAATTCCTGGTGGCATTAGCTCAAAGTACCAGGACTTTCCAGGATTTTACATAAGTTTTTGTTTCAGTTGTTTCAAGTTGTACCTGCATTTCCCTTCTTCCAACTTGAAATGTTTCTTGGAATAAGAACTCTTTCCTAGGACTTCAGATCCACATGGGTGTTTCTTTTTCACTCCATCCTCCTTCTTCTTAGAGGTTGTATTTGGGCATGTTTTCCTTGATCTCCATACTACCTCCTTCCCTCTAATCTTTCCTCCTTGCTCTGCTCTGGTTAGATGTCACATGCAAACTTGTGAAACATTTTAGGATTTGATTTTCACCACACACCTCTGCAAATGTCACTGAAAATCTCATAATGAGAAGAGCTGCCTCATCAGCTGAAAGTGAGACAGCAGAAAAAGATGGGCAGTAAGCTGGTCTTTTTCATTCTGGAAAATACAGTGTTAAAATACATTGACCTAAGGAGCCAACAGCTAGTTCAAAATGTCTTTGATTATACCAGGAAGTGATAGAAAGTATTCTGAGATAAGTCAAAGTTCAGAAGGATCTCAAAAAGAAAGAAAGAAAGAAAGAAAGAAAGAAAGAAAGAAAGAAAGAAAGAAAGAAAGAAAGAACAGGAACAAAACATGGGACTTTCTTGTCTTTTAAATCAGTGCAGATGAGCCCTCACTCTGTAAATTAATGGTAAGGAAAGTTCCCTGCAACTCCCTGTGGCCCTCTGGGGACTTTTTTGTGGGCCTCAACATCTAAAGTTTGTTTTGAAAAAATATTTCAATGCCCTATAGGTGACATAAGGGCAATTTCACTCCTTTTTGCACCATAGGCAGTTTTAGGCTCAGGAGAACCCTGTTTTCTAACAGGAAGTCACTCAGAAGTTCTTGGGTTGTAGAAAGGGAGAAAAAATGGTTAAAATGCTCCTCACTATCTCTTGTGGTCATTGGGGAGGAAAAAACGTATTTTGTGTATGTGTGTATGTGTGTGTGGAGATGATGTGGCAGAGATGTGGATTTCTAAAGCCTCTTGAAGGGGATAGCACAGCCCCCTAACCCCTAAGAGTTGCTGATCACTGCTATAAATGGATCAGAAACTTTATGCTTTCAGCACATGATTGCATGGCAACATGTGCCATTATCAAGAGATATCTCAGGGGACCTCCAAAAAGCACTTGCAGCTGCTCACAGTATAGAAAGGGTTACAAAAGCATTTCTTAGGATTTCAAGCTGTATCAATCACCATCAGACGGACAATCTTGAAACCAAGGAAGCTGAAGACCACAGTTATTCTACCCAGGAGTGGTTAGGCTACCAAAATATTTGCAAGAACAAGCAGGCACATTATCCAGAAAGTCACAAAGAATCCCAGCGTAATCCTGAAGGAGCTGCAAGTCACTCTCACTTTGGATAAAGTGAGTATTCATGACTCAGTGATTAGGAAGAGACTGAACAAGAATGATGTTTGTGGGAAGATAGCCTGGAGTAAACCACAGCTCTCTCTCAAGGAGGAGGAGGAGGAGGATTGCTGCATATTTGATTTTTGCTAAAGATCACATAGATGTCCCTAGGACATCTTGTACAATATTCTGCAAACATAAGCCAAGCCAAGGTGAAAAATATTAAGTTCTCCACCCCACCTCAAAAACAACAGTGAATTTGATCAGAGAACTTCAAATTGTCAATCATGGTGGTGGGAATATGATAATCTGGACTGCTTTGCTGCTGCAGGACCTAGGCAGCTTGCCATCATGGTCACACCCATGAATTTTGTAATGTATCGAAGCTTCTGAAGGTTAGTGCCAGAGTGCCAGGTGAGTGTCAGATGATCTGTCAGAGAATTAATGCTATAGTAAAAGTGGATCATGCAGCACTAGAAAGATCCTAAACATAGAAGCAAATCTACCAAAGAATGGCTGCAGAAAAAAAACTTCCATATTTTAAAATGGCCTGTTCAAAGTCTGGACGTGAATATCACTGAAGTGTTTCAGCAAGACCTGAGGTGAACTATATATACAAAGAAGCCCTTGACTGTCATTTGACTGAAACACTTCCATCAGGAGGAATGGACCAACATTTCTTGAAACCAACTGAAAAACTGACCACACAGTTATATATTGCTGCTCAAGGGGATGCCAAAAAGGTACTGAATCTAAAGGTTCATGTACATTTTCACACAAGGTTATTGACTGATGAATCAATTGTGGATTAAAAAAACACATTATGGTTAGATATTGACTACTAAATGACTTGTGGATAAACACATGATTTGTTCAATCTGGTTATCTAGTATTCTGTATAATTATGCAGTTTAGGATCTAATGAAATTTTAATTGGAAATATGTGACAATTTTAAGTGTTTCACAGACTTTCGTATCACTATACAATCATCTGCTACTTGAGTATTATTGCAAAAAAAATTATGAATGATGGGTAGTTATTTACAAAAGAATTTGTTCTCTTTTGCACCTGTTTCACCTTTGCACCTAAATAATTTAGTTAGTCCAGGATATTTGAGTAAATTATGGTATGAATACTTTGTTTATGGAACTGTGAAACTTTGTTACTCATTGTTTTCCATATAAAATTCTAATTGTATGGATTGTATATGATACCAATTTGCTAGATTCCCTTATCATATCTCTAATATATGTGGAGTGGGACAATAATAAAATAAGAGTCAAGAGTCTTGCATTTATGTCGCAAGATATGTGGACTCTTCATATGTAATTATGGGTTATAAACAGGTTAAGACATGCAGTGGATCTAGTAGATGTGCATTTTTTTATCATCTCTTCATTCCATACCCCAGTCTCACCAGCGTCCTGAAAATGCTAAACAGAAGGATAAGAGACCTCTTGGAATAGGAATGGGCAAAGTGTAGGCGGTGTAGCCCCTTTCCTGATCAGAGGCTAGGCTGCTACCCCTCCTTGCTCTCCTTTCACTAGCAGCCAACAACCTTTCTGTTTAAACAGGATTTTAATGTGTAAGCAGGGAGATATGTTCTTTATTTTTTAACTTTTGTATGCCTTTTAAATGATTTTATATTGTTTTAACTTGATAGTTTTTAATTGTTTTTTAATGTTTATTGTTACGTTTTTAATGGATGTTTTATGTGAGCCACCTTGTGTCCCATTCCATGAGAAAGGTGGCATAAAAATGAAATGAAATGAAATAAATAAATAAATAATCCAGCACGTGGTGCTTAAGCAATCAGTAGATTAGAAGAAACTAGCTTGTATGCTGCGTGAGGTTCCTGGCACCACTGATGTTTCCTAGAGTTCTGAAAGTCCTCCTCAGGCCAAAGGAGGAAGAGAATGCCCAAACTATTAAAAAAAAATCACTTTGGTTCCTCTGGGGTGTTGAATATCTGTAAAACAGTCCTTTTCCTCCCTCCAGAAACAAAATCAGCCATAGACAAAAAGTGATAATAACTTCCAGTGTTGTTGTCAGATGCTCATCAGCCCAGGGGAAGGGGGATGACCTCTCAGGAGCTGTGGGGATGAAAAAATCAGCACTCAAATTTTCTTCAGTTATCTACTCCAGGGTTACAGATATGAGGCCAGTGTCATTAAAAACAATGAATGTATTCAAGAAGACATTGAGGCAATGAGTTTCAAAGCCTGAAGACATTGTATTTAGTGCTGTAGAAACAGAAAGTGAATGAAGTAAACTAATTTCAACAATTTCCCCACAAGATTTCAGTTGTGTTTCTTCACAAATCAGTATAGTTTATACATCTATGCTAGATGTATAGGAAAGACCAAGTGTCCCCCGCCCACTGCAAGTTAGAAGTCTCTGTGCTTTTGCAAAACTGACCGTTTCACTTCCTCCCCCTCACATCATTGTGTCCACCAACACCTCTGCTGATTCAAGAAAAATATCTTTGGAGGCTGCTGCCCAGTATGATCTTCAACCTGTTACTGCAGCACTTGTCACAATGTATTAGTGCACAATGGCTTTGACTAATGTTGCGTTTGATTGTCTGAACCATGTTTAAGAACTCTAAATGAAGCAAAAGCATCTTTACTGCTCTCTGACTGTGTAAGGTCTAAGCAGCATTAAATTGTTTGAAATCAAAATAGATAAATTTCTTAAAGCATTTGAGGGTGATTTACAAGAGAAGAGTTTAAAAAGAAAGGGTAGTACATAAGATCATATATGTATTTGGTGCTATTATTTTTTGAAATGAAGTTCCTCATAAAGTGGGTGTAATATTATTCTTTTGTTATCCTGAATGACAGTTTTTCAAACCACACATTCATTTGCTTCTTCAGTTTTACTTAAATTTGTCTGCTTATAAATATGGCCGCAATGGTGATTGGTATTTTAGATTTCAGCATATAATTCTGTATTTTGCAATTCCCCCACACACTGAAACCTACGAACATCAAAGTAATGACATAAAATAATGCAAGATATTACTGTATAATGATTAACAAAACCTGCTAATATGGCTAATGTGGTGTGATCCTATTCGTTGAAATCTTGTGCTCATTATGTCAGACTCAGAATAGAGCTTTAAAAAATAAAGGAGGTGCTGTATTCAAAGTAAGAAGAAAAACAAGGAAACAGAGGAAGGGTTTCCGTCTTTTGGGAGTCCTTTAGTTGTGTATTCCTGTAAGGCAAGAGGTTAGATTATATGTCCCTTATGGTTCCTTTCAACTCTATATTGTTGAAAGGTACCTGAAGGCTGCTGCTCAAACGATTCAAAATAATCCTTCCCTTTCAGCTTCATTGATTATCTGTAAGACTCCTTGACTCTCTAAGATTTTGCATGAAGAGAAATGGAAAAAAAATACACATGACTTCAGTATCAGTACTGGTAACAAAGTTATTAACATTAGTATTATCTTTGACATCAGTACTACAACTTCAGTTTTGATCTCAACTCAGAGCCACCAGGTATCATCTGTCCTAGCCATGCCTTCAACGTTTTTAGCACAGAACTCTACTCCAACTCCTGCTCTTGCCTACAGACAATCACTGCCTCAATATGCTGTCTGCATTCTTCATCAGATTAGAAGTGTGTGACTCAGTCATCTAACCTGGAGGACTGAAAAAAAAAAGACAAGGAAAAAGAAAAGAGCAGGCACCGATCCAAAGATAAGACACATCTGGATTCACCTTTTTGTATGCTTTCTTCAATGCTGATATTACCAATAATCTCTTCGATCTCCTCGGTACTGTCTGCAGAAAATCTCAGAACCAAGAATCAATCTGTAGTAGAGAGGACCATCACACTAATTTATATATAGCCCAGCTCTCAATATTGAATCCAGATTCTTGGCTTGGAACTGAGTTCTAACGGTCATTCCATGAAATAAATAAATATCGGACTTAAACTGAATTGGATCAGCAATTTCTTCATATGACTTGCAACCTATGATCTCTCCATATATACCTCAGCCTTTTGCTCTGCACTATGATGGCTAACAAAGACTTAGGGCCTTTCTGTGCTAAACTGTTATAGTGCTACTATTCCACTTTCAACATCCTATGGAATCCTGGGACTTGCAATATAGGGAGTAGCCTTTAGAATTCTCAACCAGAGAATTCTTTGCCCGCAGTTAACTACAAACGCCAGAATTCCACAGGATGATGAAAGTGGAATAATAGCACTATAACAATGTAGTGCGGAAAGGCCGTTAGTCTTTCCAGTTCTGTGGAGATCTTTGATGCCAGTGCTTCACAGTTCTGCTCAGTAACCAAATTTTCTTTCAAAACTGATCTCCATATTGATGGGAATTTTCCAGTGTTAGCTCTCATTTCTCACTGAGAGGTCATTAATACCAGGAAGATTCCTTTTATATTTCCATATCTTTTTAGAAACAGCATAGACTCAGGCCATCATGGAAAAAATCTCCACACTCTTAGTTGTCATACTCAGCTACAACCACCATTGTGGTGGAAGCTCTCAGTCAAAGCATAGTCTTAAATCCCATTCTACTCCATCTTGGAGGGGCATAGATTGGCTATCTTTAGCTGTTATTGTTCTCTTATAACAGAAGAATAACAAGTGGAGAACATGTAAGTCAGCTAACCAGCAATTCTTTTGGGAAAAGATTTTGGCTTTTATCCTCTATTTTTTTTAACATTATGTTTAAATTCTATGGGGATGTTCTTCAGGTTGTATTTCGGCACAATGATTGGTTCAGTGCTCTTCTTTAGCTTTACTCTAGTTTTTGATATTAGCAGTTCATGGTCTGTGCCACAATCTGCTGTTTTTTTCAGAAAGAATAGAGCTTCTTCACCTTCCCCTTCAAATTACAAAGTCTATTTGATTTCTCTGTTGGCCCTCAGGTGATGCCCATTAATACCATTGGTTCTTTGATAGCCTGAAGAATGTATTTGCAATGAACTAACTATTGGACTCACAAAATTCAATCCATCACGGTCCTGGTTCATGTCTTGATCCTGGGCTAAATTCTCCTAAAATCTTTGACTTTGCTCTGTTTCCTACATTTGCATTCCAGTTGACTATAATTATTAAGATGTCCTCCATTAGAACAGAATATGGAGAAAGGAAATGGTTTCCAAATGACAAAGGGATCAGGCAAGGCTGTATTTTATCACCCTATCTGTTTAACTTGTACATTGAAAATATCATTTATCAAGCGGGATTAGACTGAGAGGAAGGAGATGTGAAGATTGGAGGAAAGAACATCAGCAATTTAAGATATTCATATGACACCATACTATTAGCAGAAAACAGCAAAGACTTGGAACAATTACTAAAGAAAGTCAAGGCACAAAGTGCAAAGGCAGGTTTACAGTTGAACTTTAAGAAAATAAAAATAACAACTACATATGGTTTACATAACTTTAAGGCAGATTATGAAAATATTGAAATAGTTAATTATTATGAAGAACAGCAGGTTGTTTACCTGTAACAGTAGTTCTTCAAGTGATCATCTGTTGTCATGTCCTACTTCCAGATCATGGACTCTGACTCAGAGTCTGAAACAGAGGCCATGCCAGAGGCTGGAACAGGGCATGCCAGGACCTGCTGTACAGAGAGAGGGTACAGTGCCAGAAACAGAACAGGGGGCAGTGCCAGCTCCAACAGAAAGTCCTGCCTCTTCAGATGTAGATGAACACTTACCTACCCAGCTTTGCAGAGCACAGGCAGCAAAGAGACCCAGCGTCACTCTCTCAGGATTTATAACTGGCAACAATCAATCAAATCACAGCTGCACTAGGCTTCAGACCTATTTAGCTGATGTCCTTCCCTACCAGGAGTTGTCAGAGCTTATCTGTCCTTCTACCTTGCTGGATGCCTTGATGAATTCTTGGACTGACCTTGGACACTCCCTTGCTGTGGAACCCTCTCGGACTTTGTGTATGTTGGACTTTATTTATGACTCTGTGCTTACTGCCTGGAAGTAAGTAAGGAGCCAGGAGTTATTCAGTTTGTTTTGTTTGTTTCATCAGCCGTGCAGGGACTGAGATGGGACATCTATGGACTCACTTGTCCCTCTCTCCTACCCTTTTTTTGAGGTTTTGTGTTGCACCCTTGGTAGACCACGGAAATGAGAAAAAAGCTTTAGCAAGCTGGAGTTCCTGCCAAAGCTATCTAGCTCTAGAACATTCTAATTATAGCTCTGCACAGGTACAAATTTCCTTTTGTGACCATTCAAAAAAACCACGGTTACAGATTAACAGTCTGTTCTTCTAAGCTGTTTAGAATTATAAATATCATTACTATTAATTTGTATTCAGACTGGAAGCATATTTGCAGCCGGTGCCATTTTTTTAAGACCAGTGTTGTATGGTTTCTGTAAAGCTGATATATTTTGCAATAGTTGAAGTTTCAAAGTCATTTTCAAGGGTCACCCATGTGTGGAGTCCATTGTGGTAGTCTAATCAGGAAGTTGCCAGTGCATAACCTACCTGGCCAGATTATCCTTATCCGAGAAAGATTAGGTTGATAGACCACTGGAAGCTGGCCCCAGGCAGCCTAACTCACATAGTCTAATTGGGCTTCATGTGGTAGATGGATCTGTACATACCTTCAAGCTGTACACTTTCTCCTTCAGCATGAGTGCAGCCCCATCCAGTGCAGGTTTCCAGTTTCCAGACCAAGGAACCACAAATTCACAGAGTCTCTTTCTTTGTTGTTGTTGTGTGCTTTCAAGTCACTTCCAACTTATGGCAACCCTAAGGTGAACCTATCATGGGGTTTTTTGGGGCTGAGAGTATGCAGAGCACCCAGGGTCACCCCGTAGGTTTCCATGACTAAACAGGGAATCAAACTCTGGTCTCCAGAGCCATAGTCCAATGCTCAAACCATAACATTTTCTTACTGGGATTCAACTTTAGTTTATTGGCCCTCATGCAGACCATGACAGTATCCAGACACTATTCCAGCACATCCACAGCCCCCATGGACTCTTCAAACAAAGAGAAGTAAATGTGACTGTCATCAGTATATTGATAGCACCCATTAGAACTTTAAAAAAAATTTGACAAAGTATGTTAGTAGCACCCAACTCCCAAACTCCTAATGGCTTCATCCAGCAGCTTCATATGGATATTACAAAGCATGGGGAAATGGGTTGGAACAGCATAATAGCTGTGGGGTGAGTTCCCTAGTGCCACTTTCTGGAGACAGTCTTGTAGATAGAAGAGTAAGCACCATATAGAGTGTTTCCTATTCCCATACCACAGGGCTATCTACCAAAATACCAGGATAACAGTATCAAATGGAGTTGCTCCCCCATCTGTCACCCACAGTAGATCATGGCTCAAGGCAACTAAATCTATTTTCGTACGTAACTCTCACCTGAAACAACACTGAAGTGGATCCATACAATCTGTTTCTCCAGGAAAATCTGTAGTTGTCCAGCCATCACATACCCAAGTTTCTGTTCCAAAGGGGAGTGTTAGCAATAGAGAAATGGTTCTCACCTGCCTCTGGATCTAGAGAGGCTCCTTTCTTTTCAGGAGAGAATATGCAACAGGCTTCTTTAAAGCAGCAGGCACATTCCCCTTGTATTTTTAATCACCTTTTGGATGGTATAGGGTGTATTTGAAATATCTGAAAACCTCCTTAAACACCACAAAAACATAGCTTATTTTAGTAATATTCAAATCAGTTCTACTGTTTAGGGAGAAAATACATCGCTGGTTAAAACTTCCAAGCCAAGCGTGTCTATCTGCAACTATAGTACTTTCTATGTCTGTCAAAAATGCATTGTTAAAATGTTGAAAATTAATTATATTACTTTCAAAATGATCCCTAACTTTATGAATCCTGTTTGTTTGTTTTTTATTCAGGCTAAACTTTTTATTGCTTTGAATTCCCCTTCCCACCCTTTTTCCCAGCTGTTTTCTTATTATATTCTCACCTCTTTCAAAATCTTCTCATATTTTCAGCAGTAACTGTGTCATCCCTGTTCTTCTCTGGTGTCTTGCTCGCTCCATCTTCTCCTCTTTCTTCTACTCGTGATTTCTTCTGTCTGTTGCAGAAACTTGTGCTCCTCAGAGACTATCACTGTACATTCTGTGTTTTTTTGTCTCTGGGAATCCTTCTTTCTCTTCCTCCACTTTGCCTTTCATCTTGCTTTCTCAAATTCCTCTTTTCATATCCACTGTTTCTGATATGCTTCCATTATTCTATCCATTCTCCCCATGGCTGCATTCTGCTGTTACCTTCACACATATCCATTTTGCAGTGCAAAGCAGTATACCATGAACTTACTCTTACTGCACCTCTGTCCTTCCCTCTGGTTCTTTAGTGCTCATTGCACACCACAGCTGTAGCCCACCAGAGGGAGGGAAAGTCTGGTTTGGGTAACAGGAAAGGAAGCAGTCGATGAGAGGAACAGTGTAGCAAACAAAAATGCTATACTCCATACCCAAATTATAACTATATTTTGTTGGGAAAAGGTACTTTATATTCTCATTTAAGTTTTTTATATAAAAACCATAACTAACAGAATTAACATTAGCACAGTTGGATGACAGGATAACGGGAGAAAGATACAGAAAAGAGCAAAGATTTGTCAAGTGGATAGAACAACTCACCTATTAGAAGAGATTACCAGGTTTGTGCCATTTTAGCTCTAGAAAAAGACAGGTCAATGGTGAGATTATAGACATGTATAATAGTTGTATAATAAATTATAGAGATGTCCATTGAAAGTGATTGGTGTAACATCTAGGGCAGACAAAATGAAGTACTTCTCCCCAAAGCGCACACTTAACCTGTGGGCCACAGGATAGACAGCTTTCAAAGAGGATTGTGCAAATGCATGGAGGGATAGCTATTATTTATTATGACCATATTTTCTGTAGTAGCAAAGAAAGCCTGCCTTAGAACTTTATCTACTGAGGAGCAATTCGCTAATATATTCATCTTAATGACCACTGTGAAAACTAACTGCTAGAATAAATAGGTCTTTGGTCGAGCATAGCTCTTCTGTTGTTCTTATATATATCTTTGCCTTGTATCACATGTTGATGAGAATGGTCAAAGAGACAATATTTTCATTTTTGAAATAACTTCCCATAATATCTGAGGGGGGGATGAAGCTTACAGGGACAAACCCAGCTCAAGCCCAGCTCAAGTCAGACAAGCCTCATTCCAGGGTAGCATGATGTTAAGTGGCTTAATACCACTTTGAGATCCCACTTGCCATCTCTTGGTTTCCATTCCAGGAAGTGAGCTGGAACACAGATGTCTTTCATTGGGAGATAGGGGGGTTGTTTAATGCCTAGATCTGCTGGTCTGTTCCTTGGCAAGCCTTTTCAGTTATAAACAACTAACATATATACCTGGCATTGCCCGGGATTTTATTTTCTCATAGGTAACACTTGTTAGAAATACCTTAGGAATTACCTATCTTACCTTAGGAATTAGATGTGGTTGAAATACACAGATATGAGATCCTGTGTCTCTTTCCCCAAACTGCCTTGTCCAGTACTTGTAACTGTTTCCCATATTCCCCAATCCAATCTGTATTCAGATGATTAACATACAGAGTTTGGTTTCCCGAGGGAATACACTGTCCTCCTTCTAGCTGGTAGGCTTCGTCTCCATAGCAACCGGCCTGAGCTCTCTGGCTGAGAATTCTAAGGCCCCTCCTTGAACTGCCAACCCCAGGATTCCGTAGAATCTTCACAGTCAGCCAATCATATGAGGTCTTTGCCTGCCTTACACAGACGAACAGACAAACTCACTCACAAACTTTGACTTTGATATAGTAGATAAAATTGTGACTTCTTGTACTCCAGCAAGATACATGTTTCCTGCGTGTTTTCCTTCCTGCCCTATACTGTGCCGTCATTCACTACTAAGTTTCAGTAGCAGAGCTATATAAATATGTATTTGAGTAGTATATTCTAATATTTTAATTTACTTATATAGATATTTAAATGGTTAGGACATGTTTGTTATATCCATGGTCATAATACAGGATGTCAAATTAAGAGGAGAAATAGGTATGAAAAAACAAGCCAGTTTTTTTTTAATTTGAAAGGTACTAGTGAGATTGGAAGATTTAATTGAATCATTGTTATGTGCTGATACAAGCCCATTGCAGGAGATATCTGTGCTAACAGTGGCAAGAACATGCAAGGTTTTAAGAGTCGTATCTTTTTATATGTTCATAGACATTTGACAGATAACATTGGCTAGAGCAGGGCTTTTCAAATGGTGTGCCGCAACATGTTGGTGTGTTGCGTGAAGTGTGTAGGTGTGTCGCCTACAATCTTGGAAATGTATGTTATTATTTTTAAATCATATATTTTTAAAAATATATGAAAGATTTTCATGAGATATGTTGTGTCCCCATACATTTTGTTATTACGATTTATATATGTGTCTGTATCTCTTACAAGGGGTTATTTAACCTCCAGTTTGCTAATAAAACTTAATTACTGTGTTGCGAAATGATGCATGTCTAAAAAAGTGTGTCACCAACATGAAAAGTTTGGAAAGCTCTGGGCTAGAAGGATATCCTTGAAATATCTAGTTAACAAGAAATTTCAGCTGGATGTGATACGTAGCTTGCAGTGCTCTGTTGAGGAATGAAAGCATGAGTTAGCTTTCCATAAATGATGAGAGATGAAAATTGTGTTTTAGGGGGGCCAAAATATTTGTGATCGGATGTTCATGATGATTTCAACTAGAAAAAAAACAGAACCTAAAACAGAAGGATATAGTGTATTAGGAAAAAAAATAATACAGTATATTAGAAAAGAACATGCAGTACAGCTTGTCATGTCTGTGCATTGGCATACATCAAATATAGCAGAAAGAAGATTCAGGGTTGAGGATGATGCAGATTGATTTATGGATAAGAGTAAGCTCCCTATCAGCTGTAAAACAATACCCACAGCTCAAGCATTGGGTTCAAACTGACCTCCATCTTGAGGTCTGACCTTTGAAAATACATATTTAATGTTAAAACAACATAAATACAATTTACACCTACTGTTGGCTTTGAGTATTTCAAACATTTCTTCTACAATTGACTTTTTTCAGTCATTTTTCAGATCTGTCTGTGTGTGGTTCTGTATTATTTCATGTCATTCTGTTGGAATGGTCTTTTCAACATTTGCTGATTTCTTTATACTTCTAATATATTTCCCTGGCAGAATTATGTCTACTACAGGAAGCAAACCGAATAATTTACCATTATGCGTATGTACTAGAAGTCATATTTTTACTGGACAAACTGCTATTAAACTGTGTAAAAAACACAGCTTCCCTCTTCCACAAAAGAAAGAAAATCAATGTGACATATGTGGATAATTGAAAACAGAATGTGAGCACATTTTGATTATCAAATAAATCCTTTTTGTTTATCCAAAGTTATGCTCTATATCCAAAATGGAGCTTGGTGATTTGTTTGTTGCAGGAATTAAGGTTAATTTTTTTGTACACACTGGCCCACACCTTTAAAACATCTTTAACAACAACATGTACAAATATTTACCATTCACACAGATATAGGAACCTATCCCTTTGCATGAATATTTTTGCTACTGGAAAATTACTGTACTGTTATTTTCTTGAAAAAGGCATATTTAGATAGGGAATTCTTGTACCTTCTTACACATATGAGGTAAGAAGATGGAAAGTCCAAGCAGGAGTAAGATAGACTATGGGATTATACATGATGTCAACAAATGTTCCGAGATAACTAATGCTTTTTACTGAATAGTGAAGCAGAGAAAAGTCATTTAAAATCTTAAACATCAATGCTGCACCAGCATGTTAGACTCACTTTTAGTTGCCTGTATGGGCATGTTTTTAATATAAGTCAAGAAACGCCATAAATTTGCACAGAGACATAATGATTTGTATCAGATACTGATACGATAAGCTTATCTGTGGAAAAGCTAGATGACTTGAATTACATTCACTAGACGGAATGCTTCAGGCTGTAGAGAAATTGTAATAGACTTTAATGCGTTGGTAACACCTGACTCAGCATTACGAGGAGTTTCTTTTCCACTTTAACAGTGATAAGGATGAGACTTTTAAAATTTTGGGACTCACTTTAGATTCTTTTTCTTTTTTTTCCCCTTTCTTTGTTTGGAATTATCCATTTTTCTTTTCATGTGTTAACACTATCAGTAGCTCCAGTCCACATTAACAATAAGACACTGGTAAGAAATATAGTAGGTACAAATAACAAGGAAGACAATGCACAAGATGTGCATACTGAAATGTTTTCAGGGTTTATGATCGAGATAGTGCAAAAATGGGAATATCAGTCTTAAGGTGGCTATCCTTACATAGTACAAAATTGTATACAGCAAAAAAGCAAAGTTATAATATGGAAAATATAGAAGTAGCAGGAAGGATGTTGTGAACTGTAACATAAAAAGTAGTCTGTTCAACAGAATACTTGGACAGTTTGTTGCTGTTGTGTGCCTTCAAGTCATTTCCAACTCATGGCAACCCTAGGGCCAACCTATTATAGGGTTTTCTTGGCAAGATTTCGTTCAGAGGTTGTTTTGTCTTTGCCATCTTCTAAGGTTGAGAGCATGTTGCTTGCTCAAGGTTACTCGCTGGATTTCCATGGCTAAGTGGGGATTCAAACCCTGATCTCCAGAGTCATAGGCCAACACCAGAGAGGTATTCCCATGCTCAAACCATTACAACATGCAGGCTGGAGAGTATTATAATGCTAAGTCTTTATGAGAGGTAGATCAGACAATTTTTCGATTCTTGGAGTTTCATACTGTTCATTCATGAGTCTATCCTGCACTATTTTTATACTAATCTACATTTTTTTTATCTGCTAAGTATGTTACCCCACAATGTGGGTGCCACAAGAGCCATCCCGCAATGTCAGTACCTCCTTGCAAAGGTGGGGAATTTGCTCAATATCAGGAGGCTAACGAGAGGGGGGCAACTTAGCAAGATCTTGCTACCAATGTTTACAGGCTTGCACAGGAAAAAAACCAGCCAAAGATTCAAAAGTAAGCTAAAAATGTGTTTTTATTGAGAGGAATTTATGCATGCATGCATACAAGATACACACTGTCAACATTCACACAAGAGCTAGCTGAAGGATAAAGAGAGGAAAAAATTATGGATAGAGAAGCTGAGGGTTTTGGAGGGATTTATAATTACCAGTCCAGAAGAGAAGTGAAGAGCAGAAATGTGTTTTGGTTTAGGTAGGACCTAAGGACAGTTCTCATTCAGGAGCCAGACGGACAGAGTGACAGGTAGACCTTCAAGAAACTGCACTGGGCATCCTGAAATCAGGGGTATTTGTACCAAAAAATAGCCTGTGGCAGTGAAAGATGAGTGCAGTTTCAGGTGTGGAACAATGGGAGTTGCAACACAGACAATGAACTATCAACCCACTAATGTTCTCAGTGTTTGGATGACAAAGACATGATGACTGTTGTAATAGCTCTGTTTTGCGGGTGCTACAAGGAAGGAGGAAGGATCCAGGTGTACAGGGGATGTTAATCAGTGTCCTGGTGGGCTTTTCACAATGGCGTTCTCCAGTAAATTCCAGCTAATATTATTCTCTGAAACAGCAGTGATTTACTTGATAATTGACCTGGGTTATACCAAGAGAGTGTTTCAGACTGACCTGCCTGTGGCCTCATGTTTACAGTCAGGTTTCTTCCTCTTTTGGTTTGATCTCCCAGTCACCTTCAGGTTTTGATATCAGCGCAAATTAAAATATGTTGCCAATTAAATATGATGCCAATTAGATATGGTGCCCATTCCAAACCATACTGATATCAGGGACCCCCAAAATGGGGCCTTACAAGTACATATGCATTATATGCATTTTATCCTAAGGCAGTGGTTCGCAACCTGTGGGTCCCCAGATGTTTGTGGACTTCAGCTCCCAGAAGCCCCAGCCACTGTGGTCAATGCTCAGCGCTTCTGGGAGCTGAAGTCCACAAGCATCTGGGGACCCACAGGTTAGAACCACTGTCCTAAGGTATACATTTTGAGAGCCAGTGTGATGTAGTGATTTGAGTGCTGCATGAGGACACTGGGAGATCAGAGTCTGAATCCCTGCTTAGCTATACAAGCCCACTGTGTAACCTTGGACAAGTCACACATTCTCAACCTCAGAAGAAGATAAGGGCAAACCCCTCTGAACAAATTCTGCCATGGTTCACCTTAGAGTGGTCATAAGTCAGAAATGTCTTGAAGCACACGACATACATGTATACTTTACAAATTTTTTTCTCTAAAATACATGCATTAATACATATTTTATTATTAAATACACATTTTAGATGTACTGTATCATAAAATACACCTTTTATACCTATTTTGGTAATTTTTTAAAGGGCAAAACTATACTGCAAAGTTTGTAAAAGGGCAAAATTTTGCAAGGATATCATCATTTCTGTCTGCTCATTAGTCTGGGAGGTATGAATCAGATCATTTCACTTCCAAATACAGACCCAGCAGAATGTTTCCCTGTGTTTTATGCAGTTCAGCTGAATTGTTCAGACTGACTATGTCATATCTCCCGTATTAGCTCCCATATTAGCTACAGTCTTTCCAAAAGAAACATCTAGCCCAAGTCAATTCAAAGTTGCCAAAATAAGAAAATACTCTAAATGCTATGAATAAAATCAATTTCAGCCACTGCTTATCACCTCAGTTTGCCTGAACACCTTAGTTTGGTGATGAATTACCATCTCTAGGCAACAGTAGTTTGTCCTGTGAGTTGTATGTCTTCCATTTTAGATACACCTGAACATCAAGGCAAGCCCTTACAGTCTGATTTTTCCAGCATCATCTCTTCCCATCCCTCATCAAACCCAGTATATGACATTCACTAATTCTTTCTTGAAAATGTGCAGAAAGGATTTCCATGAGTAATCTTTGGAGAGTTCTTGTGTCTTCATGTGTGTAATAGATCAAGTGAAGTAACTAAGAACCGGTTGTGAGGACGGAATGAAATTTCATTATATATACATGTTTTCTCTTCCTCATTGAAAAAGAATTGATGGAAAAAAGAAATTATGCAATACAGATAATGTCAATGTTTAAATTGAGATCATATGTTTCACTGTGGCAGCTGTAATCTTTTGCTTACAGAAGAGGTCACATTAATAGACTGTATTCCAAATGAATATTAACAAATCACTTTTGTGCAAAGATAATTAGATGTACATGCAATAAATCTATATACAACAGACTGTTTTTCAAGACTATACTAATTTTAAATTATGTGTAATTCATTCCTTTGGACTATTCTTAAACCAAAACAATTTTTAAACTATTACTGTGAGGCTATGCATTTGAATGGCTGATGACATATGTGGGTATAGATAGTGTAGGTTTAAGATACTAGCTCATAATTGCCATGAAAGTAGACACAGCTGAATTGTGTAAACAGCTTTGTTGGAATTCATTAATTTAGCTTCTGTCCTTCCTAAAGTAGTGATATATTTTTATTAAATTGGACATCTTAAGTGTAGTGTTTATTGTGATGCGAAACAATTATACAAAAATATATTAAATAAGTTTAAACTAATTTTGCTGTCAACAAAGTACATGCTTATCTCACAATGTAGAAAAGTTTCAGTACTGTTACTCTTTTTTCCCCCATATAGCATCTGAATGCTTACCTGGAAATATGCAAAATATTGGGAGATTATACTGGTCTAGGGAGAGCATATCAAGCTTTATCCCAGGTTCTGGTAAGGTAAGCTGCTGTATCCTTGTCTTGCTGTCACTGTAAATTCATTCAACTGTGAAAGATTTAAATTGTTAGATGTTTGTTGCTTCCTATTACTTATTGCTTAAGGTTTAAATAATGCCCTTCTTTATTGTACCTGACCTTTTAATTGTAAATTATATAAATTAGGATATCTTCTCAGGTCTGCTGTCAAAACATTTCTTTGTAAATGATCATCTCCCCTAGGGGTATTAAAAGGAATGGAAAGGTACATTGTTTGCTTTTGCCTTTCAGAAAGCTCTAGTAGTGGCTGAAAAGCTACCAGCCTCGTGCATCTTGCAAGTTAAAAACAGAAAGCACAGAAATTACAACATGCTTCAATAAGCATGCCACAGTGTAACCTTTATAGAATTCTTCTGTAGAAGTATATTTTATTTTATTATTCTACCCACTTTTCCAGCAAGACACATTTAGTGCTTTCTTTTATTATTATTTTCATCATCAAAATGATGGTTCTGCAACCTGAAAACAGGGGTTTGAGAACAAAAAATCAAGAGGCAGTTATGATTAAATCCAGAATTAGGCATATTTCAGATAAGCTTCTTAAAAGCAATAGATCTTGTTAATCAGATTAACTGAAGTCTCATGGTTATCAAGGGGTGTGCTCTAACAGTACCAGCTCTGGATCAAGCCCACTGAAGCTTGGAAAATGATTCATACAGGCAAATGCTTTGTCAGTATAGAAATGTGATCAATTAGTACTGATTTTCTATGTTAAATCATATGCAATCATCTGATCCCAGAGTTCACCATATTCTCTGCATTCAGCAGTTATGTCTGTACAGCAGCCCCTATATGTTAAAGAAGCTGATCAGCAAATGCAAGGGAATATAGAGAGAGATAAGCTCTTTGTGCTGAAATGCATGGTGCTGTTTTTTTTTTTTCAGGGAAAACTGAGTATATGTGTATTAGATGTCCTCAGTGCGTTATGTATCAGCGTTTGGGATAACTGTATATTTATTAATGTATTATTTTAACAAATCTGTGTCACGCTTCAGTATCAATTTTATGCCACATTTCAGTATCACTACAGTATCAGCATAATTACCCCTATACAGCATGATTATGATGGTTACCTTGAATCATCTAAATTTCACTAGTGACAAGGTTGAGAATCTTTCAAAAGCAGGTATCAAATAAGTGGGTGGTAGCTTTTAGTTTTTCTTTTGAGTGTGAAGAGATATGGAAAAGCTTAGCCTAATATAATTTTTGAAAATGGTTCAAACATTTCCTTTTTCATCAATAAATACCCATAAGTGAAAGGTATGTCCATTTTACTGTGCTGTAATATATATTTTTATTACTATTTTTTTTGCTGATTTTCCAATTATGACCCTCCAAATAGGAAGAACTGTCCCATTGCCATCACAGGTACATCTGGTGAGAATACAAAAGAGGGCCTTCTCAGTGGCTGCTCCCAGGCCCTGAAACTCCCTTCTCAGAGGGGCTAAGCTAGCACCCTCCTTACTATCTTTTTGCAGGCAGGTAAAAATCCTTTGTATTTCAGCAGGCCTTTGAGAACTGATTTTTAATAGGAATTAAGTGTTTGTTTTAACTATTATAATCTGCCTTGAGTCCCAAACTGGGAAAAAGGCAAGAGAAGGAGGAGGAGGAGGAGGATACATAAATATGTTGAATCAACATGTGATGAGAGGAACATGCTAACTTTGCCCTGCCCATACCCATTTTCCACTTTCACTTGAAAGTTCCATCACTCTCTGCAGATTTTGTTTTGCTTTTACAGTGACTGAATTACCATTTCTTGAAACCAGTGTTTCTTATTGAAAACAAAAGTATCTTGGGGGTTTGGTAAAACAATAGTGGTATATGGAACAGAATAGTTTCAAGGTTTTTTTCATTGAGAGCTAGTATGGTATAGTAGTGTGAGCACTGGATTGTGACTCTGAAGACCAGGGTTTGAATCCCTACCTGGCCATGGAAACCTGCTAGTGAGCTGAGGCAAGTCAAACACCATCAGCCTCAGAGGAAGGCAAAGGCAAACCTCCTCTGAAAAATCTGGTCAAGAAAAAAAAACCCATGATAGGTTTGCCTTAGGGTCACCGTAAGTCGGAAGCAACATGAAAGCACAGAACATCAACAAAACAACCCATAATTTTTGATAGTTGTGTATAAGTATGTTAAAAGGTTTACTTCTAGATTAGGGGCAGGCAACTGTGGAAGTCTAGAGGGCCTCATTTTTTTCTCCTGGACCCGCAGAGAGCATTTTGAGACATTTGGGGGGGGGGGAATTTCACAAGATTTCCTTTTGCCCCTTGCGGGCCTGAAAGGGACTCCAAAAATGTGGAAATGCCCTTTATATCTCCAGAGATCATCTTTGGCCATTTGGACCTAAAAAATTCTTCAGCCCTATGGGAGCCTGTGAGCCAAAGTTTGCACACCCCTGTTTCAGAGTGCATAAAAGAAATTACCCACCCTTAGTGGAGACTATACAAGTTGTGTTTCAGTATTCAGGGAATGTTCTATGAGCAGAGCAAGATAATCTCAAAGTTGTGATATACAGAGATACAGTGGGTAGCCTCCTTCTGTGTTTGGCAATTTTTCTGGATCAGTATATTAGGAAAAATTGAATGATTCAGTCTCAGGCTTTATTGCTCACACTTCCAGTAGAGACTGACTAAATAGATATTCCCATTAGAGACTGACTAGAAAGACATTCCCAGTAGAGATGACTAGAAGGACATTAAAGTTAGTGCAGAGGCACTGCAGACAGACTCCTTGGTTGTGAGCCTGTAAAACTCCTTGGAGGTTTCAATTATAAATTAATATTTCACTGCACAAATATAGAATCATAGAACCCTGGAGTTGGAAGAAACCACAAGGGCCATCGGGTCCAGCCCCCAACATATAGTTACTCAATTGTACAAACTATGGGTATTGCTGTTACTTACTATCAATATAGACAAGGATATTAGATAAGGATATTATCAATATAGACAAAGATATTATCCATGTTCTTCAGGGTGTTGCTGATTTAGCCACACCAACTAGTAGCTGTTGCTTCAAATGGTGTCTGCTTATTCTGTGTGTTACTTGTGTTTGTGTGTTACTTGTGTTTTCTGCTAATCACTGATATTGTAGAATTCCATATCATCTCAGAAGGATTTAATAGGAGAGCGCTGCACAAACCATTGGAGTAAATCAAAATAGGTCGAGCACAGCGCCTGGACTACTACATCTGCTACCTGTTGTTAGCTCTGTACATTAAAATATAAATGAGAACAATGTGCAATTGGCCTCTAATTTATAATTACTCTGACTTGATTCTCATAATAATTCATCATGGCTCAATTTGTGATTTTTAATTTCACTTTGCCAGCTATGTCCTCAATAATTATGTACATGCCAGATCAGATGATTTCCCTATTCTTAGTTCTGATAAGCTTTTTTTAGCAGTTTCTTTTACCTGTACAGAGGTGTGCCAGAGGTGACCTCGTACTACAAAATATATTTCTCATTGTTAAAACCTAGCATACTCATCAATCTGAAACTTTGAGGGAATTTTAGGCTTCATAAAATATAAATATCAGTAGAACTTAAGCTGTTTGCAGATATTATTGTTTTCAGAGAAATGGCAACATTTTCCTCTTAATGTTATGGTGCCATACTATATAGTTTTTTACATGTTATGGAGATAGGAGCCAAGTATTGCCGGAGCAGATGCTGGTAGAGAGGAAAAGACGCACACACCAATATGGAAAGCAAGCAGAAGAGTACATCCCACACTTCTTTGATTAGGTAAATATAGTGTATCCTGCTGTGGAAAGGTGGGTTGTACGTTCATAAGATAAAAATGAAGAAAATGACATTAGTTGTTGAGACATTGCTATGAGAAAAGGAATATTCTTGATTAGGTTACCATAGTTTAGATACACTGGGGCTGCCTAAGTTTAAAAGTTTGATCTGCCTACCAAATCTGCAGCTGATGTAGCCCAAACTACTGCTACTAATATAATTATCATTTTCATCCCACCTTTTTCTCAGTCTGGGACTCAAGGCAACTTAAAACAATTAAAGGAGGTAAAGCTTTAAAAAATTTAAAATATAATTAAGCAATCAATAAAATTAAAATCAACCAATTAAAAACAATAAGAAGAAATATAAATAACATAGCACATGGAAGCCCCTTTTCACCCTGAGCATTCCACCCACAAAGCTTCCTGAAAAAAAAGTTGTCACCTGCCTACAAAAGGATAACAAAGAGGGTACCAGTCTAACCTCTCTAGGAAGGGAGTTCTAGAACCTGGGGTCTGCCACTGAGAAGGTTCCCTCCCGTATTCTCATCCGATGTACTTGTGAGAGTGGCAGGAGGCAGAGAAGGGCCTCCCCGGAAGATCTCAAGACATGGACAGGCTCATACAGGGAGATACAGTTCTTCAGATAACCTGGATGTAAGCTTTATAGGACTTTGTAAGGTACAATCAGTACTTTGAATTGTGACCAAAAACAGATTGGCACTCAGTGAAGCTATTGAAACAAGAGAGTTGTTTGCTCCCTTTAGCCAGCCCCAGGTCACAATCTGGCTGCAGCTTTTTGGACCAGCTGACATTTCTGAACACTCTTCAAAGGCTGCCCCATGGAGACCGTGTTATAGCAAACCAAACAGAATGCATGTGTCATGAGATCTGATGTCTCCAGGAATGGGCACAGCTGATGCACAAGCCACCACCAAAATCTTGGCTGCTAGACCCACAGTTGATTTTAGGAATATACCCAACCTGTGAACATTCATTTCAGCAAAGGTATAGCCCCATCCAGCACATGCTGAATTCCTCATTTGCCTTTCAACTGACCAGGAGCACTTCTGTCTTGTCTGGATTAAGTTTCAATTTGTTTCCTCTCATCCAATCCGCTACTGTTTACCAGCACTAGTTTAGAACCAAGACAACATCCTTGGATTGAGTGTCATTCACATACTGATGGAACTGGATCCTAAAACTCTGGACAACCACTCCCAACAGTTTTATGGATATGTTAAATATATATACACAGGTCAATAGCTAACAAATCAAATAGGAATCCCCTAGTACCAGCTTCTGGGTTTGCCCCTTCAGAAAGGAATGGAGCCTCTAGAAACAGCACCTTCGAGTACTATCCCAGCAAGGTGGCCTAGAAATATACCATGGTCTATAGTATCAAAAGCTGCCAAGAGCTCCAGCAGTACCATCAGGAACACACTCTCCCATCCTGTTCCGGTGTAGGTCATCCACCAAGACTTCTCCAGCTGTCTCGTCCCATAACCAAGCTTGAAACCAGATTGAAATTGGTCTAGATCAGAAGTGAGCAACTGTGCAAAGGGCAAAGGCCATTTTCTCTTCCTGTCCTCACCTAGCAGGCCACAGCAATGTGTTTCAGCACACCAAAGTGATGTGACATCACTTCTTGCAGGATTTTGGAGTTTTTTCCCCCTTTTTGTCTATTCTGGGGATGCTTAGGGGGATTGGGGGATTAGGGGAAGCAAACCATTGCCTTTTTACATAGTTTTAGGAGATTCTGGCTGTGTTTGGGGTAAAAAATGCCCAAAAATGAGCCTGATTTTTTTAAAAAAAATTGTGGAGAGGGGGCAGCCACTACATGCTCGAGTAACTTATCCAAAATTGAATATTTAAAACTCGCAGAGGATCCAGGGAGAACTTCCCCAATAATGATTTCATATTTGCCTCATTTAGGCATGCTGGAATTCTATCTTCTTTACTTTTTACTTGACCACTTCCTCTACCCCTCTGGCCTTTTCTAATAAGCCAAGAAGTGCTCTCAGCCCTCCAAGAATCCTGTCCACATTGCTGGGCTCTACAAATTGAAGAGTATTCATTATTACTGAACAACTACTGAGCCAAGACAAGATATTTGTTGCTTAATCTAGAACTGATACTTACCTTGCAAGCTTCACATCAAATGCTTTTTAGTGAATAGTGTCAGACATATTACATTAATAAATGTTTCAGTAGTTCTTCTTTTTATTTTATATAAATCACAGAATCTATATATATATATATATATATATATATATATAATAACATATATATATATATACACACTGCTACAAGTGTGAAGGAGCCAACATTTGAAGATGTACATGGGACCGTTTATCCAAGGTGATGGGATGTGTTATGTTTAAGATTCTAAATGTATTCTTAATTATTTAAAAAAATGGTGGTTTTACCTGTGATAGTTGCTTACAAAATTTATTTTTATTTTACTTTTAATTTTGGGGATTAAATTGTACCAATATCAGAATGAAGAGGGAAGCAGTAATAATATTTAAGTCATCATGGATTCTTAATCTGGTTAAATTTAATTAACCACTGTAAAACAAGAGTTGTAGATGGCAAAATTCTGTATTCTGAAGATGAGGATTCATATGCTGCAATTGCCTAGGAATGCAGGTTGTCTTTAGCTATATGAATGAAATATAAAGTAATACAAATTGTTACTTCAAAGGGAAGAAAGTTTGGTTATACTAAGTAGATCCTGGTCTGATAGTGCTGTTTGTTTGCAGTTTGTTTTCTACATAATCGTTTTGCAATCCCCTTTAAATCTTGTAGCAAAGCTTTTATTCTCATGACAGAAATAATGCTCTGTCTCAGCATTTTGCCTTTTGATTATAGATCAAATTAATTCCTTTTTTCTCTATATATTTTTTCTTTAGAGAATTGCTATGACCTAGTAACTTTCTTATTTTTTTATAAGTGAAATATAAGACATTGCTGTGTATTTTTTAAAAAAATGACCAAAAATACATCAAAACGTTCCATTAATTCATTGCATTAAGGAAACCTTTTTACATTTTCTCTTGTCACTGATTCCATTTGACTTATTACTTTCAGCCTCTAACCCACAAACTTGGTGGCACAATCAACAAACCCCTCAGTGCCTGTTTCATCTTTGCTCTATTTGATTTCTCCACTCTGAGTAAATGATTAAGATTTCATGCATTGGTTCAACCAAAATCTATGTTCACTCAACCACATCCTTTATTGATTACTTCTACTGCAAACAGTAGGCCAAGTGTGATATACATAATTGGACAGTTGTCAAGGGATGTGGGTGTTAACAGTCCTGTTTTCCCAGTTGGAAACTGGAATCACCTTGATACACAAATATTCTGCACAGTTTCATTCTCATTCTTTGGACCGAAGAGTACTTTTCCTCAGAATATATGTTTTTAACTCTCTAAGGTCTGGTTGAATGAATCTAATGATTATACCATATAATATGCTGTTCAAGTTGCACCTGTGCACTGCATATAGAAAACTAGAAAAACTGGAATTAATATTTGTCTAACATTTTAACCTTGTCCTTTAACTTAGATAAATCAGTTCAGCTCTTCTTTGTGGAAATGTTTGATTTTCTCCCCTTTGAAATTAAAATAGGCCTCAAAATGTGACTCTTATTGTAAACCTTAGAAACCCTTTGACATGTGGTAAATGTTTGCAATATATTTTGCATTCTAGCAATGTTTGTTGCGTTTTCCAGATTGTAACTCCTCATGCTTATAGGTTTTGTTTTACTATGTTAAAAAAGTCATTTTTATAATACTTAAGATAGTTACAGCTTGCAGAATTAATACTGAAATCAGTAGGTTTTTCTTCTGAGTAGACATGCGTACAATTGTGCTCTTTAAGTTGTTTAACAACTTGTTGCTTTAGTTCAGTAGAGTTAATCAAGGAAAGAAATCATAACAATATTGTAGTTTTGCACAGATGGCTTCATATTTTTTTCCTTCAGATATGTAATTAGACAACACCTGCATGTTTTGGGAGACATATATCATATTTATGATATTTTTTCTCTCTCTCTCGTCTCTCTGCATGTGTGTGTGTGTTTACAATTCTATCCTTTCTTGCATAAAATTAACATAAACCTTATTCTTTAACACAGTAAGAAAACCATTCCTTCTGTTATTATGTATAAACTTTGGCTCCTACACATTTCTATATTAGGACTGCAGGTTGTGGCTCACTAGTGGCTTGACATTTAGTTTTCTGCACTACCACATTAGACACTCAGGCTCACAGCTAATATTAAGGTCACCTGCTATGACACAGACTCAGAAAGAGAAAGTGTATGATGTTTCACTCACAAAGAAACTTGAGCATTTGGCTGTGTGCTGTAATGGTACAGAAGCTGTGTGCAAAGATGCTTTGTGGTTATTATAGCTTGCTTTATTAAAAAATGTGCAAATGTCTTATCAATGTGCATTGGCCAATATTCAGTTTACTTTTGTGAATGACCTCAGGTTGTGTATATTGAATTGGGAATTGGAGGTGACACCTTCAATCCATTGCAGATATAGTAGGTAGTATGACTCTGGCGACCCTTGCCTTACCCAAATAAAGAGCATGATTATATCTTGAGGAAGACCATCATGTGTATGAGCTTCATAATTTTTGGTAGTTGCTGTGGGCTGCAATTATTCTCTAATCTACACTAATAAAGTTACAGAACTTTATTTTGCAAAGTTTGATGCACAGATTGATTAGTAAACCCTCAGCTAAGTCAGCCATACTGTAATGAATTTTCTCATTAAATGTGAAGTCTTTTTTCATTTATTCTTAGCCAGGGAGAAGTGTCTGAAGCTATTATGTACTTGGAAAAGTTCATGAATGTTGTCAAGAGAGTTCAACTGAGCCAAAGCTTAGTGGATGCATGCACATTCCTTGGAAGCATTTACAATGCAAGAGTAAGTATTAGTTTAAGAAATGATATCTAGGCTGGTATTAAGTGAGTCAGAATCTATATTCACACATTCTGATCCTAATTGTTTGTAATAGAATATGGCCCAATTATAGCATTGTACTAGCAAACGTCCACAAGCATTAAAGAGACTTTTTTTATCCTTACTGTCTCCAACACACCATGCTACCCAAAAATCGGCCCCATAGAATTTCCTAAGCCTTCAGAACTAACGTTCAGAGCACTGAGGAACCTGAACAGAGCAAAGAGCAAAAAATTGCTCCTGCCTGATTCTGCTAACGGAAACAGTTCCTTGCAGGGAACAGCATCATTTTATCAAGCCCATTATCTGTAGTTCCACTATATAATTGTTGCAGATTATAGTAGTAATCTTGGGACTACAGTAGTAATACTAGTGATTTTAGCATTCCAGATTGTTTAGATTATCATGATGTGGATTCCAACCTAGCTAGACATATATGACTAGATATAAGTTTTCTATTAACGTAGGCAGCTGAGATCCACTTAGGCAGCTGACATTATGCCAGCAAATTAATAAACAGGAATGAGATACTGGCAACTGTACTGGCACAATGTATCTAAAAGATGACATTATCTTAGTATAATGGCATCATTCTCTGTCCATCAAGAACTGATTCCCTAGTGCCCACTCATTCCATTTATTTGGAACTATTAAATATTCTAGCAGAGCTTCAGATATGACTGAAAGCCGGTCCAGTGTGATTCTATTCTGTAGTGAGCAAAAGGTAGTGAAACCAGGTAGCTTAAAACTGGAGGTATCTGGCCTGCTTACTGTTTGAAGAGACCAAAATATAGAAATCTAAGCAATGTGTGTTCCTGGGCTTATGTCCTTGTTATAGTCAAATTTTTACTATGAAATAGTAATTTATTTAAAAATAATAGCTATTTTTAAAGGTTTTTTTCTTTAACAACAAAAACCTTCAACATAGACCAGTTTAATAGAGATCTTCAAAGAACATCTCATGTTCCAGTTTTGACTAGACTGGTGGTTCTTAACCTGGGGTCCACAGACGCCTGGGTGTCCATGGAGCCCTTGCAAGTGGTCTGCAAAGCCCTGCTGCTGGACACCAGCAGCAGCAGCCACAACAGGGAAGTCACGTGGGGGGGTGCACATGGCCAACCTGATCCCCCATTTGCAAATGAAGGAGCAGTTTTGGTGACCACAACCAACCTTCCACCATGTCTCTGACAAAAGGGACATGCCTGCCACCATGTCTCTCAGTGCCCACACCACTGCAGCTGTGTCCCTCATGAAGGGGACATGGCAGCAGGCATGTGTGTGCACCCAAACTGCTTCCTTGTTTGCAAATAAGAAAGCAGTTCCAGTACCTAACCACCCCCTGGTACTGTGTCCCTGACAAAAGGGATATACCAGCAGGCGTGTGTGCACACAAACTATGACTCTAGAGATCAGGGTTTGTTTCCCAACTCGGCCATAGAAACCTGCTGGATGATCTCAGGCAAGTCACATTCTCTCAGCCTCAGAGAATGGTGAGGGCAACAAATCTTACCAAGAAACCCCCCATGATAGGTTCACCTTAGGGTCGGCATAAGTCAGTTTTCAAAGCGGAGGAACACGGTGGCTAGAAAGAACTTACCCATCTCAGCGGCACTTTGTATTGTGTGCCTTCGGGTATCTTCTGACTGATGGCAACCCTAAGGTGAACCTCTCACAGGTTTTGAGGGGGGCCAGTAGTTGTTCAGAGGGGGGTTGCCTTTGCCCTTCTCTGAGACTGCAAGAATGTGACTTGCCCAAGGTCACGCAGTGTCTAAGCAGGGTTTTAATTCCTAATCTCCAGAAGACTTTAATAAATAAATAAATGTTTGAATATTTATATCTAAATTAAAATATTTAAATCTTGAATGAAGTCTTGGGGGCTCCCAGCAAGAAATCATATTTTGGGGAGGAGGGAAATAAAGAAAAGATTAAGAACCATTGGTCAAGACTTTTCTTCACCTTTGGATCAACTCAACTCTGAGTAGGATTTTAGATTCTTTTAGTGTATTTGCAAATCTAACCCAACATCAGTGCCAGCCACAGCAGCATGGTATGCTTCAATGAACAAGAAGTTGAAACTGAATTTGTAGGAGCTAGAAGGGGAAAAAGAAAAAAACAGATGAGACAAAGCACCCACACTTCTTTAATATTTTTTTCATTTGCATATTAAATATGGAAATGCATGCATTTCTTCCATTTAGTGTGGGTGAGCACAGCATATGTACCAAATATTATGTTGTTATTGCTGTTGTTGTTGTTGTTGTTGTTGTAGTTGTTGTTGTGTATCTTCAGATCATTTCCAGCTTATGGTGACCCTAAGGCAAACCTATCACAGGGTTATTTTGGCAAGATTAGTTTAGAGGGAGTTTATCTTTGCATTTGTCTGAGGCTGAGAGAGTCTGACTAGCCCAAGGTCATCCAGTGGGTTTCCATGACCAAACAGGGATTCAAATGCTGGTTTCTACAGTCTTAGTCCAATGCCCAAAGCATTGCAGTGGCTCTCAGTATTATGCACGTGGCAGTAACTATGTATTCGTTGTACAAAGGTGTTACATTTTTGTAGGTAGGCAGAATGCTTTCTACAAATGTGATAAAAATTGAAAGGTAGGATTCAGAATTGACCTTCCACGAATGGGAGAACTCCTTCCGTTGAAAGAGAGAGCCAGGGTTCTGTAAACCCTCTCTTGTAGAGAAGGGAAAAGAGACAGTGATTTTTGTGAATTCCTCCTTTTCCTTGTAGCCTCCAAGACTACCTCACATGCCATTCTGGGTGAACCTCTAAGTCTCCAGTGCTCCAAGGCTACAACGGTAGAGGGGATTAGCAGAAATCTTCTCTCCCCACTACTTGTCTCCGTCCACAAATTCATTACTTGTGAAGTACATTGCCTGTATATAGGTGTTCCCTTGCATGAGCAAAAGGCATTTTTTTTGCATCCAGTCCCCTACTTTAACTTTCATCCATTTCCCCTCTTGCTGTCTTCCTGCACTACAGCCCACACAATTCAAGAAGCTTCCTCAGTCAGCACAAGCAGCTTGCCATTTAGTGTCAGAGCCGGAGTGGGAGAGGGAAGAAATAAAAGCCATTGAGTGAGCAGATCTTCATTTGCATCCTTCTTAATTCAGTCCAATCTAAGAGGCACCACTTGTGCAGACACATTCTAAGGAGGATCATCACTTGTTCCACATAGATTGTGGTGCTTCTTATACTTGTGCTTATCAAGGTAGTGCAGTATAGTGGTTTGACTATCACACTATGACCCTAAGAGCTGTTGTTGTTGTGTGCCTTCAAGTCGTTTCCAACTTATGGCGACCCTAAAGCAAACCTATGACTATTCTGCACTGGACTCTTATAGCGCTATTATTCCACTTTCAACGTCCTATGGAATCCTGGGGTTTGCAGTATAGGGAGGGGACTCAAAGGCCCCTCCCTAAACTGCAAACCTCAGGATTCCATAGGATGTTGAAAGTAGAATAACAGTGCTATAACAGTCCAGTGCAGAAATGGCCTGTCACAGGGTTTTCTAGGGCTGAGAGTGTGCAATGCCCCCAGAGTAACCCAGCGGGTTTTCATGGCTGAGTGGGGAATCGAACCCTGGTCTCAAGGATCATAGTCCAACGCTCAAGCCACTACACTGTGCTGGCTCTTGAATGTAAGAGATCAAGGTTCAAATACCCATTCAGCTGTGTAAACTCACTGGGTGACCTAGACCAGGTTACACTTTCTCAGACTATGAGACAATGGCAGACATTTTTCTGAATAAATCTCACCAAGAAATCCCTATGATAAGGTTGACATAAGTCAGAGTCAACTTGAAAGTATGTAGCTGCAACATCTGCACTTATCAACATTGTTAAAACAGCATTGTACATGGAACTACTTTAGTATAATAGTTACAGTGCTGGGTAGACTCAGATACAAACCCTCACCCCATTTGCTATATCTCCCTGCATTGCTCATAAACAGGTTACCTCTCAGTGTTGATGTGAAGGTAAAATGTATAGGAGAACAGCTGTGTTCACCATCATGAACTTGCAGGCCTTTTTGTCCTCTCCGACATTTTATTTTTGACCATAAAACTGTATAACTACTGTTCTTAACTGCTGATTTGTCTCACGTTTCATTTCATTTTGTACTGTTTGTACTAGTTCTGTTGTTGTTTGTATTTTCTTGAAAACTATACTGAGAGCTGTTTGGTTAAAGGTTGTTACAGACTATATAAAGATATTCTATTTGTTCAGGTATATAAATATAAACAGATTAGAGCAAAAATATCAGAGAAATAGGTTTATTTACTGCATTTTTATTTTTCTCTTACTCTAAGAAATTCATGACAACTTCATATTTCTCTTTAACCTTCACCCATTTTATCTTTGATCAGCCCTAGGAAGTAGGTTAGGCTGACAGAATATAACTGATCTAAGGTCACCTAGTGAGCTTCATAGCTGACTGAGAGTAGATTTGAACCTAATTTTCCACTCCTTGTCCAGCATTCTAACTACAGCACTACACATAAATATTGGCACTATGTATTCAGCAAAAACTGGCCATGTATGTACTATATGCGACATCATCAAATTGCTTTCTAATTTTTTTCAATGTTGAATAAAGAGCTTAGGTGTCCAATCAATGAAAATGGTGGTTATCTGATCTTCATATGACTTTTAGTTTCACTTAGTAGCAGAGCTATCTATTTAAGTATCTATACATTCAATCTGGAGAATAAAATCAGTTCATTCTTACTATCTTTCTAGATGTAAACTATGCCTTTCCTGGGTATTGGTAGTCTAATCTATCTAAAGTTACAAGTCTGGAAATGGTAGCAATATACTCATTTTCCTACCTATATGCCTAGTCATGAAGAGCAAGCTTGAATTGAAAATACAGCAAGTTTTTTTTTTTTCAAAACACAACCAGGCTTAACCTTTAGCAGGTCTCAAGGGGAAGAAAATCATAGATTGGAAAGGGGCAGCCTTCTCTGCTTATCATTGCACTCCTAATTTGGTGGATGTTTGGTATATATTGGGTATATTTAAGGGAGTATTTCCTGTCACTTATAAAGGTCATGGTGGAACATTTTCTTATAAACAGTAGGAAAATGGCAAAAGCAGTAATGCGAGTTTTTAGTAATTCACCAAGATGATCTAGCTCATACATTAGTTGCTTCTACAATATACATAGCTGTTTTGGAAACACAGTCTTCCTGATTTTGCAAAACGTTGAGAAAAGCTTTAGTTTTACAGAGTCTTCCCTCTTCCTTTCCTTCTGAAGAAAGAGATTATTGTATGCCAATAGTATCTTTATAGGACAGTATTTTTTATTAGACCGCCTTAGAGGTTATAGGCTAGGATACTGACTCAGTGAGGTAAAGTTGTGTGTCAAAGTAAATTATATAATTTGCTTCTCTGTAAATGTGATCAACAATTCATCTGCATCTTCTTAAAACAATGTAAATGGGGATTGGAATGTATATGTAAATTTGTTTTAATAGGGGAACTACCACAAGGCGTGTGAATATTTCGATCAGGCATTTGCAGGAGCAAATGCTCTTTCCAATTTGGCCTTGCTGAATGAAACAAAGGTATACTGTGGCATTGGAAGAGCTCATAACATGATGCTGAAAGTTAACAGTCATACAGAAGCTGCAGACAAAGTCAGCATCGAGCACCTGCTAGCCTGGAAGGAAAACAGAAGTGACATGTGCAGTGACCCTTTTACAGTTGGTAAGACACTAGTTATGAAACACATTAGTGTTGCATTGTCCTTATGGTTAAGTCATTTTTCTTGTATACTTTTATTAAATTATATGCTGAGTTTAATGTTGTTGAACTACCCTTGTCCAGTACGGAAGTAAGATTTTCTACTTTGTGAAATTTTGTTAATGTATTAAGTAGGCTATATAATTATAGAGAAGGATATATAATGGATATTTTGCTGGCAGCTCACTAGCTTTCGCTTTAAGAAAAATGTCATTGCAATTTCAAGCTTAGAAAATAGGTTAAATGGAATATTGATCAACTAAAAATTAAAAATTATTAGAATCCTATTATTGCAAAAAGAACACAAATGTAACATTTCATTTATTTTGATCCTGTAATGCTTTCCTTTGCATCCTTAGCTTGGTGGATGTGAACCCATTAACTGAAAGTATTCTGTATCCATGCCTATGTAGCATCACATCAGAAGGGAAAATTGAGAAAGAGCTTTATCTCATTAATTCTGTAGAAAGCCAGAGGGCCCAGATTGTACATCAGTATGCTAGAAGTTAATGGAACAGATTTTGCATTGTGATCTGTGATCCTTTTCATGATATCTATAGAAGACGACATGCTCACAGACATGTAACAGCATTGTATTATTCCATCTGTGAATCTCAGTTAAACTGTAGGTGTTTCTTTAAATAAAGCAATTCTCTGACAAAAGATGTGAACACAATGTTCAGAGAACATGTTTCTTATGACCATAAATCAGGAAGTATCAATGTGAAATGTTTTTTAAATGAGAAGTATGAACTGGAACATACATTGAATTAATGTAAATTTCTCTGTCATAATAGGCTAGATTTCCTAATAAAAGATAACTATTGAATTATGCTAAAGCTCATATGTGCACAGCTGTGAGATAAATACATTGAAAAGTGTAATTTTCCATTTATTATCACATCTGATGATGATAACTGTTGCAGTGGCATCTGCTCTGTGTGAGAAGGACAAGGTTTAAGAAGGAGAAAAAGGGGAAATGACAGTTGTTTTTCTCTCATGCCTTCCTGAACTCCCCCCCACACACACACACACAGTGCTGTACAGTGAAATAGTGGTTGTCAAAATGAACACAAACAGAGTTTGTACTTAAGGCAACAGTTTTATAGCAACCAATATGCAAAACGGAGAGGTGATGAAATATCTTAAAATATTTCTTCACCATAATGCTGCTCAGACTAAATTGAGGAATCAAAATCTAGACACAGTAAATACCTTTCCTGGTTTTCTGAACACTGGAAAAGGCCTAATGTATCAGCACAGTCTTTAAAATACCTTGTAAATTGTATGCCAAATCAATTTTTAAAACTTTTTTTTTTAAATTTCTGGTTGCAGATCATTTGGTATTTATTCTGTCTCAGATTTGCAGCATTTAGATTCTGAAAGTATCATTTAGAGTCTGTTTTCTGATATTAATGCTTTCATATTCTATTTAATTTTTTATTTTTAGATGTGTTGAAGTTTTCTGTTACAAAATGGTGTTTTCTCATGGCAGTATAAATTTTGAGAATAACTTGTACGACTTTTTATTAAGACTTGATCTGATTCACTGTGTATCAGTTAAATATAGCTGGGAAATTACTTCCTGTTCTATGTAAAAAAAAAAATGGTTGTTTAGAAAGCAAATGTAAAGAAACCTTGAAAAATCAAGGAGTAGATTTTCCTTGGCTAGCTACTGTATATATTATGATGCAACCATAATTTTTTTAAAAAATGCATTCCAAAATGGTATAGCTAGATCAGTAGCTGTTGCAGCTAAGACAACCAAGACGACTACAGTTTATACCAACAAACCTGAGAGCATATTTTGTTTCTGTCAGTAGGACTTACTTCTGAGTAGATATAAGATTGTGCTGCAATACATTTTTTATAGACATTTGCAAACTAGAGTCCACTAACTCACATTAACTTCATGAAGCATTAACTTCATGGATTAGAGTGTTGTAAAATGTAAACAGTGGGGCCAAATGTAGTGAAATATAAAAAGCATAATTTTTTAAGAACTGAGCTGAGTGTCCTCTAATAACAGTAATAGCCCTTATTTATAATGACCCAAATCATGAAAAACCCAGAATAGTACGGGAGATCCACAGAAACTCCACTACAGCTTCTCAGTCACCACCCTCAAGACTCATAATATTGTTGTGATAGCCCACCTGCATGGTTATTCCATGGCTGGTGGAGAGCACGGACAGGATTGGAGAAGTGTCTATCTATGCCCAGGGTCTCAGGAGATGATGGCAGCAGTCTGTATTGAGCTATGGGGCGTAGCCAAATGCTTCTCCAATCTGCTGCACTTTCCACCAGCCATAAAACGGCCATTCAGGCAGTCTATCAAGGCATTGGTCATTGCAGAGGGCGGAAAAGAATACCAGCCTCTGCAATGACAAAAAAAGACTTCTACAGGCATAATATGGAATTATGCTTGTGCATATCTGTGGCAAGTCCTGCTTTTTCTCCTCACAGTCTGGTATGGTACTTCCTCCCAGGCTGCTAAAGTGCCTCGCCCCTTATACTGCTCTGCCTTTCCCTTTAAAACACCACGTTCTTGTAAAAAGGGTGAAGCCTTTCAATTGTTAGATCCCCTTTAATGATCTATTGTAGGGTGGTTCTGTTTGGCTAGAACTACTGAAAATTATTCAAGTGAGTCAAAATCTATAAAAAATACACTATAATCTTTATTGAAATAACAAACAGAATAAACTATTGGTTTTCATATATATGTCTAAGCTCAACAGAACTTCAGAATGCATTTAGACAGTTTCTTATCTCTTTACATCAGGATAAAGGCACCGATCTCTGACAGACACAGCCCTCTGGCTACCCTTTTGCCAAAGGCTCTGTTTCTAAATCAGGTCGCTCTCTCTGACCAGATTCAAAAGTAGGTTGATTTCTCTTCTGCCTCTCTCTCTCCCTCTCTCTGTCTTTCTCTCTCTCTCTCGGCTTTTTCTGAGAAAACACATCCTCTCACTCAGCCCCCCCTTGGTTGACTGAGAAACTCTCTGGCTGAAGGCTTTTAGCCCTTTTCTTAGAAGTTTGACTCCAAAAACCAATTCAGTGTGCTTGCTATATATATATCTTTTCCTCTCAGGCCTCCAAGCCCAACTTCCCACTAATTGGCCAGGTTTCCCTCTGGAATGGCCATTCTAGTTGCCTGGCAACCCATTGCTGCGCAGCTCTCTACCATTCAGGATAGCCACTCACCCAAGATTCCATCACAATATCACTAACAGGATTGCCCACCAATGTATCTATTTTAAAAAGAAATCAACCATTGCATCTCTGCCCTATGGCACTTGGCATAACCTGTAAGTGTAGTGACACAAAAAAGTGCCATATACTGAATAGGTTCATTGATTCATCTAGCAACAGTCCTCAGTGATTTTAGGCAGGGTTCTTTCCTGGACATACTGAAGATTTCTGGTATTGCCTAATGGTCTCACAATCAGATACTAACAAGAACTGATCCTGCTTAGCTTTTTGAGGTAAAAAAAAGATGAAGTGTGTCCAGGGCAGTATGTGGTATAATCTGATCCATCATGAATCAGTTAAAGCTCAATTCTCAGACAAAATTGTTGAAGAATAAGTCCCACTGAACAGTATAATTAGTTGTGCAAAATCAAAGCTATGAAACAGTGGTGACATGATGGTAAGAATAATAGATCAAATATTAAGAATTCAAGTCAGCTACCACCTTCTACACAATGTTGCTAAATAAACTAGTTCAATAAATAAACTAATTCAATTAAATTCAATTAAATTCCAAGATGATGAGGTATTTAGGACTTGCTTGAATTCATGTCATGTTGGAGCTTGACAGACGTCAACTGCGACCAAGTTCCACAAGTTGAGGAAGGCCACAACCAAGAAAGGTGCCCTTATTGTTCTTACAGAACAAAGGTTCTAGTGCTGAACTCAAGGGCATAGGCAGATCAATACAAGTCAGGCTTGAGGAAAGTGCAGACCACAGAATGCATGCAACATTAAAGGTCCCTTATTTTTTTTGAAAAACAAAACAAAAAACACCAGTATTTGACATGCTGACCCATGTCCTCAGGGGGATGTGGTAGGGCTGTGGTAGGGATTTTATTTTTCTTCTAAAGCTGAAATTGACATTGAGTTCACTTCCTGCTTCAGACAGAGGCCTCTCTTGCACCTAAAAGAGCCTACTGGGAGATTGTCTCCATGCCCATTTAAGGACACAGGGGACATTTAAAGTTTAAAATAAATTAAGGGAAATGTTAAAAATGGGCAGGAGGACAAAGAAGATCCCCTCATCTGAGGTCCATTCGGGGAACTTAGGCAGGCCGTAGACCTGAGATGGTTGCCCAGCCTGATACAAATGAACGAGGTACGTCAAGTAACCTGGACCCAAATTGTTTAGCACTTTAAAGACCAATACAGCTTAGTAGCTGGTCATTTTAATGTTTCAAGGTATCATTTGTCTTATGCATTTTAAAACACTATTGTAGTTGTAAACTTAGATACAAAAGAAAAAGCGAATGTCCTTTTCTTTATAGTTAGATAGTAAATTTGTCTCTGCTACTAATAAAGAGCTTTATGATAAACAGGAAATGTTTTGCAGCCTTGGAAAAATAAGGAAAACTATGTGTAAGGTAATACTAATGGAGGTCATTTCGCAAAGAACTATAAAAATCTCAACTCTGTTACTAAAATAACTCAAAAAATTTAAATATGTAATCCATTTGGAGAAAAGGAAGGTTTTTAATTATATGTTTGGAGAATGAGCAAATAGCTGGTGGTGTATAGAAGAATACTGAGCACAAACCATGCATAAAATCTGATTACTGAATGGAATTAAAATAGAACAAAGGAGGAGAGATCTATGTCAGAAAGCGGGAGTGTAGAGGGGAACAATGAACTGTGTGATATCTTTTCCTGTTTTGTATTTTCTCTTGTGTAAATATTCATAAATTTGACTCCGATTTTAATTTAGAAAGAAGAATTGCAATTTAGTACTCTCAGTTCATTAGATGCATTCAGCTAAGTAAAGATTATGCTGTCATTCATAAAACAATAGTTCAGATACAATTAACCAAAAATAAAACATATTAGGTACCTTTATGGCAGAGGTGGGAAACTGCAGCAAGTTTTCTGCCTCTGAGACTCCTCCAGGAGCCACAAAGACTACCAAAATGTCCCCAAATGAGTAGAAAACTAGAAGTGACCATAAGTCCATTTCTTGTTATTTAAAAAAAAGAGTTAAACAGTGCAAGAGGGTAGACTGCAACTATTTAAAATACAAATTACCACTCCTAGAAGTTGTACTCTTGGAAGCTTCTAGGAATGGCAGTTCACCCTTTTTTTAACAGAAAAAGGGAAGTCCAGGGAGCCTGGAAGAGTCAAGAGCCACAAATACTGCCTGGGGGTTTGTGCCCCAGGATCACATTTCAGCCACCCCTGCTTTTTGATGATGCAGATAATCCATGACTCCTTCCTGCACTGAGAAAGTATGTCAGTTTTTTTTAATAATAATGTTATTCATTTTTTCTCCATGTATGTTTGTTGTTGTTATTGTTGTTGTTGTTATGTCCCTTCAAGTTATTTCCAACTTAGGGTGACCCTAAGGCAAACCAATCTTAGCAAGTTTTGTTCAGGGCAGATTTGCCTTTTCCTTCCTCTGAAGCTAAGAGAATGTGAGTTACCCAAGGTCACCCATTGGGTTTCCATGGCTGAGCAAAAGTTCAGTCCCTGGGCTCCAGAGTCATAGCCTAATCTTCAACCACTACACCAGAGCTTTCCAAGCTTTTCATATTGGTGATACACTTTTTTAGACATGCATCATTTCGTGATATAGTAATTCAGTTTTACTAGCAAACCAGAGGTTAAACTAACCCCTTGTAAGAGATAGAGACACATACATAAATTGTAATAACAAAATGTATGGAGAAATAACATATCTCATGATAACCTTTCATATATTTTTGAAAATATATTCTTAAAAATATATTATTTATGAACAATAGCATACATTTCCAAGATTGTAGGCGACACACCTACACACTTCAGGCAACACCCTAATAAATCACAGCACATCATTTGGAAAGCCCTGTACTACACCATGCTGACTCACGTAGCTATAGGTGCTTAATTTAAACAGAAGCATTGCTTTCAGATCAAGTATCTACATATTTATATAGGTAGGTAGGCAGACAGACAGACAGACAGACAGACACAGATATAGACATATAGTGATAGAGCATTCAGTTTTTCGTAAGTGCCTGCCTAGCATATGTGATAAATGCTGTTAAACTATCATTGCTAAAGTGAAGATTGTGCTAAAATACCCCCATGCTGTTGGCTTAACTTTATATATTGCATTTACAGAATTCAGCACACTTTCACACACATTGTTCATTAATTTGTAGTGTAGTCTTTTAAAGTAGGTTAGCGTTATTATTCCCACGTTGCCAAAAGGATGGGATGTTCTCACCATGGCTTTGTGTATTAGAGCACTGGTCTTCTCCAGGACACCCACATGAGAAAACAAAGCATAAAGATCTTCAAAGCTTTTATTATTTCTGGCTTGCCCAACACTACTGAATGGTTTCTTTTATTTATTTTTATTATATATATATATATATATATATATATATATAATTGTATTGAAGTTCCATCGTATAAAATAAACATATATAATTGTATATATCATTGAATTATTTCTGCTAGTCTTTCACCCCTCACTAGATTTCAGTTTTTTCTATATAATCAACATGCTGAAATTAAATGTACCACACTACCAAATAATATTTCATGATAGATCCTGCAATACATCAGATACAGTATATTATGACATAATTTCCATCCTTCCAAATTGCGTTTTCTTAATATACAATCTATACTATTTCACATTAAGCATAGTCATCTGATATTACCCTGCAATTACCCATCACTATTTGCCATTCTTTCTTAATCTCTTTCTCTGATTTCCCCTTTAACCTCTGTGAGACTATATCTGCATTTCTGATTTCAATAAAAGTTGCCCACTATTGATCAACAGTGGGAATTTGCTGAGCTTTCCATAGTCTTGCAAACTCAATTCGAGCCGTTGTGATCATGTACAATATTATCCGCCAATATTTCTTTTGAACAATAACATCAATCATGTGTATCATATTCAACAAATACATTTCTGGTGTTTTATCAAATTGTACCTTCAATATTGTACAGATCTTATTATGTATTTCTCCCCAATATTTCTTTGCTTTGGGACATGATCACCACATATGAAACATCGTACCGACCTCCTTTTGACATTTCCAACACTGCCCTGTTCCTGTATTGTAAAATCTCATGAGTTTTTCTGGTGTCATGTACCATCTATGAAACATTTTATAATAATTTTCTTTTAAATTCTGGGCTGCTGTAAATGTCTGTGTTCTTTTCCAACTCTGTTCCCAGAACTCTAACTAAACTGAATGTCCTACATTTTGAGCCCATGAAATCATTGTAGACTTAATTGTTTCCTCTTGCCTCTCTTGCTGTAACATTTCCTGATATATGCGAGATAATAAATGTGGGGGATTTTCAAACAGCCATTTTATTGCTCCTTTCCTCGCTTTTTGTTCAATTCCGTAAGTTTTTACATCCATCTGAAATCTTTCAGTTAGTTGTCTGTAAGGAAACCAATTCAATATTACTCCTTCTTCTTCCAATCTTTCTCTTGTTTTAATCTTAGTTCTACTTCCAGCTGACTTTTCTGTTATATCCTCGTATCTAAGCCATTTTTCTGTTTCCATCCATCTTCCAAACAAAGCCTCTTGAGGGGACACCCATGATGGGAGCTGCCTAATGTTTTTGACTTTGTATTCATTCCATATTTTCAGTAATGATTTTCTCAAAAAATGATGCGAAAATTCTTTGTCAATCTCCGCTTTATTATAAAACATATAAGCATGCCACACCATTCTCAAGCCTGCTCCTTCAAGTGCAAGCATTCTCATATTTTGTAAATTAACCCATTCTTTTATCCAAGTCATTGCCACTGCTTTGTAATATATATGAAAGTCCAGTGGTCCCAATCTTCCTCTTAACTTTAAATCAGTCATAATATTCCATTTTATCCTAGGTTTATTTCCTTGCCATATAAATTTAGATAACTCTCTCTTCCACTGTATAAAAGGCTTACTATTCGTGATGATAGGGAGATTCTGAAAAAGAAAGCTCATTTTTGGAAGTACATTCATTTTTACAGCTGCTATTCTGCCCATTAATGATAACCACATACGTAACCAATTTTCCAAGTCCTTTGTTATTTCTTTCCATTTTTTTTCATAATTATTTTGAAATAGTTCATTTTTTCTCTTGGCAATCCAGACACCTAGATATTTTGCCTTCTGTCCTTTATTAAAACCTGTTATGTGTGTTAATTCCTTTTCTTCTTTATCACTCATGTTCTTTGTTAACAAAACTGTTTTTTCTTGTTAATCTTAAAACCAGAGAATTCGCCATATTATTATTTCAGTATTATTTCAGTTAGATATTTTATACCACCAAGAGGGTCACCAAAAACAACACCAGATCATCAGCGAAAGTTTTAAGTTTATATAGATATTTTTTAATCTGGACTCCTTTGATAGTTTTGTCTCCTCTAATTGTATTACTAAGTATTTCCAGCATCATGATAAATAGTAAAGGAGACAGAGGACATCCCTGTCTTGTGCCTCTTTGTAACTCAATCATTTTTTCATTTTTTCTCCATTGATCACTAATTGAGCTTGTTGTTGATTATATATCGCTTCAATCCATGAAGTAAATTTATTACCAGCTTCTGTTTTTTTTACTACCATCTTCAAAAAGGCCCAGTTAACCAGGTCAAAGGCTTTCTCCGCATCCACAAATATCATTGCCAGTTTACGTTCATTATGTTTTTCATAATGTTCAATTATATTAAGAGTTGTTCTGATATTGTCTTTCAAAAATCTCTTCAGGAGAAAGCCATTTTGATCTTCGGGTATGATATCTTGTAGAGCCTTTTTGAGCCTCTCTGCTAGAATTGCAGCAAAAATTTTATAATCTGTATTTAAAAGTGAAATTGGTCTATAATTCTTAACATCAGTTAAGTCTCTGCCTTCTTTTGGGATCAACACCACATTAGCTTCTTTCCAGGTATCCGGTATGCCAACCTTTATTATTTCATTTATTGTATTTGGTAGAGATATTGATAATTCATGCTCAAAAACTTTGTAATATCTCACCATAAAGCCATCTGGTCCAGGAGCTTTATCATTCTTTAAATTCCTGATGGCTTCAGATATCTCCATCATTGAAATTGGTTTATTTAAAGCTGTTCTTTGATCTTCTGAAAATCTAATTTTGCACATTTTTTCCAAATAGTCGCTTATTTCATGTTCTTTTTTCAATGCCATGCTCTTACCCAACAGCTTCCTATAGCGTTTATAAAATGCTTGTTTTATCTCTTCCTGTTTTGTAATTCTTTCTTCTCCAATTTTTAGCTCCGTTATGATATTTCTTGTCCTTCTTTTACGCAGTGTATTAGCCAGTAAATTAGAAGGTTTATTAGCCTGTTCAAAAAAATTACACTTGATTCTCCGTATCTGTTGCTCAATTTCATTCAGATTTAGTTGGTTTAGCTCAGCTTGATATACCTTCATCTGTAGTCTAATCTTAGTGTCCGATGGGTTTTTCCTCATCTGTTTTTCAATCTCCTTCATTTTTTCTTGAATTTTTTTGCTCCTTATTTCGCTTTTCTTTCTTTATTTCCGTGGACCATCTGATAAAATTCCCACGCATCATGCCTTTACTTGTGTCCCAAATGATTTTCATAGGTAAATCCGGTGTTTGATTTTCCTTGAAATAATTGTTTATCTCCTTTCTTACTTCTGCAATGTACCTCTCTTTATGCAATATCTCATCATTCAATCTCCAAGATCTTTCTCTGTCTTTAATATTTAACACACACCGTGATGGATTATGATTAGAACACAAGTTAGGAAGAATGTCTATTTTAGTAATCTTAGTCAATAATTCTTTAGTTGTCAGCATCATATCAATTCTTGACATTGACTTATGTCAGTCCAAATAGAATGCATGTCCATCTAATTGTCTCCAAACATCAAACAGGTTTAGGTCATCAATCATATTGAAGAAACTCTTAGATAATTTTCCATTGTTTCGCGGTGTTAGTTTTTGTGTCATTCTATCAAATCTTGGATTTATAACTCCATTAAAGTCACCTGCAATAATAATATCTGAATTTCTTGCTTCCTGTAAATATTTCTGTATTTCTTTATATATTGCGGGGAAAAATTCACCCTTAGCTCCATTTGGCGCATAGATTCCAACCATTAGTGTTTTGTCTTGTTTTGTGGTCACTTCAATCCCCCCAAAATGCCTATTCTTATCATGAAATATTTCCTGTGTGCCCAATCTTGAATTCACATATATCAGAACTCCCCTTTTCTTCTTATCAATCATAGCCGCGAAACAACTGCCAAGTTTCAAATTATGGACATATTTAAAATCTTGAGTCCTAATTCGGACTTCCTGCAAACATGTTATATCTAAGGCCTTTTCCACATTTTGTTTTTACAACGGGGCAGCGCGTCCTCCAGCGAGGACGTTTGCACTTGGTGGTGGACTGGGTCCGGACTGCTTTCTGTAGTTTCGGACTTCAGCCCGCTCCGGAACAACCAGAATTGGTAGTTCACCGTGCTATTGAAAGACCGCTTAAAACAGGTCTTTCAATAGCCCAGCGCGCCCCACTTTGTCGCTGCGCTCCTGTGTAGATCTGCAGGCTCGCACCAGCACGAGGCTGCAGATCTTCCGGGGGCGGGCTTCCTGCTGGCGAGCTCCTCCAGTTTGTGGAGAGCCTCCACCAACCGGAAGCTGGCATTTTCATTCCCGGAGCGGTGTGTAGCGCAGCCATGCACTGCCCCGGATCAGCGTGGATCGTTGGGTGGAGCACGCCAGTCCGGTGAGTGACAGAATGCCCAGTTTTCTTCCCAAAGTGTGAAAAAGCCCTAAATTTTGTTTCTCCAAATAATGAAATATTTGTCTTCTTTTCTGTTCAGAGTTAAATCCTTTAATGTTCCAAGAGTATATCTTCAGCCCCATTTTGCCAGAAATATATTCATATTTGTATATGTTGCTTATTTAATTTTCTCTTTAGATTTCTCCTTCTAGATCGTCTTCTTCTCCTTCCAATATTTCCTGTTTGTCTTCTCCGTTTCCATCTTCTTCTGCAGAAACTGCTATTTCTCATTTTGTTTGTTTTTGTTCTTTGTCAGGTATAGTATCTTGTCCTTGTTCTTCAGCTCCCTCTTCTTCCATTGTTCGCAGATCCTTCTCTGAATGGTTTCTTAAGTGCAGTTAGTCTTGAATTGCCTGGCTGAAAATACACATTACTCCTAGATAAAGACACATAGGAGTTCAGTCTTTGAGGAGAACCATTTTATCCATACATCTGCCTGGGTAAAGCTGATACAGGTAGACAGTCAAGAAATATGTGAATCTGAAAGTTTAGCTGGGGGAAATAGCAAATGTTGCAAACCAGGTAGTTTCTTCCCAGGTGGTAGCCTCTTCCTACTGCTCTGTTGTCTTTGTGTGCAGTTGCTTAGGGACGGAAGTGCGGTTCATCCTGAGCAGCAATGTTTTTGGGGTGTCCTGGCCCGTAGCCACACCCCCGCATGCCCTGGCCTCACCCCTGCATGCCCTGGCCACACCCCCATGCACCGCAGCCCTGCCCCCATGCCATAGCCCTGCCCCCCTCCACAGACTCCAAGCTCCACCACTGTTTGTGTCAGCAGGCAAGCAACTTTTTGTTCAGGTAGGCCCTTGGCAACAGACTCTCTTACTACAGAATAAGGTTTTAACTGGATGGGTATTAGATTTTCATTTATTGCAATATTTTTAAAGTGAATGTTCATATTTTATGCTTTTATTGATTTATGTATTACTGTATTTGTTCTGTTTTTCTTAAGCTACCTTGAGTCCCATCCACAAGAAGAAGGTCAACTATCAACTGCATAAAATAATAATTTTATTATTAGCTTCCTTGAGTCCCCATTTGGGGGAAAGGGTAGAATATAAGTAAAGATGAAAAAGTGAAGGACAGTGCTGCTAGAAATCAGGAGCTGAAGTTTCAAGCAAGGAGGTGGAAGTCAAATGTGTTGTTTTGTACTAATAATTACTCCAGATATGAGGCTGTTGGGACAGGCTAGGAAAGCAAGTATCAGATGTATAATATTTTGAATTTTTCCTTTAAGTGTTCTCATTGTGGCTTTGTGTACCAGAATGTAGGTCTTCCCCAAAGACACCCAAATAAAAAAACAGACAGAATACAATGAACTTAAAAGCTTTTATTTCTAAATACATAACGTACTGTGACTTAGTGCTTGAAAGTCTTGGTTGGTAATGGAATAAGAAGATACATCATTACAGCAAAGAAAGTTTAGAAATAAACCTTAATATAATGGAGATATCTGTTTCAATAATATGTTGTTGGTAACTCAGGAAATAAAGTGACAAAAAATCTTAGAGAACAGAAAAACCATAAACTCCAAAACAGGCTTGCCAAGATTTTATAATTACAAGGAGCAGCTGCTGATGCCAGAGGATGTAACTAACAAGTAGATTGCCCGTGGTGGGTCTCAGGTGATTCATCGTATATCCCTGACACTTTTTAAAAAATGATAAATGCAAATCTAAGATTCGATAGTTTGATTCAAAAATATGTAATTCTTGACTAGTGCTATTCAAATAGTCATCTGTGGATTATTGCTGGTCCAAGAGACGTTGGCTGCCAGTCCACAGCAAGTTTTCTGGAAAGAAAGAAAACAATTGTAGCTAATAGGCAGAAATATGGTACCTGTCCCTAGCAAGTGGTGGGTGGAGCCTGCTGGTCCCCCCCATCAGGTAGTATGAGAAGCACTTCCTTAAACCAAGTAGTTAAATGATACTCATCATTAAGCTTTCTGTATCCCAAAACCTTTTCATCAGTGTTTACCTTACTGTAGAAACCAATGCCCGGCTGCTAGTCCAGGCAGTTGATAGGTTTCCTATAGGTGGCACTGATGTGCTTAACATATTCCCTCTTGCAAAAAATCCAGTATTTTGGGAGCATACCTGTGGTATCAGTTTAGCCAGAGGTCCCATAAATAGCTGATTTGCAACATTTATTATTGCTTCTGAAAATGCTTCTGGGTTCCTTGTGCTGCTCTGTTGCTTGAAACGTATCTGCAAATTGTCCTCTCTGGAATACAGCAATTTAATTTGGGGAGGTCCATTTTGAGAGCAAAACAGTATAGCTTTATTGAGATGATTCAGTAAGTATTTCAACCAAGAAGGAAGAGGGAGGCAGGCTCAGATGAATCCAAAAAATTGTGGGAAAACTCAGCCCCCAAAACAATGAATTTGAGGAGAGGAAGTTTGAAGTGAACCATCTTTCTGAATTAAAGAAGGCCTAACATTACCTCACCAAGGCCTCAAAGAGCCAAGTTCACTCCCCCATCCCTTCTGTGAGGGAGTGAGGCTTTGGGGAAGAAAACTGGCCTAGTCTCAGACATTGCGAACCATATGCGATGGCAAGCTATTCAACCCATGGGCTGGAAGTGCCACAACCTTACAGAAATTGGAAGCCACTGGTAAGGAAACATTTAAGAATATCTCCATCTCTGTGCTAAAATTCATACCACTTACTCAGAAAAGGAGAACAAATGAGGGGAGAAATTCCTGATGCCTCACAATGTTAATGGGGATAAAGAATGATTTTAATTCAAAGTCATTTCTTTCATTCTGTTACTCCAACATGTGTTTAATTAATAAGTACTTGTATAGTTAAGTGTACCCATCACATCTGGCATTTTTATTATTCCTTTATGGTAAAAGGTACAAACAGTTATTCTCATTTTTTGTGTTAATTGCAATTTATGCCGCCTTTGCTATTTTCCATATGAACATTAAAACATCACCTATACCTATTTTATACTTTTCAGTTAAATACTTTATCCCTTCAGTTCTGCATGCATTTTTAAAGTTTCTTTCATCTTTTTAATACTTCATTTATAACTTTGTCTTTACATGATGGTTCATTAGTGCATTTCTTTAATAGTTGGGTGCCCCATGAACTGCATACTAAAAGAAAGAAATGAAAAAACCATTAATTTTGTTGGAACCTCTCCTTAATTACTGATTTATTCATTTATAATCTGTGCCAGGGTGGTGAACCTTTTTTGAAGGCCCAGTACCGCATAGGCTGCATCTGAGGGCTACATCTGGCTGTGGGTGCAGCCAGAACCCAAAATAGGCATTAGATTTAGACATCCCTTTTGTCTTTTTTTCCCCCTTGTTGGACATGTCTTTCTTTTTCCCTTTCTATCTTCTACTCCCTTATATCTTGTCTCCCCACAATGAGAGCAGCCCTACTGAAGAATCAACAGAATTGCTCCATCTGTCTTTCCACCTGTACAAACAGGAATAACTTTATTTTCAATGAAGCCTATTCCCCACATAGACAAGAATGTCTTTTGAGACAACACATCCACACAGATTCATACTTTCAAAGTGTTTTACTTTTCTTGTATGGGAAGGGAGGAAGCTATCTTCTTGTCTTCTTGCCTCACAGAAATGGCTCCTGAATGAATGCTTCAACTTGATCTATACTTCTCAAGTTCTCCCTTTTTGAGACAGAAGATTCTGTGATCCCTCAGGCCTGTGGAAAATTGGCCATGGGTCACAGTTTTTCCATCACTGATTTAGACTTTTACAAGTTATAGAGAGTGAAAGTCTGTATAATTGATATTAAAAGGCTGTTTAAGTGAAAAAAGTTAAGGAATATGATGTCAGAGGGAGCACCATAAGCTCATGATTCCCTAGCACCATTCTTTTCTCCTACCCTCCACTCATCTGGGGAGAAGTGGACCTTCGGTTTTCTGTGATCTTTTCTTTCCTCTTTGAATACTGTACTCAATGATGGGAGATTCAAAGATCCTCCAATCCCACTCATTGAACTTTTGGAGCTCTGCGTATCTCTTATTAGCTTATTATTTCCACTTTTCTCACCTTTCTTTTTAGAGGTTGTGCTGAAAATAAGTATGGTAGCTAGCTTCTGATAAGATTCATAAGAAAAATAGTTTGAGAGTGAATCTATATGCATAGAGCAGAGGTGGGAATTATGGAGTCCTCTACATGTTGCTGAACTTCAACTCCAGCATTTCTCACCAATGGCTAGGACTGCTAGAAGTTGCATTCAAGAACTTCTGGAGGGCTGCACAATTTCCACTCCCAGTATACCTCTATGAATATTTGAAAAGTAGGATTGTGACAATCTGTCCCTCATCTGGGAATGCTGCACTTTCATGTGTTGGATATAACTTTTCTTGGTCTCTATGACTGTAAGCTTAAGGAAAGTGTGGCAGTGTGGATTATTGAGGTTTATTGAGACTGGACTGTATTCATATTTTTCCTTTTACAAATACTAGATGCAACAGCAAATGTCTGGCAGCACCTAGAGATGGTACAATGGACAGGATGAGTGCTATCCCATTCCCTTGCTGGTTGTAGCCTCTGCAAACTCTAATCATTCTCTGCATTTGCCCTTAATTTTACACTGATAAAATTGCACTGGCCAACTCATATGTCAAGGTAGCACAAACTGCTGCCAGTATTTTAGCTCTCCCACTTCTATTGCTCTAATCCAGAGAAAGTTCTAGGTTAGAATGTCTTAGATTCTTAGAAGAGCCATGGCCATGAACTGATGGTGCTTGATCAGAAGTATTCTAACTGAACTCTAAGGAAAGCACAACTTTTTGAACTGTGCTTTCCCAGAAGCAGACTATTACCTTACAAGTATAAAATAATAAATATTATGCTGCTACCCAGTAGGCACTTCAAACCCTTCATCAGTTTCATCCTGGCATTTCAACCCCAGAGCATATTGGGTGCTGTTTAATATTTAACAACCATGTGTCAGAGTGGATGCACAATGTACACATATATTTTATTTATGACCTTTTACTGTATATAAATTACATTGGATGAAGTAAAAAGACTGAGCCAGTTGTCTAAAATGTGATCTCCCAAAAGATCTTGTTAAGAAAATGTGAATTGTTTAGATGTTGTTATTATTATAATTATATCTGTGATTCCTTGCTATTACCCAGTCTCCTAATTTCTTTATAGCTACAATAAAATATATGCATGCAGTGCATGGCACTCAAGCAGAATACAGATATGATGGTGCAGTTTCTCTGAAACTCATGCTAAGCAGTAGACTAGACACTTTTATTTACCTGTACTGTTAAGTTAAACCACAGAGGAGATGGTTAGAAAACTGTTAGCATGACGTTATCATCACGTGGGAATCACAAAGCTTCTTGAGCAACTATTAGAGATGCTGTTACTAACACTAATACTGAAAGCAACAGGTTATTTATTATGTACTGTAAATGTATTCATGTATCTGTTTAAAAGGAAGATATATACAATATGTAATAAATTGTGGATTTATTACCCTTATAATACACTTTCTGTAAAAAATCAGTGCCTAATTTGATGAAATTATGTTTTAAAAAAATCAAAAAGAGCTAGTGAGAAGTGATAAAATGTACATATGATGTAAATTAGGCTAAATTTGGCGTCCTCACAAAATTGAATGTGTTTTGTTATCCACTTTATAATTACATTATAGCCTACATGTATTTCAACCCTTTTTCCCTCAAAAAATCTAGAATCAAAAATGTCAGAGAAATGGAAAAATGAATAACAGCAATATTGTTGACTGTAATATTTGTGCGCTGCATTACAGTTAACATACAAGAAAGCATTTCAGATGAAATAGATTGAGATATAGGATTGTGCATGTATGTACACACACTTTGTGTTATGTTTAGAGCTCCCAAGAGCTTACACAAAGCATAGCTACTGTGGGGTACTAGAAAATACTTTTCATGCTAATTTTGTTAAAGGTGAGTTAAAGAAATAGTCTTTTTAGCAAAATGATCCAAGTGGTAGCCTCAAATGTCCATAGGAAAACATGGGGTTAAAGTGGACTGTATTTTAGGCTGTATTCAGTTGACTTGCTGTGTGGGGAGAGTCTGAGCAGTCCTGGCTAATGACTTGTAGGTACTGAATCCTCAGGTCTCTCAGGTGGTTTCACTCGACCAGTTTCAGCAGAATGATGAAAAGGCTGAGATAAAATAAACTGACAGTTGCTACTCATCGCAGGCAACAAGCTGTACCCCGGCAGCTGAGACCCTGGGAGCCCTCTTTTTTAAACAAAGGCTTTCACTGCAGTGAGCAATGAACTCCACACACACACACAAAGGAGAGGGAGATTGGCAGCTGGTGGCCAACAGGAGGAGGGAAAGGAAGAAAACTGGGAAACACAGCAATTGTTGGCTAATTAGAAGCCAGTCCCACCTACTTAATACCAACCCATTAAGCAGAAAACACTTTTTCATCTTACTCTCACTGCTTCACATGACCTCATACTCCAATCAATACCCTCCCACTGGCTGCCTCAGTGCCCACAAATGAATACTCTGCAGTTCAAGAATGCAGTAATAGAGTTGGGGGCAATGAAACTGCAGCTCTCTCAGGCAAGATCTTCCTCTGAAGATACTAATCTTATATTTCTGAAGATTGGATAAAGAAATCAGACTTTCTTACTGACAGCTGTCAAAACCTGGCAAAAAAAAAGCATAATGATTAATATATTCTAACTTTTCTGTTTAAAGCAATAATAGAATATTTCCCGTTTTTCTACTTGTTTCTGTTTGAGAAGAATATCTTAATATTGGTTTACATAAACAGTAAGGCTTCCTTTTCAGACATTCATCTAGTTGATGGTTACTTACTCTCTTATTTGTGTGTGCTTCAAAGTTGAGATAAAGAACTTGTTGTTCCTACAGTGAAAAACTCATTATGAGAACTTTCTTCCTGTGAATGGCTATTCTGAAGTAAACATATGAGAAAACCTTTAAAAAAATAAACTGTTGTGATCATTGTAAAAATAACATTGACTTAGATTCTGAATTATCTTTCTGTGAAAAAAAACCATCAGAGGTTCCCACTGGTATAATTGGAGGAGGCCATTTTTCCCACATTTTCCCCAGAAACCCAGTGTCACGGTCATCTCCTCAAACTCAGAGCTGAACAGACCCTTGAACAGAATTTTGCCCTTCTTTGAGAGGAAGCCTTAGCACTTCTCATATACCTGCCATGCCTGAGGACATAGCCCTTCCTTTGCTTTTATACTCTGAGGATAACTCTTTTCCTGCCCCTCAGCCATGCAAAAACATCTAGATACAAAAATAATGCTGGGCCCCTTAAGAGCAATAGCAAGCATGCCATAGGAGTGGAACTAGTACAATAGCATGCTGTTATGTGAAGGATGTGAAATCAGCCAAAACTGTGCCTCTTCTACCAATGAGAATACCCCAAAAGCAGACATAGGGAGGATCAGCATCCAAGCCAATGTCATCTGAGTCCACCCTTAGGTGTAATTCCCACCAATTGAATAGAACCTTGCACATCAAGCATTTATTTGGATCTATAGTCAGTCATAATTTCCTGTATACTTATATTGTATATTTTTGTTGTTTTGATGTGAAGTATTTTTATTTCACTTTTCTGGAAAATGAGTAAGCAGTATTAAAAAGAAATATTCACTGCTGTATTCCAGAGCCTGTGTGTGCCATAAGAGAAAGTCCTTTTCCAGATGCCCATGAAACAGGCTTCTGCAAAGAGGGAAGTGTTCAGAAGTATCTCTCCTGCTGACCTTAGTGACCATGCAGGCTCATAAAAAGACTAGTGGTCCAGCAGATAGCCAGGCCTTAGGCCATTTACAGCTTTATACATTAAGCTGGTATCTTGCATTCACCCCAGAAAAAAAGCTGACAACCAGCACAGAGCTTTCAGAATTAAAGCAATATGATTGTAGTATTGTACTCCATTTTTCACCAGTTTCTGAACTTTGTTCAAGAGTAAGCTTGTATTGAATCAATTGCAGTACTCTAAACATGATGTAACAAAAGCATAGATAATGGTTACCAGGTTAGATTAAATTATCACAGTTGGTGCACTAAATGTAACTGATGGAAATATACTCACTGCTGACACTATAGGGCAGTGGTTCTCAACCTGTGGGTCCCCAGATGTTCGTGGACTTCAGCTCCCAGAATCCCCAGCCACTATGGTCAATGCTCAGGGCTTCTGGGAGCTGAAGTCCACAAACATCTGGGGACCCACAGGTTGAGAACCATTGCTATAGGGAAAGGGAGCACTCCCAGGCCATGACTCTGATCTTTCAAGGAAATCACAACCGTTTCCAGAACAGGATGAATCCCATTCCCTGAGCTAAGCTTTCTTCTGGTCAACAGCACCTTCTTGTCTGTATTTAATCTCAGCTTGTTCACCATCATCCAGCCCATTGTTGCTTTAAGACAGCATTCCATGTATTTCAATTGCTTCCTTGAAGTCAAATAACTAAAGCAATAGATCTGATTACTAACAGCATATTGATTGCATCTTGCTCCAATGCACTAGGTTATCTGTCTGAGCATTTTCATTTAGATATTAAACAACACAAAGTATTAGGCAGAATTCTGTGGGAAACTGTATGCCAAACGGTAATTGCTCCCCACTGTCACCTTCTGCATATGACCTAACAGAAAGGTGTGCTTACTTTAGTACAGAGACCCACACCCTTCAGCATTCCAGCAACCAAGAATATGCTGGTTAATAGTGTTGAAAGATGGCAAGAAGCCTCAAGGCTATTAAATGGCCACACTTTCTTCTTCCATTTCCTAGTGTATGATGTCCACTAAGGTGAACGAAATAGTCTGCATTACATATTCCTTACAGAATCCTGGAGGGAGCATCACTTATCTCAGATTTTTATGTCTTGCTTCTGGCATTCCTGAATGTCAAATGCATTCATATGGTGTACTGACTCCACAGAGATCTTCAGTGGGTCAGGACACGCTGCTATATAATGCTGAATGCTGTTGAGTTACATGCAGTACTATTACTAGGGTAATTGTTTACAACCTATAGCTTGATTATAGTTTAAATCATGTACAACTGTAGAAAAATCTCATAATTAAATCAGTTACTTTCTCTGAAAAGTTATATAATTAGATGCTTAACAGGAGAAGCCTCTATTTTGTGGAGAATTAACTAATTTCCAGGTCTATTTTTAGGTAGTTTAAATTGAAATTTCACCTGTATATATATTTATACAAAAGCTGTGCTCTGGCACCTGAATTTTTTTTACTGCCATGCAGAAAACTAAGTTGAGACGTAATATGTTACAGTAGGTAGAAGAAGTTTTTAAAAGAATGTAATGTGACTATACAAAGCCCAAATTTTTAAATAAATGTGGTGTTTTATGGGAAGCCCTTTCTTATTTATCTACTAATTAGTGGCTCCAGCCCATACTGCTATTAGCTCCAGGAGCACTGCTAGAAAGTTGAATTGAGAAATATATGCATGTGTGGCCTTTTGACACAAGCATTGGCAGTAACAATGATTTTAAATTTGTAGAGCCCTGAGTCTCAATTCTGTTAAAGCCTTTCAGGTACTTTGTGGACCTCAGAGAAGCCTATGTGCCTCCTTGTATGCTTCTCATAAAAAAGATCACTTTCTGCTTGTTTGGTCACAGTATGCATGTAAGTGTGTTAAGTCATACTGAGATCCAAAATTCTAGAGAAGGAGAGGACTTAGCTTACACTTTCACCAGAAGCCATAATCATTTGTTCCATGTTTGCATTTAAACACATGGCTCCTAGCCCAAAGTAAGCCCTATTTGACCATATTCATTTCACAAAAGTTCCAGTAATAAAAGCTAACATAAACCTAGTTATCAAAGAGATTGAACTACAGGAAGTTTGAATTGTACTCAGATCTCAGGTAATGAGACTTTCCTCCCTTAATTTCTGTGGCAATTGTATCTGTGGTGTTTGTTTAGAGGAAAAATTATTATTTGGCTATAACCGACCTCAGACAAGACTGCTGGTTTGTGAATTTCATCCCCACTCTCTGACCACTTCTTCCATAATTCAAACACTGGTCAGATTTCTCCAGTGAATACACTGAATGGCTTTAAAGGCTACTCAGACTTGCCTTATCACCATGGCATTGTCCAAAATAGGGCGATAGTAGGCTAGATCCCATATCAGCATTCTCTCAAAGCATGTTGAAATGATTGTGAAAGGGCATCTATGTGAAACCATTTCACATGTTTACCTTTCTGTGCTATTGCCAAACACAGGAAGTTGTGTGACAAAAACTCTCAAGTGTGAACCAGAAAGCTTCAAGGCTTTGTATAACATTTCAGAGTCTTCTTCAGATATAGAAGACTCTGCACCATTGTCCCTTTCAATTGGCAGACAGCCACTAGGATAGCAAAACCAAATATAAATACATAAAGCTTGGTCTCTCCAATTTTGCCTGAGTAACAAAGCAGTTGTGCTAGACTTCAAGCACTCACTTTTCCACTCCCTTTAATTCTAGAGTTCATTCAGACAGCTCAAGTCATTATGATGTCTATTGCAGCTCTAATCTGGCCTTCAAGTAAAGCTTGCTAGAACTGTAAAAGTAGACCTGTAATAGGTTTCACAAAATTATTTTTAGGGCAAAACACAGTAAATAATGCCTTGCTTGAGTAAGCCTCTACTCATTTGAACCTCTTCCTTTTGGGGTTTTATCTCATTCACCCTTGGCCAGTCTGTGGCAAGGGTGGTCACACCCTTGGAAGCAGTTGTGGAATGCAAAAAAAGAATCCTGCCATACCAAACAAACTTTTCCTGCAATAATCCTCAGACTCTTTGCATTCTGCTAAATGATAAAAGTTATTTGTTTCGCTTTTAAAAGATGAAGTAACATACCAATTTAAGTTAGTGCCTGTTCTGAACTGTCTAGTTCTGTGTTTTGTGTTCTGGTCGGGGTAGGGGAGATAAATTGAAGAAAATATATAGATTGTATGGCACATTGAAGTATATTCTTTTCATTTTTGGCTTTGTCTTATTTGTGTAAGTAAAGGGGTTAACTTCAAGAGTGTTGCTTATCATGAAATTTCTTTTATAACAATGCCATAACAGTACAGTTTTTTAAAAAAGCCTGAAAAAGCCTCAGTGCATATATTTTTAAAAAGGCCTGCAGTTTTAATAAGCCAAATTAGTGCAGCTTAATTTGAGAAGGGCTGAAAAGCTTATATTGGGGGTGGTTGTTCAGATACTTTGTTACTATTTTAATTGATATGTCAATTAAGACATATCGATTATTTTCCATATAATTACAACAAAGCTTACATTGTTATCTGCAATTGAACAGGTCAAAAGATAGCTGCCTAGAAAAACTGATACAAAGCCTTAGGTGTGCAAGAAAACAGACATTTTACAACTTGAAACTAGAGATGGTTAATGTGATAATTTTTGTTTATTGAATAAGAGCACCCAGGTTGATTGATACAGTAATTTCTGCATTTGCTACAGCAAATATTTAGCTCATTATCAATTTTAATAGCATTTTGCAGAACAAGCCTTTTCTTGATATGGAGAAAATACTATTAAATTTCCTTGCATAGATACATTGTTATGACATGCAATAACTACTTGAATATAAAGGGGGATTAATAATTTAGGAGGTGTTAACAAATTAGGGCCATCATTAAAAATACTTGGAACCATTTTGTAGAAAAATCAGATTGAGGTAATGCGTTGCTCTTATGATAAAGAATTACAGCATTAATTCTGCAAAGTGAACTTATTGCTCCTATTCGTCTCCAAAACCCTGGAGCATTAAGAGACAGGAAGAATGAAATGATCATTGCATTTTTTTCCAGGCATAACAGCTCTAATATTTCCATCACAGTTTCATAGGGTAGTTTCCACAAATGTAGTAGAGGAAAACCCCACCAATGCCACTCTTTCCTTTGTTACGTTATTTTTGTGAAACCAAGTCAGAATTTTAAAAATGTATAGATTGTTGTTTGTATAGCTTTCAATAACGGATATTGATTGAAACTGTTGTTTAAAATAGCTAATGGTTGTTTCAAATTATAACCAGCTTAGTTTTACTTGCATACCTCGTCTCATATTCTCACATCCAAGTTCAAAATCAAGTCATTGATTCAAAATCTATTTTACAATCAAATAATTATTACATATTCTTGATAATACCAAGATAGATCATTGGTCCATCCATCTTATTAATGCCTCCAATGATTAGCAGCAACTTTCAGACAAGGGTCTTTCCCAGGCTTACCTGAAGGTGCCACTTAACTAAATGTAGTCTTCTTGCAGGCAAGGCTTCTAGTCCAGTAATTAGCTGCAACTCTGCTCATAACAATGCTGTACTGAGTTCAAATGAACTGTGAAGAAAACCATTCTTTAAAAAAGTACATTCTGCTGGCATGTGGATTTTTAGGTGCCTGCAAGTGCGGAGAGGTGGTTATATAAAAATTTAAAGGAAAGACACTTTGTATTTTGCAAACATAGGCTAGTATACTCAACTAAGGCCATTTCCACACTACACTGTTATAGTGCTATTATTCCACTTTCAACATCCTGTGGAATCCTGAGGTTTGCAGTTTAGGGAGGGGCATTTGGAATTCTCAGCCAGAGAGCTCTTTGGCCTCAGTAAACTATGGGCCTCAGAATTCCACAGGATGTTGAAAGTGGAATAACAGCACTATAACAATGTAGTGTGGAAATGGCCCAAGAAACCTTTCCTTGCCTGACCTTCCAAACCTGATAGAAATATCATTCACTCATGCTCCAGTCAGTCACAGGCAGAATGGACCTCCTACTCCCCATAAAGCTGATACACAGTGAAGTAGCAATCATGAATATGGGACATTCACAGATTAATAAATCCAGTTTCCATATTCACAATTGCTGCTTAGTCACAATTGTGATATTGCCATTATCATAATTCCCCCTTCAAATGCACTTTACTGGGCATCAGCTACATGGGAGGAAGAAGACCCCTTCTGCTGGTGATCAGAGCACAGATGAATAATATGTCCATCAAGGGGTGGTGGTGGAGCTGGCCAGGGGAGATTAAGTGTTCTTAATGAAGTAGCCGATGTAGAATATTGGCCATAGTTTGTTACTGAAGCTGCTGAAAACCCTTTCTTCCGCAAGAGGACAAGTGTTAAAGAAATATATGAAGGAAAAGTCCTGTGCATATGATGCTTGTATAATGTTATGCTTGCATTTTACTGTTACATATTCCTTCTCCTCCAATCTGTAACATAGCCACATCTTCTGTAACATCTCTTTTTCAGCTTGCTCTTCTCTGGTTATTTTATAAAACAAGGTTCATGTCCCAGAATTTGAAGGAATGAGCCAAATACCCCATTTTCAATCTTCTGTAATTACTTGGTTTGTTGGACTCAGGAATAAATTTCAGCTTTGTATGTACTATATAAATAGTGCAGTAATGGTTTTCCTACCTATTAGTATCTCAGTATCACACTTGAAAGATTCTCATATTGAATATGGTAAAGATTTGCAGTGGCAGTCGGAAATACATCTATGCTTCCAAAATCAAAACTGAATCTACTGGCATGTGTATATTCCGCCAGTTACTGGCACCCTGCTTCATTTTTATTTGCTTCTAGCATGAACACAACATTTAAAAATTAAATTATTGGGAACCAGAATTTGGTAACTTGTCAGCATTTTCACTATTATAACTGCTCACAGAATTTCACTGGTATGATTCGTGGGAATGTTTAGGAGGAAATAGTGCACAGTTAAAAACAGCAATTCTTAAATCCCATCCCTGCCCCAAACAACAACAACACTGCAGTTTATTTTTATAGCACTCTTTACGTAAAATAAAATGCAAACTGGTCTTCAGGGAGTAGTCAGCTAAGTTCAATGAGCTTTCCTTTTAGATGACAACTCTGTGAAGCACTGGGTTTCTTGACTGCAGAATGTAACACGAAACCTCTATTTCCCTGATCAGTTGTGTGGTGCTGCAACAGAGGTTATGATCTTGCTCAAAATACCGTATTTTCCGGCGTATAAGGAGACTGGGCGTATAAGACGACTCCCAACTTTTCCAGTTAAAATATAGAGTTTGGGATATACTCGCCGTATAAGACTACCCCTCTTCCAATGCACACCAAATAAAAATTAAAAAAACATCAGATTTGATTTCAATTCAATTTTAATTCTATTTAAAATATATGTATATATATATATGTTATTGCGCATCTGTCATTAGGAATAATGCAATCCATGCTAAAAAGCGGGGAGGCAAGCAATATTCCCTGAGCATTGCAAGGCACTCCCCTTTCCCAAACTCCTTGCAAAGTGGGTTTCATTGCAAGGGGCTCATGGTTACTGGGGTCCCTGCCTCCCGGTGTGATTTAATGCAAAACGTGTTGCAAAAGAGAAAACCCAAATCTGGTTTGGAGGTCTCTCTTTTCCCCCTTTCTCCTCCGCCTCCCCACTCCCCCCACTGGAAAAGCGAGCGAATGGGTGCTCCCAGCGAGTCAGACATGGCAGCAGCGGTGGCGGCAGGTGCTGATGCTATGCGGAGGCAGCGAGAGGCAGGCGGGTAGCTGGAAAGAGCTGGAGCCCAGCAAAGGAGGAAGCGGCGGAGGAGCCGGAAAGGGTGCCCGGCTCCCGTTCTCAGGGGATTCGCTGCTGAGAGCCCCTCCTCTCCTCCTCCCTCGCCACTGCCGCTCCGGGAGGAGCCAGCAGCCGAGCACCGGGCTCGCATCCTTGCGAAAGGGGCGGCCTCGCCAGCCCTGGGCGCTCCCTGCCAGCCCCGCTGGACTTTTGAGCAAACTTGAGCCGCTCGCTCCCTCCCTCCCTCTCTCCCTCCCCCCTTTTAATACCCCTCCTCCTTCTTTCCTGGGAGGATGTCGTCTAGGCAGTGCTGGGAGGCGGCAGCGGCGGCGGCGCCCTAGCCGAGCGAGCAAAGTTTTGGCGAGGCGGGCGCAGCGCGGCGCCCCTTTCACTCACTCCCCCAGGCCCCCCATCCTCCTCTGCCGGCGAGAGAAGGAGGGAGGGAGCGAGCAGCGCCCCCCCGACCGCTCGCCCTCCTCGGCTCTCGCCCGCTTTCCCCTCGTTGGCCTCCTCCGCTGGGTCTGGGAAGGAAACAAAATGTTTGCCCGAGCCGCCGCAGCTGCTTCCACCAAGGGAAGCAGAGGAGGAGAGGGAAGAGGGCAGCACCCCACGCCCGGCTCTTTGGGGCTGGGGGGCCTGGGGGGCGGGTGCCCAGAGGGGAGGAGGGCGGGGGAGGCCGGCGCCAGCCCTTGCCCTCCACCTGACCCGCCGACCTGGAGGGAAGCCCTCCTTTCCCCCTCTCTCCCAACTTGGCCGGACTCTTCCCCACCTCCGTCCTCCCTCCCTCGTGTGCGCACGGTGGCGGCGGTGCTGGTATATCTGACCGCGCCCCCAGCTTCCGCAGCGCTCCCTGGCCTGGGAGCTGGGGGCGGAAGCGGGGAGGCAGCGCAACCGGCGCTCGCGCAACGAGCCTCTCCCAAACGCCGCCGCTCCCCCCGCCTCAGCGCTCCCTGGCCTGGGAGCTGTAGGCGGAGGTGGGGGCGGAAGCGGGGAGGCAGCGTGACCGGCGCTCACGCGAGGGGGAAGAGCGGCGAGTGCAACGAGACTCCCAAAACGCCGCCGCTTCCCCCCGCCTCAGTGCTCCCTGGCCTGGGAGCTGTAGGCGGAGGTGGGGGCGGAAGCGGGGAGGCAGCGCGACCGGCGCTCGCGTGAGGGGGAAGAGCGGCGAGCGCAACAAGCCTCTCCCTCCCCCGGCATCTTCAGGTAAGTGCGCAGCACCACCCTGGGTGCTTTCATACGGTGGCCGCATACGGCGGGGATGCGGCTGCGGCCATTTTTGAGCTGCCCCCACCGTATGCGGCGACCACAAAGACGACACCCGGCGTATAAGACGACACCCAACTTATGAGAAGATTTTCTTGGGTTAAAAAGTTGTCTTATACGCCGGAAAATACGGTACCTGAAAATGCTGCTCCAGAGCTGGCTCACTTGACTCTTGATGAACTGTCTCCCAGAGCTACACATGCAAACATAGACCATTTCTTCACTAGACTGTTATAGCGCTATCATTCCACTTTCAACATCCTATGGAATCCTGGGATTTGCAGTTCAGGGAGCCGGCTGGCCCCTCCCTGAACTGCAAATCCCAGGATTCCATAGGATGTTGAAGGTGGAATGATAGCGCTATAACAGTCTAGTGTGGAAATGGCCATAGTTAGCTATGTGGATCTTGGAAACATCTCTTTTCATTTTTTTTCTTTTCTTGCTGACACTGTTTAATCATAAATACACCATTAGGAAATGTCACCACTTCACCCTATAATTTACCCATATGTTCACACATGTTTTCAGCCTTGGAGGTTAGACTCAATGATTCATTTCCATAATTAAATATACTACTGCTCAGACCTGCAGGAATTCACATTATCTGTAGTGTGTGCTCTATGGTTAGGGGAAAATACACTGCATATGCTCAGAAGCATTCTCCTTCTCAACTGCTATTCAGCAACAAAGGAAAATATGCCCAATTAGGCTTGACATTCAGAAATATTCTGACTGACCTTTTCCTGGTAGCTTGATGGGAAAATGTTAGATTGTTGCAGCAAAAACTCTGCATTAGTATTAGTTCTTTACACTTATTAATAGTTTTTCTTTCTGTGACAGTAACCTGGCCAAGTAAACCTCAGTTGCTATCCCAGGGAGAGAATCAGTAAAATCTAGAATTTCTATTATACAGTCAGCCCCCCACATTCACTAGGGCTAGGGGTGAAGGCCCCCCACAAAAGTAGAAACATCACAAATATCAAAGTGTCTGTGTGTCTGTGTGAAGGGGACTGAGCATGGTGGGGAGAATGGACATCTAGGGCACAAAGCAGATCAGGGAAAAGGGGTTAGTCAACATGGTGGCCCGATATTTCCTGTTTCTCTATCATCTCCTCTCCTGGGTGCAGGGGAACATTGGGAGAGGGTTTGTGGTGCTGAGAAATTGGGCTGCAAGCCATCCTAAGCTGGACCAGAGGTGGGTTTTTAAAGGACTGCACAGCCTGATCACAGCTGCCAAGAGAGAAGGTTCCCCTGGAAAAGGAGGTGGGTGGGGGCAGAGGGGCAAGAGTTGAAGAAATTTGCAAATAATCAAATCTGTGAAAGTCAAATCTGAAATGTGGAGGGCTGACTGTACTTGAGATTTAAACAAAAGGAGTTTTGTCTAGAAAGATCTGTGCCATTACAACTGCAGTCAACTGGCTGCCACCAGCAGTACTCCCCCCCCTTTGCCACAGGAGAATTGCAAACCTGAGTGAGAGGGTAGTTTAGATTTTGAAGGCAGAGAATATTTTAGTAGGGAGAAAGACCTGCTCTTGAATATATTTAGGACTAAATTTGCTTGAAGCAGTGAGTTTTAAGATTATTTACTGTGATTATTCATTATACCTCTTAATAACTAGATAAATGGGTATTCTGGAGAAATAATAATGTAGGGATAGAAGGCTGCTTTGGCCCCATCATCCTTAAATGGCATCTCTGTGTAAACCATAGTGTAAACTGTCTCCCACTTCAAATAGTCTGGATAGTCTTGGCTAACAGGCCCCGTGGGCTGAAAATACTGCTGCTCAATGGAAAGTTGGTAAATAAAAACAAACAATCCAGAATTTTATGTTGGATGATCCTGCTGACCTGGTGTATATTACAGGTACTTAGCTAGATGATGCTTGCAGGAGGAGTACTGTCTCCCAGCTCTGTCTTTCTGGATGTCTGTACAGCAGCAGAAGAGGTCTGGAGGTAGAAAATTAAAGTTGCAGTGGTCTATCATGATTCTCTCTCCTTCATCAGATGCTCAATCCCACAGTCTGCAGGATCTGAATCTGTGTATTTGAAAATAGGTGTCTGAGACAGAAAAGGGCTTCTATTGGTCTACCACCCATCCCACTGCTCAACAGTCTCCCTTCCTGAGTTGGTCTTGTGGTGGCATCGGAGTTCCCCCACCTTATTCTGCTAGGGCACTTCCATGCTGAGGCTGCTCAGAAGTTCATATCCATCATGTCCATTGGTCTGTTCTAAGTGAAATCTGGCCCCATCCATGTTGCTGTTTTATTTGATGGGTAGGAAGATGGTGATCTGGATGTGAAACACTGATAGTGGAAAATTTGGAACATGTCAAACTGAACACAGATAAGAACTCATTAGAAGGTCTACTCCATCGCAATGGTGGCAGCCAAGAAATCCTACTTGTCTTCAACCATTGCATATGCAAAGAGTCATCCAGGAGAACTCCCTCAGTGGCCAGGGGCCTTGTGCTTTGCTACACAAGAAGAGAATGAAGACTTCTTAGCAGCCTGTTGTTCAGAATTTGCATGACACTCTGCAGATAAAATTTCTCAGATCTACTCTGACTTGGAAGCAGTAATTGATAAAATCAGTGTAGCTTTGGTTCCTGATTATCCCATATAAATGGATGTGTTTCAATTTGAGCAGCCTGAGGATGTGGAAAGGATCCTTAGACTACTGTGAGTTGTCATAAATTTGTTGGATTTCTGTCTTTCATGGTTTATAAAATCTAGCTAACAAAGGGGGACTGAACGAGTAGATAAGAATAGTGGTGAATGTCTCACAGCAGTAAGGCAAAATTCCATCCTATCTAAAAGAGGCTGTGATGAAATCTTTATTGTAGAAACCCTACCACACTAGATGGGGTCTTTCAGTCTCCAGTATCTCTTTTTGGGAGCTACTCTCTGGTGTGTGTGGTCATCTACCAGCTCTAGATTCCAGGATGACATGGATTATCTAGATCCATTTTTTTCCGGCTTTAGGCCTATCTGTTGGCTGGAGACAGTTTTGCTTGCCTTTCTGGTTCCTATGACAGGACCTAGACAGAAGAAGTATTTCTCTGTTGGGCCTGCTGGATCTTTCAGAAGCTTTTTATACCATCAATCACTGTTCCTGAATGGGACTTGGAGGCATTGTGACTCTAGGCCTTCTTGGAAGGGTGAATCCAGAAGACACTGCCAGGGCATGCTGGTCAGACACCATGGCCGTTGGCTTGTGGGTCCTTCGGGGCTCAGTTTTGTCCCCCATACTGTCCAAGATATATACAAAATCATTGGAAAAGCTTGTGCAGTGTTTACATTTGGATGTAAAGAAAGTTGTTTCAGTAGTAAACCAGTGTCTCCTCTCAATAATTGATTGTATGAGAGTAAATGAGTTGAAGTTTAATTTAGAGGTGCTCCTGATCAGTGAAAAAACAGATCAGACAATAGGGAAGCAACTGATGGGTGGAGCAACGCTGCCCCTGAAATCTCCAGTTTATAGCTTGGATGTACTACTGAACTGCATCCTGAGTTTGAAGGCCCAGGTTTCAGTGTTGTCTAGAAGTGTGTTTACATTAAACCTAGTGTGCCAACAGCATCCATTCTTAGAAATGTCAGATCTGCCCACAGTAACACATCCATGGATTAATCCCATTTAAATTATTGTATCACATTCTATGTGAATTTGCATTTGGAAACTTCAGAAATTTCAATAGGACCAGAATGCTGAGGCTAAGCTGGTCACTGGGGTTGGTTTCAGGAAACATGTTGCAAAAGATTCACTGGCTACCAGTCTGCCTGTGGGTACAATTCAAAGTACTAGTTTTAACCCATGCAGCTCTATGGATCTAGACTGTCTGAAAGAATGCATCTCCCTATAAGAGCCTGCACAAGTTTTAAGAGGGAAAGGGGTTTTCTCAGACCTATCACCATCACAGATACAGTTGATGAGGATACCAGAAAGCGCCTTCTCAGTCGCTGCTGCCAGGCTAATGTAATTGCCTCCCACAGGAGGCCTTGGTGGCACCCTCTTTGCCTCTTCCTAGCAGAAAACACCCTTTTATTTAGATAGGCCTTTGGCTGTTAACATTCTGTAGTGAAACAGTCTTTTAAAAGGGTCATCATAATAATGTTTTGAAAGTGTTTTAGGCTCTTTCGGTTACTGTTTTTAATTGATGGTTTATTTAATTGTCTTGAACTTTTGTTATGTACATTGCTTTAAGAGTATTTTGTTTTAATCTACACTGTAAGTTGCCTTGCATCTCATTTAAGAAAAAAGATGAGATGTAAAGTAAATGCATGCATACATACGTAATTAAATAAATTAATTCCTGTCTATTATATTAGGAAAATATTCTCCTCACAGTCATCTCTAAATTATTCAATTTTCACATGAGTTTCTGTCACCTCTTTCAGTTCTTCTTACTTTTGATGATTAGAATAGAATTAGTCCATAAATTTTTGGCCCAGGCTTTGGTTTTTGTTTGGTGAAATTGTATATATTGTATATATATTGGTTGTCTCAGATAAAAAGCTGTACACTGTTTCCCTCATATAGTTTTACCAGTAGAGGTGAACAAATCTAAGACCTGGAAATAGGAAACAAGCACAGAAGTTACATAGTTATGATTTTAAAAATCTGAGATTGTTAATGAACTAATCTAGGAGGAATAAATCACATTTCTGACATAATTTCTACAACCTTTCAAAAAAGATAGTGAATTTAGAACTTTGATAGATGAGAGGTCAGATAGAGATCTGTAGTTTAATGAACAGATCAGAGGGCAGCACATCAAAGGATATTGGAAGGTGCAGAAAATCAGATTCCTAAGGGAGAACTACATTCTCATGAGAGTGTACAAATGAGAATCAGAAGAGAGGGCACAAGAGTAGACTGAAGACATACAATCCAAAGCAGTGTAATTCAGCAACTTCTTCAATGGAACTTGGTAGTTGCACAGTATTGCAACAAGTTACTTTTCAGAGTTAATGAGAAAAATGTCATTCTGTTTTCAGTGTAAAGCAACAATGTTCCTTTCCTAGTGCAAATGACTAACAATTTTTGGTGTTATTTGTTTGAGATGAATGGAATGTTGCCAGCTCTTACCTTAATACAGTATATTACCTTAGTAATATCATATAATCATATAATCATACACCTTAAACAGCAATCTGTTCTGTTGCTCATTACAGGCCGCCTGAAGCAACTCAACTGGGTTGCCATTATATAGAGGACAAAAAGAAACTTGTTCCATTGCTTGTTGCAATGACATTCCATTTCGTGTGTGTGTGTGTGTGTGGTGGTTATTTCAAGAATGTGAAATGATTTGAAGGGCTTCCTCCACTGACCATTTCCTATTCTTAAAATGAAGACCACACACGCACACACACGCACACACAAACATATACACACACACGAAATGGAATGCAACAAGCATTCACTGCAACAAGCAATGGAACAAGTTTCTTTCTGTCCTCCATATAATGGCAACCCAGCTGAGTTGCTTCAGGGGGCTTGTAATGAGCAACAGAATAGATTGCTATTTAAAAGTAACATTCCAAATTCAGCTTTATAGCTAGAATAGGATTCAGTATTCTCAGTTCAATCACATGACCTTGCACAAGAAGTTTGGTTTTGTCCATTTCTCAGTTTTTCCATTCATTATACTGGCAAAGTGGCAGTTCTTCCATTTAATATTTATTCCCTTGCACTTCCTCATGTGTCCTTTGGGAAGCAGCAAATCTCGAAACATTCTTAAAGAGTTGAGCAAGTTTACTTAAGGAACTGTGAGTAAGGACTTGAAGAGGCAGGAACTCCTCTCTTGCCCCAGCTCAGTTCCTGTGTATATTTTGGATCGTGTGCTGACTATATGCTTATAACTGTCATTTCTCCCCAGTATAATGTTCGTCCATGTACATGTTTTGGTTGATTGGTTCAGCAAAGAATCCTACAGCACATATGGGTATATTTACATGGATTATGATGGCCTTCATCTTTGTTCTTAAGGATTAGGTTAAGTTTGAGAATCTCAGCTACACACAGGATTGTGGATATACAGGATACTGTCATTATGGTGGCTAATGTAATAGGCTTTGGCTTTAAATGTATCATAATCTTATGTATCTGACAGTATATTCTAGAACTAACAGTGAAAAAAATGTAGTACTAAAAATGTGTGCAATGCTAAAAATACTTCAAAAATCGTAAGACATTTTGATAAGCAAAGCTCTACCTGGAGATTGTTTGTCTTAACTTCAAAACCAAAAGAATAATCCTGTTAATAGAATAAGCTCCCTTCTAGAATTGTGTGTTTAATGGATGTCTACTGGATACCTTATCTGGGGAGCTGATTCTTTGTTTAGCATAAATACTAAAGGGATCACAGTAAAAGAAATGGCTAGCATTCTTTGCTATTTTCAAAGAAGATTGCTTTAAGAGACATTGAGACTAGAAGAGAAAAAAAGCAAAATCACATAGATCTAATAGACTGGGAGGGTTCTATTATATTTTTCCCTCAGAGATTGTACCACTATTAAATTCCCACTTTTTATCCATGGGAATAAGATCAGCATGATAGAGAAGTTTGGCAAAAATGAATCTACTCTATTAGTTTTTGTGAAGATGATTAAGGTTTCTGATCCGTACTGTTTTTCAGCAGTCACTGTTTGGAGGCTAGACAAATAATCCTTACTATTAAACAGAAAAGAAGAGGGACCCACAAAGAGATAGAAAGTTAGCACCACCAGAACAAAATATCTGAATATATTATTTGAACTACAAAGCCATACATGGTGATTTATTTGTTAATAGCAAGGGGGGAATCCTTTTCTACTGTGGCAGGCAAATATTTTTAAAGTGCTTAAAGTAGAGCACCCTATCAGATAAGCATAATTATAATCAAAATTCTTAGAACGTTCTCAAAAATTCCTGAAGGCAATCAGCTCTACTCAAATTAGTAACTCAGATAAATCACCATTAATTAGCTAATATAAGCCAGCAGGTGGTTTCAAGCCCAGAGACATTCCCTGGTTATTTAAATTATGTATACTGCGCTACACCAAAGATAAAGTAAGAGAAAGGGAAACAACAGACATGAATGTGTAAAAAAAAATTGTTTGGGGGTAAAAGTCTCCTGAAATTCCCAGATCCAACCCAAAGGAATACAAGGCAGCTTTGACCCCCATGCTCAAATAATATAATCCATTAACAACTGCATGCAGCTTTTATTTCAATACTGATTATTCATGCAGTGAACAAAGTCTCCATCTGGAAGCTAACTTGCATACATTTGTGCTAGAGAAAAAAACTATTAATAGTAGTAACCAGTTTTAAAAATGATGTCCTGGGTCTTTGAAATATAAGGTCAGTGGAGTATACTGGAGGAATCCTTTTCATTTAAGTTTCCCTAGAACATTATTCTGCCCTTAAATTCACTGCAATATGTTAATACTGGGATATAAATCACATGTACTAACCAAAGGTGAAATAAATGTAGAAAAATGAAATCAAATTAAAATCTCTAATTCAAGTGTCACATCATGGAATGTTACCTTAAAAACTAAAGAAAAGTATTGCACATTATTGTAAAATAGCTAATAACAGAAGGAGAGAAAGAAGGAAACATTTTTCAGTCTCACATTGCCCTCAGCACCACCTGTACATGGGTGACACACAGCTCTACTTCTCCATCTTAGATTTCTCACACGCCATCCAGTTCTGTATCTCTGATATTTCTGCTTTGATGCCTACTCATCACTTTATTTCCTTTAAGTACTTTCTCAAAACTCACATTTTCTAGGATGTATTTGTATCATGCCCCTACCAGGGGCATGCCCCTACCCTACCAGGATACCCATATCTTGGTGCAAGACTGGGGCATGATCCAGCTACATCCTGGAAATGTGAATTTTAGAAAGTACTTAAAGGAAATAAGTACTTATACCACATATTCATTGGTACGAAAAGGAAATAAGTGCTCATTGGTGTAAGGGCAAATTATGTATAATTAAAATATTTTTATTTTTATTTAATTTTCTATTAAAAGTATTTCTGTATCACATCACATCCCACAAAGGCTCCATAGGTGATTAATAAATAAAAACCAATTGAAACAATACAGGGATAAAAGTATTTTTGAAACACTGAAAAATATAGTCAACCTTCCACACTTGTGGGTTTAATTTTCACAGAGTTTCTTCAACCCCTGCCTCCCCACCTCAGGCATTTTTTTTTCTGGAGGAACCATCCCTCTCAGCAGTTCTCATCAGGCCAGGCAGTCTACTTCTGGTCCTCCTTCTCATCCATCAGCTGCTGCCTGGCCAACTAAAGATAAATCACAGCCCGATTTCTCAGCACAACAAATGCTCTTCCAGTGCCCCCCACGTTACCAAGGAAGGAGATGGGCGAGAGAGGACATACAAGGCCACCATGCCAAGCCACTTTCCCTCTCCTTTCCCTGACCTGGTTTGGACTCTGGGTGTCTGCTTTCCCCACCATACCTCAGCCCCCTTCCCACAGACACATACACACACATTTTGATGTTTGCAATTTTTCCACTTCTGTGAGGGTCCTGCACCCCTAACCTTGGTGAATATGAAAGGCAGACTGTACTCTTTAAAAACTCCTAAAAATGGTCTAAAAACAAAAACAATCCTAGAATCCAGTTTTAAAACAGTTAAAATGGCAGTTTCAAACACTGAATGCCATGCAGAACAGCACTGTTTGGACTACCCACTGGAAGCTTAAAAGATATGGAGCCAGACTAACTTCCTTGTGTAGGGAGTTCTATAGCTGAGATGCTGCTACAGAGGAAGCCCTGTTATATGTGTCCTCCAACCTAACTTCATGAGGTGTTGGGACACACTACAGGGCCTCCTCTGAAGGTCTTAGATTTCTGGCAGGATCATCTGGGAGATCTTTCAGATATTCTAGCCCTGAGTCATTTGGGGCTCTGTAGATCAGCACCAGCACCGTGAATTGAGCTTGGAAGCAAATTGGAAGCCAATGCAATTCTTGCAAAACATATTCCCCCCTGCCCTTTTTCCCACTTACTCTGTGGTTTCCCTTTGTCCCTTTTGGGGCAGGGACATGTCAAACTTCTGTATGAAGCAGCATGTGCATAGATAATACTAAATAAATACATAGTGCATACACACATACAATAGGATAATAGTGAAAGATCATCCATCACATCCAAATCTTAGATTATCCTTTTCTGAACTTTTTTCTAGACAATCTTCATAATCTTGTATATTTGATCATCTCTGTTTTGGAGACTACATATTTGAAACTTGCAAAGCATGGTGTGAAAGCTCAGCCTTGGCCTTGTGATTTCTTAGGACAAGGAACACTACTGTAATAGGAAAAGTGCACTACTGAGTTAAATTTGCTAAAGGTTTGGCCAAAATAGATGAATTCATTGCCAAATTCATTGCCTATTTTAAGGAAGGATCTATGGCAACCCTCTGTTTTTAATAGCTTGTTTTGCATATGTTATGCTTTATAACTCTTGTGCCCTTTCTGCACCCTCCCAATCTGCCATAGGGATGGGAGAAGGACAGGACCACAATAATGCTTATGCAGGGGACATCGTGGTCCAGTCCATCTCGCATCTCCAGGCAGCGTGATAGCAGAAGTGTTTTCCCCATCAATGACCTGTGATCGCACCACCATCCCACCATGCAGCTGTACTTACCTTCCCTGCAGAAGCTTTGGAAGCACAATGGCTGTGCCTCCTGCCCCAGTGCAGCCTGGGACAGTACTCAGCTGTGCTGTGGCAGAAGGAGACATGGCCATCGCGCTTCCTTCTGCAATAAGTGAGGCAGTGCAGAGGGGAGCATTGGTGTCCCTGCTCCCATACCGGCAAAGCTGCTGCCAGGATGATGCTGGGATGACCCTGGACCTAGGTAAGCTGCAGAAAGAGCTTTGGCCTCAAATCAGAGCACACGGCACAGGTCTGCATTTTTTGGATAAGCAGAATCTAGGAAGGTGATGAGCACAGAGGAAAACATGCAGTGAAGGGGTTAACAGAGCTTGTTGCAGTAGTCACAGGGGTGCTGTGATATCTTCTTTTTAAAAAAAAATAATGCTAAATAAAGTATACTTTTCCATGGCACATGGTTAGCAGTGTTGTATTAAACTGTGCCAGCCCTCTAAAAAATACTGTACTGTTGTTTAGGTGGCTATGTACCATCACCAAAAAAGATAATATGCATATTCATAAAAGAAAGCAAAGAAGGATACAAATGTGCACATGCTAATTTATATGTATCAGTACCAATTTTGAAACTGTTTTTCATGGAAGGTAAGCAGATTTATTTCTCCCAAAGTTGTTGAATCAGTTATTAAATTAAGTTTGCAGATTAACCCAAAACTTTCCCTTAATTTATGACCTCAACAGATTTCCCATCCAGATTCTACTCTAAGATGTATTCTTCTCCCAATAAATTAAATGCTAAATAGATTCATATTTAAATAATAGTGTGCTAACTACTTCAGTTATACCTAGACATTGGAAGGAGAGAATTAGAGAAGGACTTAGATCTTCCCACTGATCTGAATAGGTATATATGAGATACTTAAACTCTCCTGCAATTGCAGTAAAAACATTAAATATTTGTAAGAATGTCTTTTCACTTGGCAAGCTTCTGAGAATTTTTGCATACTTTGGATGATTTTTCATATTTTGAGGCTTTCTCTCAAAAAGTTTATGCAAAAATTACATTAAAATATATTTATACTAAACATTTTTATAAATATTTTTGTGCAAAAATATCTTTTTTGGAAATTTTCACCAGAAAAAAGTTTCAATTGTGGCAGCTTACCTTTGTTTTTTGATAGGGTGTCTCAGTGTGCTGAGACATCCTTTCTCGTCAAGGAAAATAAAATTTTTGTTTATTCTTTATATCCCTAAATATTAATAGAATATTGATAAAGACAAAAATTAAATTGAAAGGAAAAGATGAGTGAATATACCATTGATTCTTAGTAACAGTTTATGTTGCCCTTGTATGCAATCATATTACATAAAGAAGAGGTTTTGTAGTTTACATCTTAGATTCTTAGTAAATCTGCTTTTGCTGGCCTGCTGTTGAGGTGATCTGTTTTGGTTTTTATCTACATGTGTTTATGATAGTGTTTTTAAGATATTAGGGATTAATAGAAAAATTAACAAGTGGAGAAGAAGTATTTCTTTAGCATCTTGGATTACATTCTTTTAAGAATAGAGATAGAGAAAGAGATGGAATAATAAAGGAATCGATTTATTCCATCACTGGGTATAAAAACATTAGCCCTGGGAAAGACCGTTTCTCTGAGAGCTTTAGCTGCCCAGTCTCAGTTGTGTGGCACAAAATGATTTGCATTTTTAGAGAAATTCAGGTCTTCAGTGAGCTCTAGTGAAACATGAATAAATTGCTTTCTTTTCCTCTTTTGCAGACTTTATGAAGCTGAATCCATTAGGGGCCGAGTCAAAGTGTAATGAAATAAAGGCAACAACTGACATGATGGAAACCCTGGATTAGGTTTCCTGGTAGTCGAAGCTTAGCTGTCATGGCCTACATGTCAAGTTAGTGGTCTTTGGGGAGACTCATGAGTACACATGGATTTTTTTTTCAAACTGCTGCATTATAGCAGGTCTCCTAAGCAGGTAGAAATTAAATAGAGAAGCAAAGATTAAGAATTAAACAGAACTGCAGGAAACAGTTCACGAGAGAGGACTTGATTTGATAATACAATCCTTTCCTCGCCTGTCAGATTGCTATCATCCACTGCCATTTTGCATGAGATCTACCATATTCATTCATGCCTGCAGAGCATAGACTATGTAGAAGAGAGTGATACAGGTAATGGAGGGTGTGCTAGTCTGATTGTAGACTAGAATAGTTACTGAAAATGAGCACAAAGGAGCATCAGTGAGCAGAGGAGTCTACATTTTACATTTGTTACATTTGTTTATAATATAACCTGCTTAGCTGATGCCACTATTAACAGAATACCTTGAATGCAGGTCAAGGACAAACGTGGTTTGTCTGACAGAAATGTTTAGGATCTTTTACCTACAAAATTGTTTAGGAAATCTCAATCAGAGCAGAACTCATTGGGACTAACCAACAGGATTTTAGCCACACTTATTTCACCCATCTGCACATACTGACGTTCAGAAACATCTGAAAATGAAGACTCTGTGCAAAAGGAGTTATTGTGGTGGAATGGAAAATTTCAAGACTGAGCTAAAATCAAAACTGCATTCTGTAACAAAAGGCAAAACATAAACTTGTTACTCTGCTGTCTACTTGTATCCTGAGTTCTTGAAATTACACAACACTTACTACCAAATATGGAACCTAAAGCTTAACCATTTGGACTAATTCTGGGCAGCTCCTTCATAGGTATGTGTCCTCAGATGGCATACCAGCTGCTTAGTTGTATTATTTCATAACAGGAAACTTTCATTTTTTAAAAAATGGATTTGAAGGTAATTTTTTCTGCTTTTCTGTAAATGGAGACTTGCACATCTGTTTACATTCTCTGCCCATATTAAGAGAGAGAGAGAAATAATTGCTACTGCTGGGGAAATTATCCCATCCCCCAGAAAAATGCACAGATACCAATGGGACAATCAGATGACTTTGAAGGGTGACTTTTTCCTCCCTGAAGAGCTTACCTGCAGAAAACTGACTCTTCTGTAAGGTTCAGTGACAGGAACTCTGACTCTGTTCTGAAAGCATCAGTGCCTTCAGCCTGCTTTTCCCACACTTCCTTACCCTGAAGAGAGGCACTCAAGGCTAATGCTCCTTAAAAGCTTTAAAGCAAATCTCTAACCTTACAGAAAATCTCCCTGGCATTCTGTTTTGTTACAGGTGCTGTGCTCTTACTTGGTTAGCTTCAGTTTCTGTGCCCAAAAGATACTGAGCCAGCGTCTTGAAAGGCCATGAGTTAATGCGGTGTGATCTCTAAATATTGAGATGGTTCATACTGCATAAACCACTAAACAAAGTATCACTGAGGTTGCTAAAACAAGTATTTCAAGCATCAAAATGACATTGGGCATTCTTATTACTATTTGGGTTAATGTATAATAATGAACTATAGGAAGACACAGGGTTCAAGAGGCAGATATGTTGCAGAGTGAACTTTAGAGGAAGCTATGCTGATGCACAAATTCTGTCAAAATATCCGGAAAAAAAGAGATCTTCAAAATACACATTTTAAAATGCAATAGTATAAGTTCTGTACACTCCCTTTCGAGAGCCAGTGTGGTTTAGTGGTTTGAGCACTAGACTATGGCCCTGGAGAGCAGGGTTCAATTCTTTGCTCAGGCATGGAAATCCACTGGGTAACTTTGAGCACACCACACCCTTTCAACCCAAGAAAACTCCATGATAGGTTCACCTTAGGGTCTCTATGAGTTAGAAACAACTTGAAGGCAACAACAAGAACCCTTCCCTTCAAAGTGACTTTTGCTCTAATAATGTTCACAATCAACTTCCCCAATTTCCCCAATACATTTTCTCAAATCTAAGAGGACTATGATATACCCCTACTTGAATATTTTTCTGATTAAGGTCCTCATACAAGCAGAATACATATGGGCCATAGCCCATATGTTATGCTTGGATACCATGAGGCACCATTCCGTGCCACTTAAGACCTTTCTACTGGATTTTCAAATGTGTAACTCAGATAACTTTATGAGTTGTTGTGGGTCTTTCAGGCTGTGAGGCCGTATTCTGGTAGTATAGTATAGTATAGTATAGTATAGTATAGTATAGTATAGTAGTATAGTAGTGCTCCTGATGTTTTGCCTACGTCTGTGGCTGGCATCTTCAGAGGATCTGGAGACATGGAGGTGGAATGGAATATATATACTTGTGTGATCCCTCGGTGGGAGGGATTTGCATATGTGATGCATTAGTGATGCAGCTGGCCTATGAGATAGCCCACTGTTGAGTGGTCTAGCCCCCAGGATTGCATTGTTAGTCAGGGGATATGCATAACAGCTGTGTGTGCATTTAAGTACTCGTTAGTAATCCAGTGTAGAGAGACCTCCTGAGTCTGGGTGGTGTTCATTGGCATATTTTTGAGTCTTGATTTTAGTGTTTTTCAGTACTGGTAGCCAACTTTTGTTGCCAATGAACACCATCCAGACTCAGGAGGTCTCTCTATAGGAGACAGTACAATGGATTGCTAACAATGCAATACAATAGATTGCTCCATGTCTCCAGATCCTCTGAAGATGCCAGCCACAGATGTAGGTGAAATGTCAGTAGCACATATTACTAGAACACGGCCTCATAGCCCAAAAAACCTACAACAACCCATGGATTCCAGCCGTGAAAGCCTTCAACTTTACATCAGATAACTTTAGTCCAGAGATAGTTATTTATTCAGAGTACAGAGATGAATGAAATGATGGACCAGTTGGGCCCATCTAATGAAAAGCATCCCCATCCAAGAGCTCACCTGCATTTGTGTTATAGTGGTTGCCAGCCTGCGTATGAGGGTAACTGTATGCAATAAAACCTAGATACAAGGTATGCAGTTGACCACAGAAGCACAGAATAATGCAAGCTTCCTGGAGCTCAGAGTCATCAGTGCTATACTATTTCATTTTACCTCATAACAGTGAGATTAATGTCGTGGTGCAGACACACAACACAGCAGACAAATTTACATTTAGTACATACACAGAGTTCAAAATCCCTTCTGAAGAAAGCAATGCACTTCTTTTAGACAGAAAGGCACCTGCAGTCCAAATGAAAATGCCTGAATGGAACATTTAATGCCAAGCAGAGTAGCTCAGCTGCAAGGACCTGGACCCTGGGGAATAGTCCCTACACTAACGTATTTTGAACTATATAAACGTACACTTTGGAACACTACTAATGGACAAAAGGGCGAACACTTTGAATGCATTGTGTTCAACTACAACAGGTCTTGAGATTGCTCAGTTTTAAGTGAAACCAGGCAAGGGATCCATTTAAGAGGTCTTGTCTACTTCAGAAAAAATTAACGAGAGTCTCTCATCTTTGAGGCAATTTTACTCATCAGAGCAAAAAATACGTCTAGTTCTAGTTTCTCCTAAAAACCAGAATGGTTTTATAGAGGAGTGTGACTAGAACTGATTTAAGTAAACATTTGTTCTTATTTATATATATATATATATATAAAACTCCCAACCAAAAAGAAATTGCTCAAAGTTACTTATAAACAGTAAGTGCAGACATACAAATAATAATAATCCATCATTTGAGCATGATTATCAAACTAAGACAGATATTAAGTATGGCAAAAAGGAGATTCTATTATGTCTGCAATCTCAGCTGAAAGATTATACTTAGCAGACCCCAAAAGATTTGATTTCCTATATCAAGGTGTGTAAAATAAATCTTGTATCCAATTCATAAACTGGGCACCAAAAGTCAACCCTTCTGCTCATATAAACCTAGCTAGTTCCATGTTGTTCATTTAGGATTCCCTCATGTGCTCATAAAGACCTATTTGTGGCTCTGTATAATACTTTGCTTCAAAAGAGACCCAAATAAAACTTGTTTACAATCTACATTATATAACTCTGCATAATAAAAACAGGAGATTCTCCATCTTAAATCTTCTGAAAGCATTTAGCGTCTTCTGCTTAGTACTTTCTTTTATATTATTTTAATTTATTTTCTAAAAAGTGGCTAAAATGGTTGCTCTTAATTCAAAATCTCTCTTTCTTTTTTTATCCTGCCTTTCTCCAGTCCTGGCAGCTAAAGTGGCTCACAGCATGATTTAAAAACAGATACTGCAAAAAACACCATAAGTTGTGACATTAAGTTATAAATTAGGATATTAAAACAGTCAATATCTTTAGCAGTTCTGTCCCAGTGTTTTAGATTATGTGCTTTACCACCACCATTGGCCTCCAAAACAACAATGCATACAAGGGTTATAGGGCCCCTGTGAGATGATTAAAATGGACACAAGAAGCTCATAGGTTACGACACATCACTTCAACACATAGTAGGTGGCTTTTCTTATTTGTCAAATTAGGCCCCACTTCAGAAAAGTGTTGTTGTTGTTGTTATGCCTTCAAGTCAAGTATGACTTAATGCAGCCCTATCACAAGGTTGTCTTAGCAAGATTTATTCAGAGGGGGTTTGCTTTGGGTTCCTTAAACATATTTGTTTTATTATGTAAAACTGAGACTAATAAAATTTATTATGTAAAACTTTAAGGTATCATTGGATGCTGTGGCCAAGATTCTGCTATGAGAAGTAACTATCCAACCAACCACGCCCAAACTCACCTTTTTATTAGTTGCAGCATCCCAGACCTGGCCATTTCCTGGTTGATGGAGAGCATGGGGAGCTTCAAGAAGTGTCTAGCTGTTGTCCTGTAACTGGACACACAGCAATTGGCATCTGCAAGGGCTTCTAGGAGTTCCCCGAAGTCCTGCAGGTGATGTCTTTGCTCTGCATCAACCAGGGGAAAATAGCTGGATGCTTCTCTGCTGCTTCCCCTGCTCTCTACCAGTCAGCAAATGCCCAGGTCCAGGTTGCTATAGGTGAAAAAATGTAGGTTTGGAAGGGGGAGATCTTGGTTGTTGCATAGATGGTAGTCAATTGTAACCTTTTCAGTGACCAAAAAAAGAAAAAGGAAAAAAAAGGAGAGTTTTAATGGCATAAGTCTGATTTACACCATCATAATTCACTAAGAAGATGCCAGTCTAAATTGTTTGCTGCAACATACTTCCCTCTGAGATTTCTGATTGTTACATGTTGTTACACTTTTGTTTCATCTCTTCTTCCTTATTCCCTGTGCCAGTAGCAGGAAGCCTTAGGGCTCAGGTCTCCTTCCAGCTTCTCCAGATGGCTGTGCTTTCTTCCCCATGATGCCATTATTTCGTGGTTTCCCAACTTTTTTGTGTTTTATTTCCCCCTATTTTAAGAGACTGAAATCTCTTGTCTAAGGCTTATTTGCAGTAGGAAGAGCTTTATGCTAAGGGCCTTTCTGCACTACACTGTTGTGGTGCTATTATTCCACTTTCAACATCCTTTGGAATCCTGGGGTTTGAAGTGTAGAAAGGGGTCTTTAGAATTCCCAGTCAGAGAGCTCTTTGACCTCAGTAAACTACAAACCCCAGAATTCCACAGGATGTAGAAAGTGGAATAATAGCACTATAAGAGCGTAGTGTGGAAAGGCCCTAAGATTTGCTCGTAGTCTCCCACTTTTGGTCCCATCCACCACTGAAATGGAGGCCCTAAGAACTTCTATGAAATTGAATTCCATTCTGAAAGAGGACACCCACCTTTACCCTAGAGTCACCAAACTGGACCGCTTACTTGTTGAACTCTAGACATTTTTAATTTATTGATCTAAATCAAGGCTGTATCTGAATAATAGTGGTGGGAACCCAATTCTTTATTCCCTTCTCTGTGGAATCTGTTGCTATATAAGCTTTGAAAACTAGTGTGAAAGCTCTGGACTAGAAGTAAATAGAAGGAATTGTGTGTGAGTGTGTGGGTGTGTTCAAGTCGTCTGTCGGCTTACGGTGATCACATGAATTTCATAGAGTTTTCTTAGGCAAAGAATATGGTTTTGCCAGTTCCTTCCTCTGAAATATAGCTTGGAGCACTGGTATTTGTTGGCAATCTCCCATCCAAGTTGTAACCAGAGCTGGCCCTGCTTAGCTTCCAAGATCAAACAGGATCTGGTGCCTTTTTGGGGTATTTAGGACAAAAAGAAAAAGTTGGGTAGCATTTAAAGACAGAACAGAAAAGAGAGCAATTATGGTTGTTTTTGGAATTAGACTCTTCAGAGCAAAAGTAGCTGCAAGATGCTACAGTCCAATCAGCAATAGCCATGCAGAATCATGTGCCTACCATTATCTTGGAGATACATGTGCAGTACTTTCAGCAACAGAGTTCAGTGGTTTGAACATATGTTGCTATGCCAGGCTGCATGTGCAAAGCCAACATGAGCTGCAAGACCAGACGTCTTCTGTGCTGTTGCCCACTCTACCTCCTAGCAAGTTAATGTCTTCCTTTTAATCATTCTATTATAGAATACAACCAGATCAATAATATTTTTATTAGTTCCATAGACTTTCAACACCCATACTTCTGTACTTTCAGGGTATGCTTCTGTATTTTCTGCTTCTGTACTGTGCATGCTTCTGTACTCTCAAGCTATTCAGCTGATATCTGAGTTGCCTATAGCAGTGGTTCTTAACCCGTGGTCCATGGACAGTGTCCTCATATGGATGATCATACATTGATCTCAAAGAGCAAGAATTTTTTGCCAGTGATAGACACCATTTGTTCAAAGTTTCATTCCAATATCTAGAAAGATATCTAGAAAGATACTGGAATGAAAGAAAAGAAAAAAGTACTCAGCGCTTGCTATTTCTGCATGCAGTAAGAACATGTGAGTGAATGCCATTGAGTGGCTGAAGAAAAAGTATGTGACATTTCTTGCTACTGCACATACAGCCAGAAGCCACCTTCGTAGCTGCACCGAACTTGACTGTTGTCAATGTTGTGCCATCACATTCTTGAAAATTCTGTTGCTTCCCAGAATTAACTAGTAATATTAGGCCATAGTTCTGTGTTCAGATATAGTTAATGTATTATTATTATTGTTTTTGTTTTGTTGTTTTGTTGTTATTGCTACTACTACTACTACATTTATGTGGAATCATTACAATAAAAATAGGAGGGTGGGCATTTACTTATTTCTCCCTTCTCTCCAAATTTGAAGACCTTCAAGGTGCAACTTTAAGAAAATATTTAATCTGCTTTAGGGTTTTACATGTTGAATTAAGTCTTTGTGAGGTGTGGCAACAAAAAGTGTTTAAAGGAGGTTCATGGTAAAGAAAAGGTTAAGAACCACTGGCTTATAGCTTTTTAAGATGTAATGTACATTTCAGCTTGAGTAAGGTAAGCCTCAACTTTGCAAGATTCTCCTTAGTCTAGGCCTAAGCCTGTTCATTGTTTTAAATAAGTACGCATAGCTCTTCCACCTAAACAAGCTTATAATAATTTTTAAATGCAATATTTCTATGGTTTTTAAAGCTCTTTCCATTGTTTAACACACTGTCTGACCTTTTTGTATTACATGATCAACTTTTTGACAGTGCAGGAGTGGACAAGCACAACTAATGGAATAATAGCCTGCAGGGCCTAGCTAAGTGATATACGAATATAATCAACCGTTGTGATGACTATTCAAAAGTAATCCCTTTAGCTTTCAAGTGCAACATATATTTCAGCTCAGCAGAGCTAAATGTGGGAAAAAAATTCTGCAGACTCCACTGATACAATATGGCCTTCATATCTCCACAGTGGGTTTACTGTTCAGTCTGAAGTTTAAATTTAAGATAATGGCTTCTGTATATTCATGCAAGCCAAGAACAATACCTTTGATTTGTAGAAGAAATGTTATTCAAGCTACCAAGGGTCCTATTCTGTAAACTTTGACACAACCCTTATATGAGGTTTACTGTAGAGGGGTTTTTTAAAATGGAACTCACTGGGTACAAATGGTTTGTGTAGTCAAGTTTTACAAATCTTTGCATTTTACATTAATCTTTATGTTCATAAAACTACTATAGAACTTGTTCATAAAACTGCCTGTGTTTCAAGGCTGTTACTCCAGATAATAGTTAAAATCAGCAGCAATTAGTAAGGTTTTAAAACATATTGTTAATATTGGTTAGTAGAAAAATAAAAATACAGTCAGCCCTCCACATTTGTGGGTTTCACTTTTGCAGATTTGATTGTTTACGGATTATTTGCTGTCAGCTCTGCTGGCTCCCTATGCTATTTTTAATAGGGACAGCAAGCCTCATGAGACTGAAAAACTGCAAACGAGGTTTGCAAGTCCCTATTAAAAATGGTGTGGAGCAGCAGTGGAGATGACAGTGAGCCCCACCAGCCACCCACTTCTACCTTGTGAAGGAACCCTGATGCCTCAAAGGAATCCATGGTGGATTGAATATGGTGATCATATTTTTGTGTGTGTGTTAAATGTGGTTTGGGAGGGCCTAGAGTTATTCACTTTTTTTCCCACTTTCACAGTGGTCCTGTGCTCCTAACCCTAGCAAATGTGGAGAGATGACTGTAAAAACCAGAAAACAAATATAATGAGCATTATATGGGGAAGTTCTCCTTAATATATCCCATTGAAATACATAGAAACTGTTTTAAAGCTGTACTATATCAGGAAAATTTCTAGAGATTGACCAAGATACTGGATCAATTACTTAGTAGTGTGTCTTTTTCCAACCCCCACCCCCAATCCTTATTTACTAAGCATCAACCATTGGTCAGGGCAGAGCAGACTAGCATTTCCACCTCTTTCCCCACCAGCAATCTCCACTGCAACAGGGTCAGAAGTAGGATCTCTCTTGTAATTCCTCCTTACACCAGTAATCGATTGTAGGAGGAAGGTGAAAGTGCCAGGGTGCTACATGCCATTTGACAGAACAGACCCCTGTTGCTCCCTGCAGCTGATGACCAGTAAGTCAGGACTGGGGGGCTTTTAAGATCCCTATGTATTCCTTATTCTATTTAATATTAAGGGATCATGAATACAAATCAGTTACAAACATGTTACTCTAGTTTACACATTTGTGAATTCCAGCCAATGTGCATGATTTTTTTGTGATGGTAATTTCTCTATTTTTAAATTATCTTTTGTTAATCCAGACCAGATCAAACCAAAACACAGTCAAAACATGACTTTTCAAAAAGTCAAATTAACATCAAAACATAATAGAAACAGTTCAGTGGTGAACCATAGGTTATCTTTAAGCAATAATGATAATCAAATAATAAATTATCTCCATTAGTTCAATTTCTATTACTGTTGTTGTAATTTATTGTGGCCAGTATTTTCTCTCAGCTTCTTGTTAACCTCTCCAGGCCTGACTCCCCCATAAATCTACAGAAACATCATTCACCCATGCTCTCATCATTGGCAGAATGAACTTCCTTCTCTTCATGCAACTGATACCCAGCACCATATTTCAAATAGATGATTTTCCTCTTATCAGATTTCTTCACTTTCCAGCTTTCACAATCATACATAGAAAGTGGAAATACAATGGCATGGGCAACTCTAACTTTAGTACGCAATGATCTTTACACTTGAGAATCTTGTCTAGTTTCTTCATGCCTGCCATTCCAAGTCCTAGGCCCTTTTCACACCTTACCTTCTAACGCTGCTGGGGTGTGGGGCTTGCGCAGGAAGGCTCTCGCAAGCCTCCTGCTTCAGCTCTGCAGCTCCTTCCTGCTCGCACAAGAGCCCCGCCCACGCCCCGCCCCTTCCTTCCACAATGCGGCCTGGGAGTTGGAGGCTGCACTGAGGAGAGGGCGCACGACCAGCCCGGCTCCAGAGGCTCCGCACGGCAGGTAATTGCACATAGGGCCCGTGACCGGTGCACAAGCGCAGGTCATTTTTGGCTAAAAGCCAAAAATAAAAAAATACGTGTGTGCTGCGCATGAGGCCCTTGAGCGTCGCATAAATGGGAGTGCATCATGCAGACCGCTTCTCACATTTATGCGATGCTCAAGGGGCCCTTTTGCTTGCAAACTGCCATGCGAAAAGGGCCCTAGTCGTCTTCTGATTTCTTTGCTACAGTCTCCCTTCTGATTAATGACTGAGAGAAGGTATGGAAAATCTTGGTCTATTTCAGTGTCTTCATCATCTACTTTGAAGTTTTGTAAACTGTCTGTGGGCATTATTTTTGTTTTCTTAATGTTCAACTGTAAACCTGTCTTGCCACTTTCTCCTTTGACTTACTTTGGTAATTGTTCCAAATCTTTGCTGTTTTCTGCAAGTAGCATGATGTTATCTGCATATCTTAAATTGCTGATGTTCCTTCCTCCAATTATCATGCCTGCTTCTGCAAACTCTAATCCTGCTTTATGTGTGATATGTTCTGCATACAAGTTCAACAGATAGGGTGATAAAATGCAACCTTGCCTGACCCTCTTGCCAATGGAAACCATTCCATTTCACCATATTCTGTCCTATCAGTATCTCTTGTCCTGTGTACAGGTTATGTTGTGGCACACCCATTTCTTTAAGAGTGATCCATAGTTTCTCATGATCTACATAATCAAAAGCTTTGCTGTAAATTATCCAACATATGTTTGTAATGTAATCCCTGGTGTCTGTTCCTTTCCTGAACTCAGCTTGGACATCTGGCATTTCTCATTCCATATATGGTAGAAGTCTTTGTTATAGAGCATGATTTTGCTTGTATGGGAAATTAATGCCCAGGTGAAGCAATCAGGGGCCACTATTGTGAGCATATCCTATGGAGACTTCTCTATTCACCTTACCTGACCAAACATTGAGAGATTGTCAGGACTCCCATTAACATTTTGTCACCTAAAGTTAGGACAATCAGCCCATTTATCAACCCTTTGAGAAGGCCATTCCCGCTTTGTCCATATACCCTCCATCTGGGCAGAAAATAGAGTATGAAAACCTCAGCTCCAACCTCAGTAATTTGTAGTACTTGGATGTAATACGGGGTGTCCAGACCTCTGTTTGTTTTTGCTACCCTCAGACACACTGTCTGAGCCACTCTACTTCAATCTTCTGCTTCAGGATTGGTAACTATCACCTTTTCCACCCAATTTCTCTCTATCCAACCTTTCTTGCCTCATTTTCTGATAGCCTTGTATGGTTTTTGAGAGTGTCTGGTTTCTTGTGTGTTTGTTAATTCCAAAGAAAATACTTTTTAACTGTAGTCCTCTCTACAGTTAGATATACACTGGTGAAAAGATCTTGCCATTACTCTCCTCTCGGAGGACTCTTTTGAGCTATAATTCCCCAAGTTCTAAGGAGACACTAACATTGTGGGTGGACCTCAAAGTTCCCCATCTTTTAGGGTAACACACTGCTAAAGGTGAAGTTGAGCCCTATATTTCAGGATCCAAATTTCTATGTTAATAAAGATCTCTTCTTTTTGACATAACCATGCTATCACCAGTAACAGTGTTGTTTTTTTGAGCAAAAGAGTGATAAGGCTGATTTCAGCCCATTCCGTTTAAGGCCATGCTAGCCTATCATGTCTGTGTAAGGTCCATACTGGTGTGATTGTAATGCTCGTGTGATGTAACAGTTACAAAGACCAGCTCCTTTTTCCCCCAAATGAGCTGCTAGAACTGGCTTCAAAACCTAGACATTTAAGGAAGAAAATGGTCTGTTTGTAGCTGTCTACTTAATGCAGTTAATTGGTTTGGAAAGCAAACTTTAAAAAAAAAGATTTAAAGACACAACATATTGCTCAGAATTTTTAGTGTGAGACCAAAGCAGTCACGTTGCAGAAAACCAATTTAAATTGGTTTGCACTCCTTGCATTCCACAAGTTGTACAGTAAGACAGCGATGAGTTTTCCTTGCCCCCTGTTCTGACAGTATAGTGGTGCTACATGGCCTGCTACCAGGAATAGGGTCCTAGGAAGGAACAGATTTCTGGATGCTTCCACATCTGGTTCCAAAGGACTTTCTTTGAAGTGGCTACTGTGGTTACAGTGAGGTACATACAGAGTAATTATGGTTTGAAACTGTGGGGAGGGTTGTGTCAGACTCTAGCAAATCCACTTGGCTGTCTGTGTACAGGGGAAGCAGACTTACAGCCTGTAATCTATGTAGCAAATGGAGCATCTCAAATACTGCTTTGTGTATTTTTTTTTCATAGATGCCAGAAATGAAGAAAACACTGAAGAAACACTTAGATCCACCCCTGTTTCTAAGGCCACTACCTGGTACATTATTTTACCTTCTTTAAGCTATATGTTGGACATACATGCTGCAGTTCCAAGTGTTGACAATGAAAACAATTTAATCTTTGACTCAGCTCAGCATGCCTTTAATGTCCATTTCTGCTTTGTTCAGTTCAAACAGATTTTACCTGTGATGAAACCTCTGAAGATATGTTGGTATAGCAATTAAAATTCAACAGAGTTTCCTGAGTTAACCAGTTTGCTTTGCTTTGGTTCCCATTCTACAGAGCTATCAGAGGGCTGATAAATGAATCTATGAAGACGCTTGTTAGAACAAACCTTGGAATGAAAACCTTGGAATGTTAATAGGAGAGCACAATAAACATCAGAGCTATTTAAATAAGTGCTTTAGTGTGTGATATTTTTCATATGCCCATTTATCAACCAACATCCAGGCACACACACACACACCCCGCATCAGATTCCCCATACAGAATATGTATAGAAACCATAAAACCCCACATCTTTTGCTCTAAGGCTGCTACACCTTTCCACTAACCCTCCCTGCCAGAGTGTCTGGATCCCATGATATATCTGCAGTGAATTAGCCTTCACGTAGCTGAGGGGGAGGCGGAAGGCAGGCAGCAGGGCCAGGGAATTTCATCTTTGCCCAACTGCCTCGATTTCTCAAATGGTATGTGATTGCAGATAGGCACACCAACCTTGGCAGGTCTGAAATAAAACTGGTGGGAAACTTCCTGCTCACAGCCAGTTGGCTATTTTAAAGGTACTTTTCTGAGCAAGTACAGTGGCCACCTCCTGTCTCTCTCAGCACATTTTCCTTTCCAGACCACCAGGAACAGTGAGCAGCACGTGCATTCTCTAGCTCACTCTTTGTCCTCCTGTTTTTCTTCTTCATTTCCTTCCTTCCTTCCTTCCTTCCTTCCTTCCTTCCTTCCTTCCTTCCTTCCTTCCTTCCATTCATCCTCTCCCTCTTTTTCTCACTCTCCAACTTTCCAGGATTGACTCTGTGTATGAGAGAAATGGGGAGGGCTGTCTGAAAAGTGGAACCTGGTGGGTCTGATGTCAGTGGGTCTGGGAATCCACTCCAGCTTTTAAGTTGGAACTTTAAAAGGGTGGAAGACCGTAGCCCTCCAAAAAAGGTTCAACACTTGAGACACAGCCTTCAAAATTTGGATTAAAATCCAGAATAGATTTTACCACTCCTTCTGTCCTGCTTTTCCCTTACCAGCAGGCCCACCACCTTCTACTATGCAGATTAATTGTACATCTAATCTCCTTCAGAATGTTTTGTGAGAGAGAGGGGTAAGTCTCTGTGATGTGAACTGAATTTTGGTCATCCTGTTGCTTTCAGTTGGGCTTACTCCTGGGTAAGTATAGAGTTGCATCAATACAAAATGTACAGTGGGCCCTCAGTATCCACTACAGTTTAGTTCCAGGACCCCCCATGGATATCAGAATTCATGGCTGCTGAATTCCCTTTATGTACAATGGTGTAGTAAAATGATGTCCCTTATATAAAATGGCAAAATCTGGTCTTTGAAATTTTTGAGGGGATTGTGTATTTTTAAGCCATGGATACAGGATCCAAAGATATGGAGGGCTGACTGTATAGCATCATAGAACAAATTTCTATGTGAAGTGTGCGTGTGTATGTGTGTGTGAAAAAAGGGAGGGAGCACTCCAGTCAACCATCTCAGCAAACCATATCTTCACCACCAGCAAGGAGGTTGTGCATTTTTGTAGTGATTTGTTCTGAGACTCCAGGCTATTTTTCACTTTATTCTTTCTAAATTTTTTCTCATTTTAAGGTCAGCTCCTTGCCCACCCAGTCCCTCACTTTTGGGTCATGAATTATATGGAGATGGAGAGAGTTGCAACCCTTCAGTATTTGTTTCCATCTTGTCCTGGGCTTTGTGTGTTCTCCACACACTGTGCAGCTCTTTCAGTCAGATAAAGCCTTCGCTTGCCTTGCCCCAGTGATGACTGAATTTGAAAATATTTTCCCCCTTCTGGGGGTGCCTTGTGGATGTGGAAAGAGGATGGATTTTAAATTTTCGTATGCTTTACTGCCATGGTAACCCAGTTCTTCTTACATATGAATAGATCTATATGAGGAAGATTTTGTACTGTGCTGCTTCTCAGCCTTGCTTCTGAGTAATCGATGAGAGGACATGATCATTTTAAGAGAATTGTTTGAGAGGGATTGTGAGCTGACTTCCATGTCTGCAAGATGTTTTTCTGATTCACTGAAAGCCTTTGATTTATTTCCATGTTTAAAAATGGAGTAATTTATACAGTGTGTGCACAAAACTTGTTTTCAGTGCTTTTATCAATCAAGATTTGCCCCCTTTTTTAGAACAGGGCATTCCTTCCCACCTGGGCCTGAGCCAGTGTGGTGTAATGATTTGAACATTAGTCTACTACTCTGGAGACCAGGGTTCAAATTCCTATTCAGCCATGAAAATCCATTAGGTGACCTTGGGCCTGTCATACTCTCACAGCCTCAAAGGAAGGCAAAAGCAAATGTTCTCTGAACGGCTGTTGCCAAGAAAACCCCATAAGTTTTGCCATAGGTTGGAAATGACCTGAACACAAACAGCAACAGCCCCTTTCCACCTTCCCATCTCCCAAACTCAATGCAAGTTTTCTAATCCAAGTGGATGAAGCCAGGAACAGTAGCACCCTGTTATTTGACCAGTAGAAATCAGTCACTCTTCATACCACATTCCATATTTTTGTGTGGATTTTGGGAATGTACACTGTCCTGTTCTAACCCTTCCAGTGGTTTCAGAATCAGTCTTCATATCTCCCTAGGTTTATTGTACAAATGGTGTAATTGCTGCTTTCCCTGGATTGCTTGCATGAGGAGTACAGGCATAGCTCAGTTTAAAAAGCCACTAACATTGAAGCTTCTTTTTACAAAGTGTTGGCCCAGCCTCTCTTTCCATCCTCATTCTCTGTCTAGCTGGATGTCTTTTTGCAGCATCAACTTTGGGAAGATGGTGAAAGATGCCTGGAGAAATGGAGGCCAAGACTCTGCATCAGAGATTACAATGTATAATTTTACAATGATGGAGCTATGCCACTAACATGACACACAAATATGCTAGTTGATTGTGACAATGCATAATGGGCATGCACCACACAGGTTATCCATTGTGCAACAAAGGCTCCCATTCTGCAACAGAACATGTTGCACATCAGGACACATTGTGTATCAACAATTATGCAGCTGGCTTGTGTACCCAATGATCCCAATGATATAGCTACATGTCCGTTCCCCTCCTGAGAATATGAATAATGTGCAACAGTGCAGTTGAACTTGATTATGGTATCCTATGTTGATGTAACTTCCCAATAGGATGCTAGCCATAGACTTTAGGTGTTGGGTTCTGCAGTGGATCTGCAGAAAACAATGCAATAAGGCTTGAACTGGGAAATACTAGGATTCTAATCTAGCTGATCCCTCCTGTAGCTGTGCAAGCCTGCCTATAACTGGCAGGTACACAGCAGCTGTCTCCAGAACCTTTGACAGGGCATGTGTGAACAGCAATACAGAGAGAAAAGAGGAGAGCAAATAAGGTATCCCCAGCATGTTAAAAAAGACAAATCTGTAAGTTTGGCTGCCAAACTGGAAATCATAAGAAAAGTGAAGACTGGTGAAAGAAAATGTCTTTTTGGGTGCATTTTGGAAGGAGCCTTCAAGTCATTTCTGGAAGGTTCAAAATGTTTTTTGTTTATTTATGCAGGGCTTGCCTGGGCTGGTTGTTTCATTTCATGTATGATTGTTAATTTTGAAAAGAAAAAGTTTGCTGAAACATACTGAACTATTCTTCTTTCTTTTTTTTTTTTTGAATGATAGGAACCTATCCCTCTACTTTCCTTGTTATTTCTGCCTCTGGTTCCAAATTTTCTGTTAAAGAAGTAATACTCAGGAATGCATTTACTTCATTAGCTGAGGTATATCTGTAATCATGTTATTGGTGTTTCCCCACCCCAGATAAATGTTTTAATGTCACTAGTGTGGCATGATTGAACCACAGTGAAGCAACAAACTCATAACATAGAGAAGAATCATAGGTTCTTTCAAAGGTTTTATGAGATTTGCAAAATCTGATGAAATGATTCTCTTTTTTTTTTTTAATCTTTCTTCCAGGATCGTTTGTAAGAAAGGAGTATTGTAAGATTCAAAATCTTACAATACATTTGGCAGTGATGGCTGAAAAAATGCCTGAGGTGGTAACATCTAAACAGAATAAGGCCAAGATTTATTACTTCAAATATGCCTCCTGGCAGGTCACAGTTCTTGGAGAACTCTGAGCTAACACACACTAAATGCTCTGAGTAGGATGTAAATATTAAACACATTGCTCTTGCATATTTTTCAGTAATATTAATATAAACCACACACTTATCAAGGGAAAATAAGCTCCTTTCTGATTCCATATCAACTTTAAGCTTTTATACATGAACTACACAGATTTCCATAATAACAGTAAATTGATCCCTAACAAAGACAGATACTTTTCAGAAATTATTATTGCAATGTGTTAGGAAACTTGCTGGAGCGGTTTAAAGAGTTAGAAACAAAAGAATTTCTTACGCTAAAATATTTGTCAGCAAACACTCTGTCATGCTAGCTCACAATAGATCTCCAGAGAGAGAGAGACATTCTGCATCCCAAGATACTTGTAGTCTTCCTTTCTCTGTCTCTGCTTCCATCTTTCATTGTGTGTCCTGCAACTGCTTCAGGTGTTAAGTTCTTCCCATGTACTTCACACCAACCCCCACATATTTATTCAGAATCTGTGTGTCATCTCCAAAGCTCTGATAGCTCTCCTACTCCAAACATTCCAGAAAGAGATCCAAATATATTCCAACTATCTCCTCCTATTTCACCTGGATATTGTAGGTCATCAGTGCTTTTTTGTCAAAATCTCAGGCTTTGACAAGGGTCTTTTTTTAACAAAACCAAAATGTGCGGCTAATGGAGCTAATACAGGGTCCCACAGCAATCAGAAAGCCCCCCCCCCAAAAAAACTAGATATGTGTTCTTAAAAAAACGGGGGGGAACACTCAGAAAAAAGTTATTTTGAGAGAACTTCTTCAGGTAAATCCCCAACAATGCTTCATATAACCAGTTTCCTGAGCTGTTCAGAGTTCAGTACTCCCTTGCAGTGGTTCCCAACCTGTGGGTCCCCAGATGTTTGTGGACTTCAGCTCCCAGAAGCCCCAGCCACTATGGTCAATGCTCAGGGCTTCTGGGAGCTGAAGTCCAAAAACATCTGGGGACCCACAGGTTGAGAACCACTGCTTTAGAGTATCTCCCTTTTAGAGTGGCCTTTTCCTCTCTTTTATTACTGCAGAAATTACCCCAGCTGATCAGAAATCATATACCAGATGTGGAGAAGGTGCCAAACTAGGCAGACAATCAGATTTTGAATATTTGCTGACATAAGTGAGAGCCAACAGACCCATTTAGAGTGGGGATGTTTTCTAGACAGGTCATGTGAACAATCTTACTTGATCAGGAATAAACAGATTGTCAGGAAAGGCCAGATAAAGAGATAAAGAAATAATTTAGTAAGACCGTGGTCAGGATCCTCTTGGAAATTCACAATATCATAAACCAACTTAAGCTTCCACAGTTCAGAACTACAACATTGTGCTATAGGCATATCCGCAGGAGGGGAGCATTGTCATACCTATGCCATCAGGACCAAGGCACCAGTGGAACAAGCAGCATGACTGTTGCATAACGATCAAGATTTGCAAATAGTATAGTACAGGCTGACCGTGCATAATGACAGCATCAGGAGGGGGGCAATAGCTCTCGGCAGAGCCACAGAGCACTCATAGTGCTGGATGGAAGACAATGGAAAGTAATAGGTGCCATGTGCCCGGCTGAAAAAAATGCCTCCTTTTCAGAGCAATATCATGCAATGGGAGCTCCCACTGTGCAGTAGGATATCTCGTATCATGCCCCATTATACAGCAGGAGAATTGCTCAAAAGAGCATGGTACCCTCACTGAAAATCATTGCAATTCTCTTAACGTAGTTGTGTGTCCTGTTAGCAGCATATTTCTGTCACTGTAAAGTTACACGTTGCAGAATCTTGGCTATATATTGCCCATCATGGATCTCATGTTCCTGACCATGTATAAGGTTTTGCTTCTATTTACGTGAGATATTTTTATAATATAGTATATGTGAACTAAGTCCTTAGTATTAGGCACTAAAATTTATTTTGAATAAGGGTTGAATCTTCAAGTACTTCTTTCAGATCACTACAGCGACATATGCCTAATATTTATACATGACATTTCATTTTTTTTCTAATTAGAATTGGTGATAGCTTCACTGCCTCATTCACCTTACCTTTGTATTCATTGTTAAATCAGGACATATCCATACAAATAAATTAAGGCCACCTTTGGATAAGCAGGATCTAATTAAACTTTTATGCTAAGTTCCTGAAAGTAATATTATGCCCTCTGGATCTTCAGCAAAAAATGTCAGAAGCAACTGTATGCCATGAGGACAGCTACAAGTCTCTGCAAAGTTCCCTTTTGCAAAATACGAAGAGGATGATGAGATGCAGTTCTAACCAAGGGCTAGATTTACTGATTTGATATTTAGACTAGATCTTATTTATTTTATTTAAAAAATTCAGCCCCTTTAAGGGTAAAAAAAAAAAACCCTTCTCGGAGCAGCTTTCAAAGTAAAAATAGAAATAACGACAAGTTTCAAATAATTAATAAAAACACAATGATGATAATAATAGCCCCAAAAATCTAGCCCCAAATATACCAAAATCCAATGAATAAATTGCATCTAAAAATCATCAACAGTCAGATAAAATACATCACATGAAAAAGCACAGAAAACAAATGGAACTTTGAGTTTTTTGTAAAAGCCTTGATTGCCCCATATCTAGTAATACATTTCACAAAAACAGAAAAGGCCCTCTCCCTGGCTCACTCCAGCCTATTTGGTCAGAAGCAAGCATGTAAAAATGGCATCTGTTATAGATCTTTAAGTGCTGTCAGATTGATATGGATAAAGGTTGCCCCTCAACTTGTTCCAGACGTTAAAGTTTAAGACTAGCTGGGCTATGAACTGTACTGCATGATATACTATGAATGTCAGACAAACTGTCCACCAGAGCCTGAATCCTACTGGTAGTCCCAAGTAGAGTAGACCTGTTGAACCATGAGATTTGCACACTTATCATTGCAAAAGTTAGGCAATGGATGTTCTTCTCATGGGACTACATTCCTGCTAATGTGCGGCCACATTCTATAGCAATAAAAGTTTCCAGCGTATCTTTCAATGGCAGCCCAACCACACAGATCATGTGGTAGTATTCTGATGTGCATGTCACTAGTGCACAGATAAGCAAAATAACATCAGCACTCACTAGATAAGGCTGCAAGTAGTGTACATGCCTAAATTAATAAAAATCACACGTGGATATCGCTGCCCCGAGCTTCCTCAGTTGCAGCTGTGTCAAAGAGAACTCCCAAACTGCATTCTTGATCCACCTAAAACCAGCTGAGTCTTAGAGCTTAGTGTTTAATACTTGTATACCAACTAGACTACATCTGGACTAAGTTTTAGATTGCCCTCACCCACTCCCAAACCAACTGGTTCTTTACTGTGCATCCAGGCTAAGAGCTTTTTAGCACTCACACTCCTTGGCTTGTATCAGACAGCTCTGCCTATCTACCTGGTAGAAGTAGGAGGGAAACTACTGCCGATCTGCAATTCCAAGCAGAATTTCACCCTACAGAACAGACAGCTGTCCACCTCTACCTTCCCCCACATCTGTTAAATACTTAGGATATACTTGATTAGGAGATGAAACACATTTAAAATGTTGAGATTTGCTTCTGTGTAAACATGAATAGCTTTATGCTGTTGATCTCTATCTGCTAAAGGCCAAATTTACTCCATAGTGGTTTATGTTTAAAAATACAGGAAAGATATTTATCATGGAGCTGGCACCACTCTATAAAAGGTGAGCTCAAGTGTCTCACAATACAGATGTTACATTTTGTGGAAGTGAACAGCTTTTATTCAGCCTACAGCCTTTCTTTATTCTAAAACACTTGTCAGTCAAATAACATGACAGGAACTTTCTCCCTATCAAGCAAGTTTCTTGTTGGCAATCCTTAGTAAGAACTTGTTCCACATACTCCACCTCATCCCCTGGATACATTGATGATTATACGTGTGTCTCCTCTCTTCAGAGGCCAAAACTTGGAAGCAGCAATGGCAGTGCTAAGGGCTCTACTTAGAAAATGTTGTAGGTCAGATTGTTGTGAGGGTTAGTTATAGGAACATATCAAAAAAGAACTGAAATGACAATGATTGTCAGAAAAGGAAGCTAGCTCCATATCAAACTAATGAAAAATAGACACATCCTTGCAGTATATACATCTGGTTAGATTAGACATGATTAATAGAAAAGTGGATGCATTGTCAGATTTGTTTAAATTTTAAAATTTAGGTAACATGGTCATAAGGAAAACGAGGGCAGAAGGAAAGGACATCTGCTTCAGATCCAGACCTCAGCTGTGCTAATTTCATTTTTCAATAAATTTTAAAATTCTCAACAAATTAAGCATATATCTACATGGTAGTTGTTTCTTGTACTCCTTGTACATTTTGCTCTGCAAAGTTAATACTAATCACCAGTGTCCCACTGTAAACCATGTCAATTGTACTCTTGTGGTTTGAGGGTTTTGTCTATATCCTTATTTACAAATTTAGTAAAAACACACTAGAAAAAGAATGGCCCATTTCAAACAAACTAGCAGCCAACCTTTTTATCATTCTGGGCAGCTGCAGCAACAACTGAATGCTGTTGTTGCATTACATCTGCTTGTGGCCTTAACTCTGGTCTAGACATACAGTACATGAAAAGCTAACAATGTGCCCTTCTTAAAATACCTACAATCCTTTGAAAACTTAAACTAAAAAATAAATACTTTGAGAGATGGAAAAGTCAATAGGTTTTTACGGAAACTGCATGAGGTTTTTAAAATGTTTTGTTATTTTTTAATATATACTCTATAAAATCCACTTAGAGTAGATAAAAAAATTATTTTATTTATTGTTTTGAATTCCCCTACTCATGTGAAAAAACAATAGTAACATCCACCAGAAAATCAGCTTGTTAAAAGAAGGAAAAGCTAAAACATCTATGTCTGATATGCCAGCGCACAACTGGTAGGAAGGTCTTAGTACAGTCATTCAAATTGCTACCGTTTTAAAATGGTGCCATTATGAAATACTTTTTTCTCTCCTAAAAATGAAGACCAGCTTATTACCAAATGGTCTTCTACTTCAAAAGCCGGGCACCATGTCTTCCTTTTAACCTTGACAGCAACCAACCACCATGGTATTAAAATGATCCTTAAATAACTGCTACAAATAACTGTAAATCATCACAGCTGTTTTAGTTCAATGTACGTCTGACATGTGAAAAGCAAGTTTGCTTCAAGCATTTATTAACTTTTCTTGCTGAGCACATAATATGACTAACTTTTCACTGATATCAACCCTATTGACATTATGATGTAAATGAACAAGCACACAACGTTAATATTACCAAGTCAAGGATTTCTTTTTATTTATTGTTTTGACAAGAGGGTTTCTTATGAATATAGAACAATTCTGGGAACCATGGCAATCTTTATTACAAAAATGAGATATCAACTGCTCTGTGTAAAATCCGACTTGTGTTTAGTGCCTGTCTTCATCCCAGAGATGCCATTTCATAAAAAGGGCATCAAATAGCTACAAGTTGCATTTAAGCAGACAGAATTAGAACAGCTGTAGCAAAAACGGCTTTGAGTCAAAGATGCTTTACAGGAAAGCGTTGCGAAAAAGTCTCTAGAGGAACAGATATCTTTGCCTGAGCACTCTCCATTGTTCAAGTAGATCTATAATTGTTTTATGAACAAAAGATCAGTTAGCTGTTAGCTTTCTTTCTTTCTGTGTTCTCTTTGTTTCTTCAGAATAAAATGCACTGGATCACTATAACCCATGTATATTTCATAGTAATATAGATATCAGTTTTGTCAACCCTGATGCCCTCCAGATGAGCAGCACCCATTGTACCCATGACTACGCTGGCTGTGGTGATGAGAACTGTATTCCAGCATATCTGGAAAGCATGAGATTGGGAGAAGCTAGGGTACATTACACATATAAAGTAAACCCTGCAAAGATTATAATTTAATAAGTTATTGTTCTCCTTATAGTCATGCCCAAAGACTTCCAGGACAATGAGGGAACAGGGCTAAAGCCAGATCCGAAAGCAGAGGGAGGGAGGGAGGGAGGTTGGTTGGTTACGGTCCTCCAGATGGCCATCCAGTGTCCCTAACTACTGGCCATATTTACTGGGGTTGAGAGGAGTCCCCATCTTGCAACCAGAAGTCCACAGGCTTCCCCTTCACCTCCTTTATACTCTAAACTGACATTATAATGCTACCAACATTTTATATAGTTACCACATACCCACAGGACGCTTGTAGGATTACCGCAGCCAATTAAGGAAATACTTTTTTAAAGCTTATACTTTTGTGACATTTGAATAACTAAAATGCAAGAATGCAAGGAAATGAATCCAAACACAGGCACAGTTGAGGTTCAAAAAAGGAAGGAAGGAAGGAAGGAAGGAAGGAAGGAAGGAAGGAAGGAAGGAAGGAAGGAAGGAGAGAGAGAGAGAGAGAGAGAGAGAAAGAAAGAAAGAAAGAAAGAAAGAAAGAAAGAAAGAAAGAAAGAAAAAAGAAAGAAAGAAAGAAAGAAAGAAAGAGCAAGCGAGCTGAGAAACATAACATAGTAGGTTAACATAATCCATCCTGATGTCTATAAAAGATAACCATCTAGCTGATAGGAAAAAGCCTGGCTCTGAGACATCCTCAAAGCCAAGGCAATAAGGAAGAGAGGCTTGGAATATTGCTTTTGCCAAGACACAAGCAGTTTTCCAAGCCACCCAACCCTGACAGTGCTAAGAATGACTGAACCTGCCATTAGGCCAAATGAGGAAGGAGATTTGGGGCATCATGAATGAGTAGCAAATAATGTACATTATTGTCATTGTATATTTACTGCTAGAGATGAAGGCACTTATTTGTCGGTTTTCAGTTTCCTGTAAAATAAAATAAAACAAAATAATACCGTATGACTGTACAGCTTGCCTGACAGGATGATTTGATGTTGTGCCTCAGGCATAAAAATTCTTAGGCCACCTCCTGTCGAGAAATAATTTGTTCTATATAGTTCCAGATACCTCAGTGAACGGTATCAAAGTGTCAAACAGCTCACAGTATGAAGTGTTGAATGAATACTTGGACCTCACAGGATACTAGTCTTCATTTCTTCATTTTACAAAATGCCAGCATACAATCCAAAAGTTGTCATATGCCAGCTACTACATGCAGCTTCCAAAAGTACATTATTTTACAACCTGAATGTCCAGGATAGGCATCAAAGCAGAAGGCCTCCTTCACCGCGTTTCTTTTTTCAATATGTTCATGCAAAAGGATGTTGAAGGAAAATAGTTGTGAAGCAGAACACAAGAATCTAACTATTAAAGGCAGCTTCTCATCAACATTCTTCTTGACCTGGTCCATCAAAGCAAGGCCAACACCTTGAATTGTTCATTGACAAAGCATGAAATCATTCCTGTCTAGGCCAAGTCAGGATTAACTGTAAGGCTTGGGTTGTTAAGCATTTAATGTCATTTGATACCTGTATTGTAAATTAACAGAAAAGGGATTCTTTCTGAGATGGGGGGGTGTCCACCCCCAAATTATTTTATAGGAAATTGATTTTTAAAATAATATATTCTATAAAGCTATAGTATGTAAGATATTAATAATAGACTACATAATTTTCTGCATTTTTCTTTTCTTGTTTGGGATATTTGCATAAACAACAGTGAACTCTTTAAGAGCATTTGAATAAAAATAAAAGGTATATGTAGTTGCAAGCAGTCAATACACTCTGAAGTAGATAATGTACATTTATTGATAACATTTGGTTGGAAAAAAGAAGAACTGGCTGCCACTTGGTCCTTCTTGTATCACCAGTCTCTAGTCAACTTCGACTGATCTATAAATAGCTGAAAGTTGCTGCAGCATCACCCGAATGCTGATGCTCAGTGGCCCTGAATGATGCACACTGTGGTGTTGATAGGCTGCCTGTACAATGATGGATGAAAATGCTGCAGAATTTGGAACTCTAACTGGTACAATCCTTTACCTTCTGATCTGCCCAGGAGAAAGAATCCATGGATGGGACACTGAAAAAATGGTTATGAATATTTAACACCTGCAGTGCTTCTTGTAAGTGTACCTTGTGGCACCACAAACTCTCCACCTGGAGTCTCTCCTAGCGTGATGCAAAGATCTACATCATGTCAACTATGTGCTGTCCCTGCTAAGAGGTCTGTTGCTTGGCTTATACATACGTCATCTGAAGAGTAAGTAGCATTTATTTCCCATTTAGAATGAAGTAGCACCCAGAATAGTTAGCTGTGCATTGACCCAGGTTATCACCATTGAACATCCAGCTATAAAAGGCTGTGGATGATTATATTTTTCTTTCTGAGAAATACCTAGATAAAAACAAATGAACAAAAGAAGGGAAATCAGCAGTAAAATTAGCATCTGAACTGTCAAAACACGCATGTGGAACTTGTTTTTAAAAATTTTAGAATGCAGTAATATTTAAGAAAGCCATAAGTACAAGAAGCGCAAAGACCATCATGATCTTTCCAACAATGTTTCAATTTCAGTTGAAATAAAGAACTTGCACAAAAACAGCCATAAAACATGCCATCTTTAAACAAACGGCCTTAATGACATTTATCTGCCAACTGACCGTGGCTGTCCTAGACCTTTGGTGGAGATCATTAGCTCTTACTTCGGATCCTTTGAAAGAGAAATGTCTGGAGATATAACATTATTGAGGGCTGAAAGAGTTCACTGGTTGAGTACATATCTTCAGTGCAGAAGGCCCCAGGTTAAAACTCAGTCATATCATTAAAGAGCTAAAGCTGCAAGCCTATACACTTACCTGGAGGTAAGTCTCCTGGAATATAATCGAACTTACTCCTGAGAAAATATAATAAAGCTGCACTACTCATTCACTAAAAGTTGACTGCAATCTACCAAGTACTCAGGGTAGTGTATATAAAAATAAATATGATTTTAACAATTTACTAATTTTTAACATCATTTTCATCTTAACAAATGGTTCTGGAATGTTACATATAATTCATCCATCCAAGAAGGTTTAATATGATTCCTACATACTTCAGAAGACCAGCAGACTAACAGGATTTATATAGTACCAGATGATTTAATTATGAATAGAAACACAACAATAAATAATAATATATAGGTGAATCCTGGGTACAGTTGACATGCAGCATAATCAGAAAATTGCAGAAAGTACATACATTGTAAATATATTATAGGGATTGTCTATTTATTATATAAACTCACAGTTTAAAAAGAGGGTTGTGTTCCAGTTCAAATGCTTTTATATACACACATTTTCAAAAACAAGCATAATTGCTATGTAGGAAAACCATATGAGAATTGCTTGCTGTGGATGTCTCAATCTATACTAGGCTACAAGGACATACAACTGCTACGTTAATATTCTATCCCTTCTATCATGTACATTCAATTTTTTTTTCTGATAATGCTTCAAGAGTTTGAGGTTTATCATAATGGGCTGAAGACACCATCCAGAGTATTTTTGTAATGGCTGGTGCCCTGTCTTTCACAACCAGACAAGTATTAAAGGATACAAGATGGTAATGACCTACAATCTTTTATTTAGCTGCACCTTCCAATAAGCTGAGATCCCCTCTCTGTTGAGAACAGCTATGTAGTCTTTGACCAGTCGGTCAGCAGACCTGCCCATTTTGGATGAACTTATTTCCAAACCACTTTCACTCTTCTGTGCACATCATCACAATTGTATCCTTTCTTTTCCCCAATTCTAAATCTGTAAATGCCACTACACAGAATGAAATTTGATCTGGTTTTCAGAGAATTGTTGCAGGTCAGAAACAGAGCAAAGAGTACTAATGGATTGTCTGATATTCAAACCATGTTCTTCTTACCAAATAGCAGAAGATCGATTGCTCTCAGCCCTAGTAAAAATGCCTCACAAATTCACTCAGCCACACACACAAATGGCACATTCTTTGGTTCAGTTGTGTCCAGTGACCAGTACACAACCAAGTTAACAGGGCAAATCAATATGGATTGCCATTTTTGGCACAGGGAATGGCTGTGCAAAGTGCAAATGCACCAGTGGAGCACTGAGCTTTCCTTTTGCCAAATCTGGGTTAACTTGGTCAAAATGGTTTGAGCCAAGGGGTTGAAAGGTATGATCTCATGGTGCCTTGACATGGGCTGGACCACACAGAAACCCAGCAGTGGTGACAGTGCCACCTAACACTACTGCTTAAAGCTCGAGCCTTCACTTTTATGTCAAAGGGGGGCAAGGAATCTCTTCCAGGTTTTAGATGAAATTTTAAACAAGCTATCCAGGACTGACTGGTGGATCTGGTGCTATAAGGACAACATCCTCAATTTCTGTTTTAGACTCACTCTTTCCACAGCTGTGCTGATTTTTAAAGAGCTTTCTCAATTCTGGACCCAATCCTCACACGGCGCCAGGAGAGTTCCTGTACAATTTGGAGCAGCTGCAGGGGTGTGGGTAAGTAAGCGGCCAAGAGAGGATTTGCTGCCCCTATGGCAACTGACCCATTGGCCACCTGGGAGCGTTCCAAGTTGCTGGATCCTCTTTCTGCCAATAGGTTCAGCACCTTGGACAGTTCCTCTAAAACTTCAGCACCTTGGTCAGCTTTTCAGAATAAAACCAACTCCAGGTTTCACAGCAGGGCTGACATGAAAACCCTCAACTGGCACTGCCTTCACCCTCTTCAAGTTCTATTGAACCTCATCCAGCCCTTAGGATTAGGTTCACCCACCAACCGCAGCTTCATAGCCCAGAACCTGCAAATCCTTCCTGTAGCCTTTCTATTTCCTTTTGCTTTGGAAACCCAGGCACAAAAAAACCCCGAAGCCATTTCCACACTACACAGTTATAGTGCTATTGTTCTGCTTTCAACATCCGCTGGAATTCTGGGCTTTGTAGTTTACTGAGGCCCAAAAGCTTTCCGCTGAGGATCCAAAATGCCCCTCCCTCAATTGCTAACCCAAGATTCCATAGAGATGTTGAAAGGGGAATCATAGCAGTATAGCAGTGTAGTGCAGAAATGGCCCAGGTCCTGCCACTGGGCCTGCGCGCCCCGTTTCCCACGCCAGGCTCCCCCTCCCTCGCCACGGGTCCCCGCGAAGGTGTATCTTCGACGACAACCGCGCAGGCGGGCGCAGCCACCAGGGAGGTTCCTCTCGCTGTTAGCTAGGGGGCGCTGTAGAGTCTCCCGCCAGCCTCCCTCCCGAGAAGACTTGATCCGAGGGGGCGCAGCCCAAAGAAGCTTTTTCCCTCCCGGCGCAAAGGTGGAAGAAAACCCCAGGCGCCTCCGACGGGGCGAGGCAAGGGGTCATGGGAGCCCCGAGGGAGGGAAGGCAGCAGACCGCCCTTGTTTGGGCCTCAGTGGCCACTTCGTCAGAGGGAACTGGCCTTCCTCGCCTCCCTCCGTGCGCTCGCTCGCCGGCTCGCTGTCCTCGGGAAGCCCGCTTGGTGGCAACGGCAGGGTGCCAGCGGCCCCCCGGGCGACGGTGAGGCGGGGGGAGGCGGCAGGGGGTTGGGGAGAAGAGCCATCCGGCCCCCGCCGCCATCCGGCTCTTCTCCCCAACCCCCGCCGCCTGCCCCCGCCCCGCCGTCGCCCGGGGGCCCCCTGGCACCCTGTCATCGCCACCAAGCGGGCTTCTTCCTGCCTGCCTGACCCAGGCGCTCATCTGTCACCGCGCTCTCATTCCCGTTATTTACATCTGTCTTTAGCATTCTAATGACCCGCTTTATTACTTTCGCCCGGAGGAATCCCGCGCGCGGAGGGCGCCGACCAACAATAAAAACCTTGCGTGGGGGTGGGGGCAGAGCCCCGCTACTTATTAGGCCGAGCAGTTGAGATGAGCTGAGCGCTTATATGACCTCAATATGTCCTTAAATGGATCTGATTAAGACGGGTGGGGTGGGGGAGGAGGAGGAAGCGTGTGCCTTTCCCCCACCCGCTCGCCCTTTGCCGTCCCTCCCGCACAAGCCACCTGAACCCGCTTTGGAAGACTGAGGTCATTTCTGCACTAGATTGTTATAGTGTTGTTATTCCACTTTCAACATCCTATGGAATCCTGGGGTTTGCATTTTTGGATTCTCAGCAAGAGAGCTCTTGGGCCTCAGCAGACGACAAAACCCAGAATTCCACAGGATGTTGAAAGTAGAATAATAGCACTATAAAAGTGTAGGGCGGAAATGGCCTCGGTTTCTTTTGGAGTCGGAGATACTGTACGCAAGCCGTGGGTTTCCAAAGCAAAAGGAAATAGAAAGGCTACAGGCGCTCTGGTGTGTGTGTGTGTGTGTGTGTGTGTGAAGCTGCGGTTGGTGGGTGAATCTAATCTTAAGGGTTGGACTGGGCTGAATGGAACTTGGGAGAGGGCGAAGGCAGTGCCAATCGAGGGCTGTCGTGTCAGCCTGCGGTGAGTCTGGTCTCGGTTTCGTTCGGAACAGCCAACCAAGGTGCTGAAGTTTTAAAGGAACTGTCCAAGGTGCTGAACCTATTGAGGAGAAAGAGGATTCAGCGACTTGAGGCCCCTCCCTAAACTGCAAGCCCCAAGATTCCATAGGATGTTGAAAGTGGAATAACAACACTATAACAATCTAGTGCAGAAATGGCCTGAGAAAGAGAGGGAGGGGAGTAAGGCGAAGGGTGTTTTGGGGGAGGACAGGGGGAGACGTGTCTCCAATCTCACCCCACTCCTCGCCCCAGAGTCTGCGGAACAGTCAGATTTTTTTCTCCTGTGTGGTTTTAAGCAGGTAAGTTTCTTTCCAGGAGCTGCGGAGGTTCTTGGGTGGGTTATGGTAACTGATCTGCCAATGTTAAAATCAAAATACGATAGCAGCCGTAAGAGAGAGAATAGAGAGAGAGAGAGCTCCTTGAAGGCTCTAATTCAATGGTGATCCATGGAATGATGCTAGTCCCTGTGGAGTTTTCAGAAGAGAAAGAAGCAATTGCAGCCGACAAAATCATAGAGCTGGAAGAGACCACAAGGGTCATCCAGTCCAACCCCCTGCCATGCAGGAACACACGTCAAAGCACTCCCTGCAGATGGTCATCCAGCCTCTGCTTAAAAACCTCCAAAGAAGGAAGGAGACTCCACCACACTCCAAGGCAGCATATTCCACTGCCAAACAGCTGGGAAGGTCAGGAACCTTAGGTTTAGGTAGAATCTCCTTTCCTGTAGTTTGAATCTATTGCTCCTTGTCCTAGTCTCTGAAGCAGCCGAAAAAAAGCCCGCTCCCTCCTCGACATGACATCTCTTCAAATATTTAAACAGGGCTATCAAGTCCCCTCTTAACCTTCTCTTCTGCAGACTAAACATACCCAGCCGCCTAAGCCGCTCCTCATAGGGCATGGCTTCCAGACCCTTCACCATTTTGGTCGCGCTCCTCTGGACACATTCCAGCTTGCCAATATCCTCTTGAAATGAGGTGCCCAGAACTGGACACAGTATTTCAAATGAGGTCTAACCAAAGCAGATAAGTCCGAGTAAGATACTGATCCCTTGCCCATTGGTAAAAGAAATTGTCAATGCCCCACTCCCCCAGTCAGATAGATTGCATTAATCGATGCCTTGCGATTGGGCTATCGATCCAGCCGCATGCAATTTACCATCGAGGGCGAGGAGGTGACTATTAGTTTTAGCTGGCAACTGCAGCAAAGAACACGGGATATTCCGCAGTAGAAGGGTTTGCAATTCTAAACACTGTTAACAGGAAGTAACTTCTTCCTAATTCCAAGTGGGAAGGAGGAACTGCCCAGTTCCCTTGCAAGGGAGGGGTGCAGGACGTAGATCCCAATCAAATGGTAGGGAACTGGAGAGTTTCGTTGAAGGCCTGGGGGCGGAGCTGACCACTTTGCCTTTTTCCAATGTTTGGCTTGATAAAGCTGCATAACTGCCTTTTTAATGGAGCAGATAAACCTCAGGCAAAGGTCAAACGCATTTTTAGGCGAGATCTTTTAATATTTTGATCTGACTTAGTGGATCTCGGATTTCATTTCTCCTCCTGCCCCCCCCCCCGCCGGCACACCCACACGATGCCTGCTTGCCAGGCTAGGAGCTCTTCTGTCTCCCCTCCCCTCCCCTCCCCTCCCCTCCCCTCCGGCTGAACTGAAGGGCTGGCGTGGTTAATGGCGGGCCACGGAGGGGGCCCGGAGGCTGTATGCAGATTTCGCTTATTTATCTGAGCTAGTGAAATGCTTGTTGCACTCAGCGACAATTTAATGCCCGGGCTAATGGGCTTTCCTTTATTATCTTTCACTAACATAATATCCTCTAGGAGAAGGAGGGGGGGACAAGATGACAGAATATATGGATTTTTAGATAAATAACAGGGATAATTTATTGCCCTTGATGCTCTTCTGATGGAATGGTTGATAGATAATGTAATAATATGTACATAATTAAGCGGGCTTACTGTACCTCCGTCAAATTAGGTTCAGCTGCGCGGGGTGTTCTTGCCCTCCCCCCGCTCCGGAAAAACACCTCCCTCCGGATTGAATCGTCCCTCCCTCCTCCCCACCCCACCACTAACGGGGGGCGGCGGGGGGGCGATGCTGCCCAAAAGGAGATTCAGCAAACAGAGACAGAGGGGGACTTAAGACTCCGCCGACTAGACTTTGGTGGGTTTCATTCTACGGGGTGGGGGAGGCCCATTGAGTAGTGATTACTCACCAGTCCTTGGACGCTGTACTATAACTCTCTTAGCCTGCTGTTTTCCCATGCCTCCCTTTCTTTCCCTTTGCTGTTTCCCTTGTATTGAATGTTAGATTGCAAGCTCCTTGGGACAGGATTCTGTTCACTTACATTCTACTAAATACCGCGCAGCCTGATGGAGATACAGAAGTAAAACAGCAGCAGCGTACTGGCCGTCATTGCAAAGGATTAAAAATCGCCACACATAATTTCCACATGAAAGGAGATGGCATCCCCTTTCTCCACCTTAATAAGATGGAAGACTCTTTCATGCCACGTAATCACAGCACTTGGGCGCCACTTTAACTGCCATGGCTCCTTCCTAGACAATCCTGGGATTGGTAGGTTCACGAAGGCCCTCACAGAGCTACAAATCCCAGGCTTCCATCGGATGGAGCTAAAACAGCCAAATGCTATAACTATAGTGTGAAAGTGTCTTGGGACTCTTTCTAGATATCTTACTTTTTTGGTACAGCTGGGCAGAAAGAACCCTCCCTTGGCAGAGCTCAAAAGATGTCTCGTGTAAACTCGGGGTGCCACCACTCAGTAGCCACTTCTGGGAAGCCAGGGACAGGGAGGTGCTGTTAAACCACTTTGCGATGGCCTATAGGGCAGTGTGTTAACAAGGTTAGAGGGGTATCTGTTGCGGGTCTTTCCAGCTTGAGTAGGGCCCCCTTAGGCCATTTCCACACTACACAGTTATAGTGGTATCATTCCACTTTCAACATCCTATGGAATCCTGGGGTTTGCAGTTTAGGGCCCTTCCTCTAAGGCCCCTCCCTAAACTGCAAACCCCAGGACTCCATAGGATGTTGAAAGTGGAATGATACCACTATAACTGTGAAGTGTGGAAACGGCCTAGTCTTTCAAAATGTCTACGCTGGAATTACTAAGACTTTCCTTAAAGAAGTCTCTTAGCCATGGTGGACGTCACCCAGAGGGAGCCTTTGGGAGACCCGGTGGCCCGTCCGGAAAATGAAGACCCATTTACTTGCTCGCAACAGATCTTGGAAAAGTTCTTTCCTTGGCTGAGGAGTTGTAGTCCAAGGAACTAAGGCTTTCCCGGGTCTGGCCTGTGCCACGTTAAGAAGCACCTTTCAGGTCGCCTCACTGCTTCTTCTAGCGGTCCTCGTCCTGCGTGGTTTCCCAAGTCGCCGGTTCTGGCTTCTTCCACCCAGCCCCTCTCCTCCTCCTCCTCCTCCTCCTCCTCCTCCTCCTCCTCCTCCTCCGTAACCCAGCCAACCTTTCTCTCTCCTCCCTCCGCCCGCCCTTGTTCTCGCAGGTTGTCCATTCCAGGCATGGCGCACTTGCTCTTCCAAACTCATCTAAATTACATCAATAACAGAGCGCACTCTTTAATGAGCTCTCAACTTTAAAGACTTGAAGGATATTAACAAGCCGCTTGACAAATGGTGCTTAGAAGCACATTAAAGACGCTGCTAATGGAGCGCATAATGACGGCTAATTTTCGATCAGATATAAATTAGAGCCCCAACAGTTATTTGCCTTAAGGACTTTATGTAAATGATTCTGTTCTGTATAAACTGAAAAAGGCGAAGCGAGAGAGCCCCTGCCTGTTGGCAGTCCTGGTGGAGATGATTAATAGAGCCGCGACCGAACTGGGCAGACAACGCGTGGCATTTCCAGCTAAAAGCCACGCGGGGGGTGGGACGGGGGCGTGGAGCCGTAAATATTACAGCCCAGCGGCCCGGAGACAAGGAGAGCGGCCGGAGGGCGAGCAGGCAGGCCGGGGAAGGCGAGCGGCGACAGATGGGAGCCAAGGAGAGGGCGGAGGGGGCCAGAGAGGTGGGGAGGGGCACCCGTGCAGCTGCTGGTGCGGAGACACAATCGCTGCTCTTTCTCGCCTCTAGTCTCGTTCACGGATGTCCCCAATTCATCCCAGGCGAGCTTATCTTCAATTCCACCGTCCCACCTCACGGGAAGGACGAGCTTTAACCGTGGGAGAGACCACCAACCCCGTGTGGACTTGGCCAAGTCACCGAAGAGGCCCTGTGTGCTCCTATGGCAGGCGTGTGAGGCAGCAGGAGGCCACTTTGCTCGCCCTGGGGAATGCTTGAAGGCAATAGGCATGGACAGAAGCAACCTCCATCGGAAGAAGGGCCTTGTCTTCTGTTTTGCTCATACAGCTGTTAGGCAGGGGTGAGCTGCAGGAGACCTTGGTTGGAATCCCTGCTCAGTCAGGGACATCCACTGGGTGACTTTGGGCAAGCCACACTCTCTCATCCTCAGAAGATAGTAATGGCAACCCTCCTCTGACTAATTCTTGCCAAGAAAATCCTATGAGAGTGTCTCCATAAGTTGGAGTCAACTTGAAGACACACAACACCAGCAACAACAAAAACAAAAGAAGGAACAACCTTAGCAGTCCCTATAAGCATCTTTTCTGGCTGGAAAGAAAAGTAGAATGCAACCAAGCTACTCCTGAACCCAGTAGGAGAATGGCTGCCTAGCCATTTCTCACTTTCTGCGTTTTAAAGATGGGTAGAAGTTGCTGCGTTCCTTTGGACAGCATGGTTTCCCTTCCACATTCCTAATTTGCACAGGCCAGGCAGCTTTCCTACTAAGGAAGAAAAGGAGTGAATCCTGTTTGTAGTCCCAACTACAAGAGGTCTAGTGAACCAGTTAGCACTCACCTAAAAGGTGACTCCTTGAGTCAATGGCTCCAGTCTAGTTGGGTCTACAGATAGCAGAGATGGGAATCACACAGCCCTCCAGCTGCAACTCCCAGCAGCCCTAGCCAGCACAGCCAATGGTGAGGAATGTGGGGATTGCAGTTCAACCTCTTCGGAGGGGCTGCATGATTCCCAGACCTGGGCATGAGGATTCATGTCAAGATCCACCACCAAAGCTTACAAGAGAATAGTTGGGGGTCAATGCTCTGGGTGGTACAGGAAGTCCTTTTTTACCCTTCTACAAACGCATCAGCCTGGACAATTATAGCTGTTGTTGTTGCTGTTATTGTTGTGCCTTCAGGTTCTTTCCAACTTATGGTGATCCTAAAGCAAATGTTTAATGGGGTTTTCTAAGGCTGACAGTGTGGCACATGCCCAAAGTCACACAATGGGTTTCCACGGCACAGCAGGGATTCAAACCCTGGTCTCCAGAGTTGCAGTCCAATGCTCAAACCACAACACCATGTCAGCTCTCTAAAGTGCCTCATCTAATAAATTGATACAAAAAACAACAACAACAACAACAACAACAACAACAACAACAACAACCAGCAGACATTCTAAAACAGGAGGGGGACCCATGCAGCTTTCCAGGTGTTGCTAGACAACAACAAAAATTCCAAAAATTCCCATGGTGCACTATGTTTGCTTAAATCTGCAGTCCAATCAAATCTAGAACAACACATGATTCCTTTATTCACCCTTTCTTGTTCTAGAGGATCCAGGGGCACAGACCAGTCTCAACCAGGATTTTATTTTATTTTAGCTTCGTTTAATTTTAGTAGCTTCACTTCATTTGGAAGAGAGATGGTTCCTTCTCTCTGGGGAATTGCTGGGCCTTTTCTCAGCAGAGTGACTGCTGATGGCTAACCTGGGATGAAAAACAGGGTGCCAAGCTGCTTTCATTCCTACATCAAGTTCAGAGCAAAACTGGGGAAAGTTAATCATCTGGACTAAGCTGGCTCCAGGAATTGGGGAGCAGTAGTCATAATAAGTAACTTTCCCCAGCTGCTGGTTCCAAATATAAAGGGGAAAGATGCCAAGAACATTGGAACACCTCTGTCAGTTGAAATAAAATGAATTACTGATTCTTCCCTTAATTTTAGCAAGCATGTTCCTAAGCTGCAAGATACATTTTTCTTAGACTAAATGAACACTATTTCTGAAGCTATTTATTTTCTAGAAGACTTATTTTAATAAGTCATAAGCCTGTTTTAAAAGAAGAGTCTTTTAACCCTCAAGTTTTCAATAACTTAAATTTGTGAAGACAACTAGGTAGGACAGCTTGGAGAAGATATGCTTTAAGACTACAACTTCGAGAACCTCCCAACCAGTGTAGCCACTGTGGGATTTTGGAAGTTGCAGTCCAAGTCTGGTAAACCTGTATCCTTTATCTGGAAGTCTGTTGCTTTTCCCTCCCAGTTTTCCTTTTGCAAGGTTTCTGCTGTTTCCTGAGCTCCTGGATTATAGCTGGAAGTTGCTGTTGTTGTTACATGCCTTCAGTTTGACTCCAATTTCTGGCTACCCTATCCTGGGATTTTCCTGGCAAGATTTTTTCAGAGGGAGTTTACCATTGTTTTCCTCCAAGGCTGAGAAGGCATGACTTGCGCAGGTCACCCAGTGGGTTTCTATGACCAAGAGGAGATTCAAACCCTGGTCTTAATCTAACACTCAAAAACTACACCAGGGTGGCCCTTCCTAGTTGCATCTAGTCAGCAGTTAATGGCGGGAGATGGCACTTCAAGACAAAAATGTCTTGACCTTTTAGGCTGTGGATCTCCCTCCTAGCCTTTTTTTCCCCTTTAAAATTTCTGATCCATTCTTGTCGCCCAAATCCTAGGAGGAAGACTGTCAGCCTCATTGTTCTCACGCTATTATTCTGCTGCTGTAAGCCTTGCAAAATCACCCCTGAGTGTTCCTTGCCTAAGAAGACCCTGCGAAATTCATGGGGTCGCCGTAAGTCGACAGGCGACTTGAAACCACGCGCAGACACGCAAGGCTGGCAAGCGGCACACGACCCCCGCCCCGCCACCACCTTTGTATTTGCTGCTAAGGTCGGACGCCCCTATAGATCAGTCTCTGCAGGATTCTTCCCGGTTCTAGACAGAGAAGGGACGTGACCCGAAAGACGTAGACAGGTAAGAAAAGAAAAGCCCATTAAATTTACTACCCAAATAGGAAACTGAGAGCCCCCAATCGTGTAGTAGTTTGAACGCTGGACTACGACCCTGACGTGGGTTCGATTCCCCGCTGGCCCTTGGAAACCCACTGAGAGACCTTGGGGACGTCACACACTCTCAGCCACAGAAAACCCGTGATCGGTTCGCCATAAGGTCCCCAATAAGTCAGAAACGACTTGAAAGCTCACAGGAAGGGAAGGAATATCCTGTGAAATCGCTTTCTTGCTATAGTAATTAAACTGGCATCCTAAGTTTATGCAGCTGGGAATAGGATTAGATAAATACTTCGGGAAGGTCACCCCAGAAGAGGACAGGGGGAAATTAAAAGAAAGCAAGAAAGAAATGTAACCCTGTGGACCATTAAAACAGCGAGAGATCGGGCAACACCCTTATGGGACCACTAAACTTGGCTTTTAATTAGACTGCTCGAAACTCGCTTCTTCTGTTTTGTTGATGGAGTACAGGTACTATTTGATTGGTATTGAAAACTTCAGGAACTTTTTTGTCCGTGGGCTGTGCCCAAACTCTTTCTGACGGAGACGCCTGAATGTTCTTCCTTCCTCTCACTCGCTGGAACAACCGATCGAGTTGCAAGCAAAGGTCAGCAGGAATACCTACCTTCCCTTTAGCCCCTCACTCGTCCAATTCCCTCCAAAGAGCTTCCGCACAGCCCGCCCCTTCCAACCATTCCAGGCAGCAGGGAGTTGCTTGGTGCGCCCTCTGCTGGCCACAGACAGAGCTAACGGGCCGCCTGGGGATTTGGCAACCTTACCTCCCGCAGGGGGCCCTTGCGGTACAAGGCTTTGAGCGCCGACCTCTGGAAGGCCAGGGTTCAAATCTCTGCTCGGTCGTGGATGCTCACTGGGCGACCTTCGTCAAGCGACACTCTCTCAACCCCAGCACAAGGTGACGGCAACGCCCCTCTGAACAAATCTTGGCAAAGAACCCCCCTGACGGGGTCGCGGCCACCTTTAACCAAGGAATAACGCGAGAGCGGGATATCTGTGGGCGTGGCTACAGCTTTCCCAAGAGAAGTTATTTTCCTGCTCAGGGGAAACTGCGGGTCAAACGCCACGATCCCCGCGGCCAACTGTTGTTTTGCAAGATGTCGTTAAAACAAGAGGGAAAGACCCACGGCCCCATAGTATACTTTAATTCCTCCCCTTCATCCGGTATTTCCTCTTACCTACACCAAGAGGAAACCGGAAGAAGAATAGCGCTGAGATCGGCGCAGGAGTCAGCCAGAAAGTTAACTCAGAAGTGCTTCTCCAGAAAGCTACAGCCATGGAAATACTGCTCGCGGTTGGCTTAACCAAATTCTTTTCGAGTTTTGAGAGAGCAGAAGCCACGTCCTCGAGCTCTCCTAAGCAATTGCTTCTGAAGAACTTTTTTCTTACCATCTCCCAACAGTGTTGGAACGGTTCCTCAAAGATCACTTAGTCCATCCGCCTGCCAGTGCAAGGAATGGCCTCAAAAGGGCTCGGGAAAACGGGTTGGGTGGGAAGGACCGCCAGATCGCTGCAACCTGCCCTTTGCACGAACGTAGTGAACGAACCCAGCGATGCACTTTTTGCTTGGTTCCGTTGCTAATTTCCCAAAAAGCAGCTGAAAGTGATTCCCTCGGCCCTGCTACGTCATTCCCTGCTGTATGGGGTTTGTCACTCCGCTTACTCAATGAGAAGAAAAAGGGTATCCCACAGTTCGAGCTGCCTCCCACAATTTGGTGTCCTCCAGGTGTACTGATCCGGCTTAAATACCCTAAAGATACCACATCCCGTCTGATCTTGGAGTCTAAGTAGGATCAGCTCTGATTAGTACTTGGATAGGAGACTACCAACGAATACCAGGTACTATAGGTTATGTTTTAGGGAAAGGAACTGGCGAAACCACCTCTGAATATTCCTTGCCTCATGAGATCGCCATAAGTCGACAGATGGCTTGAAGGCACATTGGGCACACAAGTGCGTTGGGGTACAACTCCTATTTTCCCTAACTAACTGGCTGAGGAAGATGGGAGCTGTAGTCCAACACGCCTAAAGAGCATCAGATTAAAGGAGGCTGCTTTAAAAGTAGTCCCTTTTAAATCTTACTCCATAAAACTTTCAGGGCTGGCTCCTGGTGTTCCTGCCAAAATCTGTAGACCAGTCGTGTTGATCCTTGGTTCAAGCTAAACTCATTCCTCCTCCTCTGAGGAACCGCAGGAAGCAAGTCTGGGTACAGCCTGCTGCCTCTGCCCCAGGGGGTACCTGCCAATCTTAGACATCCCCTCGCCCTCTCACTGTAACTTCTAGACCGGGCTGCCTAGGCAATTTAGGAAAGAAAGCACTGTAGACGGTCTGGCTTTTAACGCCAATCTGTTCCGCGTGCGTTGCCCTCTGCGATTAATCCTATTTTGCTTCCCAAAACAAGAGACCGGGAACATTTTACAGAGTTTGCATGGCATTTGTCTCTAATAGCCTGGACTAACCGAGGCGCCTGTTCTTTCACTCGAGCTACTATTGCAAAGGAGACTTTTTTTCTTTTGTTGCTGTCTGCCTTCAACTTATTTCCGATTTAGGGAGACCCTAAGGCAAACTTATCAGGGTGTTTCTTGATTTGTTCAAAGAAAGGTTTGCCTTTGCCTTCGTCTGAGGTTCAGAGAACGTGACTCAAGACCACCCAGCGGGTTTCCGTGGCGGAGGGGGGATTCGAACCCTCGTCTACCAAAATGGTAGTTCAAGGCTTAGAGCACTGTGCCAATCTGAAATCGGCTGATCTATACTTTTTGAACGTGGAAGAACACCTTCCAAGAAGGTAAACTGAGATCAGTCGTTAAGAATATAACGATTGTAGCTGATGGAAGGTGACGGTAGTAGTAATGACAGTAAATAATGACAATACTAATATTAATGGCAGCAACAACGATGTTGATGATGATGATATAAGGCAACTCCTGAAAGTCTCAATGATTTCTGCCTGGCACCTCTTTTAACCTAACAGGGATGCAGTAATGAGCCCAGAGACGTTGTTACCAGCTTACCTTGAGCCAGAGCAATGAAAGAGACCCGGGCTTCCCATCAAATATTGGCGACGGAGCACGGAGAGCTGGTCCCAGCATCCAAGAAGCGCACGTCAGAAACATGCAGTCCTTGCCACGTCGTGGATCAGTTAAAAGCTGTGTGAACAAACATGCCTGGGAGGAAAAATAGGGGGAAAAAATACAACTGCTTGAGACAGGGCAAATAGGCTGACTTGTAAAAAACAGGAATACTTCTGTCCTCTTAGAGCTTCAACCTCGAAGGAGAGGACTGGCTTTTTGTTCCATTCAAACTTGAGCGAAGAAGGGGGAAAGGGCTGGTGGAAGCCTCTGCTTTCTAAACGCACTCACAGGACGAACCTGAACCTGTCTCCTCAGAGGTAAGCCCCGTGGATTTCATTGGGATTTGATCCCAGGATTGCCCCAGGCCCCATATTCACTGGGCTGAAAGTTCAGTCTAAGTCAAGCAGGGGCGTCGAAGATTCGCGTGTGGATGCACCCTGTGAGGAGGCGTTGGAGCCAAAGTTAAGGCAGCAATGGCAGGCTCACCTACCTGAGCCTGTCATCCCCATCTGTGACTTCCTGCCTTCAATGTGGCTTGCTTCCGAGTAAACACATCTAGGACCACGGGCTGCGCATTCATGTCCTACGCTTTCCACTGGGAACATTCCTCGGGCTTCCCCTGAAATCAACCGGAAAGTTATAACCTGCTTTAATCGAAAAAGAGCGCAAGGCGTCGAGGGGAAGCACTCCAACGTACAACCGTATTTCTTTGGAGGAAAGGCTACAAAACGCCCTCCTTCCAGATATACTGATGACTCCCTGTTTGCACTGTAATGTGGAATACCCTTTGTCCTAGAGAGGCTTAAGAGGTTGAGAAACGGTAAAGATGATGGACAGAAATAAAGTTTAGGAGAAGAGCAGCTATGCTATTTCTCAAAGGCCAATTTTCTTCGCCGGCCTAGGATCTAGGTTCCTTCCTTGTCTCTGTTCTAATCCCTGCTCCCCAACCCAGACAAAGCTTGACACATTTACACTGCAACCCTCTATCTTCTTCCCGGGGAGTAAGCCCTATTTGAACTCAGTGGGACTTACCTCTGAGCAGACACACTCCGGACTTCACTGAAGATCTAACCTATTCTAATGGAAAAGAGTTAAGGACATGCTCAGTTCGAAAAGAGGAACTCTGTTGAGGGTACTGGACACACTAGACAGCTCTGTTCAATTCCCTGCTATCGCATCGCTGAAAGGAAGTATCCAGCCCCGAGACCAGATCGATTCTGCGTGGTGGAAACACCACCGATGGAGAGAAGGGCTCTAAAGTGTATGTTTCTTTTCCTCTTTGCTTTTGTATCCACTTACAACCACTACTCTACCGTACCTTTTTTGCGTTTCTACCCGCCAAGAGTTTTGTAAAAACAGAAAGGAATTAGAGTTGGAGAAGTCCCAAATTTTTTATCTGTCGCGCTTGGTGAAATCTCTCGTCCACTTTTTTCAACAATGCCTAACTACTGGAGATCTAATCAATTAATCCACTTTCAGCTTCTCCTAAAGATCTCTAGACAATTCCCTTGAGCAAACAACAAGATTTGTGTGCATGTTTGTTGCTGAGACCTAGTGATGCTCTGTAACTCCCAAGGATACCATGTTTTCTGGATCTATTGCTGTATGACAATATTTTACAGGTAAAATTTTTAAGGTGAAGACCTCATCCTTTCAGGCTACACCATTAAAGCGTTAGAATTCTACTTCAAGCGCGGGAGTTCCATCTTCTGGAATCCTGAGATTTGCAGTTCAGAGTTTTCAGCCAGTGAACTCTAGTGCCTCAGCAAACTACAGACCCCAGGATTCCACAGGATGCAGCCATAATAGCTGATGTGGAATCATAGCTCTAGTACTGTGCCGCTTGGAAACAGTGGGAGAACCCAGACACTTAATCACAAGACATTTCTTTCTTTCCACCTGCACAGGCAATTTAGACTTACACGGCTTCCCAGGAAGAGGAACCTGTTGTCCAAGAGCAGCTTCACAGCACCCAGATACTTCCCAGAACTTGACTCCACCTGACTCAAGGGAGGCAGCCAAAACCACAGACTGCAGAGGGAGAAGCCAAACCAAGCCAAATCCAGGAATAAAACAGCACCACCTCCATCTTACCCTTACCTAGCACACATTCTGAGTCCACCCTTCACTTCATCACTCCTTACCTCCTTGATCCTAAACTCCAGGAGTTGATGTCTGTGCTTTGACAATGCCTGAAGCCCCATTGTTGGTCTTTGCTCTTGACTGGGTCACAGAGAATTGATTTTATTAAACCAAAATCTTCCTTCCTGCTTGCTGGGACAGTCCTTTTGCAGTATTACCCTTAGTGGCGCATGACACAACGAGAGCAGTTTGACTGCCGTAGCCTTGTCTTACGGAATCTTGGGATCTGTAGTTTGGTGAGGAAGTAGAGCTCTCCGCCAGAAAAGTCTAAACGCAGGAAGCTACAGATCCTACAATTCTACTAGATAAAGCCGGGGCAGGTAGTCCTATGGAAGCGCTGTAATCAAGTAGTGTGGAAGAGATCTAAATCACAGGCAACCTGAAATAGTTTACTTGAAATACCTGAAATAGCTTACTTGTAATAACCAGAGTTTAAGGCCCTTACCTGCCGCCAGGAAATCTGGGGCCCCAGTCTTAAGTTGCCTTTAAAAGGAAAAGAAATGCATTTATTTTATTTCCAGATCGTGGTCCCCGCTTCCGAACCCTCATGGTTAAGCAGCTACAGAATAAGGTCTTTCTGTTTAGGGTGTGAGCCAAGCCAAATATTTTGTTGAAACCGCCACCTTCGGCGAGGCGAGGGCGAGGGAAAGAAGCAACACCGTCTTCGTTTGGTTTATGGATCTTGAGTTGTATTCAGCCGAGAATTCATCTTAATAGAAAGAGCGCAAGAGCAAAAAGTTTTGTAAGTTTATAACCAACGTAAGAGCTGGGTCTCAAGCGGCTGGACCTGTTATTTCAGCACTGCTCTGAGATACTACAGTTTCCTTATGGTTTGCCCATATGGGAGAAATGCAGAATATATATTAAATTAATAAAGGGGGGCACCGTGTGGTTAAGGAGGAGGCGAGGGGGCGCTTGTGACCTTTCATTACCCCCTCCCCAAAAGACCGAGCACTGATACTTTGGGGAAACTCCCTTAAAATGGATTCCTCCCGGGGTGTGACACCTCCACCCCAATTTTGTAGCAGATCCGATTCTATACTACAGAGACTTCAAGCAACGCTTTTCCCATTCTGAGTGAGAACGGTGGCCAATCCCACTTATGTGCGTGTGTGCTGGTCGCCGTCCTTGTTACGGTGATGGTGACTAAGGAGGCCGTTAGTCTGGCTGTTGAAGGGGCGTCAAAAGAAATGGGTCTCCGCCCCGCGAGTTCGCAAGTCTCGGGAGCTCACCAGCGCTCTAAGGGTCTTATTTACGCCCAAGGGCCGGTTCCCTTTTCTCATTAAAGCGGGTGGCGCGGTCTCTGACGGCTGTGGTTCTGCCTCGGTCCTTTCCAGCAACTCTGCGCCTCCTTCCACCCGGCCGGCCGGCCGGCCGGCCTGCCTGCCTGCGGGCGCCTTGGTTTAATTTCAAGCCAGTCTCTGAGCGGGGAGCGAGGGAGAGATGCTGGGGAAGAGTCGGACGCCAGTCGAAAAATACGGAGCAACGGGTCAGCCAGGACTAGTTTAGGGAAGGGAAATCTCCACACCAAAACAAACAGGTTCTCTCCCTCCTGGCTGTATTGTGGGGGAGTTGGGGAAAGGAAAAGGAAGAAGAGATTACCTTCTCTTGCTAGATAAGGTTCGGTTGTTACCAGGATCTCATCAGGGGGTAGGTTTTCCCCATGCTCTCTTCCATGCCAGCTCTCTCCTGTCCTTGGTTTTCCATCCCTACGCTCAATCAAAGAGTTAGAATGGATGCTGGTAATGCATTGTCCCAGGATAGGCACTCTGTGGGAATCTGTTAACCAAAAAGGTAAAATTAGGAAAGTTATCACACACACTCATTAGGAAAAAAGGCATACATTTAAAATATCAGTCCCTCTCAAAGGAGACGAAAAAAACCGAGTGTGGAGCCAGGATTAGCGAAACTCAGGTTCTAATCCTGACTTGACCGTGGAGCTCATTGGATAACCTTGGGCCTAATCGCTACCTTTCACGCTAACCTTGTTAATTAGGATGTTATGTGCCTTCAAGTGGACTCATCCTATTTCGCAGGAATTCAGAGAGACTACCCTGTTAGTCCGTTTTAACCATTAAAAGGTATCCAGTACGACCTTTGGGCAAATTATTTCCAGCATAAACTTTCGTGGACTATAGTCTACTTCATCAGAAGGCAACGCAATCTGATGAAGTGGACTGCAGAGCACGAAAGCTGATGTTAGATATTTCCTTTGTCCAGTTCCTCTCACAGATGCTACCTCGGGAGGTTATTGGGAAGATAAAATCGGGGAGAAGAGAGCGTCCTTTTAACCGCCTGGAGTCCTCTTGGAGGAAAGGCGAGCAATAAAGGCCACGAATACTAACCTATAGACATTTAATAACAGAAGTGTATTTAAGAATGCCAAAGACATAGAAGTGGACACCTCTTAACAATGACCAGGGGGCTATTTCCGGAACTAGTGAGGAAATTAAGCCGTCTTTCTCCTCCGACCCGCTTGTGTGGAAGCTTTCTGTCACCTCCTTCTTCCCACTCTCCAGTTGTTGTTGTTTTTTTTTAAGGAATAATTCATGTGCTGAGCCTTCTGGAGCATTTCCTTGGAGGAAAACGTTGGAGCCATATTAGAACGTAAATAGTCGCGATTATTAAAACACAATTGGCTGGAAATCTCCCTTAATTCTGGATGACTGATTTGGAAAGTGGAAGAGCCAGAGTCTCGCGTGGAGGGCCATTGGTTGGGGCCAGGGAGGGGCGGGTGGCTGTCTTTCTACGGGAGATGATGGCAGTGGGGCACTTGGGGAAGCGGAGAAGACGTCGGGGGTGGAGGCTTCAGACCCCAGTTCTGGGGCTCCCTTTTTCCCAGCGTGGGGATTTGGCTGTTGTTTTCGGGGGAGGGAGGTTTGCTGTGATTAACGTTCAGCAACAGACCAAAGCCTAGAGAGGCTTGCCTCGCTCTCGCTCTCCCTCTCCCCCCACTCTCCCCCCTCCTTCCTTCCACCCACCTCTCTTTCCGACGCTGCATTTATGAGCACCGGATTGTCAGACCTCGCCGCGGCCTCGCCTCTTTCTCTACCTGGGCGAAAAAGCGTCTCATCAAAGGAAAACAAACAGAACTGACAGCCTTACTCACCCGAAGCTTTGGGAGCCTTTGGAGGAGGAAAGAAAAAGCAGGCAAGCAACGCAGAGCGCACCGCAAAGAGAGAGCTTGTGTGGGTTGTTGTTTTACTCCGCTGCTCTTCCATTTCTCAGCCTCATACCACCGATTTGTTCCTGAAAAACCCTCCGCACAACAGTCACGACAGATTAACACTGTATTAACCCCATTTAGAAAAGAGTAGGAGGTAGGAGGAGGCGGAAGAAAACCCAAAAGTACCAGAAATCCACGCCCTATTAAAGCAAATGTAATAGGAGACCTCTGTGTATATGTATGTGTGTACTACTGGGCCAAAAAGGGGAAATACGTTGGTGACACTCCTCTAGGAAGGAAAAGAACCGAAAAGGCGTCTAATATTTCATTCCGGATCTGCGGTTTTTCTAATTCGAGATTAAAAGCAGTCACGTCTTTGAAGCCAGACACTTGGTGTAAGTGTACAGTTAAAATATTCTCTTCCCGAGTCCCTAGACGAGGCTCCCTCTCGTCCCCGACTTCATTAAATTTTAATTATCATCCCAGGCTCAAGCAAGGAAAGGGGAGAAAGACTGTCCACCTAATTACAACTGATAAAGGAGAGAGGGGGAAAAAACCCTTAGGTCCCCCCCTTTTTTTCAATATGTGATTAACAGTTTCTTTTACATGCTAGAAGGATTAAACGGAGAGGAAGAAAAGGAAAGGGAGGGGACCACCTCGTGCACACTGTGGAGGCGCCCCATACAAAAGAGAAGCCAGAAAAATAAAATACAAAATGAGGTAGGGAGTCGTGCCAAATAACGGGAGGGGAGTAACCCTTCCATTCGCTCTGGGCGAGATTGGGCAGAAGAGGCGAGGCGGTGCCCTAATGAGGCTCCCGCCGTTCAGAGACGAAGGCTTTCATTGTCTCCAAAACAAAGCCCAAGCGGGCTCCTTGAACCCCGCCCCCCCAGTGCCGAGGGCCCTGCCCTTTCGGCAGGATGAAAGCCGAGCCGCTCTCCTCAGGACTCCCCGCCTCCTCATTCTTTCTCTACGGGATTAAACGGATGGCCCTACCCAACACCCCATTTTCAGGAGCTCCTCTACCTGCGTCCCAGAGATACAGAGGAATAGAAATAAGGGCCTGGGAAGCTCGGGGAAAGGAGAGGGGGCAGAGAGATGCCTTTTTAGGAAGACCGAAGGGCGGTCAGACTCTCCCTTCCTTCCTTCTTGGTCCCCCAGTCCCCATTTTCCACGCGCCCTCTTTTTCCCCCGCTGCCGAATTCTCTCTTCCTCCCCTCCCCGTCGTCGTCGGAGACAGCGCGGGGGGGCCCTCGGCGCTCACCGGGGAGAGGCCGGCCGCCTGCAGAACCGGGACGTCGAGCACCGTCTCTCCGAGCAAAGTTAATTTCAATTCCCGAGGAGGATTTCACATTCCGGCTCACTTGTGACCCGCAGTAATTAGCTGAGATAACGAATGATTACTTACTGATTCCGTGTAATTATCTGGATTTAATCATTCGCCGCGTAATTTATTAATTCGCCCCTCTAATAGCCTTTAAGTGAATCGCTCGTTTAAGTGGGGCCAAGAGGAAACGGGAAGACCAGAGGCTTCTTCGGGGTCTTTCGCAGGCCGAGGGACGCATCCTGCCTTCTCTGGCTTCGTAGAGATCGGGCGGGGGGGGGCTTTCCGAGGATTCCACAAGGCCCGGCGCTGGCCTCTTTCATTTCGGGATAAGCAGGGGCTACCTTCCCTTCTCCTCTTCCTCGTCCTCCCCCCGCCCCGCACTCATCTGGGGATACGGGTCAGGTCTATATCTAGCCTTCTCACAGCTTTTTCATTAGCAAGATCCAAGCCCTCATTCCATAAAAAGTGGCGGGGGCGGAATATAGGCTCTTAACGATACGTGGGGCATCCCTTAGGTGGTTTGGTAGGGCTACCATCCATTCTACGCACTCATCTGGCAGGAAGGCGCTTTGAAGTCAACGGGCCTTGCCTTTGAGTAGGTGTGCACCGGATTACTGCGTGAAAGAACTGTGGCGTGGACAGCACCCCTCGCTGAATTACATGCTTCCTAATATGCAAATCATGGTCCCTGACTGCTCCCTAGAATCTGCGGAGGCCCTTGCTCTCCTCTCAAGGCATTTCACAAGGTAAGACAAGAAAGGCCAGGCAGGAGACCCGTCGGTATGCCTGTCGTCGCCATCTCGGTCAACAGCCTCAATCTCTGCCCTTCCAGCAGAAATGTACGGACGAAACTCAGTTGTTGACAGAGACTATTCTTGTTCTAGTCTCCTGAGGACGATTTCCCTTCGGTGAGTGTTGGTTGGCATGATTTGGGGAGAGGGGAGAAACCAAACAGATTACATAAACAACAATCTGACAATAAACCCCTAATTTAATCCAAATCACTTAGAAGAAGAAGGAGAAGAAGAAGAGTCGGGGTTGGGGAAAGACCTCAGATCCGTTCCTGCCCCCGCCCCCCGCCCCCGTTTGTCCCTGCACGTTTAGAATGCCTCCAAGTCCTAAAAACAATCCGAAGCCAGTGTTTCGGAGTTCGGGGGGGGGAACAGATCAGTAAAGGGATCCAGGGCCCCCGCCTGGTCTGACTGAAAGAGAAAAGTCTGGAAGGATCCAGCGATACCCGGCTTTCCCGTTGCACCTTCTTGGCTCTTCAAAATCCTTTGAAAACAACATTAGGATAGCAGGAGAAGCAGGTGAGTCTTAAATGGTGCCAGTAAATAGAATCGATTGCCCTCTTCCCTTCAGCGTCAGATGCACTTTTAGAAAATCAAGTGCGTGTGCGTGTGCTTCAGCACATTCTCCTTTGGGTTTGCCTTCGTATGCGGCTTATCAAACAGCGTATCTGCAGCCGCAAGATAACTAGAAAGGGGCAATTAATACCCTTGCTTTTGACTTTAGAAGTGGTTTCCCATCTCTAAACAAAAGCAACTGGCAGAGAAATACTTCATATTTCGCACTCACAAGGCCCTTCCCTACCATAATACGAAGAAAGATACTTTGACTGGCTACTCATGAACGCCATCGTTGCAGTCGGATGCATCTTTCTAGCAACAAGATGTGCTTTTAGCCGGGGTGGGAAGGTTTTTATTCTTGTCTCTTTCACAGGTAGAAACCCCATGGATTTACGTCAGTTCAAACGAGTTAGCGGCTTCCTTGCCGTATTTAGCGTCCTCGCTTTCAAATTCGTCCCTTCTGTTCCTTCCTATTTTGCTTTCTTAAACGTATTTGTAGTAGATTCGCACGTGCAGCCTCTTCTCTAAGATCAAACGGTGTTTCTTTTAGTTTGTGGAGTCCCTATAGCAAAAACCTGCCACATTCATCTCCCTGCCGCCCTCACCCCACCCACCCACCCCCCACCCAGATCACTCCGCCCTTCTCTCTCTCTTTTCTCTCTCTCTCTCTGTGTGTGTGTCTCTCCTTTGCTCTCCCCCCTCTGCGCGGGGGAAGAGGGAGCCTCTGGCAAACCGGCAAGATTGAACTGAGAGCTGGGGGGCCCCCCCGCCGGGGAGCTGTCCTTGGTCCCGGAAGCCCTGGCGGCAGAGAGCAGAGGCCGCCGCGGCAATATCGCCGTCATCACCCCAAACCAAGGGCTGGGAGGAACAAAGTGGAAAGGAAGCGGCGGAAGACTGTTGCCATCCTCTCACTTTCCTCTCTTCTCCCTTTTAAACCGCCCAGATCTTTTAGCTGCAGACGAATCTAGCACAGCTCCTGCTCCAGAATTAGTCGGCTTCTATCTGCAGCCCTCGTTTTATTCTCCATAAAATCCCCCCTTAGGGGAAAAAAAAAAAGTACACCAGAATAAAATCCCCCCACAACCTCTTCTCCCAGACTCACTCGCTACATGAAAGATCGTAGCTCCTTGGGCAACAAGGTTACCAATTTACACACCTCGGTTTGATCTTGAAGAAGGCAGAGTATACGAGATAACAACCTTTCTAGGGGTTGCTAGTTCTTTGCAGCACGAAAGAGAGCGCAGTTCTGGGGGGTGTTTATCTAACTCCTTCAGGGCTGTCTTTTGATCGCTAGCATCGTTTTAATTTAGCTCTTGATCCGGGGCAAATTCGTGACCGCTTATTAAACACAAGGGGAGGTACAGAAGCAGTTTCTAAGGCGGCGGGGTGGCAAGGAGGAAAGAAAACCCGCTGTTAGAGATCTTTCCCTGGGGCATCCTCACTTGTCTACCAGGAGTACGTCTCTTCCAAGTTAGGAGCATAAAGTAAGGTTCTTCATCTACATTTCGCACAATTAATCTTAAAACGGCTTTCCGTTCTAACCCCGAATCCTAACCAGATTTACTCAATACAGCTCCATGTTCAGCAGGGATTAATCTCTAGTAAATAGGATTACTGCCAAGCTCTTTCCATCCTAGGTTAGAGTTGTTTGGCTGTGGTGAAAGGCTTGATTATTATATTCCATTGTCTTTTGAATCGCTTTAAATACGCTGGGAATTGAATGTCTTTTGAATCGCTTTAAATACGCTAGGAAATGCGAAGAAGAAAGAGAACAAGACTTTTCCTCCCCTTCCTCTTCCTCTGCCTCCCCCCCACCCCTCCCAACCCCAGCGGAGTTGTCTGATTCTTGATCTTCCTGCATAAGCGCTTGGCTCCGCGGTGGCGGCGGCGGAGCTCCTGGGATTCATCCCGCCCTCGTCCCCACTCCGGAGCGCGGCTAGGAAGACAGGCTAATTGAACAGCTCCCTTCCCCGGTCCCTCAAGCCCTGCGACAATCTCATGCCCTGGATGCTGCAATCTGGCTATCTGTGGCCACGTAAACCAGTCCTCAGCGTGTATGGGGCGGGGGGATGTCACCAATGCTCTGGCGCATGAACCACACAAGGCAGACAGGAGGGAAACAAGGCCATCCTTGTATGGTCCAGCAAATACCAGAAGACAGATCTATAGTCAATCCTCCTATTTCCCAGTCTGAAAGGTCGGGAGTTTGAAATACTTTGGTCAATGGAAACGATTCGATCGACTAATTACAGGAGATTGATTAATTACAAGCAGTGTCTAATAACAACAGCCTTCATACATTGATTCGCCGATTTTTAAAAATAGTGACTTGGAAGTAAATCCCACGGATTCCACTGAAACCTTTTTGTAAACAAGGGCACTTCAGGTTACAGTTTCTGCTTTTTAAAAAACAGTTCCAATTCCACAACACAGCGTCTAACAGAGGGGGAGAAAACGTGGGAAAGCAACCCGACAAACATTTCTTTTGTCAATAAAACGTTAAAATCTTTTTTTTAATGAAAGACAATTCAACAACAGTTTAAATGAATCAACACAGTACCATAATAAATAAACTTTCTGTTAACAAAAACCAAGAAATCATCGTAATGTACAGAAGTAAGACTTCAAACAGCCTTCGAACAGAACAGCAATACAGCGAAATCTGTAAGAATATAACTATATGTGCGTCAGCCTTGAATGAATTATTTACAACACGCAGCGGTACGGCAATCTAAGGAGCTTTGAAGAGGGTTTGTTCCAAAAGAATTGAACCGATCAATGTGGATTTATAAGCAATGTGTTCCTTCTCTCTCTCTCCTATCTCTCTCATTCGCTCTGGTGGTTTTCTTTCTCTCCTCTCACTCTTATTTTTTTTTCCTTTTCCTTAACATAGTTTAGGCTATTTCTACAAACAAAACCTCCAAAAATAATACAAATCTATTTCAGTCAAAGGAAATAAGTAACTAGGAGATCTGAAACAGCGCTGAAATCTAGGACAGACAGTACTTGGATGAAAGGAACTCTAAAGCAACCAATCCCACCACGCTGTCACCTACTCATGTCTGTCGTTTCAAGCAGCGCGTGTGGCGGCGACGATCGGGGGGAATCCCCATTAAATATGTAACGCAGTCAACAAATACCTCCTTGGACAAGTGAGTCAGTCTACACAAACAACGCAGGACAGCCACGATAGAGTGAGAACGCCTTACAAATAAGAATACTTGCTGGAGAAATAGCTTCATTTCAAAGGGACAATATACAAAGGGCCGAAAAGAAAGGAGGTTATCTTAATATTAATAATAATAATAATAAGGAAGAAAAAAACCCCGATCAAGTTCATAAACTCTACTGATCAACATAAAATAATTTACACCAACCATACTCTTTTTCTTTGACTTTTTATCAAGACTTTGATGAAAGAGGTGCAATTAATTATAGGATGAGCACAAAAGGAAGTCACTAGAGGGATAAATTAATAATTTACAGGGGGTTGTTTGGCAGTAATCTAATAACAGCTCTTAAAAGATCTGTGAACACAGCAGGATCAGTTCTTTCTCTCAACACTATCTCTTCGGAGAAGAAAACTGATAATAACCACAGAAAAATATATATATATATATATATATTTATAATATGCAGTGTAATCGCAGAAAACCTGCCATCTTATTTTTGTTAAAAAAATCAAAATACTTCGAGATGCCTCTCTCTCATAGTATAAGCTTCAACTCTACATTAAAGTTTCAGTCTTTCAAATCAGTTAATTATCTTTTTTTTCCTGAAAAATAGTTGTAAAGAGTACTTTTACCTCTGAACAAGGGTGATGTCTTTTAAGAATAAAAACAACTCTTACTTGATAACGTCTTCTGTCCTTTCATAAAGATTTCTTATCTGCCTTCACACAATCTGTTTCTCTTTCATGCCAGCTCAGGCCTGAGTCTTCCAGGCCGACAGTTTCTGCTGCCAGCTTTCTCCACTTGGCGCTTTCCTGCTTCCTTCGCAGCCTCTGCCTTCCTTGCCGCGGCGTCCCAGGCCAGCGCTCTTTCTGAAAAGTTCGTCTATTGCTGTCCCGGAAAATGAAAGAGAAGCGTCTTCTTGATCTTTTAATTTTATTTTACGTTTTTTTAAATTAACTTTTTTTCTGTCTTCTTCTAAGCGGAAAGGTTTCCAAAGACTTTAAATCCCAGCGGAATATTTCATCCGTTTCTGTTTCTGTCTCTGGTTACAGAACCAGACCCGGACCACGTTCTTCTTGAGGTCCAGTTTCTCCGCGATGGCGGCGATTTTCTCCGAGGAAGGGCGCGGCTGGATGGCGAAATAGGCTTCCAGCGACCGCTTCTCCGGGGCGGCGATGGAAGTGCGTTTCCTCTTCTTCTCCGCCCCGTTGAAGAGCTCCGGCTTGGTGAGCTTCTCCCGGTGGGACTTCTCCGCCTCTTCCAGCCAGGCTTGCAGGATGGGCTTGAGGGCGATCATGTTGTTGTGGGACAAGGTGAGCGACTCGAACCGGCAGATGGTGCTCTGGCTGAGGGAGCCCACCCCGGGGATCTTGAGGTTGGCCAGGGCCGAGCCCACGTCCGCCTGGGTCACCCCCAGTTTGATCCTCCTCTGCTTGAACCGCTCGGCGAAGGCTTCCAAGTCCCGCGGGTCCGCGTCCACGTCGCTCATGCAGCCCATATGCGAGGGCAGCCCGTGGGCGTGGGCCATGCTGAGCGCCGCCTGGTGCATGGGGTTCATGCTGGCCATGTGGGGCGGCGCGTGGCCCGGCGTGGAGACCACCGAGCCGTCGGGCCCCGTCATGGCCCCCAGCGCCAGCCCCGGGGTGATGTGCTCCAGGAGCTCCCCCTCCAGCGCCTGGTGAGGCTGGTGGTGGTGGTGGTGATGGTGGTGGTGGTGGTGGGTGCCCGAGAGGGCGGACGGGTGCGAGATGGGCACCGAGGAGGAGGAGGCGGCCGAGGTGCAGGGGATGGTGTTCATGGTGTGGTAGGTGGCGTCGGGCTTGAAGGGGCTGTGGTGGGGCGGGTGGTGGTGGTGGCTCTTGCCCGGGGAGACGATGTCCACCGCCGCCAGGGCTTCCGCGCGGGCCAGCAGGCTCTCGTCCAGACCGCCGAAGATGTTGCTCTGCAATTCCAAGTAAAAGGCACACATTACTGCGGCCAGGAGGGAACGCGCGTCCGTTCTCCTCGGGGTGCCATGCGAATCAGCCCCAGCCCAGTTCGGGGGCGGGGGTGGGGAGGATGAGAGGGGGGGCAGAGGGGAAGAAGGGGAAGGAGGGAAGAAAGGAAGGACAGTGAAGTGCGGGAGGAGGAAAGGAAGGAAGGAAGGAAGGAAGGAGCCTGCAGATAGTACAAGAAAGAAACGGTGAAGGGGAGGAAGAAGGAAGGGGGGAAGAAGAAGGAAAAGGAAAGAAGTAAGATGGAATCGGAAAGAGAGCCGTGAAAGAATAAAGGAGGAGGGAAAAAACAGGCAACCGAAGGGACAGGAGAAAAAGAGAGGGAAAGGAGCGAGAAGGCGAAAGAAAGAAGCGAAGCAGAAGGAGAAAGAAGAAGGAGAGGGTAGGAAGTACAGAGGGGAGAGGGGAAAGGAATGGGGAAGGAATGGAAAGGCAGAGGAAGAGGAAAGACTGGGAGCAGAACGAAAGGAAGGGGGAAAGAGAAAAGTCGGGAAGGTAATAGGGAAGATGAGAAAGAGGAGACACAGAGAGAGAAGAAAATAGGGAAGGAGAAAGAGCTGGAGAGGAAAGAGAGAGAAATGGGAGGAAAGAAAGAAAGGGAAAGAATGAAAGGAAAAAGTGGGGAGGAAGGGTGCTGGCAATGGAGGGGATATGAAAGGAAGAAAACGCTAACAGGGGAGGAAGGGAAAAAGAGAAGAGAGAGAGAGAAGGAAGCAATGAAACGGGGGAGGGGAGACAGGAGGGCAGACAGAGGGGCAGCCAGGATGGGCAGCCAGACAGCCAAGCAGGCAGCCGGGCGGGCAGTTGCCCTCTGCCTCTTTTCTTTCGGCTTCAGCGTCAGCCGCTCAGGTCATAAAAATTCATGGGAGCCCTCGTGGAAGCCTCGGCTGGGCTTGGGGGCGGGCGGGAAGCGCCGGCCTGATTTGCTGCCTTGGCATGAAATAAACATGGGGCCAGCAAGGAAAGTCGAGGGGGCGGCTGCCCGCCGCTCCTCCGCTGGCCCGGCCCTTCCCTTCCCTTCCCTTCCCCTCCCCGCAGCCCCGCACTCCCGGAAAGAGCGACCTACCGGCGGGGTTGGCAGACAGGCGCGGCGCATGGCCTCGGAGGCGCTGTTGCTGCTGCCCGGGGTGGTGCTGCTGGTGGCGGTGCTGCTGCTGCTCGGGGCGCTGCTTCGGCCGCCGCTTCCCCCGCCGCCGCCGCCGCCGCCGGCGCTGGTGATGCTGGGCGAGCTGGCCGAGGGGGCGGCGGCGGCGGCCGAGGAGGTGCACGGCGAGGCGGAGTGGAGGGCCGAGTACTTGGGCTCGTGGAGGCTCCCGCTGCCGCCGCCGCCGCCGCCGCCGCCGCCCCCGCTGGCGTGGGCCATGCCGAAGGGTTGCTTGCTGTTGAGGGACATCATCATCATCCTGGCCGGCGGGTCGGGGGCCCCAGAGCCGGCGCAGAAAAAGGGCGAAGAAGAAAAGCAGGAGGAGGCGGCGGAAGGAGGAGCGGAGGCGGGGAAAGGGGCGCGCAGCGAAGAAAGAGGCAAAGGAAAAGAAGTTGCTGCCGCCGCGCCCGCCACAGTTGCGGTGGAGGTTGCCGCCGCCTCACAGCCCGGGCTGACGGAGGGCGCCTCGCCGGCTCGCTCCCCACTCTCCCCTCTGGTGCCGCCGCCGCCGCCGCCGCCGCCTCTTTCCGCGCTCCGACGTCAAACTGCCCCTACCGCCGCCCCGCCGCTGGCTTTTTACTCGCCTTGCCCGCCACCCACCACCCCCTGCCTTGTCACTAGACGCCCCCCAAGTCTTTGGGGGAAAGCCCCTTCCTTTCCCCTCCCCCACCCCACGCGCCCGGACCTCCTCCTTCCTCTCCGCCTGGCCGCCTCCCCTGCCTCCCCCTCGCGCCACCCAGCCCTTCCCGGAAGCCTGGAAGGTTCCCTCCTCCTTTCTCCCACTGCCCGCGCTCTTCTTGGCCCCCTAAGAAGCCTCCTTCCCCCGGCCCTCAGCCCCCAAGTCCAGCTGTTGCTCAACCGGAGCAACAGCCCAGAAGAGCCCCTCTGCCTCCCGCCGGCTGGCCCCGTCTTGCCCTGCCCTGCCCTGCTTTGCCCGGCCCGGCGGCTGGCTGGCGGCGGCGGCAGAAAGGGTACGAGAGGCGACCTCCCCCCCTGCCGCCGCTATTGTTCCTCTTCCTCTTCCTCTTCCTCTTCCTCTTCCTCTTCCTCTTCCTCTTCTCCCTTCAGCCTCGGCTGCTCGCCTCAGAGCGCAGAAGGCTGCGCCGAGCACCTTGGCCGGACAGGCGCCTATCGCGGGAAAGCCCTCGGAGCAACTGGGCTGTGAGAGTCTTTCTCGCTCCCTCCGTTTCCGGCGGCTTTTCGCCCATTGGATGGAGGCGAGGCCGGGCCGCCTGGGAGGGGGGCGCATGCGTCCTGCGAGAGCGCGCGTGACTGAGGCAGAAGCTGGGGGGGGCGGGAGACCTGAAGGGAGGGACGTGCGCTCCGCGCGTGTATTTGTGTGTGTGTGAGAGAGAAAGAGAGTCAGACAGACACGAGGGGAGGTATATTTAGATGTAAACCTTGGGCAAGATGGTGAGAGATGCTGGAAAGGGGCTTAATCAGAAATATGTTGGCAGGATGTGTGAAGAGCCGGGTGAGAAGACATGGTGTCTGAGAAACTCTAACGCGGTGTGAAAGTGAGAGAGAGGCCCGGGAGGGGGAGAGAGAAGGCTGAGTGGGAAACTAAGCCGAGCTATTGCAGAAGTGGGGCGGGGCGGCTACAAGGGAGGCTGTCTGTAGGAACCCTCTGTAGGGGAGAGGGAGGGAGGGAGGGAGGGTACGTGCCAAGGTTTATCGAAAGCGTGGCTGCCACAGAGACGTCTGCGTGCGTTTCTTATTTGGTACCCGGTGTGCGTGTGAGAGAGCACTTGCTTGGGACGGTGTGGGAAAGTTAGGAGCAGAGCAGCGGTTAGGGACAGCCAGGGGACTTGCTTGAACTGCGTCTCTCCTTTTTTCAGCGTGGACCCCAGTGGGACTGAGAGAGAGGAGAGACTGCCCTGTGGAGCCCTTTTCCCCTTTTTCTCACTCTCTCTGTCTGTCGTGTTTTTGCGCTGAAGGCGTCCCCATCCTGCGCAGTGGCCGTAGGTGGGGCGAAGACCACGCAAGATTTATTCCAGGAGGCGGATAGAACGGAAGGAACGGCTGTGAACAAATGCGAAAGTCTTTTCACTTCTAATTATTATCATTCATATTAGCCACCACTGGGAAAGTCGGGGTGGGGGGTGTGTGTGGGATGTCCAGAGAGACCTCAATGCGCAGGCGCAGCGGGAAGACTCTGCATACAACCCAGCCGCAGAGACCGGCCGGCACGAGCCCCGTTCGTCGCCAGCGGCGCCTGATTTTTATCCTGTCGCGCGGACTCCTGGGAATCGGCGGCGGCGGCGGCGGACGCTCCGCCTCCTTTCCCAAAGGGGCGCGTGCCAGGGAGGGTGGCGCTCTCCCTCGCTCTGCCGCTCGCCCGCCATCACCTTCCTTTGTAGGTTCCTGCGCTGGCGGGATGGAGCTGCAGGCCTCAAGGGGCGGCCGCTGCAGCGGAGGAAGGAGGGCTCCCTGGTGGGAGGGGGGCTGGCCGGGCTGGGAAAGATTCAGCGTGCCACAGCCTGGGACTAGAGGAGGGCCCCTTTCCCCGCCAGCCGACCACCAAGCGTCCTGGGTCGCCATCGCCTTTCCACTTGACCTTATGCGTCCACACAAGCGATTGGCGTGGATGCAGCAGGCCACTTCCAAGCTAGCCTAAGTGAGAGGGGGCATAGTCCCAAGGGTTCAGGTCACCATCCTCGCCGCCACCCACCCAGTTTCGTTTCCTCGGTGCCACCCGATGCCACGCGGTGGGCTCAGTTTGGAAATTCTGGGTGCTAAGGCCAGCCAGTGTCTCGGTTCTGTCAAAGTTATGATGGATGCATTTCATCTCTAAAAGAAACGCATGCGGGTGGGTTTTGAGGTTATAGAGGAACTTATTTCCATATAGCACCATACTTTCTCGTGCTTTAATTTTGCACCAAGCGGCTCCAGTAAGTTTCTCACCCCACACGACAGCCTTCGTAATTTTCAGGAAAATAAAGAAAGAAAGAAAAAACCCATTGTATCAGCTCTCACTGTCGCCAGCTCAGAGAAATGAAATAAATCAAAGTTAAAAGCTTGAGTATCATTTAATTATTGTGCGAACAGCGCTTGGAAAGGAGTGGAACAACATCTCTAAACAAATTATGGCCCGGCCAGGAAGGAATTATTAGATTGAAATTTCATTTAGACTCGGGAGACACAGCGCTTCAATATGTAATCTGTTATGCCTCATCTGATTTGTATGCTTAATTCAGCTTGACGAATTTATTAGTTTTCATAATAGTAAAAATAAAATAAAAATGAAGCAGCACTATGGGCTAATGCATTGTGTGTACTATAAATTGTATGTAACTGTTGAAAGGCTGAAGTCTATAGAAATCTTTTATTAATGACAACATGGAAAGGGAGCTGATTTCTGCAAGCCTTTAAGGAGTTCTCGCCAGCCCTCCACAGGGCTGTCTCGGTAGGCCATTAACATATCGTCATGCTAATTAGGCTACTTCATCAGTGATATAATTTCAAACTTTAAATTATGTTCTAATTAACAAGGGTTGTCCAATTTGCTTAATCTTCAAAAGGCTTTTGGCTTATCTAATTAGTCTAAACTATCGAGCATCTCAAATGCCTAATAAAAAAAATCCATATGTATTATTTTTGTATTTTCATTGTATTATATTGAAAATAAGTTTACAAGGCAAAACCAAAAGTCAAGAACGGGAAACTAGCGGCAAGCTGGTACTTCTAGCCAATCCGTCGGGCAGTTATATCCCATATTTGATTTACAGGTCCGGAATTCTAACCAAGCAATAAGCTCTACACTTCATTTCAAGGGAACTTTGGGGTGTATGCGTAATTAAAAAACCAAGGACAGTTACGTTTCGCTCAAATTCCCCGAACAGAACTAAAATCAAACCATCTAATCCTCCAAATGATAATTAACCGGTCAATCCGAATTTAATGTTTGCCCCTCAAGTGAACTCTGAGTTTTAAACTCTCTTTTTTTAAAAAAATATTTAACCCCCTGTATTGGGTTTAATTACTTGCACTAGTTGTTTTAACGTATGCTGTCACATGGGAGCACCGAGAATGCATATCGTTAATATGAATTAATCTTGATTTTAATAGCAACTGACAACGGATCTCCAAAATGCTAAACACTTGTCACCACTTCCTCTGGTAAATAAGAGATTGTAATATATTCATGAAATAAAGAGAACAGTAGTCAAATAAGTGGGCAAACTTTGGCTCTACATTTAACTAAGATTATTTAAACATCGTAGTCTCCAAGGCCTCCTTCCTTAAAGGTCTGGGCGGGAGGAAAATTGCTGTACGGGCTATATTAATATAGATTAATCATTCACTTTCTTTTTTGGAGGCGGGGAACCTCTCTCCCTAAATAGTCTGTCAACCACACCGCCTGCTATCCTGTGGTACAACCGGGCAACAAATCCTACTGAAGGGACTGAGAGACTTTAAGCAGCCCAGCGGTGCTCAGGGCTGCAACCTTTGTCATGAAATGCACATTGGCTGCTTCTGGGCTGTAGCAAGTCCTGTCTTTTGCTGAGAAAACACGTAAAACCAAAGACACAAGTAATCGCAGAAATGAGCAATGTAGACAAGGCGCTAGTCTTTCACACGAGTCGTAATCGTCCAGTGATTCAACTGTAATCCCTAATATCAAGGTCAGTATCTAAAACATGAAAGAGGCAGAGCCTCATTCCATAGAGTGAAATATCATGGTTTGGGCTTTTAGCTTTGTGAATGAATGCGGTCTTGCTCTCTCTAAGGTCAGCGGGAAATTGGGTTTTGGCTTTACTACAGTCAAGGTGCCACACGCTTAGAGACCATTGTCTGGGAAATCCATGAGAAAACAAATTTGCGTGAAACTGGGAGGAAATCTGACCCTGGTCTCAGCACAAGCCTAGTTGGGATCATTGTTGCAGTAATGACTTATATTACCGACGTTGTATTAACGGCTTACAATTTACATCATCATAAACATCGATGTTGTGGGAAACAAATAGAGAACTGGCACAGATCCAGCTATCCAAGAGCTTCTTAGCAGCTTTGGATCCGAAGGCCTCTTTGTCCCAGCACAGCCTCGTGCCACCGAGTGGCCTCAGACAGATGTGAAATGCAGCCCTCCCAGAGCACCGGCGAGCCCTCTGGTACCAAGGCGAGGCGGCCTCCGGAAACCTTCTAAAGCCATTAGTCTTCCTGCAGGCTCGGCACACAAATGGACTTGCCTAAATAAAATTAGAGTCCCCCTTTCATTGCCTGACCCACGCAGACATCTGGGGAGAAATCACTGTCGCCTCTCATGTATCCTTGCTTTGATTTATGATTAAAATTTAAAGCAATGCATTCATATTTTACCGAATCTAATGCGTCGGATGAAATTTTAATCCATTAAGATGCAGGCTATACTTTTAGGAAGCCATGCCTTTGTTTTTCAACAAGGAGCAGGGAGTTCAGTTACGCAGCCAGGGTACTTATCGAAAATGCAGCTGTCCAACGCCTTCCCTGTTTTATATTAATGAGCACCCACCTAGGTTAGCACCTCCATTTTGTTTCAGTGCACATGGATGCTCCCTGGCCCACGGTCGCATCCCTTTCCCTGTCAAGGAGTCGGATCTCAGAAGATTTATTCGAAAAATTTGTTAATTTTCTTTGCCTAATACTGCTTGAGCTACCGGGAGGAGTGCTGCGTGGCGCGGCGACCGTGGCTGGGGAGTGAAAGAGGCGAACCAACGCTCTGCGCCCTTCGCTTTGATACGCGATGCAAAATTCAGGACCCTGGACAGCGTCAGACGCCACGGGCCGCCCGCCCGCCCCCCGCCCGCCCTCCTGTCCAGAGAAACGCGCAAGGAGGGCAAACAAGCGGGCCGGCTTTCATTCCACTCGGAACTCCTTCCTTTCCACGCACGCACGCACACCAACCAGAGTTTGGAAGAGTTCCTTTTTTTGGATTGCTGCTCCCAGAATCCTCTTTCCTGTTTGGATCTTCACGCCCAGAATCGTCCAGCTAGTCGGAGGGGATTCTGGAGGCGGCTGTCCAAAAAAGTAACTTTTCCAAGTTCTGGCACAGGGACATGATGGAAACCAGGAATCAAGGGAAAGGCAGACCTTGGGCCAACACGATGGAATGGCCAATTCATGTGGAAACCTCTCGATCTCGTGCTGCTCCATTGGAGCGTGGGGGGGTGTCTTAAGTGTGGGGGAAAGGGACATTTAGTTCATGTCAAGTAGTTGCTTAGAGAAACCTCAGTAGGCATCAGTGGGGGAAGGGCGAGGAACTGGAGTGAATTTCTTGCCTTCTGTTCCGTTCATTCTGCACCGAGGCAGAAAGAAGCATTTTGGATTCTGCTCCCTTTCCTGCTTAAAGGATCAAACCGTGGGCTTTTATTCTGTGGGACATGAGTGGTGTAAGTGGCCTCTGGGTGTTGACTAGGACTCTAGGGGACCCGGGTTCGAATCCCGCTAGGCCACAAAAACTCCACGGAGTGACCTTGGACAAGTTCCATTTTTCTCAGCCCTAGAGGAAGGCGAAGGCAAACCCCTCAGAACAGGTCTTGCCAAGAAAGCTCCCCCACAGGGTCGCCTTAAGGTCGTCATAAGTCGGGAGGCTCACAGGGACAAGGAAGTGGGAGACCTGCGTCCTAACCTCTGGCTGAGCAGTGGGCCCACTACTGCGTGTGTCATGGGAAATCCTAATGACTCAGCCCCGTCTGCAAAATGGCAGTCCTTGCAGTTGAGCCCATAGAATTAATTGTGAAGACTGGAAGAGAAAGCAGGCGGATCCCCCGCCCCCCCCCACACACACACTGGCGATATTGCCTGAATGATTCCTGCTGGTCAGCGACAGCAGGCAACGAATCAGTAGAGGCTTCCAATGCGGGCCAGGACGGGAAAATCGGGCCATTCAGTTCTTTGCTCCTAGAATCACAGAAATGAGAGAGATCACAACAGCCCTCGAGTCCAACGCCCTGCCATGCAGGACGCGCACTCAAACCAAATGGCCATCCAGCCTCTGTTTAAAAAAGTATGTTAAAGCAACAACTTTAGCCTTTCTTTTCTTTAAATATTTGTCCCCGTCTCCGGACTCACAAGGCGTTAATGCAAGAACGCCTCCCTAGAATTCCTCTCTAGAAGTTGTCGGTGCCTAACTGGCGCTGAAGAACTGAGCGGGGATCCCAGGAAGAGGTGGAAAGACGCCTCGGCTCTAGGATGCTGAGTTACACCGGGATTCTCCCCTGGAGGACGGAAGGACAGTTTGTTTTCTCTATGAAAGCAGCAGGCCGGAAGTACCGCTGTTTCTGGGCCGCTCTACTGGTGGAGGTGTTGGAGGTGGTAAAGGCTATTAACCGGGTAGTTCTGCTAAGCCCTCCCGAACACCTCCCATCCCTCCGAGCTTTGAGTGTTATGTGTAACTAGTGTATATACCCTGCGTTGTTCGGGATTTTATTTTCTCGTAGGTAATACTTGGTAAAAACGTTTGAGATCCTGTGGCTCTAATTCCCCCAACTGTCTTGTCCAGTACCTGTAACTTTTCCCCATATTCCCCAATCCAATCTGTATTCAGAGATATTAACATACAGATTTTGGGTTTCTGAGGAAATACACTGCCCTCCTCCTTGCTGCTAGGCCTCCTCTCCATAGCAAGGGGCCTGTTCTCCCGCTGAGAATTCTAAGGGCCCCTCCCTAAACTGCAAAGGGCAGGATTCCATAGAATCTTCTCAGGCAGCCAATTATATGAGGTCTTCGTCTGACACAGACAAACATACAAACTTTGACTTTTATATAGTCGGTTTAGATCAAATCTCTTTTGTCCACCCTCTACCCCTGGCAATCGTAGCTCCTCCGCCCCCTCCTTGCGGTGGCAAACTCACTCCGAAAAGTCCTCTCTCCCATATTCTTGTCTCTCTACCCTCTGTTCCCCGGGTTATAGCCTTTTTCTCGTTCCAAGCGCCGGTTCCGTAGAATTACTCGCGGGATCCAAGTCGGAACTTTGCTCTGCCCCGGTCCACCTTGGTCAGCCTCTGGATTTTCTGCGGAAAAGTGGAACATAATAGGGATCATGTTAGTGAGGTAGTAATCTTTCTGCACTAGCCTGTTACAGTGCTATTATTCCATTTTCAACATCTTTGAGGCCCTCAAAGGCTCCTCCCTAAACTGCAAACCCCAGGATTCCATAGGACGTTGAAAGTGGAATAATAGCACTATACCAGGCTAGTGTGGAAATGGTCTTAGTGAGGGATCACACTAGCGAAGAGGTGGCGATAGTAACTGTATCATAGACTCTTAGAATTGGAAGGGACCACAAGGGCCCTCTAGACCTACTCCTTGCCCTATAGGAATACGTAACCACGATGCTCTGGAAAGATGCCCATCCAAACCTCTGTTCGTTGTTTCACGCCTTCAAGTTAACTCCGACTTCTGGCGACTCTCTCCGATGGTTTTCCTGACAACGTTTCTTGAGAGGGAGTTTGCCATTGCCTTCTCCAGGGGTTCCAAAGTCACCCAATAGGTTTCCGTGGTTGACCGGGGATTCGAACCCTGGACTTATGGAGTCTTCATCCAACATTCGACCCACTACATCACACTGGCTCAACCTCTGTTGAAAGCCCTCCAAAACTGGAGCCCACCCCCTTCCAGGCAGTCCGTTACACCAGGAAACAGCTCTTGCAATAAAGAAATCTTTCCAAAAGTTTAGACAGAAACCCTTTTCTTGTAATTTGAAACCACTGGTTCGTCTGCTTGTCTCCGGAGCAGCAGCAAACAAGCTCATTCCAACTTCTACACAACATTTCTTTGGACACTTAGAGAGCTATCCCGTCATCTCTCAGCTTCCTCCTCTCCAGGCTAAACATTTCCGGTTCCCTAAGCCATTCCTCACAAAATTTGGCTTCCAGACCTTTGATCAACTGAGTCGTCCATCACTGAACCACTTCTAGTAGTGGTAAGTAGTAGTGTTGTGGCAGCAAATTCATGAGGTCTCCAAAAGTCGACATGTGACCTGAAGGCACACACATACCTACAGTAAGAGCAGCATAAAGTATACCACCAATGAGGCGATAGTAGGTACCTGGGACGGTAACGCTTTTGGAGACAATTTCCCCTCTAGACTGTTCTAGTACTATTATTCCATTTTCAACATCCTATGGAATCCTGGGGTTTGTAGTTTAGGGAGGGGCCTCAAAAGATTCCATAGGATGTTGAAAGTGGAATAATAGCACTAGAACAGTCTAGTGCGGAAATGGCCAAGGATGTTATGTGTGATTTACAGAGAGAAATAAACCCTAGTGCGTTCAGTGGGATTTACTGGCAGGTTTGGATTGCTTAGGATTGTACCCTATACAGCGTTTTGCAGCGAAAAGTTGGATCCTCATGCGTGGTCGCTCGGAAGCAAGTCTCCTTCGCCATTTCTGCACTAGGCTGTCATAGCGCTATTATTCCACTTTCAACATCCTATGGAATCCTGGGGTTTGCAGTTTAGAGAATGGCCTCAAGGATGTTGAAAATGGAATAATAGCGCTAGTGCGGAAGTCTTCGGAGGATCTTGGTTCTTGCAAGTGAGTTCAAAATTGTTGCTATTTTAAGCGCACAGGCTCAGAAGTAAAATGAACAGGGCGCCACCGGAGCGTTCCCACAACTCCAATCCCGGATACATTTACTTGGCAATCAGACGGGTTTCTTCCGAGTGAACGTAAGTAGGCTAGGGCTGTAAAAGGTAGGAGGGGCTGCTAATATCCAATCCCTCAACAAAAGCGGAATGAAACAATTTCTCAGTCCTGCCCTCTCCTCGTTTCTCTTACACACCCGCACGCAGGGACGCACGTCAGAGGGTGTAAATCAGCTCTGTCCTTCTGACGATTTCAGTCGGCGATCGCCCTTGGTTTTTGGATGCCAGCCGTATCTGTCTTCTCAAAATACAGGATCACAGTCGAAATCTAGAGATAAAGCCCATCTAGCCAATCCCCGAGTAAGCATCCCCTCAGAGAGTGAGCGTGGTGTAGTTGCTTGAGCTACGACTCTGAGCGACCCGGGATCGAATCCCCGCTCGGTCATGGAAACTCACTGAGTGACACTGGCCAAGTCACACTCTCTCAGCCTTAGGGGAAAGCAACGGCAACCCCGCTCTGGAACAAATCTGCCCAAGAACACCCCACCTTAAGGTCTCCACATGTTCGAAATGACTACAAGGGACGCAATGACAAACACAAACACACACACCCTTTCGCTATGACAACCTCCACCGGAGGTCTACTCTCCCTGGCTTCCGCTCCGCTTCTTTCCTTGGCAAGAGCGGGGCTGTGCGAGCCAAGGTGGCTTCGGCAAGTAACCCCTACCCTCGGGCTGCTAATGTACCTTCCTCAAAGTTAAGTCAAGTCACGAAATCAAACTTAAAGCGCGGAACAATCAATGAAGCTTTTATTCTTCTTTTTTTGCAATCTATGGCGCCTTCTGCTTCCTGGCACTAACAGAAATGCAAGAAATCGAAACTTAATTACTTGAAAGAAATCCAGAAATCCCTCTGCATAATTTATCCAGGAGTTTGGGGAAGACGTTGTCTTGAACGTATGCATTTAAACCCAGGGCCTTTTCTATAGCCGTTTCTCCCTCCTCAACGCGCCCCTCTCCCGGCTGGATCTCCAAGCGCGCCTCTATTTGTAAACTGCAGGTTATGGGACTTCATTCTAAATCCGCTTCCAGTAAATATAAGGCCATTTCCGCACTAGACTGTTATAGCGCTATTATTCCACTTGCAACATCCTATGGAATCCGGCTGGCCCCTCCCGAAACTGCAAACCCCGGGATTCCATAGGATGTTGCAAGTGGAATAATAGCGCTAAGACAGTCTAGTGCGGAAAGAAGGAAGGAGAGAGAGTTGGATCTGCTTTCCTTAAGCCCAGTTCCTCGATTCTCATCACAAGCCTGGGCAGGTCTACTTCTTAGAAGTATACCCAACAGACTTCAAAATAGGAATTACTTCCACGTGAAGACCTAAGGCTGCAGTCCTATACCTACCTCGGAGGAAGTGTTAAGGCATTCAAGGGGGCTTACTTCTGAGGAAGAGTCACTAGGATTGCCCTCTGAAAGTATTATCAACGTGCTGTTTTTCAGGGAGTCTAGTTGCACTTGACAAAAAAGCTTTTAAAACGCTTAAAAGTGATTTTTTTTTCTTTTTTAGCAGAGTAAATTCTATTCCTCACCGTTCCGCCGTGATTCTGCTCTGCGCCGGAATTTTAGGTCAGTAGTTAGTTTTCCTCCTGTTCCTCTTCTGGCTCCGGCAGGTGTTTCTCAATTGAGGATTTTGCGAACCAGGCAAATGACCAAAAACGGGCCATCTCGGCCACAATTTCTCTTTTCACACCAGGGAGTTATAGCATTTTGATACCACTGCTGCATCGCGTGGACTCCTGGGATCTGTAGTTTCATGAGCTATTCTCTACCACAGAGAGCTCTAGCGCCTCCCCAATTTAAAATCATGGCGTTCTAGTTAAACGCAGTTAAAGTGGAATCAACACGCTCTATCTGTGAAGCGTGGAAAGGTTCTAAGAAGACATTGAGGAATTCAGAGAGGGGAAAGATTTGACTGATAACCTAACAAACTTTTGCCTTGCAAACCACTTCTCCAAAATTAGTAAGCCTCTGTAAAGAGTTTTCTAACTTCCAAAAACTCACTTGATTGCCTTAACTGTCTTTTGTCTTCTTCCTGTTCCAGATAGGAGAGATTCTACTTAAACGTGGAGTTGTAGATGAGAAACTAATCGACCTCGAATTTTAAAGCTTGCTAGATAGGGCTAAGTAGATGCTTGATTGACTTACCTTTGTTCACTGTCGACTGAGAGCACCAAGGAGACATAAGGAATTAGAAGTGAAACTATTCTGAACAGTTCTGGGATGTTTAATCTGTGCAGTTCTCTCCTCCCCATCCTCATTTATTAGAAATATCCACAGAGTCGCTGCCCAGAGTCAGGAACTAACTTTATTGTAGTCCACTCACAGAACTTGAACTAATATTATAAAAGGATGAAAAACACTTTGTGGAACTCCCTGGAAACTCAAGTACATTTTTATTTAACTCAGATTAGGGAAAATAGAATCTAAAAAGTGAAGGGATCTAACAAAATCATTAATAATTAAAAAATAATTACAGATAGTCTGTCCTTACTATTCATAACCATTCAGCACCTTAGACAAAGAAAATGAAATATGCTTAGCGTGGGAGGAATGTGAGGAAACTGCTGATCAGGAAGTAGGTAGAGATCGTAATTGCCTTGGTGAGAGAGAAAAAAAGTAATAAAAAAAGACAAAATGGATAAGGGACCACCAACCTGGATTGGATTTGTTTGTGCAGAAACCTTTGGTTTGTGCAAAGTTTTTTACTTAGCAGAGTGGGTGGCAAACTGTGCTCAGCTAGGCAGAGAAGCAAATAGCTTGGGATAGTTACTTTTTTTGGACTATAGCTCCCTAGTGGTTGTTTGGCAATTGTAGGCCACAAAAAATAACTTTCTCAAGCTCAGGGTTACCCACACTTCTGCTGGAGAATGATTGAGTAACAAAACATCTCAGAATCATGCCCACTAACACTGCTGGGCATTAATTTTCAGGGAAGCAATAGGCTGAGGGAATACGTTTCCAAACCTTCCTCTTAAAACCATTGTCTGTAGAATTTAGCCAGATGGTAAATTCAGGTGCATCCTTTAAAATTGTTGTCTTCTTTTAAAGACTCAAGCCAGGATGGAGGCCAAGGTGGACGACCTACTCACTTCCGCAATTGGCTAGAATGAAAAAGATTCCTGGTAGGAGGTTTGAGCACTGGATAGTGGTTTGAGCACTGGACTCTGACTCTGGAGACCAGAGTTTGATTTCCTGCTTGGCCATGGAAACCCACTGGGTGATCTTGGGAGCTTCATACACTTTCAGCCCCAGAAGTCCCTGTGATTGCTTTGCTTTAGGGCAGTGGTTCTCAACCTGTGGGTCCCCAGATGTTCGTGGACTTCAGCTCCCAGAAGCCCCAGCCACTATGGCCAATGCTCAGGGCTTCTGGGAGCTGAAGTCCATGAACATCTGGGGACCCACAGGTTGAGAACCACTGCTTTAGGGTCACCATAAGTCAGAAACAACTTGAAGACACACAACAAGAAGAAGTAAGCTTTCAAGACATAGGCTGTGGACAGCTTTCTCCAGTTCTTTCTTCCACCAAGGACAAATCAGTGCTTTGCTTCAGAGCAAGAGTGGGAACTATGCAGCCCTCCAGATGCAACATCCAGCAGCCCTAGCCAGCATAGCCAATGGTGACCGATGCTGGGAGTTGTGATTCTACTACATCTGGATGGCTGCCTGGTTCCTTCTTTTTCTTAGAGTGAGATTACTGTTGAAACCATGCTGAGGTTCAGAAGTGGGTTGCCAGGTGGTGGAAGGGGCTGTGGCTGGAAGGAGGTTTGGAAGCCATACAGGATCACTGGGCTTCCTCCTATGCCCACTGGGCTCTTTTTGATAAGATGTCTTGTGTGTTGAATTCGGATTGTGGAAAAGCCATCTAGTTTACCCACCATTTTGCATCACTGAATAACCAGGTGATAGGCCTTCAGTTTCCTTTAGCTCCGTACTATCTTTTGCCCCAGCACCTAGCACAAAATGATTTTGCTTTGGCAAACCACCAAGTGAAGCCTGAACTGTCTGTGGCTGTTCCTGAAGCCTGATAGGGAATTAGTGACCTTCAGAGGTGCAGGGGTTGAGAGGAGAATGCAAGCTGCTCCAGATCAGCCCTTGTTTTCTGAGAAGCAGTGATACTGTCATTTCCCAGAATACCAGGGTAACTGATTGTTCCTCCATGGCCTGGCTATTGGATGTGGTGATGATGAGGTTTTCAAATTTTGCAGGTGTTCATTGCAGATTAGGATATAGGAAACCAGGTAATCAGTCAGGTAGAGTACAGAGATATCTTTCTTTCTCTTTAATGGAATTTCTACTTCATGTTAGCAATTGAGATGATGTTCCTCCTTTGCACATTGCTGACACTTCTAATTAAAAGCTAAAGTTTACATTCAGTTTTGCTGAAGGGCTTTTGTTGAAGTTCATTGTGTTTGCCAGTTTGAACACAGGCAATAGAAATAGTAACCAATGGATTTTACTTCCAGGTAGCTGTAAGTAGAAGTGCATTCATGCCAATCCAAATATATTGGATATTATGCTATATGATGTACTGCTGGTTTACAATTCTCAGAAAGCTTACTTTTCAAAACAATAACTTCCAGGGTCCTCCAATGCCATGGTGGCTGGGGAAATCTGAGAATTTTAGGGCCTTTCTGCACTACAGTGTTATAGTGCTATTATTCCACTTTCAACATGAAGTGGACTTTGAAGGAGGGTCCAAGGCAACAGGAGAGGAACGAAAGAGGGGGGCTAGGCCATACTGCTGCTGACCTGGAAAAGCAGCCCAGCGTATGGCCAGATTCCGAAGAATTGAAAGATAATAATAATACTAACATGTTGGTTGCAATATTACTTGAGTACTATGGTTCTGTTGTGACTCATGCCCAAGGAGGGTCAGCCCTTGGGGAAAAGGTAGTGCCCCACACTTAGCTGATAATTATTGGTTGCATATAGCTAATATTACAGGGGTTGAACATTTCTGCTTGCCACAAGGGGTACCGGCTAATAGACTAATCAGCTCCTGTCTAATACCAGTATGTAAACACCCTATGGGGGGAGGGTCCAACTTTTAGTCAGTTGAACATGTCTTATGTGCAGAGTACTGATTGAGGTGTAACATCCAAGACCTTTACCTTCAATGGAATTCACTTTGAGGATCCCCATAGTAGCAGGCCTCAATACAACTTGTGCCCGAATGGTAAACTGTGCCACAAATAACAAGAAGTGTAAAGCTATTCCGGTCCCCCTTTCCATTGCAGAGAAATTCAGAACATTTTCTTACTATCAAGGACATGTACTTCTTCTCTATGGGTGGTTTTGGACCTGTGGGTCCCACGCCTGGTCATATATACCAGCATTCCTATCTGATGATCAACCATGCTGTCTTAGCCTGGCTTTAGCTGCCTGAAAGCAATCTTTGTACTAATAATTCCTGTGGTGTTCATGTTGTTATTACCATGTTTTTGTATCCCTTGCCTCACGCGTTGGATAAGTAGTGTGTTTCAGATTTCAGCTAGTAAAATAGCACGGCAGTGCTCTATACTCTCATGGCACAACAAAATGTTAATTAATGTGCAATGTATAAGCTGTGTCTCTAGATTTGTTATGAGAAACGCTTTAATTGTGGAAAATAATGCATTTAAGGGGGGAATGAAGTGGACTTTGAAGGAGGGTCAGTCTAGGTAGCCTTTAGACTCTATAAAAGTGTTAAACAAAATCCTCCAAAAGTGTGTGGCAAGTCAGAGTGTTTTGCAATATGCTGTGCCAGCAAGGCTCAGCGGAGTTCCTGTCTCCAATACAAGGTTAGGTCACAGTGTGCATCGTTGACTGAGATGTTTTGTAAACTATTTTCTGAAATGTAAACAACTTGAGAGATAAGGGGAAAGTGAAAGCTACAGCAAAACCTCTGTGAAGGAGGGGCAAGAGGAAATGTCTTTGTGTGTCAGAAATGCTATAAAATCACTTTGCAAACTGTACTCGGGGCTCTTGACACTTTCCAGTAAAGCAGCCCGGCCGTTTCTTTTAATAAACTCTTTTTCCTTACCTTCGAGGTCTCACTGCCTCTATATTCCCGCTACAAACATCCTGTGGAATGCTGGGGTTTGTAGTTTACTGAGCCCAATTCTCTGGATGAGAATTCTGAATGCCCCTCCCTAAACTGCAGACTCCAGGATTCCACAAGATGTTGAAAGTGGGATAATAGCACTATAACAGTGTAGTGAGGAAAGGCCCGTAGTCTTTAAAAAGTGAATTGTCTAAGTTCTAAACAGGTCACTACACGTCTCATAATCTTGCACCCCAAGCTCCTTGTAGTATGTGCCAGTGGACTTGGAGGGAACGGAGCAGATCTGTATGCCTGGAATGTGGTAGGAGAGGCCCTCTGAGGCTTCTGTGATATGTCAGGGTGAAGTAAAAGATCACAGTCCCATTCCTCCAAATTTTGGAAAGCACTGGGGTCCCTTTCTTTTCACTGGACACCTCTGAACAGGACTGGCCCAACCATTATGCAAAGTGAGCAGTGGCCATCCTAGAAGCTGGTGGGGTACAAACAGCGTGCTGTTGGAGGACATTGCTCTGGGCGCTATGCAGTTGACTCTGCCTTGTGCTCCCCGAGCTATTTTGCTGTGTATAGATGCTATCGAGGATGTTTGTCCCCTTGTTGTTATGAAAGCAAGACTTATTTATCACTCTGGCTGACATCTCTATCAGTTGCGGAAGTTAGGAATGCCATTCTGTCCTTTACTTCAAGCAGAAAAATGTACTGGGAAGCTCAAAGGCACTGAGGATTCCTTTTGTGCCATCATTTGACCTTCAACATTTTCAACCTGCAGATTGGATTGCCACCCAAAAAACATTCCAGGGGCCACATGTCAGCACTTGGCACAGACAGAGTCTAGCCCACTCATTCTCCCTCCCTCTCTTTTGCAGACAGAGAGACAGACAGATTTTCAGCTCATGGGCTAGGGGTTCCCCACTACTGATATGGGGTACTTTGTCCCAAGCAAGAATGGCAGAGATGTCACCAGTATGAGGGAGTCCTTTGCTAGACTCTGTGCCCTACCCAATGTTCAACCTCACTGGACTCCAATAAGAGCCATGATCATGGCTTCATGAAAATTTAAAACCACATTTTTGCGGTGTGTTCTAAATCAGAGTTGAAAGAGATTGATCCCCCTGCTCCTTGAAGTCTGGATTTCAAATCCTAGTGGTGTTATGTGTCTTCAAGTCTATTCCAACCTACGGAGACCCTATAGATGGTTTTCTTGATAAGCTTTATTCACCAGTTTTGCCATTGACTTCTTCAGGCTGAGAGAACATAACTTGCCCAGAGCCACCCTGTGGCTTTCCATGGCTGAATGGGGAATCAAACCATGGTATCCCAGAGTCCTAGGCCAACACTCAGACTGCTACACCACACAGGTGCTTAAGTCCTAGTAGCCTCAACTGTTATGGCCAACAGTAAGGAACTAGGGCAGAAGTAATCTGACCCATCAGAAGAGTCAAAAGTTCCCCAGATTTCTGTAATGGAAACAGAATGCTAGCAATGATAAAAGAATAAATTTAGACCAACACACTTGGACTGTCATTCAAAAGAGCAACTGATATATGTATGAGAGAATTAAGTACAGCTCTGTTCTTCCTTTCAGACCTTTGCTACTACTAAGTGACATCTGGTCACCCAAAGCACTACTCAGTTTTTCCAATGTGCTGCTCCATGATTGGAGCTACTGTGGCAAAAACTTCCTTGTGCATACATAAATACCTGTAGCTGCCTTTTGCTGCAGGAGTGTGTGTGCATGTGCCTCCAAGTTGCCTGTTGACAGACAACAACCTCCCAAGATTCCTTAGGCAAGGAATACTCAGAGGTGATTTTGCCAGTTCCTTTCCCTGAAATACAGCCTACAGCACCTGATGTTTATTGGTGGTCCTCCATCCAAGTATTAGCCAGGGCTTACTCTGCTTAACTTCTAAGCTCAGCCAAGATCTGATGCTTTTAGGATATTTAGATCATTTAGCTTGATACAATGTGATCTTGATATGTAAGAACTCCATATCAACACCCTGAGCTTCCCCTACCACCCACATTTTCCTCAGTTTTTACAGTAAAGAATGGTGGTCGAGTTGTGCTCTTTTCCATTCATGATCTTCTCCCTCAGTTGAAATAACAGGGAAACTGATGTGTACATTGGAATACTTGTGGCCTATTTAATTAGAGAGTTGATAGAAAGGACCAAGAGCCTGCCTAGCAGAGCATCCAGTTTCCAGCTGAGGCCAGGTAGAAGCTTTCAGAAGAACACAAGCAGACTACAAAGGTAACAACCCTCTTCCATTATTTGCTCCTAAGCAACCTGTACGCTCACTTCTGATTTTCTTTCTGACTTGGCATACTCTACACTATAGTCACTTTGAATTAGAGCCAATTTGAGCATTCAGAAGTTGGCGGAATGAGAGAAGGAGATGCAGTACAGATCTCTATGCATAGCTGCACAAGCTTACATCGAAAACAGGTTCTCCCTGATGTGTACGATTTTTATATGTGGGGAGATTTTGATGCAAATGGGATTTAAAATAATGACCCCCCATGTGAATTCTCAGTTGGTGTAGGTAAATGGAGGAGTAGAGTGTGTCTGAACATTTGAAATGGCTTTTGTAAAAAATGGCCTAGCCCTAATGCAAATAACAGCTCAGAAAGAAGCACACTGAATCAAGAATATGTTAGAAATGATGACACTGTTTAGCATTTCAAGGCCAAGATTCTGGCACTAGAAACATACTGTGTTTAGCAAATGTTTAGCATTAAAAATATTACAAAATCTTTATGTTTGGGGAAATACGATGCATTAAAATATCACAGAGAAAGAGAGAGAGAGAAAATATTTGTACGGTGTGATATTTAAATTGTGCATTATGCACGGTAAAAATAAACAAAGGGAGAGGAACAGGGAGAAAAAACTCTCACAGTACCAGGAAAGCATAAAAAGGAGGAAGGAAGGGAGGAAGAAAAAAAAGAGGAAATGTGGCAGCACCTTTAAGACTAACGGGTTTTTATGTGAATGGTACTCCATCTAAAGAAGTGGGTTTATATCCTTGAAAACTCATGTGGAAATAAAAAACAGTGAGTTGTAGAGGTGCTGCCACATATTTTCCTCTCCCCCGTCCTTTCTTGTTTTTATGCAGCAAGAGGCTAACACTGTTACATCTTTAAAAAGTAAAAGGTGAGATTGGTTTCAGTCTGTCTTGGCCTTATAGGTTAATTTCACTGATTCAGGGCCAGCCCTGATGTTAGGTAAAATGGGACAATGAAATCTGGTGGCAGATGCCAGGGAGGGGAGAGATGGGGTATTGAGAGGGCTGAAATGTGCATGTGTGTACACCATATGGCCTCTCCCATGTCCCCTATATTACCTACTGCCTATAAGTGCAGTGACAAAATAGTGTTGAAGGAAAATTGACTGCCAAAGATCTGGTAAAGATCTCTATGGCTATTTCTGCACTAGACTGACAGTGCTATTATTTCACTTTCAACATCCTATGGAATCCTGGGGTTTGCAGTTTAGGGAGGGGCCTCAAAGGATATTGAAAGTGGAATAATAGCACTATAACAGTCTAGTGTGGAAACAGCCATGGTATATCTTTTTAACTGCACAAAGCATATATATAGAAAATAAGCCTTCCCTGGTGCACAAGATTTTTCTGTGCAGAGAAATTTTGATGCAAATGTGTTTTTTAAAAAGTGGCTCTGACAACTGAATTTCCCTCATGCAACAAAGGACGAATATAAAACAACACTAGTGTACCTTTGAGCATGCACAGAGTGCTTTCCCCCTTTTCACTGAGCAGTTAAATTCTCCATACACATTTAGCATCAAGGAACAGAGCTTTTCTCCAGGAAAGGCAGCAAGGGATTTACTCAGGCCTGAATTTGGGTATCTCATTTTTAAAAGATTAAGCACTCTTTCTCTACCACTTGACAATATTCTGAGTTTGATACCATGCTTAAAAATTTCTCCATTCACCCCAAATCAGGCCATACAGTTCTCACAATGTATGTGAGCAGTCCCTTCTATATTCAGTTCTGGTTTTTAATAGACGAATGAACGATTATTGAGTTTTGATGAATATTAACATAAATGAAAGGAGAAAATGATATTAAATATTTTGGAAACCATCCATATCAGAAGGATAGAAAATTAATTATACATCATTGCAATTATATGATTTTAAGGTAATTATTCTCTTTCGGAAAATAAATGCTTGAGACATCTATTTTGTTGCAGGTAAACTTCTTATATCAGACAGTCATGCAGAGCAGTTTTTTGCTCTTTAATTAGTAGACATGTCCAAACTGAAGCTAATTTGTTTCATCCTAATTTCTGATGCCTCACTGTTCAGGTACCTAAAATCAGGGCACTGAATAGCTGAACTTGGGAAAGTTGTTGTTTAGACTATAACTCCCAGAATCCTTCAGTGGGCCTCATCAGCAACCATAATGGTTAGGGAATTTTGAGAGCTACAACTATTAAAACAACAACAATAAACGCGTATGTCCAAACTCTGCCAAAAAGACACAAAGTTACAGGACTCAGTGTTTCTTGGTGAGCAGGCCTGGGTGCACAGCCACAGGAAGTGGAAATTGTTGTTCCAAAAAAAAAAAAAAAAGAACCCCTGGTTATTAGAATAATTAGGGCAGTGCTGCATTTGTAAGAGTAACCCTACATAGGCCTGCCCCAAGATGGAGTCTTCCAGGTGTATTGGACTTTCCTGCAAGCCCTCTACCAGCATAGCTTTTTCCCACCCCCACAGAAGGTATAAAATATATTTCACATCAGATCAAGTGATAGATGCTGTATCGGCACTACAAGAGTGTTTCTGGATGTCACTTTTTTGTGTGAAATTACACTGTCATTCACAAAAGGGAGGGACCCTTCCTGATAATATCATCTTCATTTTATAGCCCTGTTTTTTTTTTCTCCCACTACTTATTTCCATTTTTTCCTTGCCAGAAAAAAATTATTATAAAGAACTACACAAAGTCTTTTGACTGGTAGCACCATAATTCCGTGCTCTGGAAGCACTCCTGGTCTGCACATGCTTAGTAGGTGAGAAGTTACACAATATGTATGTGTCACTTTAAAGTCATGCCATAGTATTTTACTAGAGCACAGTGAGTCATACCTCTACCTTAATAATATACATTGCCAATTCAAAAACATATAGCTAGGCAAATGGCAGGATGTATTTAAGTCTTTTACTCCAAGTTTCAAGTCAAGTCACAAGTCTCTACCTTCAAGTCAAGTCTCAAGTCTGGAAGCCAACTTTATACCTCAACTTATATTCCAAAATTTCTGGACAGAGTCAAATAAAAACAGTTTTAAAATTTTAAGCAGAGTCAGCCCTCTACATTTATGAGTTTTCCACCTGCAGCTTTGGAAGTGGGGAATAGGATCCTTCTTACTCCCCCTTCCCAAAATTGGAGGCTTTTGTGCCAATGGGCATAAAAGAATCTGCAGCTTCAGAAGTGGGGAATAAGATCCTTCTTACTTCCCATCCCAACTGGAGGATTTTTTTGGATGTGAGGAACAGAATCCTTCTTATTCCCCACTACTGAAGCTTCAAAAGCTTTGGGCCATTTCCGCACTAGACTGTAATAGCGCTATCATTCCACTTTCAACATCCTATGGAACCCTGGGGTTTGCAGTTCAGGGAGGGGCCAGCCGGCTCCTCTCTGAACTGCAAACCTCAAGATTCCATAGGATGTTGAAAGTGGAATGATAGCGCTATAACAGTCTAGTGCGGAAATGGCCTTAGAAGGAAGGATCCTTCCTCCTCAAGCCCATTGCCTAACACATTTGCTGTTCACTTGAAAAACTGCACCTGCTTTCTGGGCGCAAGCCTTGTCTTCTGCTCTTAGGAAACATTTTAGAAGGCTTCTCCAATATGCAGTGAGGACAGGCTGCTGAGCAGACCTCAAGCCTGCCTCAAGCCTAACTCATTTCCTGTTCCCCTCTGAGTAATCTGCCCACATTTTGGGCTTGAGACAGACTGTTGTGTGAGCATTAGGCAGAAAGAGATGGAACCATTGTTCAAAGTCGTAAGGTTTCTGGATGAATGTGTTATGTTACTGAACCAAGCGTAGTCACTAAAAATATCCAAGTCTTGAGTCAAGTCAGTGCGTGATTTATTGCCAAGTTGAGTCCAAGTCAAGCCACTGAAGCAACTTAAGTCTGACTTGAGCCTGAGTCCACCAACTCTAGTCTACATCACTGGCAAATGGATTAAGCAGTCTTAAAGCCATGTGAAGATGCTTAGTCTGGCATCCTATATCATGCAGGTAGAGAGTAAGATCCTATGTGTGCTTTTCATCATTCCCTCAGAAAGCATCTCCCATATACTCTCCAACATTTCACAGATGAAAACCAGCTATTGTGAGGCCAAGCAACACCACAGTGTGGTCATGATGGCAAAAGTTATTAATGAAGAAGAATACACAAACTAGGAAAGGCTGCAATGCTGAGTCTACTGGGAAGATTCCACCTCCCTTCTGCTCACCTCTTCTCGCTGCTAAGTTAGCTGAGTGCAAACTACTATTGCATTTTGAACTCAGTTTGCAGCTACTGAAGTGGGAGGAGGAGAAAGAAACTGAAAAAGCAGTTGAAAAAGTAGGACAACAGAAGATTATTGAGGGCTGGCCCTGCCAAACTGGGAAGGTTGGAGGGCATGCTTCCAAGCTCCTGAAGCCCTGCCATAGCCACTTATTGGCCAGGGATGGGGGCAGGAGGTGCCCAGAGGGCTGTTCTGTGGTCAGGAGAGCTAAGATGGAGGAAGTCATGGCCATGGCATTTGGAAGCTGCTAGAGATGGCGGTAGATGTTGCACAAGAAGGTGAAGTACCTCATTCTGCAGTGCCCAAGAACTTCTCTCGCCCTCTCTCCTTTAAAAACCTTCTAGCCCACCCTTACCATAAGGTCTCAGGGCAGTATACAATATAAACTATTAAAAACACCACCAAATTAAAATCATACTAATGTAAGCATGTTAAAAACATATTAAATATAGCAACAGTTAAAACCATAAAACACTATAGCCATTTGAAACCATGTAAATGTATGTTTTGAAATAAATTACTCCTCAAAGGTTTTAATACAGAACCATGTTTTGACTCGGTGTCAGAATAAAACAACATCAGTACCAGTTGGACTTTCAAGGGGAGGGCATTCTACAGCCAGGATGGCACAACCAAGAAGGTCCTTTTGCATGTCCTCCCACTTTGTATTGCCCCCACTAGCAGGGCACATAAGCCTGTGTAAACCCAGGATACACATTCAGAAGCCATGAATAGGATTCTAATCTTAAAATAATGTTAATTTGGAACAAAGCTCTTGGGTCTGGTGGATCTATTCTGGGTTTGTACTGGCCCAAGGAAAGAAATGAGAAACCACCTCTGATTATTCCTTGCCTAAGAAAAACCAAAGAAATTAATGGGGTCACCATAAGCTGACAGGCAATTTGGATGCACATAGCACACACAGATCTACAGCACCAGCCCATCTATGGTTCAGTATCTAAAGAAATCTTCGTGTATAAAATCACTGGGGCGATCCATTCCAGTCTGAAGTTGATGTCTTCTTGGAACCGGTATCCTCTCTTACACATTAATTTATTTATTGGATATATGTTTAAAGATACCCCAGCTTTGCATGCTACACTGCTGGCAATGTTAGTGCGCCAAGAATCTCTCCACATGGAGAGGGGTTAGATTTCACATTGTAATAAGCAGCACAAGACATACTGCTTGGTAGAAAAGCAAAATCTTTCTTGTATAGTTTCTGAGGTTTACAGAGCATGCTGTATGAAAAAGTTAAGTTTATCTACCTAACTAGAGAGCTTCAACAACCACCTTAGAGATTTATGTTTTCTACTGTTTCCTTCTATATATTTTTTACGTTCTATGATATACTTATTTTTGAAAAGTAACATTGTTTTTTAAAAAAACAAGCCCATATTCAAAAGACAAAAAGCAATCTTTAACATTTTAATTCTTAGAAAATAAATTTAAAAATAATTTAAAAGTTAAATTGAAAATTAGATTTAAAAATATTTAAAATTTAATTTGAATTTTGAAAAAGTGAAAAAAATGAAGTCCTAAACAGAATAATAATATGTGCATTTTGCAGCACTACAAAACTATGAAAAACCAGCAGTGGCCATTACAATAGTAGTGAAGAACCTGTGACCTTCCAGATCTGTAGTTATATTTCCCACCATCTTTTCTCACTGACAGCGCTGGCTTCAACTAATAGGAATTGGTAACCAACAACATCTGGAGGGCCAGAGGCCCAGCGGTAATGGTAAATTCTGAAGTGACTGTGCTCATCATGGTAGTCACTCTGTGGCCATGTCCCCAAGGTATGTCCAAAAGTTCAGACAGTTGTCTTCATCCATATCTGTCTATACAAATGTATCCTCAGAGAGGGAACCACCAAAGCAGCAGTACATTCCATAAAACCTAAATTATTAGGGAAAATTGACAGTCATAGAACAGTGAGCCCATAAAAATCTGCACAGTGATTTTCATGACAGACTTTGGCAGCAGGGACATGATATTTTACATGGAAAAGAGAAAGATCCACCATGTCTCCAGACAGCATAAGCCCACCACCTCATAATCTTCCAACTATTTATTTTCTGAGCACTGGAGAAGATCTTTTCATCTCAGTGAAACAACTACTTCCGGCATTTTTCTTCTCCACCAGGAGTAGGTCTTCTGTAAACCTAACTTGGCTGTTCAGGAACAACCCATCTCAAAAAAACTACAGCAGGCACAGTTCATAATAGTAATATGTAATATTTTTATATGTAATAATATGTAATATTTTTTCCCTGGGAGAATGTATCCATCCATCAGCCCCCATGGGGACACCAGTTAAGTTCAGAAGGAACCAGGAAGACTTGAAGGGATGGTTGATGACATCATCATTCCAGCCAATGAACAGGTATTTGTGCTTTAGCTCTGCAGTTTGTAGCTGTGTTGCTCCATGGGCCACAGCTGATTCAAATTATTCTTTACAACAAAGAAGTTTTTTTTTTAAATGACGCTAATATTTGTAGCCACTTATCCACATTTGTAATATAATTTTTACCCCATTCACCCACCTCCTACATCATTTCCAGGTTTTTATCATTAACTTGCTTAAGAACAGCTGCAGGACCTGAATAGGTACAGTGTGTAAATTCAAAAGGCAATTAAAAAACAAAACCAAAACCAAACCCTATAAATAAGTTAGTGACAAATTTCAAACAGTCTTTTCTTCTCATCTATATAAGAAAGATTTATAAAGACTCTTTGACTGAACAAATAGTTTCTTTGAACAGTTACCTACTTAATAAACAGTTGCATTCAGACCTAAAGGCAGTATAACAGAGTTCTAGATGTTATTTTGTGCATGTATGATTTCAAGCCACCTGTTGACATATGGTGATCCCATTAATCTCATAGGAGCTGTCTTAGGCAAAGAAAACTCAGAGGTGGTTTTGACAATCCCTTCATTTGAAATTTAGCCTACAGCATGTGGTATTTGTTGGTGGTCTCCCATCTAAGTATGACTCTGCTTAGCCTCAAAGATCAGATAGAATCTGGTACTTTTAGCATATTTATACCTAGAACCTTTTTGTTTCTGGAATTTTATCTCATGATTCAGAAGACTTCTCTTTTTTATACTGGGAAAATACAATAATGTTTGGTAAGGTGGATGTGAATAAGAAAAGAAGAAGACTGCATTACAAGTGGCTGGACAAAATCAAGGAAGCCACAACCCTGAGTCTGCAAGGCCTGAGCCTGACTGTTGATAACAGAATGTCTTGGAGGTCTCATTCACAGAGTCACCATAAATTGAAGCTGACTTGATGGCAATTAAAAACAACAAAGGAGATCTTTTCAACCTGAAGGCCTAGTTCAGTTTCAGAAAAATTATCAAGAACTGAGATGTTTTCAGACTGGAACAAAAAATACCAGCAAATTTTAAATTGAAATTCTTACTGTCAGTACTTGAGACTTAGAAGAGGCATGCCAATTTTTAGACAGGGGAAAAATATACCAAGAGCTGAAGAACTGCACAATGATGCTATTTTGAATAAAGGTGTCTGCAGTCAACTGGAAAACCTAGAGGGCTGGATTAAGACCCCCAGGAAGTTGAACTTGGCCCCAAGACCTAAGGCTCCCCATCCCAACTCTAAAATTGATATATTTTCCTAGTGGACATAATTTACTGACCAAAAATAAAAGAACAACACCTCCTTTAAGCTCAAGAAATTGTTTTGAGACACAAAAAAGAGGCATAGGTAGATTTAAAATTTCTCTGGTGTGTGTACACATTGTATTTTATGCAAGAGCATTTGTTCATCATATTGATCAAAGGCCAAAAGTAATAACTGTGCAAGCAAAGAGTTTTTACTTCAGACGGCTGGTGTAATTTTGAATGATTCAATGCACTCCATTTTTTTTTTAAAAAAATAGCAATTTGAACACCTTTTTTGGTAGAAAACTTGCATTTAAGAAAAAGGCTTCATGCAGATACTAAAGAGAGGGCTTTAGCCTCATTTTCTGCCTAAGATTCAAGCATTTGGTGAACAGGGCAGCCTTTCCCAGACTATGGTCATTTCTGCACTACACTTTCATAGCGCTATCATTCCACTTCAACATCCTGCGGAATTCTGGGGTTTGTAGTTTACTGAGGCCAAAGAGCTCTCTGGCTGTGAATTCTAAATGCCTCTTCTCAAATTTCGGATCCTAGGATTTCATAGGATGTTGAAAGTGGAATCTCTATAGTGGGAAGTGGAAGTTCTATAACAGTGTAGTGTGGAAGTGGCCTATATCATCTGTCATTCCCAGTCAGGAAGTCAATAACCATGTTCGCTGGAGATAACATCAGTTGTAATCCAGCACCTCTAGAGGCAACATGTTGGAGAAAGGAAGTTGAATCTTCACCCAAATCTACAAACAAACATCATATGACTTCCATGCAAAGTGGTGTAGCGTCAGTGCATCACCTCGGATGGAAAGACCCAAGCAATGACAGGTCCATATGCATTCTAAAGTAAGGAAATGTGTGGTACTTTCGGTATGTAGTAGTTGATGTGTTGCACTTTTCATCTGGAACTTGCTTAGCTGCAAAAAGCTTAAAAATAAAATGATAAAGGACTTGAGATCCTAAGCCAAGATCCTGTATCAGGAGACATATCATAAAATTCCACTATGGTAGAAATACAAAATGTCCCTTCTCTCTCCTCACACAGGACTTGTCTTTCTCTTGTGCTCACCTCTCCATGGCCAGATGTACAATGACAAAATCAGGCTCTTTGACCTCTGGTGGAACCCTGGGAGGTCCTTGAGGATGCCTTCATTGTTGTGCATCTGGCTATGGTCACGTAGCCAGACACTTCTCAGCTTTCCCCTGCTTTCCACCAACCACTACATGGGCATGGAGGATTTGTAGGGGAGGGCTGCTTGTTGCTTGAAGGAGGTAGAAAATTCTGATGTTCACAATGACCAGTTGCATTAGACGGATGCCCAAGTATGTCATTAACAGAATGCTAGTTCTAAGATTGTTTAATGCAAAATAAATACAAGAAAGAAAAGTTTCCCATCCACTCCTCAACCCTGTAGTCTTCTTTAAATGTTTCTCTAATGTGGGAGTGAGAATTATGCCACTCCTGTTGAACTGCAAGTATGTCCCAGTTTGGAAGGGATAGTCCCAATTAACCTTCTGTTGTCCCATTTTTTCAGTTTTTCTAAGTGTCCCAGTTTCTTCTTCCTCTTCCCATTTCCCCCATTTGTCCTCAGCTTAACTCAATTGCTACAATCTGAGTTCAAATTAAGTAGCTTCCACTCATTTAACTCTGTGGGGATTGGGGGAGGTGAGAGGTATAGGATAGAATCTTGCCCTTCCCAGTTGGTTTAGGGAAAAAGCAAACCAAAGCAACCTCTTCTAGCTCATGTATTTTCCCTTATTAATAACTTTGGCCATCCTGCCCATGTTGTGATGTTGCTTGGCCACGTATCTCCCAGTTTTCATCTGAGAAATGTTGGAAGGCCCAAAAGAACTAGCTAGCATATCTAACAGTGAGAACTAGGATGAGGAGCATATAGGTGTAGGGAAGGAGCTTCCTTTCCCTAAAGCTAGAACCCTATATATACCAGGAGTGGGAACCTACAGATGTTGAACTTCAACTCCCAAAATCACTAGCCAGCATAGCCACTGGCAAGACATACTGGGAGTTATAGTTTAGCTACATTTGGAAGGCCACATAATTCCCATTCATACTATATAAATTTATCTAGAAATGTGTTTCTTTATATCAAGGGTTGAGAAAGTGTAGTCCATAGGCCAGATGCTGTCCTTGGACCCTGTTCTCCCAACATCCCCAATACCCTCCAAAATCACAGAAACAGCCCCCTCAAAAAAGATGAAAATCAGCTACAAAAATTAAACCAGAAATTATGTCATGTCATCGCTGGTCACAAGAACAGTAATGGCACAACCATTACTGCATATGGCCTCTGTTCCTTTTGGATATGTTCCTTTTGTGATTACTCATCCTTGCACTATTTGTGATTTTGTGATTACGCATCCTTGCACAGCTTTTTCCTGAGTAGACATGTACAGAAATACAATGTACACTAAGTTATCTAAGGACCCAAGCCAAAGAGCCAAATGGCATTTAGTATTTCAATATCTGGTCAAATTAAACATTTGAGCAAGAAAAGTCATTGCATTTACAACATGCCTGCTTTTATTCCCCTAGAGGAAACCAGATTCATCTGTGCTTGTCAATTATATTGATCTTACTTAAATAGTGGAAAAAATCAACCTCCCCTTCAGTGATCAGTGAGAAGTTTACAGTCTAATAAGTAAAAGAGGGAAGTGTTCATCCAGACTAATGTGGCAAGGAAACACACTTTCAAGATTTACCCAGATCTTTACATGTTATACCTAGTAGTAAAGACAAAAAATGAATCCATATGTGGATATGTTATAACCTGGAAAAGCCAAAAAAAAATGCAAGAAGGAGAACTTTCTTTCTTTCTTTCTTTCTTTCTTTCTTTCTTTCTTTCTTTCTTTCTTTCTTTCTTTCTTTCTTTCGGCTTTCATTGTGCCAAGACAGGCCAATCCTTACATTAGCCAGATGATAGCTGCCCCAGGTGCTAGATCTTGGATATTATGAAAAGGCAGTAGATTGTTATTATTATTTTTAATTAATTGATTGATTGCACACAGAGGAAAAAAAGAGAGAGATTTGTTGTTGGAAAATGCAAGAAAATGCACTGGATCTCCTAAGCGAATCTCATCACTGGTACATAACTACTCATTAGTGCTTTCAGTGTGCCACCTGATTCACTGGAATGGTGAAAACAGCAGGCACAATCACAGATATGCAATTGGTTGCACAATGAGTGTGTCCACACCACACAAATATAACCGTTTGATCCTGCTTCAACTACTGTGGCTTCATACTATGGAATACTGAGATTTGAAGTTTGGGAAAGGACTTACAATTCTCTGATAGATCAGTCCAATACGACAGAAAAGTGGTTCGTGGCCACCAGCACTTAATAAGTATAGGTTTACATTATAGAATCACAATGTGTGATCTCAGCTAATATGCATTATTGCATTAGCATTGATGGATGTTTATCTCCTAATGCAAATAGTAGAAAAGGAAAATTTCTTTTATTGGAACAGTGCTTGTGGATCAAGGGTTCACATCTGCCTCCCCACATCTTGTAGTCTCAGTACAGCTCAGATTTATCCCAGGGGATAATTATCTAATAAGAATTGTGCATGTCAGTTCCCATCCATGTGATTAATGTTGTATATTACTTGGCTTTTAAATAAGAATAGGAAAAGGAACCTTGGTGCATGGCCTCCCAACTGCACTCCTGCACTCTCCCAACTGCAATTTCTCCCAGCAGGAAAGCAGTCATTGGGGCAGATTCATGGCTTGGAAATGCCACTTTTGTAGTCTACAATTCTCAGAATGCCACAGCCAGTATAACCAACTGAGTTGGCTGGGATCTGAAATAAAATAAGCTATGCCTCAGATAGCTTGTGGTTGTAACAAATTGTTGCAGTTCTTGGAAAGTTGACTTCTGGAGGCTATAACTCCCCAAAATCCTCAGTCAGCATGGACCTGTGCCAGTTGGAGGATTCTGAGAGTTGTAGTCCCAAAAAGGAACATTTCCAAGTTTTGGATGTTTGTCTCAACAGCACCCTGTGGCTGGTGCAAATGTTAAAGATCAATAAAGGTGCCTAGTTTCAAAGTCAGGCCAGGGAATTTCTGCCCCTAGTTGAGTTCATCTTTATAAACAAGTGTTCTAGAAAGCTAAGAAACAGAAAGTACTTGATTAGCTATTAACTGATTACTCTATTTCCTTCAGAGACCCCTCTGGTGTTCTTGGAAGGGCAGCTATAGAGGAACTAGATAATATTCTGAAATGTAGATATATCATTGAATACCAAAGTCAGAACTGTCCGTGCCATTATCTTTCTGATTCCTATGTATGGTTGTGAAGGCTGGAAAATGAAGAAGGCTGATAGGAAGAGAACCAACTTGTTTGAGATGTGGTGATGGAGGGAAGGTTCTGCAAATATCCTGGACAACCAAAAAGACAAACAAATGGGTCCTAAAGCAAATCAGGTCCAAGATCTTCCTGGAAGCCAAGGTGACTAAACTGAGACTGTCGTACTTTGGCCATATCATGAGAAAACATGATTCACTAATAATGACAATAATGCTTGGCAAGATGAAAGGAGGTAGGAAAAGAGGAAGACCATCCTGCAGATGGATAGAATCAATCAAGGAAGCCACGGCTTTGAGTCTGCAAGATATGAGTGTGGTTGTTGACTTGGAGGTTTCTCCTTCATAGCATCACCATAAGTTGCCATTAGGCACAGTCAACTTGACAAAAGTTAACAACAACAACAATTTGCATAGCAAGCCAACTGATGAATTTGACTGTCCTTGGCACAAAATTTAAAGGGCTTCCCCCCTCCTCTTTGCTTCACTCTTGGATAAGGAAAGCAATGTGCTAGAATCAAAGTAGCTACTACAGTAGACATGTATCTGATCTCTTGTTGTACTTGAAAAATCAGCTGACTTTCAAAAGGAGTTCTCCTTTGAACATGGGGGCAGCTCTCAAAGAAACACAACCCCAAAGTCCCCCTGGGCACAGATAGCCTGTTTCAGGTTTCTCAGAATCTCATCTAAGCCAGAACACTGGGAAGAATAACTGTAGCAAAGAAGGAAGTAGTGTGACTAGAATGTGGACACCTTAAGTCCCCCTTGTGAACAGCTCCATTTTACATTTTTATACCATTGTCTCCCCTTCCTTCTGTAAATAACCCTTATGGGGATACATTTCTATCATTGGCTTCTTGACACCATTGCAAGAAATCTCAGTGCAGCAGCTTATGTAAATATGAGACAGTGAAAGCAGGATAGTTATACTTTTGAATTAACTTGTTTCACTCTCTTATACAAAGTGCTAAAATAAAAACTTCTCCAGAAAAGGAATATTAAGAAAAAGATGTAATTGAAAACCAAAGACCGGTTGTGAGTTTTTGCTTTAAAAAGGAGGCATGTTGGAAATAACAAATGCTGGAAATGCAAAGAGAACACGGGTACGTTCTTCCATGCCTGGTGGACATGTCCCATTACTAAAAAATATTGGGTTAAAATACATGAGGTGATAAAGGAAATTTTTAACATAGCTTTTCCCACGATGCCCGAATTATATCTGTTAAACATGACTTTTATGTTTAATAAGAATTTCCAAAGGAGAAATAAGATAGTTGTACTTTATTTAGTGACGGCCGCAAGACTAGTATTTGCTAGAGTATGGAAGTCTGCGACCACTCCTGAAGTATCACAATGGGCCCAAAAAGTAGCTGAGTTAAAACAATTTGATATTTTTTTGTTGCATTTAAAAGGAAAATCAATTGTTACAACTGGAAATGGGTGGCAACAGGTGACACAGTACATGTTGGATAAAGGGTATTGGGCCTGAAGGAATTAGTATAAAAGTGTCATTTAGACCGAAGTTAGCAAAAGAGAAGAGGAAATAAAAAAACAACAACCCTGTATTCATGAAGTTGTGTATATTGTTAATGTACAATGGAGATAAGATTATTGATAAAGGTGAAGTCAAAACGCTGTTAATGGAAATTGAGAATGTTAAGATAAGCTTTTGGTTAACAGGAATATGTATTTAGGGGGCTTCAAGAAGGTATTTTAGTAAGGAATTTTTTCTGGTTGAGTGGACAAGGAAGTCGGGAAATGTGTAAAAACAACATGATAATAAGGATAATAATGAAGTATAAATTACATAAAATACATTTCCATGAACAACGTAAATAGATAAATAATGAAATTTCTAATATAACACCAATAGAATAATGTGTATGTTACGATTTTATTATATACTGTATTTGTAAAAATGAAGTATAAAAAAAAATAAAATAAAAAGGAGGCATGTTAGTTATAAAAGATAAGACATTTAAAAATACAAAAACAGTAGGTTTGTTCCCAAATATTGGTTGCAGAAATGCTACAATAGATCTAGGAATTGATGATTTGATGAAACAAAACAAAAAATACTTATTGCTGCAACAACTTAACATAGCCATCAGCACAATCACTTAAATTAATCCCATGAAATAAAACTTGAAATAAAGATGATATCTGAAATCATTTTTATTCATGGGTAGAGACCAAGCAGATTCATCTGACAAGCCTTAAAAACCTTATGGGTGATGTTGAAAACTTCAATGTACAAGTACTGATTCAATTTAAGGGGGAGAATTGACTTGATAGGATGGTTTCTGTGGAGACATCACTTGAACAGCAAACCCCCAAGCAATACAAAGGCAACGAGAGTATTGTATGCTCATTACCTGAATTTTCGAATGCTTAACAACTCTGAACAGTATGAATATGCAAAGCTTCCAGGCTCTGAACCAGTATGATTTTTTCCCAAAAAGCCTTTCCTGCTATTGAGACAAGCATGTCACCAGGCTAGAATGAACCTTCCAGTATTTCTCCCCTCCCTGATGTTTTGGATTTCAATGGCCTGAAAATCCAGCCAGCTTAGCTGGTTATAGGAGATAGCAAAATTTATAATCTAAAATGTGTTGAGGGCCAAGGGTTACTCACCCTTGCAGTACTGGCATGTGCCTCAGTACAAATCAGGAAAATTAGAAATTATCCACTGAGATCAAAGTCCCATCCTCACGGCATGATTAGACATTAACTATCTGCTGATATTTCACATAATCAAAATCAGATCTGAGTATTCGTACATTAGGGAGTTGTGGGTTAAGCACACAATTTGGAAACATTAAGGTTTTTTTCCTTGCTTGGTCTATAGCTCCCAGATCCTGCAGTAAGCATAGCTGTTGGCCACACTGGAAGCTACCCTGGGACCCATTCTGGGAGAAAGGTGGCACATGAATATAATAAATAGATAAATAAGCCAGCCAGCCATTCTGGCTGAAGCATTTGGGGAGTTGTAGTCCCCCAAAGTAACTTTTCCCAGTGGGTCTGGTGGCACACATCAATTGGTAGCACATCTGCTAAGCCTGTTGTGTGGATTGGGGCCATTACTCAGGATATCTCCTTTAAAGTTCAGCCTACAGCCCAAAATAGGTTCACCTCCCTGCAGCTACGGGAGCTGCCAGCTACTGCTGCATTTCCAAGCTTTGATTTGTCCTCCCCTTCCCCACTTTCCTTCCCCAGACAAAACATACCTTTTCCTAAATTTACCTACGCATGACTGATACATATTTGGCTTTTTAACTTGAACTGTTCCAAAATTTGGTCTTCTCTATTGAAACTCTCTAACTGTAGATTCTGGGAGATGTAACCAAAGCCTTTGTTTTCTCTGCTTGGCAGAAAAAGTTTCCACCATTCACTGGAATTTGTAACCAGCTGTTATGTCTCGGTTTTCCAGTTGTGAGAGGAGTGACTCAGGTCATTTCCTCACAAAGTCACTATAGCGCAACAGCAGCAGGTTGTTTCTGGTCCAGGGGCCGTGCTACTGTACATCGTCATCGCTGGTGCAACACTACATGGGTGCTGAAAATACTCAGTCCTTGTTAGGCTGTTTTATTTTGTTTCCCAAGCAGAATTTTTTTTTTTTTTTACTTCTGCAGACATGGGGATTTCCTTGAGCATGGTTTCTCTCACCAGGCAGTGGCCTCCTTTTCCTTTCAACCATTTGATAGGACTCAGCAGTGGAGCTTGCTTCCAGAAAAAATAGCCATGTCTTGATCTGAGTTCTGTGAATTCCATATACTTTCTAGTCCAGTTTATAAAGAAGGAGTCATGTATCATATTATAAGTTGGAGCCAGATGCAGGACATGCATCTAGTCTAGTGGAAGCTGACTACCCTGGCCCTCCAACTCTCCAGTGCTACCTGGGGCTTGGGGGACCCCAATGATTGTGATATGTTGCAGGGAGGAAGGAGAAACTCCCCGATAGTTGGACAGAGACACCATCTGTAACTTCAGTCCCAGTGATTTCAGTCATTCTCCTCTAAGTAAGACTTAGGTTTGAATTCCACATGAATAGTAATCAGGTGATGTCTTAGCACTGCTTGGAGGAGTTACATTTTAAAGTTCGGCTTCTTAGTATGCATTATTGTAACTGGAATGTTTTGTCTGCTTCATATAGCAAAACGTTCACAGTGTAATCAAACAGAATAGGATTTGGTTTATTATCATTGTTATTGATTTTCAGAAAAGTGTTGGTTTGTGCACATGAATAAAGCAGTGCCTTGCTCAAGGCTGTACTATACATAAGTTGCACAAATGTCATCTACTTAACAGTTGCCAATTTGTTGATTTTAAAAAATTTGCATAAAGTTATCCATGTTCCCTTTGTTGGTGTGCTAATGTGAAAATTAAAAACACAGGCCACTCTTCAGGAAATTTTTGCTTACTGTTTTAATAAACTTTTGTTTATGCCTAGAGGTGCTATTATATTACCAACCAGACATTAATATATAGTCCACAAGGGATCGTATATACAAAATGTAATTATTACTCCATGAGTCACATGGAGCTTGCAGTGTGTTTGGATATCTGCTGGACAGGAGGTAGAATGTACCTTGTTCTAGTGAATGCAAATAGTAAGTATATTATTAACTCTTTTTTTAAAAAAAACTTTGAAGATGGGGTCAGCTTTGCTCAGGCACTACTAAATACATTCTCAAAAACGCTGTGAATCTGTAATTTAAAACCACATACCATATTTTAAGGACCAAGATGGCTGGGGGGGATTCTGGGTGCATAGTGTAAACAAGTAACTTTCTAAGTCTTCATGTTTCCCAAAGATGTTTCATAACCTGTAACAACAATAACAGTAACAAAACAATCACAGGTTCTTCATAGTGCTATGAAAACAGCTGCAGTTCTTGAAATTTCCCCCAAGATTACAACAAGCCCTATAAATGAAATCTGGCTCTGTACTCTTCACTGGAGAAGGCGGCTTCTTGATGGCTATAATGGTGAAACGAATTAAAAAAATAAAACCTGATCATCTCATCTTAGCATGACTAGGGGGAAAAGTTACAGCTGGCATCCTGTTAGCAACATACATGGATGTCCAACTTATGTTTGAGTATTCCTTATTATGGTTGTTGGTCAAGGGAGGAATTCACTACCATCCTTAAGGAACAACTCCACCTCTCTTGTCCTTCCCTTTATGGCCATATAGTAGCTAGTACAAAGCAAAGAATGGCTGAGAAGCAACTAGTTAGGGAGGGGACTGTAGCAAGGGTCCTTCAAAAATCCTGGAAAATGGAGTGCCCATGACTGTAGTTATGTTGTCACAGGTGCCAGCTGTCTGTTGTTAAGCAATACAGTGCTGAGATATTCAGCAGATAAACTTAGCAGTTTAGTGGGGCTTGCCTGTCCAGGGTGAAGCAGAAGCAAAATCAGGTGTCAGTTCAAAGGTTCAGGAATCCAGCAGGCAGCAAGGTCAGACAGTCTGAGGGCCAGAGAAGACAGGCAGACCATGAGCAGAGAGTCTATAGCACACAGAGACAAGGGCCATTGAACACATGAGTTGTTTCTGGTGTTAGGCCACCACCTTCTGCCTTCCTCAAAAAGGCTGGAGCCAGCTGGCTCTCATCCCAGCCCAATTAGCTGCTGGTGCACTTGAGTCTGCTTGTCCTCCTTTGAGGCAGCTGTTCACCTGGAGAAGCTGACTCCTGGCTCACGACATAAGTGCCCAGACGCCTCTTAGTCATTCCCTGCCGTCCACCAGCCACTGAATGGCAATGGACGTGGGACCCTGCAAGAGGAAGCTGTGTCCTGCAGAAGGGAAGAGGTAATGTTCTCTTTCATATGACACAATTATGGCACTTTAATACTACTTTAACTGTCATAGCAACCTCCTATGGCATCCTGGAATTTGCATTTTAAGGAAGAGTATTTAGAATTTTCTGCCAAAGAGTTCTAGTGCCTCACTAAACTGCAAATGTCAGGATTCCATGGATGCTGCTATGGCAGTTAAAGTATTATCAAAGTGGTATGGTTGTGTAGTGTTTAAGAGATAGGAGTCATTTCGTCAAATTTTTAATGATCTAAGTCAGTGGTTCTCAACCTGTGGGTCCCCAGATGTTTTTAGACTTCAGCTCCCAGAAGCCCTGAGCATTGACCATAGTGGCTGGGGCTTCTGGGAGCTGAAGTCCAAAAACATCTGGGGACCCACAGATTGAGAACCACTGATCTAAGTACTCTGAATGATCTTTCTGTAGTAGTCACTTTCAAAGTTTGGAGGAAACTAGTTGCAACTAACTAGTTTCTTGTAATTAATTTGACTTTCCAGTACATAAAGTATAATGAAAAAGAAAAGGGATGGATGAGAAAGCTAGTAGCACCTTTAAGACAAAACGATTTATTTTAACAAGAGTTTTTGTGGATATCACTCCATTTTTTTCAAATGCATTGATGCTGTACAATATTCAAGCCACAGCTGTTACATTATGATTGCAACTTAAAGAGGAATAACTTTCTTCTTTTCACAGTTTAACTGTAACTTTTATTTACTTTTATAGTTACAGAGATATTACCACATTTAATGATAGAAGAGGAATATCACATTGTTCAAGCATTAGTTTGTACTTTGGTGGTGGTGTCAAGGTAGGCAGAAAGAGAATGACATGTATACTACATGTTAGTGGCTTGTACCATTCAGACCTATTCATTTATAAGTAAATAAAAGTAGCTATGTTAATTACAAAAAAAATAATAATAAAGAAGTGAAGCTTCTTTTTCAACAATCATGCAACTATAACAGTAAATAGCTAATTTGCAAGATCCCTGCAATGATCACTAAAATCAATTACTTTTGAAAAAAGTAACATTCCCAGCTCAGGTTGTCATAATACTACTGGCCCTGCAGTGCCAAAGAACATGCACTGGGTTTCTTTCATATCTATGAAGGACAAAACCAAAGAAAACCAGATTAAGGGAAAAAAACAGTTGTGTGTATATGGGGCAGGAGGAGAGAAACATTCTGCACGGATGCTGCATCAGAAAACCTATCCCTAGAGACTGGTGTCAGCTTGCTTAGCTGAGGCTAAAATAAATGTGGAGGGCATTTACTGGAATGGTTAGAAATGGAAAGGTCTGAAACAACAAAAGGATCTGAGAGGAGATCGGAAACAATACAATAACTCACTGATTATTGTAATGATTTAAATAGGTTTGACTGTGAAGATTATTTTAATGGCTTTGAGCATTTTTTTTTTTGAAGGAAAGATAAAAATGAAAGGGAAATAAAGAAGTAAGGAACTGTTCCTACTCATTACAGTTTTTAACAATAGCCAACTTCATCACATCAAGTGGTTTAACTAAAATAAGAGAAATGCTATCCCCACCAATAACAAATGAAATTTACGAGCTATTCCAGAAATGTTTAGGGAAAGCTGGCTGTTTTTAACTGATTTTCATGAGGGTTTTGTGTTAGAAAAAAAAAATAACCTTGATAATAATGCATTCATAATATTGTACCTGTTGTACCTGTTACTTATACATACAAGTTACAAGTAAACACTAATGACCAATGTGTAACATTGTATTTTAAAGTAATAACTCCAGGCTCTGCACATAGGATATCTAGTAGGTTTATTGTGGCAAAAGGTTCGACAAATTAGACACTCCTTAGATTCATGAAGCACTATGCGTCTTGGCTTCAGTCAGCTAAGTTTGGCTCAGCAGACCTACCCACCTTTACTTAGTAATGAGGTCCACTGAATGCACCAGTTCTGATTTCCAAATAAATAGAATAAGATTGGCCATAATCTTTAAGGTTCCCCTAGATCAGGGGTGTCAAACTCAATCTCATTTTGGGCCACATCAGCAGTATGGTTGCCCTCAAAGGGGCAGTTATATCTGTAAGACTATATAAATGTATCTACTCTTTTATCATATTAAATAATTGCCTCTGTATTCGATTATTACTGGTTTTTAAATTGCCCTTACATCACCTTTTCTTTTCTTGAACATATTGGGGCTATTTGATTGTGGTTTATGGTCCCTATACCTCTGTAAAGTGACATAGAATTGGTCTGTATATCCAAAGTGTGCCACTTTCTGTCCCTCAGACCCTCTCTGTGCCTCTTGCTGTTCCCTCTCTCCCCTGTGCCTCTTTCTGCCTCCTTGCGCCTCTCTGTACCTGGTAAGCCTGATACCCACATTGCAGGCCCCCAGCTGCCGGTATTCTGAAGAGGGGCCCAGCAGCCAGCACTTACAATCTACTTCTACTTCTGACTGCTTCTCTGTCCAATTCTCGCAAGCTGCAAGGAGCATTGCCATGGTAACCTGCAACAACGCTCTAACAGTGAGACTTGGACAGAGGAACATCAGAATTAGAAGTAGATTGTGAGTGCTGGCTGCTGGACCCCTCTTCAGAATACTGGCAGCTGGGGGTCTGCAAAGTGGGGATCGGGTTTACCAGGCAGGGGGAGGGCCCCAGCTGCATGAGAGGTACAAGGGCCACATGAAATGGCCTGGCAGGCCAGATTCAGCCTGCAGGCCTTGTGTTTGACACAGGTACACTAGACTCTTTGGTTTACTTTGAGGTGAATTGTAAGAGCACCTATTGCTGATCCAGAGTATAGTAATCCTGGTGCTAGGCTGCGGTAAATCACTCAGACCTGTGGCATTTTGGAGGTGAAGGTGCTCCTGAAGATGAGTCTGAATTCTTATGGTTGGGGTGTGGAGACTGGCTGGGTGACCCTGTCAAATTAGGTGGGTAAAGTGTACTTCTTTGAATAAAAAAGTCTTGTCTGTAGCTTGAAATGGTGGCAGAGCTGTCTGAGAAGCCAGTGACTTAAAGACAAAGTTCCTATGGAAATGATAGTGCCTCATGTTGGAGAGGAAAAGGTGGCATTGTTATATGGTGGGAGAGAGAAATCCTACAGCTGCTTCATTTAAAGCAGTAAGCCCTCTGCCCCTTGAAAACTGTAGAAGTAGGGCAAAGATCTTGCTCATTAGGGTTGTGTACATTACAATGATACAACCAGAACACACTGTTGGGCAATTAATAATGCAGTGGGTGGCACAGCCATGCAACTATCTATTCTGCAACTGTTGATCCAATTCCCCTTTCAAGGCTGCATTCCTAAGCAGTCCTCTTAGACTTGTGCAACCATTTGCACTCCAGTCAGAGAACTTGTGCAACTCTGAAAAGGACAAAACCCTTGCACAAACTCTGATGAAGTACAACTCCTTCTGTAATGGCATCTATACCAACATAAAGCCAATACAATGAATACCCCCTCCATGTCACACACTTTCAGAGACAAATTATTCTACAAAAGTGGAGATGGATATTTGGCCCAACTTTTTTTTCTAGCAATCTCTTTTTTTGAGATAGTTTTGCACACTAGTCATCTTACGTTTAGAAGTCACCAAGACATTTCCTAACATCTTTGTTCCCAAGGATTGTCTCTCCCATGAGGAAGGCAATGTTGTCCTCCTGCTACATTTGCGTGTTATTCTGATATGGGAAGGACTCCCGAGAGTGTGCACATGTCATTAAAATGGAACGTGAGAAACAGCCCTCATTTGAGATTTACTTTCATGTCTGATCTGTTTTGAAGGAAAAAAATCCTCAGTATTCCTATGAGGAAAGTCCAGAAATGCTCCCAGAGAGGAGATGCCTTCAAAGTTGATATTATTCATGTACAATCTATAGACAGAGATTTCAAAAAGAAAGAAGGTAGCACATAGATCAACAGAAATCACTTGCTATCATTTCGGAACTCAGGATGGTATGGATATGGCACTAACATGACATATTGGGTATCTATTGTACTTCTTTAGAAGATGTCACTGATGGGATGGGTATGTTCTGTCTGTGGTTTGTTAAAACTTTGGTCCAGCATGGTATACTGGTTTCAGTGGTGGGCTGGTACTCTAGAATATCAAGGTTCAAATCCAATGGCAGAGTTTAGAGTGTGTGGAGGGGGGAGGGGTGGGGCTATGGCACGGGGGTGGTGCTGTAGTGCTTGGGGGTGTGGCTAGAGCACATGGAGGTGTGGCTACGAGCTGGGACATCCCAAAAACATTGCTGCCCCAGGCAAATCGCCCCCATCGCCCCCCTTGTTCCTATGCGGCTGTTCAAATCTTGCTCAACCGTGGAAACTCAGTGGGTGGACCTTGAGCAAGTCATGCTGTCTAAGCCTTAGTGGAAGGCAGTGACAAACCTTCTCTGAGTAAATCTTGCCAAGAAAATCCTAGGATAGGGTCTTTATGAGTCAGAATTGACTTGACGACACATAACAAAGCATACGGCCCCTTTTCTGTGAAGAATGCAAAATTCAAGTTTCAATCAACTAGAGAGAATGAGGATATAAGGCGTATTTAGACTAGATGGAAAATGTAAGACATAGTAGCTGTTTTTGGAAGCTTAATTATCAAATCAGCAAAGCAAAAGCTCAATAACAACCTATCTTCTGACCCCTCACAAGGTCTAGCAGAGAAAAGATATAAATTTAGAGCCTTTCCGCACTGCATTGCTATAGTGCTATTATTCCACTTTCAACACCCTATGGAATTCTGGAGTTTGTAGTTTACTGAGGCCAAAGAGCTCTCTGGCTGAGAATTCTAAATGCCCCTCCCTAAACTGCAAACCCCAGGATCCCATAGGAGTTGAAAGTGGAATAATAGCACTATAACAGTGTAGTGTGGAAAAGCCCTAACACATAAAAGTAGCATTACTTATTAATTACTTGTTCATAGTGAAATATATGGTCTAATGAGGGACAGAGAGGGAGGAGAAAGAAAGTGGCAATAGGTTAGAATGATGCAGGAAGAAAGAGGTGTGTGGTAAAACAATCAGGAAGCCCACAAACATGCCAACTAGCAGTTATTTAGTATAGGGATGCACAGGTTGCTACCTCTAACATGACTGAAACAACAAGATTTTACAGGGAAATTGTAAAATATAACCAGAGAGACAACCATTTATGTTCCTTCCTTACCTGGAAATTTCTTAGGATAAAAGGCAGGTTTGCCCTGCTTGGTGAGCGGTGGGGGTGGAGTTGGGAAGGCAAAGCTTTTGTGACATCATGAGCCATTGTACCAATCACTGGGTTTTGTACTCTGAACTGTTTGCATGCTTCAACCAATGAGAGAAGAAACAACAGGGTCTGAGATATTGATAGGGGTTGGTGTAATCGATGCTGAGATCACAGAAAGACATCTTGTTTTCCTGCAGTCATGTCATTAGAGGGACAACCAAAAGCAAGACACTGTATGAGGGAACAGAGGGATAAGGCTGGAAGAGGAAGAGCCACCATCAAGAAGTAAAAGGGTGTGGTGATTTTGGCTAAAAAGAAATGCTAGTGCTAGCAGTAGCCTATCCAGCCACGAACAGCCTGCGTTGCCTTATTTATAGTAAGAATTTTCACGCTGCCTTTCCATTATATTTCTGGCCTGTTTATAAAAAGACTGAAAAAGCCAAATTGTAAATATGAAATCTATCATGAAATAGATGCCATAATAAAAAGCAGCATAAAAACAACAGGATAAAAATTATATATAAAAAGCTTGTGGGACAAAAATAAAAAATACTTTTGCCTAGAACCAAAAGGTCAGTACCAGCAGCATCAGATGTATACCTATAGACATAGCATTCCTCGATAGAGGCTATCACGGATGGGTGTGTGATTGTGGTTGTGTGGAGCGGATACAAAAGGAAAGGAAGCTTGCTTGGACTATCCAAGGGCACAGACAAACCAGGCCTGCTTTATTTTCTCCCTCATTGGAGAGGCAGCATCCTTTTTAATATTATTATCACTCCCTAGCTCCCTCCCCACACTTAATCACACCCCTGCTTTTCCTAAAACCCACAACCTTTGTGGACCAAGGGCAAAGCTGATTAATGGTTACTCCAAAAGGAAATGGATAACTTGTGGTGGTGTGTTATTAAAATAAAACTTAAGAAAATACTCTCTGGAGGCTGTACTTACAGAAAAAGTAGAATGAAATCTTTATTAAAAGAACCAACAAGGGAAAACATATTGAGGAGTCACTTTCTCACAGGTATTTGACTATATTCTTTAAACACATCAGTGTTTCCTCAACGAAGTTTTCACACACATGTCTTTGGCTCTTCTAGCACAAAGGTCTATTTCTCCCATTCAGGGTTCCACTCTCTGACCCCTTTCACAGGTGGCTTGGTTACTTCTCTGCCCCACACTTAGGCCTCTGAGGAGCTAACCCTCTCCCAGAAAGCCTTCTTTTGATTTATACTCTGACTGTATGAAACTCACTGAAGGAATAACAGATTCTAACCCACACTCCCAGTATATATGTGCTATCTAATGGCTCTCCCACACAGCTCCTCCTTCTGGCTAGGGCTGGGTTCTTCAGTCAGAGAGCCAACTCAATTAGATCACTCTCTAGGCTGCTCTGATAGTTACACCCCCAGGCTCTGTCACAGAGGCATCACCACCAAGAAGAGATAGAGGTATCTTGTAACCCCCCATTCCATTTCAGAAGGTGCTGGCCTTTGGCAGGAAGGGTTGTATGTAGAAGACACATGGCCCATCATGTATGACCCCACTGTCACCACTGCATAGGACCTTTTGTTAATGCATAATGCACTTCCACTAATTCAACTTTTCTTAGCAGAACAGTTAGTGTGATCAGTTCAGCAATTCCTTTCAGTGGCAGAGCATAGCTAAAATTATACCATTAAGTGCCTGTGAAAAATAAAAATGGGTTGTAACCTGTCTTCCATATATTTCTACATTTCTTCCTCAACTTCTCTATTCATAATTAATACCTCTCTTTATCTTGTTCCTTTTGACTATCTTTGTTCTTCGCAAGTTAAATTATTTACTACTGCCTCTTCTTTTCATTTAAGCTCTCTTTATCTTGTGAGCAGCTTTCCTTTATTCTGAAATCTCTGCTGTCTAAATGCATAATCAGATGACATCCACTACCATACAACTTAAAAATCCCAGTGCATTTGTGAAAATCATTTAACTGTGTATTTATTTGATGGTAAGATACGTCATGCAGATACAGAACTGAGACACTTCAGAGAGAGATGAATTAAAAGGTCATGGTCTTGAAACCATCATGGCAAGAAACCTTTATATATCCCCCCTTTCATCCACAATGGATTTCCCCTATCAGCAGATATAATTTAGCAGATTAACCATTTTAACCAACTAGGAAATGAAACAACCCTTTAAAAAGAAAGCAATAACTTCAGGATGCTTAACAAAAAATAGCACATTTCCCCTTTTTAAATGTTGATTTTTAACATATCTTCTTGAACTATTTAAGACATAACATGGTAAGCCTCCATAGTTTATGACCCACCAATGCAAACATAGTTCAGCTACCAGATATATACAATGTGTTGCCACATTATCTCGAGTGGGAGATAAAACACTCTATCTCAGTGGTTCTCAACCTGTGGGTCCCCAGATGTTCGTGGACTTCAGCTCCCAGAAGCCCCAGCTACTATGTTCAATGCTAGGGCTTCTGGGAGCTGAAGTCCACGAACATCTGGGGACCCACAGGTTGAGAACCACTGCTCTATCTGATGGCCTTGGAGATAACAATTTATACAAGTTTGCCTTAACTGATGGTCAGATTATCAGAATGTTTACCACACTGTTTTTACAAGGGGAAGTTTCTGTTAAATGTACAACTTTGTTACTAGTATTAGTAGCTGGAAACTACAATCTACTTTGTAGCATGCATTAATAGTATGCTAGAAGCACACAGATGCTTACCTTGGAGTACGCAGTACTAAACTCATTGGATTGTACTATTACATTTCCAAAGTGAAGGTGCTGTATAGCTGAGCACACTTGAATAAAAGGCACCACCTCAAATATCAAATATGTTTACTTGAAAGTAATATACTTGGCTTATCTTTCTAGTAAGCATTATTAGAATCAGAGCTCAGAGAGGTTACCTTTTACACTACAGCCAGCCAGCATAATGACTGTTCTGTGAACTGTAGTCCAAAAAGTAACTTTACTTAGCTCTGATGTTAGCCACAAACAGTTGTTTCTTTATATCTCATCTGAATCAAAATAGGCTATCATACTTCAACTTCTCTGAGGAATGCAAAATTCCAGGTTTGGAACTCTGCGGAATGTTAACCAGTGTTGGCTTCATGTACCCCCAAAAAGTGTTTCCAGCCTTCAGTAGATAGACCTGTCTCCCTTCTGTGTGTACCTTGCCCCAAATGGGCAGAATATGAGCTTTCTTTTGTCATGCAAGCCCATGGCAATAGACCTACACCCAATCATCGGACAGTAATCTCATAACATATAAAATTACAGTAAGGTCTGGAGAAAAATTTGTTCTCAAGTAGGCTTTGCTCTTTCTACACAGAAAAAAAGACATGCAGACTCTTGCCGTTTTCAGATTCTTAGGCAAGTACATGGCTGCAAACATAAACATAGGTAGCTATTGTTTCATCTCTCACCATGACCAGTCAAAGAAAGAAATCCCATACCAGCTAATGACATTAATGAATTTCATAGTCAGTTACTTCACAATTTGTGAATGAATTATGCCGAGGCACATGATTACATTCAGTTAATTAATATGCCATTTAATTAATTAATATGCTCTATAACAACTTCTTTGGCTTTGAACCAAAGAAAAAGTTTGGTAGAAAGGCAGTAATATAATTCTTCTTAATAAGAATATAAAAAAAATTACATACCTAATCTGGAATTTATCAAATGATCTATAGGGACAGGGATACCAATGTGCTTCCTTCAGTGTTTCTGTATCATTTTGTATCATCATATTTCACAAGGCATATGGAACAGCTCCCACATTTCAAACTTGTAATCACACCTTGGTAAGAGAAAAATAAAATCTACCTGGCATAGCAATTTTTCAAATTCATAATGCCCCCACCAAAAGGAATGTAATACTTCACACCAAAGCACTCCTTCTCCCCCAAATTAAACACCCAATTTCTGTGTGATTAGAAGAACTTTAAACTAGACATACTGAATGTCTTGACTTTATACCTGAAGGGCTGTCATAGAGAGGGAACAGTTCTATATTTTTCTAGAGAACAGGAGCACTTTCAGGCTACCCCATTGCAGCATTATGCTTCCATTTTAATTGCCTGCATCCTATGGAATCATGGGATTTGTAGTTTGGTTAAGCACCAGAGCTCAGTGTCTGAGAATTCTAAATACCCCTCCCTACACTGCAGATCCCTGAATTCCATAGGGTGGAATGACAGCAATTAAAGTGGCATCAGTGCAATACTTGTGTAGTATGAAAAGGACCCAGGACTAGAACAAATGGGTAGAAATGGTAAGAAAGCAGATTTTGGATAAACATTTTGAGAAATGTCTTAATTTCTCAACATAGAACAAACTGTCTCAGGAAATGATGGGTTCTCTTTTGCTGGTGGTATTTAAGCAGATGCTGGACTGCCATCTGCGAGGGATGCTATAGTAGCAAGATTCCTCCGCCGAGTAGAAGATTAGACTACATGACCTCCAAGGTGATCTTTCATCTCTAAAATTCTGAGTGCAAATATCTGTTTAGAGGATTATAAGGCCTAAATATCCTAAAGGCACCAGATCCTGTCTAATCTTGAAAGCTAAGCAGGATCAGCCCTGGCTAGTATTTGAATGAGAGACCACCAATGAATACCAGGTGCTGTGGATGATATTTCAGAGGAAGGAACAGGTAGGATCACCAGTGAGTATTCCTTGGCAAAGAAAACCAAGTGAAATTCATGGGTTGACAAGCATCTTGAAGGCACATTCACACACAGACAGAATTGTTCAGCTGAACTTACAGATCAAGAATCCTCTTAATGCAAGGTTTCTGAGTGAGGGAGCTCTGTAGGCATATTCACCTGCTTGAGATATACCACAGGTGAGGAATATGTGGCTTCTAGATGTGTTTGGAAGGCAACTCCCATCGTTCCTACCCTGAATGACTAATAGTGAAGAGTGATGGAAGTGATGTTCTGAGACCTTCAAGCAGGCTACATGTTCTCCATCCCTTCCTTGTACACCCCTTTAGATGCCCAACGTGCACAAAGTTCAATGAGGTGACATGGGCATATGTTCTGCAAAGCTGGGGGCACATGTTTGCACATATTCCCTCTCCACTTTAGTCCTGTGTGTTTTAAGCATATAGAAACTCTTTTATTGAAGAGAGAATCTTCAATTGATTGACCAAGCAATGAAATAATATAAAAAGCAGAAGTGCAGTCACAAGTGCTAGAACCAGGATGTGATTATTATTTATGTTGTGCATTTGCTTATGAGACATTACATAAATAATAATTTATTTTATTATTTATAGATAGATAAATAATACAATGCTTTACACAGTTTCATAGGCAAGGATGCAAAGGTCCACGACTCTAAGGAATTTGCCAGAGGGGGTGTTGGTGGCTTGCATGTCATAAGGACTGTGAATGTGCTCTGGATTTTAGTTTGACCTTGAAAGGGGTTAGGAAAGGTGCTATTCCCTGCCTTGCCTCCAAAATAAGGTCAGAACCTTGGATAGTTCCTTTAAAGTCCAGAACAAATACTTTATGCTGCTCATATGGAAGCCATCTACTGCCACTGCAGTCAAAAACAGAAACAAGAAAAACAAGATAGGAGGGGAAGAGAGGGCAAGTACACTGGTCAGTGACGATGCTGATGAATGTGGGAAGATACATTATCATAAAGGTACAGGCTGGGAAGAAGGGACTGAAGAATTAAGTTGAAGTCTTCTCAGAAAAGACGGGCTTTGAGGAAGGATCTGAAAGAGGAGAGAAGCAGTGCTTCGTACATGTTCCATATTCCAGGAGGGAGTATTTTATGATATGGTTTATTAGCGGAGATTTATTCAACATTGAAATAAGCCCGCTGACTTTCAGTAAAGTACAGAAGAGGATCATATATATTTTCCTAAGTCTGGAAGAAATCTCATTCAACAGGAACTCATACATAATGAAACAGAATAAATCACAAGAGATTAAGTTGTCTTTAGTTTATAATAGGTGTGTCCTTTCCCAAAGGAATGGCAGATGGTGTAGGATCCAGTCAGATCAAAATGTTCAGATTGCTTTCTGCAATGGAGTATCATATTTGCTACTCATGGATTTTAACAAACTATTTAATTAGTCATTAAAAGTAATGTGAATTCTTTTCCAAATTTGAATGCATAGAGCCATGTAATTTAAAACAGACTAAAAAAAAGAAAAGAAATTAAGACCAGTAAGACTTGCGAGTCAACCTCTCACAAGGCACTGGACATTTTACTCTGGGGACTACAACTCCCAGAATCCCTAATCAGCATGGCTAGTGGTAGATTCTGGGAGCTGTTATTCAAAAGGACACTGCTGCCACTGGCAATACTAAGGAAGAAAGATTTCTCTCCCTTTCTGAACTGCAGAAAAATGGTGGTTTTTGAGGCTACAGTAATGAAGAAGAATCTGGGCACGGAATTCTCTCTTGCAACAATAAAGAAATGGCAAACCTTTATGCCAGAAGTGGGAATCATGTGGCCCTCCAGATTTTCTGGTACTGCAGCTGTCAGTAGCCATAATCAACATAGCCAATGGTGTGGACAGTTGGGAGTAGCAATTCACCAGTACCTGATTCCTATCCCTGATGTACTGGTTTGTATGTTAAGGGAAACGCAACTGTTTTCTGGATAGGCTGGAAGTCATGCAGCTGTCCAAATGTTATTGAATGGCAAGCCCCAGCATCCGTCACCAGTATATCTAATATCTAATAGTGAGGAATCCTGGGACTTGAGGTTCAACAAAATTCAGAAAGTTGTATGGCCTCCTATCCCTGATCTCTAAAGTAGGTGGAGGTGAGTGAGTTAGAATATGCTGAATGCTGATAAGTTGAAGAGAGAGAATTAAGAAAGATTTGAAGCTGGGGAGAGGGAGTAAGGGTTTGGTGAAGAGGAAGTTTCAGGAGAAGATGCTTTAGGCAAGAAAAGGATTTAGAATTATATATAAGGAGCTCTGTGAAACACAAAGAACAACTGAAACCATAACATATGTTGTTTTGAGAACGCTTCTTTACTACTACATATTCTTCAATAAGTATTTACTGATCAGAGCAGGCCCAATAATTTTACAGGGGCTTTTACAAAGTAGTAGAGAGGATATATTTACTGTATATTATAGTTGTAACAAAGTACTTGGAAGCAGGGAGATTGCTGGTAGCAAAAGGGAGTCTCAGAGCTGGAAAAACCTAAAAGCCCATGGGAACCATGAGGAAGGTTGTCTGTTCAATGTACATTGAACTAGGCAAAGAAAGTAGAGTGCAGGTATCAGGAGAAAGGCAAAGTTATCAGAATTGATATTGTGCAAATCTGAAAAGTGTGGGAAAAATAAAGCATGTGTTTTTAAAAGTAGCCTCTTGATCCTCAAGTGGGTAATGAGATTACAATTTTTATGGCTCACACACTGAAGAGCCTCCATGTGGAGGCTGTCTAAAGAGGTCTTAAAATGTGCCGTTAGAATGTTTACTGGTCATAACTGCCAAAGAACCATGGAAACTGCACTGTTTTCTTTGTTGTGTGGATTCACAAACAGTGCTAGTTTTGGAAGCTAAACTTCTTCCTCAGCACCTGGTAGCATGCCAATGTACGTACACTTCCAAAGACAAAACACAAACGACAGAGAGCACAATTGTTCTATGTAAGTGACTATTTGTTATTAACAATATCCATATCCTTCTTGAGGTAACAAGACATGGGCCTGAACCAACTGCTAATTCCATCAAATCTGTGAGATTTGTGTAAGTGTTGGTTTATGATTTTGCGACTGATTCAATAGGTCTACTGTACGTAGGATTAAGAACTGGATTTAGGCCAACAGTGGGAATTATGTGGCTCTCCAGATACTGTTGGACTGGAAGCTCCAGCAGCCACTAGCCAGCACAATTAATGATTAAATATGCTGGGAACTGTGGTCTTCTAACATTGGGAGGACTTCATGATTACCACCTCTGATTTAGGCCTTGATAACTGTCTCAAAGGGTATAGGGCTCACCTTCATTGCAGAACTTTGTGTTTTCGTTGTGTTTTCCTGTACAGCAGGAAGCTTGATAAGATGGCTCTTGAGGTTCCTTCCAGTTCTAAGATTCTGTAATTCCTGACCCTCAACCAATTACTCACCTATACTAATGTAATAAAAATCTTTGTTTTAAGCAAAATGGTGGGAGTATCAAGACTTTTCAAGAGCTATGTAACCAACTTCTTCCTTTTTTTTCCTACTGGTTATTTCATCTTATATTTCTATCCAGTTCTTTCTCCAGGGAGCTGTTTAGTATTTTGGCCTCACAGCAATCTTATGAAGGGTGAAGGGTTAGAGTAGGGCAAACTTCTGCCCTACAATGCCTGCTTGCATACCTGGGACTCCCTGGGACTGGAAACTGGGACCAAAGTCAACACTGTGCTTGTCATAAGGACAGTTAGGTGCAAAACGGCAATTGAAGAGGTAGAGCCAATGATTTTTCAACTTGTGGCTCTTCCTGATGGCCAGTATTAATGGCAATTGGCAGGCTATTCTCTATCTCCCCTCATAGTGCTCTTCTTGCCCCCACATTTAGCCAGGGCTTGTTCATTCCTTTTGTCTTGTCCCTTTCATATTCTCCACTTGCTTGAAATGTGGTGTAGGAAGAGCTTCCTTCCCTTGCAGGAACTGTAATAAGGGAAGCAAGGCCTTCATAGTGATGGTCACATCCTCATTCACAATGTCATCAGTAGGGCTGCCCAGGAATACAGGAAAACTAAGTTGACGGTGGCCACTCCAAGGCATTTTGCTTCATAAAGAGCAAAAAGGAGCATCCACTACCCTCAAGTGGAGGTACATAGTGAAGGTCCACAGTATTCAAGACCAGTCAAATTATTTCTAGAGAATGTTCAGACTCTCTGCCCCCCAAAAATGGTATAAACACCTCTCCCCATCTCTGTTAGTAAAAATACTTGTTGTTTGCTCTCCAGGTGGCTTTGACTATGGCAACCTTCTGAATGAAAGACCTTGGAGGGTGCTAAGCATCAACAACCCTTCTTGTGTCTTGCAAACTCAGAGCTGTGGCTTCCTTTATGAACAAATCCTTCTAAAATGTGAGCTCTCTCTCTTTTCCTATTGTCTCCTACTTTTCAGATTACTACTGTCTTTTCCAGCGAATCACATTTTCTAAGGATATGTCCAAAGTACGATATCACCAGCTTAGTCATGTTGGTTTCTAGTGAGACTTCAGGTTTGATTAGCTCTCAGACCCAAAAATGTATCAATCATAAATTAAATAACTAATAATTTGCTATTCTTTCTGCTAGTTCAAATCTGCTGCCTCAAGTAGCCACCTTCTTATCTCTATTAACTAGGGCTGGTCTTGAAGGCAGCTCAACCTGAAGTAAAATCCCAAAGTGTAGTAATACCTGTTAGACAAATCAAAATGATAAAATTATGTCTGTATCATGCATACAATTCTGTAGCTTTCGAATTGACCTAATAAAGGTATTCCTACAAAATGAACATTGAAATTTTAATAGTGGTCAACATGGCTGCCTCTGCTTCCTTTTGTATACCAAAGCGTATCTAGAGTTGCAGTCTCTGGCTGGCCATACTGGCATTGACAGGGATACACCCGAGCAAGTTGGGGGGGTCTCTGCCCCTGGGAGTTGCTGAGGGTTGCCTGGAGTTCCACATTATGGCCAAACGTGAAAAACACTGGATGTGTCTGGGAGTCCACTTATGGTTTTGAAAAACTGGTATTTTTCTAATAAACCACACAGAATGGGTCTATCTAAAAGGTGAAAAAAAATGGGCCGGTCTAAAAGGTGAAAAAAGGTACCTCTCCTGGAGGCTTCCAGGAAAAGAGTAAAGTAGTAGTACCACTCTATTCTGCTTTGGTCAGACTTCATCTGGAATATTGTGTCCGGCTCTGGGCACCTCATTTTGAGGATATTGACAAGCTGGAACATGTCCAGCGGAGGGCGACCAAAATGGTGAAGAGTTTGGAAATCATGTCTTATGAGGAGCAGTTTAGGGAGCTGGGTATGTTTTGTCTGCACAAGAGAAGGTTAAAAGGGGACATGATAGCCATGTTTAAATATTTGAAAGCATGTCATATCAATGAGGAAATAGCTTGTTTTCCACTGACTAGGACAAGGAGCAATGAATTCAAACTACAGGAAAAGAGATTCCATCAACATTAGGAAGAAATCCCTAATGGTGAGAGCAGTTTGTCAGTGGAAGTCATTGCCTCAGAGTGTGGCAGTCTCCTTCCTTGAAGGTTTTTAAACAGAGGTTGGATCACCATCTGTTGGGAGTGTTCTGATGTGTGTTTCTGCATGGCAGGGGGTTGAACTGGATGGGCCCTGTGGTCTCTTCCAATTCTATGATTCTATGATTATTTTGGAGAGTTTAGAAGAGTGTCGGGCCGCACAAACACGCAGCCCCTAGATTACACTTTGCCTATTCCTGGCCTAGAAACTTCCTTCAGTCTCCCCGACCTAATTATTATATGTCTTGTACTACATGTCTTATATTTTGCTGTGTTCATGTTGCCTTGGTCACTTTTTCTGCACCATTTCTTTGGATGCCTAAACTGTATTTTTAAAAGCTCAACTGAAGGTTTAAAAGCTACTGCAATGCTAAAAAGGTGGGGACTAAGAAAAAAAATTCATGGAGGAAAGAGAATTCTTATCTGTGGCGAGGAATGGGCATTCCAGCCCCCCCCCCGTACATCACTGAGTAAGCCCTGAATCATTAACAGGGTTTGCTTCTAGGCAAACAAGCCTAAAAGGAAGCTGAAAACCTCACAAGACACCACGAAGGGGGGCAAAGGAAAGTGACCAGACCAGCCACTTGCTCCTGCTGCTTACAGTCAGCCCTCCACATTTGCTGGTTTCACTTTTTCAGATTTGATTACTTGCTGACACCTCTGCTGCCTCCCTATGCCGTTTTTAATAGGGCCTGCAAGCCTCGTGAGACTTGGAAACTGTATAGGAGGCTTGTAAGTCCCTCTTTACGACGGTGTGGGGCAGCAGTGGAGGTTCCAGTAAGCCCCACCAGCCGCCCACTTCTGCCCTGTGAAGCAACCCTGATGCCTCAAAGGAATCCATGGAGGGCCTAGGGCTACCCACAGTTTTCGCACTTCCACGGGGGTCCTGCGCCCCTAGCCCCAGCGCACGTGGAGGCACGACTGCGCATGCACCCAAGCCAGCGAGCCTTCCCGGACTTCTCCGGCAGCAGGGAGCGCCGTCGGCGGGCACCTCGCCCTTGCCTGGCCGCCGAGGGTGCCCACGGGCAGCGCAGGGCGCCCCTTCCGCCCGCCGCCGCCGCCGCCTCCCGCTCCTCTCGCACGGCTCCACGTCCCGGGAAACGTGTCCCTGGCCAGGAACTGAACGCCCCTGCCCCACCCCCGGCCACGTCACACGCCGCGCGTCAGCAGGCAGCCGTAATGTCTTGAAGAACAGCGCAGCAGAATGCTTGCTATCCCTGGTCGCTCCGCAATTACATGCAAGTTTCTGGTTGTATCCAGTGCTTTCACATTGCCTGCCCAGTCGCTGTAGGGGGGAGAAGAGCAAGGCATGAAGGCTAGGATCGTAGCTGCGCTCTCGTGCGCATCCCCCCCCCGCTTTCCAGAGATGTGATCTTAGTTGGCCACTGTGGGGGAACCGTGGGCTTTGCTGTTACTGTTCCACGTAGCAACCCTCTGGGGTCTGATCCAGCAGCAGGGATCCCTTCCTTAATGCTTTTAGGGTGCTGCTCTCCAGCTAGTGCGCGCAAGCTGAAGGACTGCCCGAGCCAAATTTTGGCTGGTGCTGCTGCTTGCAAAACCTTGGAGAAGATAAGTTGAGGATTTAGAACTGGCTGGTTTCCGACGGTGGCCCGCGCCCCCGCTCTGGGTGCTCAGGCGAGAACAGCTGCTTCCCGGCCGGCCGTCTTCTTTTTTAATCCCAACCGGACCGCGGTCTCCTTCCCTCGCCGCTGCCGAGGGCGAGAGAGAGCGCGTGCGGGTCTATTAGCAGACGCGTGGTAGTGATGGCGGCTTTCAGAGGGACTTTTCCTGTCGCCGGATCCGAGTCCTACGGCCGGCGGCGGCGGCGGCGGCGGCGGGGGGAGCCGCTTCTGGGTCGCCGGGCTGCCTGCGCTGCCGCTGGCGCCTTGCAAAGCCCGTCCGCGGGCGGGGCCAAAGGGAGGCCCTGACCAACCCCCGCCTCCCCTCTCTCCTTAGCTCGCCGCGGCCGCAGGAGTCCCTGGAGCTCCTCGCCGCCACCATGGGCGTCCTGGAGAGGCTGCGGAAGGACTGGTTCATCCTGGGGATCGTCCTGGTCATCACGGTGGCCAAGCTGGAGCCGGCCTTTGGGGTGAAAGGGGGTAAGTCTTGGCTGGCGATCGGAAGGGGCGGGCGGGCGGCTCCTGAAAAACGCCTGGTTCCCGCCGGCTTCGGATGCCCCCCTTACGCACACATGCTTTTAACTCGCTTGTTTGCAAACAAAGGGGAAAATAGCAAGGCTGTTGATGGTCAGAGATGAACTCTTGGCTTTGCAAAATATATATTTTTTTTAAAAAAAAGAACTCCCATTGGACGAAAGCTGGGTATTCGGGGCTTATTGCAAAGCCACGCTGGGACTGAGATGGTCCGCAGTACAGGGGCGTGTAAGAAACCGCCCCCTCTCCACTTTCCAGCGTTTCCCCACTGCTTAGGAATCCTCTGCCCCGAGGCAGCCATGCTCCTGCTCTCCCGGTGGCGACCGGAGCTTGGCGACGCCCGAGCGCCTTGCGCGCCGCCTGACACGTTGCAAGCCGCCGCCCCACCTCCCGCGTGGAGCAGCCGGGCTGCGGGCGAGGAAAGTTCTCCGTCGCAGCCGCCCGCGCTGAAGGGGCCGGGCGGTCGCGCCCACCAGGGTTCGTGTGAAGAGGGACCGGATTCCCGCAACCGACGCCTCGAGATCACATTAAGTAACAGAAGTAGAGACTCAACAGGAAATCATTTCTAAACTTTGGAAACGATTTTGCTTTGAGCTAAATCCCGCTTTAGTTCTACCCAGAGTAGAGCTGTTTATCTCGTTAATTGTGACTAACACGTTACCTTCATGCCAGTGAGTCTACTCTGTGTAGGACTAGGGTTAGATCTACCCCTCTGTCTCTAATTTTCTATAGAACTGTGTGTTCCACTGACTAATTAATTCTTCCACTAATTATTGATATAATGTGCATGTTCTGTCTTTTTACAAACTCAGGACTGGTTTAAAGGGGAATTTAAACAAATACCTTGTTAACTGTGAGTGTATTAATGTGACTTCCTTGTGCCCAAATAATTTTTCTGTTTCACCTGGGAAAATGACTTGTGTTTAATCTAAGATAATTACTTCTTTTCTTCCGGAGAGAACTACTTGGAATGTATGAATTATGTATATACATTTCCCCCAGTGGTTGAGCAAGCTTGCAGAGCATTTGTGTTAATCTTATTTTTTCCAAATCTTAAGCAAAGTACCAACTTCATTATCATTGGTTCTTTCTAAGAGGAGTCAACCCCTTATTATCACTGTTAAAACTCATACATGGCTTATAAAAGAAGTGCTGAGGTCTTCACATTGTGAAAGAAACAAAACAGTAGCAATCTTAAGCAGACTGACCTGTGAAGAAGTTAGTAGGACTTACACAGACAAGTGTACATTTATGAGTTTGAATGCTATTTAAGGTACTAAATATTGGCTACTAAATATGACAGAACTGTCTTCTTTATCTTTATGTTTATTGATGAGTGCTAATGTCATATGTTCTCAACTAAGCACATAGCCTGATCCTGAGCATGAGCACTTGAAATTAAGTCCCACTATCTTCCTCGCAGGTTGGTGTGCGTAAATAGGATTGCTGCTGTTCTGTTCTGAGAGTGGCATAAAACAAAACAAAAAGCTTTGAAATTGAAATCAGGTAGATTTTCTTGCTAAACTTGTATAAATTACAGCTTTGCTAGGCTTACGTGTTTAACCACTTGCCTTTTTGTTGGCTGTTATCTTGTAATATTTTTGTTTATTGGACAATTTCTGAGATGTCTCTGAAAAGATTTTGTTTTATCTCATATCACTTTCTGTCAAATGTCTTGGTTGGACAGGTTGATAACATTGTAAGAGTACAGCAGAAACTAATATTTGCTGTGATATGGCTAAAACTCTGTCAGACCTGTTGAATTTTGGCGATTAATCGTGTAGTGTCTTAATATTTTCTTAAAGAGGGATATATAGAGACCATTGAATGGGGGCCCTGCTGGACGGTATTGCTTTTGCTACAGCTCTTCTTTTTTCTTCTCAGTATATCTGAACATGTTTGCAGAATTAGCTTGCTGGATTCAGTAGGAATTGCTCCCTTGTGAGTGAGCTTAAGTTTGAAGATTTAGTAACATATGTAGAGGTAGGCTCCTAGTCACTTTTAGTGACAGTAGGTAAAATGGTACAGGAATGCATGATGGAGAAACTTTATTTCTGGAAAATGATCACAAAGGAGGAACTATAGTGTTCTCTCCCTCCCTCTCCCTCTCTCTCTCTCTCTGAATAATTTTGAGTATTAATACAATTAATAAGTGGCGTTTACTTTATAGGACTTGTCTTGTCTTGGCTCCAGCTTCTGGTTTGCCTTATATCCTGCCCTGCTGCCACCCGCAGTTTCACAGCCTCTGAGTAGCCGCTTAAAAAATCTGAGACTGTTGCTGTTTAGTGGTTTGGGAACAATAGTTGTTTACACACATCTGAAGCTTGTGTTTCATCTCCCTTCATTCACCATGGAGTGTAGATCCTTGAGAGGCCTTCTCCCTACTGTGGGTAGCTGCAAGCCAAGCACGTGCCTTCTGGTCTGTCTCTATGTCAGGCAGATGGCCTGTGGCTGAGGAACGCTGTATGTGACTGTGGATATACTTGCTTAGGGTTTTTAATCATCAACGCTATAGCGTTTTTGTATATCTAATTATTAGTTAGGTTATAGTGACATTCCACATTTACTCTAGTGGCACATATGGCTTTCTTCCTCCTCTCTGTATCTTGCAACAAGACTGTGAGGTAGGCTAAGCTGAGAAAAGGTGACTCGCTCCAGCTCACTCAGTGAATTTCATGGCTGAAAGAGGCCTTGGCCCTAAAAGCTTTCGCCAGTTTCACTTTGTGTAGATCCATTGAATCCATTGCCGAAAGGTAAGCCAGGACCCATGTTGAGCCCATTAATTCAGTGGGTCTCACTCCTTTTTAAATAGTGTAATCAACCTTGACCCTTTTGGGTGAATGTGGGTTGTGAATATGACTTAAAGCCAATAGTTGTGGCAGTTAAGAATTGTTTTGCCATTCTAAGAAACGGCAGTTTCTGGGAGATTAAAGGATACAAAAAAGCAAGGGCATAGCTATCGTTGTGGAGCAGGGGCTGTCATATCTTCATTTTTTGTTAGATGCGTATTCTAATTTTGTGGAAACAAAGTATTGACATTCCTCTCAGAATCCCTTGCTTAGAATTAAGGATGAACTTTGCTGTTGAAGCAGAAGCCACCACAAAAAATTAAAACACAAGACAGTATAATCTGTTGCTCAGTTCAGATGTTTTTCATTTTGCTTAAATTAGCATACAAGTTTAAAAAATAGTTCCAGTGCAAGAAGCATAATTCCTTTTCTAGATGAGTTTTGTAGTAGACCTTGTCTTAGAAGAAACATTGTGTTTTTGATAAGTGAAAGTGATATGCTCTTCTCAAGTAGGATTTGCCACCTGCAATTTAAATATATATTTGTGTTAAACAAGTGTAAGTTTTGGTCACCAGGTAGAGCCAACAAGGATGGAAGAAATTAATAAAATGTTTGTAGCACTCTTCTGTCATTTCATGTTTTAAGTATTTCCCCAGCTGTGATGAAATTTGATTAGCTAGTATGGATTTGAGAATCTCAAACTCTACCTAACGTGAAAAATCTGTAGGTTTGACTCAGATTTAGTCATATATAAAGTAGATGTGCCAAAATAAGGCTTAGGCTAGCCATGACTGACTTAACTCTCATTGCCTTCCATGGGCTACCTGAAGAACGATTAGCAGTGCAGACCACAACAAGTGGTCCAAGAGTTGGCTGAGCCAATATTAGGCTGGCTGAAACGGCACTGTGTCCAGATCTCACTCTTTCCAGCTCTGGTTGACAGATTGGGACCCAGAAATTTTATTTTGAGGAGCTCTCATTGGTTTTCATTTGTTGGAAATTACTTATGTCAACCCTAACCTTGGCCTAACTTTGTGCTAGCCCAGGGACTATGTCTCTGGGCTGAGTGAGATTTGAATGTGGCATGACTGAACTCCTCCCCTGCTTCACCCCCTTCTTGGCTTTTCTTGGCCAGTCTCAGCCCTTGTGCCAGCTGACCTCTCAGTTGACTGATTTTTGGGATCAGTCAGCACAAGGGGATTATAACAGTGTAAGGAGAGTTCAGGCAGCTTAGGGCCAGTTCAACTGGCACAAGTGCCTAATGCTTCATCCTGACCCACTCCAATTACCCTGGGTTATGATTGCACTGTAGGTCTGAATCACTGAGTCTGGGTTCAGTACAGTGATTTTACTCTCACAATTTTGGCGGTCAATTCTGCCCATGTTAGAATAATTGAGAGTGAAAAAAATGCATATTAGGTGCTACCTTCAGTTACTTACGTTGCTGCAGGGCAGGAGGAGATAGCTGTTCTATTGCAGCAACAGCACCCAAAATACAAGTTTTATTTGGTGTATGCTGTTCTAGTTGGCAGCCCAGGATGGCTAGTGGCTTCCATGTCACTGTTGTGGTTAATGTATACTGCGTTTTATTCTGGACATAAAGGAGCTATCCAGTTGCTGAACCCTATCCTCAGATATCCATTGAGTAACCTGAGATAACTAGTTTGGTTGCCAGATTTAAAAACAGAGTGGATTCACCACATTACTGTCAGGGAACTTGCCTGCACCACCCATGCAGCAGTCCACTTTATCAGATGAAATTTGTTATATCTAAAGGGTCTGCGCTCAACAAATTCTTTCCATTACTAACAAAAAGAACAAACAAAAAGGGTGAACATGCAATATTTTTTCCCATTTATATAATAAAAAACTCACTTAATCTCCTTAAAACCATCATTGCCTAGCATGGGACATTATTACTGGATACAGAATTTGTTACAGAATTAACACAAAAGTAGACCTATAATGTAATCCTTCTGGTGCGCTGCATAATAGTAAACAATGACCTGTATCCAATTGCTACTGTGAACTAAAGTAAATCCATTGAGTCAGTTTCTGAGTCGTAAGTTAATAATTAATGTACACATCATTAATTTAATAGAGTAACTACAGCAGTCCAATTTAGGCCAATGTACCCAATTTCCAGCCACTTTCACCTACTGTTTTCTTTTTATATCTGTATTAAAAATTCAGCTGGGATAACTCTCCCCCAGATCTTTTTTTTTTAAACCAATGGGATACAGTAATTTTTGGCACACCGTCCAGTGTATATTGCAACAAAGAAATGTCTCATACATTTTTTTTTTTGGTAAAAAGCATGATGTAGAGAATGAGAACTAGTGTGGTCTAGTGGTTTGAGTGTTGGATTAGGACTCCTGAGACCAGGGTTCAAATCCCTACTTAGCCATTGAAAGCTATGGTGATCTTGGACAAGTCATACTTTCTGAGCCTCAAAGGCAGTAGCAAACCTCCTCTCCACAGATCTTGCCAATAAAACCCCATTATAGGGTTGATTTAGGGTTACCGTAAGTGAGAAATGACTTGAAGGTACACAACAACAAATGATGCAGAGAAGGGTGAAGTGCTTTAGTTATCAGTGGGTTGACTCAAAGAATGGCTTTTCTTGGTTGTGGTGATAGGGCCAGTTGTACTTCACTAGGGATGTTGCTGTTGTTTCAAGTGTTCAAGTCATTTCTGACTTATGACAACCTTATAGTGAACTGTCATGGGGTTTTCTTGACAGAATTTGTTCAGTGCTTGTTTGCCCTTGCTTTCCTCTGAGGCTGAGAGTGTGTGACTTGTCCAAGGTCACCCAGTGGGTTTCCAATGGCAAGGGGAGATTCGAACTCTGATCTCCCAGTATCTTAGTCCAACAGTCACACTGCTACATTACACTAACTCCCAATAGGTTTGTTACTGTAGTAGAAATCTGTCTTGTAGTAATTCAGTGTGGCGTGGGAAGAATGTCTCATACACTAGTAGTGCTATTTTTTTCATGCAATAAAACAAAAGTTCATTACAGATGGTTTTACAAGTCAGTAGTACTCTGCAGGTAAACAAAATTCTGCCATAGTCTGCTGTCTCTTCAGGTCATATAAAGCTTTCATTTTAAATCTTCTTAGTGACCCGGAGAAACCATGCCCCAAATATTAGTCCATGTTGAGCAATATTTATGAATTTTGCACTTGGGGCCATTATGTGTGTTGATGCACCCGAGAACACTCAGTGGGTTTCCACGGCCAAGTAGGGAATCAAACCCTGGTCTCCATGGTTGTAGTCCAGTCTACTACCCCACACTGGGTCTCAGATCTATCATTACCTCTTCTTAATTATTATAATTTAGATTCTGTGCTATTCTAAGCTATATTTACATGATGAGCAGGGTCTTACTCTGGACAACTAGATCAAAGCTGTTGCTGTTGATCTTAACTGTAGCAAGTTAAAGGTATTTATATTGCTAAATTCTTGTTCATTATAGTGTTTTTATTTCTACTGGGAATGATGTCTGAAAGCATCTGAAACTAGTCAAAGGAATGGCCTCACCGACATGCTTTATGAAAGTTGTAGAAGTATCCAGTCTTTGAATTTGTTCAGTGTTCAGCCAAAAGTGAAGAGAGATTGGAGTCTTGTGGACCATGGCCTCTCCACATAATCAGCACAACAAATGTTATCTGTTGCTTGTTTGTTTTCTGATTCAGAGAAAGGAGGCGTTAAATTTCTCATTTCAGTGCTCAAAAATTAGTGAATACTTGCTAAGAAAATGCAGTTATTCTCCCAGTGAGCAAAGCCAATTTCAAGTGACCCAATAATACTGTTGAATTAATGTGGTGAGTCATATTGGACAGTGCTTGTGGCATCAGTGATGACTGATCCATCAGATACACCTAACAGAGTTAACTAGAAGTTCCCATTTATGCTGAAGTAGACTTGAAATAATCAAAGTGTAGAGAAGCCTCTTGTCGTTCACTTTTCCTTTGTATTCATGCTATTCATTCTGTTTTGTCAGCTGGTATTGTGTATATTATCCAAACGTTCCTTTCTAAATGGAAGAGGGCACTGTTTATGGATACAATTACCATAACTCCCTTTGTTATGTGTGAAATAGATACTGCATTATTGACTTTGAGTTTGGATTTGAAAAAGTAGTCTTTGGAGGTTAAAATCAATAGAAGCAGCTTTGAACTACTTGTCCACATACAAAACTCTGTTTTTCCTGGTTTAACTACAGTTTAGAATGGAATGGAATCTAAATTACAGTAAATTACCAGAAGGCAGTTTTATATATATGTATGTATGTATGTATGTATGTATGTATGTGATGTTACAATTTATTGTTTTGTTTTTGGTTTTTAGATCATAAGTCTCTTTATATTGTTTATTTTCATTATATTTTAATGTTTTATTTTATATTTTACATTATATTTTATATTTTTAAAATAATATTTGTGTAATATTATAATCCCTTATAATAAAATCAAGGTTGAGACCATTTTTGTCCCAGCTTCCACCCGGTAGACTGCATCAGGGCACTCTGGATGATTGGCAAGGGACCTGATGAGACAGTACACTTCCAGATTCTTGTTTTTTTTAGTCTTCAATGGGATTCACATTTGCGTGTGTGTATACATATAAAGTGCAGATTCAGGCTTACAAGTCATAAATTGGGGTTAGGAAACCTGTGGCCCTCTAGGTGAAGTTGAACACCATAACCTTTGACCATGCTGGCTGTGGCTGATGGTAGCTGGTGTCCAACATCTGGAGGGCCACAGGTTCTCCATGCCCCCTTCATAGTTTAAGGAAGCAATTATGGTCTCACATGGAATTGGATGTGATATCAGTTTGCTGACTTACTTTTGTATGTCTGTTTGTATTTTAGGACCACTGAAACCAGAAATCACCATCACGTACATTGCTGTTTCAGCAATATTCTTTAACAGTGGGCTGTCACTGAAAACTGAGGTACTACAATTTGTATTTTCCTCTTTTCTGTGATTAGTATTTTAACAATGTTTGAATGAGACAAAAGCTTCAGGTTTCTAAGCTTTGTAACAATTGCGACTTTTTGCAGTGACAGCTGGGAGCAGTATCATGATACCAGCAATAGCTGGTTAGTTGTTGTAATTATATAGTGGCAAATAACTGTACATCAAATGGTGGACTCTTGAAGACATTTGGTTTGTTAGAATGGCCAGAAAATAACATCAATCTGTGGTTTCTGATGGCTAAAATCCAAAACATGGAGGACCAATTAAGTTATATACTAGTGTCGGATTAAAATAGAAATAATCTTTTTGGTTTCTTCTAAGAATCTATATGTGTAATCCTGCAATAGGCATATGCAACACATTGGGACCATATTTACTGGAAATTACTTTATTAGATTCAGATGGAACTTGGTCCCAAGAAAATCATGTCTTGTTACAATGTGCTGTCAAGTCAGCTTTGACTTATGGTGACGCTATACATGGCTCTGTAATTGGTAATATAATGCACTATTTCACAACTGCTGAATTTCAGTTCAGACATTTAAAATAGTTCCACGTGCAACTAATAAAGTGACATAGGACCAGTATATACGTAGCAATTATTGCTGCCTTTCCCATCCTCCTAATTATCGAATGCACCATGCGCTGTAGAGCAGGGGAAGCTCTTGTAAGATTATGCCCTAAGTATTAAAATAGGATCTTTGCATTGCACCATTGCTAATAGGCAGTTATCTTTGGGTGTGACAGTTTCTTTCCAGCTTCTTACTCATGCCAACATAATTGGAGGTATACGAGGGATGTCCTGCAATGCTTATGTAGTAGAGTGCACACAAAGCTACCTAAAAGAGCACCTGGTAGCTTGGTAACAGCCATGCTCACTCATAAATTAAAGCTATTTTGCATGGACTTTTATGAAGGGCTGGTAGGTTGGTATCCCGTGAGAAAATCTGGCAGCATTTTGCAGTAGGGTCAGTCACTTCAGAAATGCATTCACTAGCTTATCTTTTCTGTTTCTTTTTGGACAAACTTAGGTTGAAACTTTTCCAGCAGCCTTCCCCAGCCTGGCACCCTCTGGAAATACTAGAATGCATGTAGCAGGATAGGGCTTTTGTTCCTATATCAGAAGCGTACCAGGTTGGTGAAGGCCCTTATAAAATATATTATTTAACTATAAATACATAGTTAATAAATAAAATCATAAAATCATTAGTCTGGACAGGACCTAAGGGCGATTGGCTCTTGTCAGCAGAACCAAAAGTAGGGAGCCCAGACAGCCTTCCATTCAGCCTATTTCCTCCTTGTAGCCTCCATTTACCTTCAGAATCTGTTCTTAGAGGTCTGGGAAACACTTCAGAAGAGCCAGTTTTAGGATGCACAGAGGGCTGCAGAAGTAAGAAGCAGAGATTTGGGGTTGTTATTTTTTTCCTGCTGAGAATGTTGTGTCTCTGCCTGTCTGTCCATCCATCCATCCATCCATTTGTCCATCCATCCCATAAGTGTCTGGACTCTTGCACTGCAATCAATCATGTTAGATAGACTAAATACAGGATATGTTCTAGCCAAATCTCTAAAGAAACAAGCCCTGACAAAGTCTAGTGCTCAGAGAAGTAGACTACCAAATTTCTATTTTTCAAAATCTTTTTCTTTGTACGTGTATGCAGTCACAAGACAAGTAGTCAAGACAAAAATATGAGTTGACTCTGCCCATAGTCTTGCACCCATCCTTTAGTGAAATAAAATCTTGAAATAATCTGATTCAGTTTTTTTTCTTAACTTGAAACAGAAGTATGAAGTATGTCGGTTATATCTCAGCAAAAGAAAGTGGAATTTGATATGAGGTATATTAAGTACAACTCTCTTTAGGCGTGTGACCTTTAAAAAGGTGCTCTTTCAAGTGAATTCATTTTTATTAAACATAAAGAAAGTAGCATGCAATTTCTTTACATTATTATAAATATTCCAATGAACTAATTTTCACATAAAGCAAAGTGGCAGCTGCATGGAGCCTGGGTCAGTTTCCTCCTAGGTTACCTTGCAAGCTGCAACCCTATATACAGCAAGCCCAAATACCTCTGTGTACTGTAGTTCCTCTCAAAATGGCAACAGGAAGTGTTGTTGGATTACCTTCCTGTCAGCATTTTGAGAGGGCCTGCAGAGGAAAATGGATATATGTATTCTTATTGCCATTTTGAGAAGGATTGAACCATGGGTTTCCAGGTTCTTGTGACTGAGCGGGATGTTTTTACTCCATAGAAAGGGAAAAGGATATGAGTCAAAATACCAGCATATATTAATTTAAAGTTCTTGCTGCCAGTAAATGCAGGGGTAGCTGTGCTGATCAGCGAATAAAATCCATATTGTGGTAATAACTCTATCCATTCTCAAACAGAGAACCAAATTTTATTGCCAGTGTTATTACTTTTTTTGTTCCCTGCAAGCTCAGGGCCTTTGTAGATGGTACCTAATTAGCCTCAATTGAAAACCTTCTGCTATATCATCTCAAGACAAAATATGCACTATGTGACCCTAAATGTCATGATCCCTCTCCCACATATTTTTAAATATCTTTGCCTGATGAGGAGAATTGGGCTTTGAAAGCTAGCATACTGAGCACACTGAGACGTTTGTGCCTTTTTTGGCTGCTTGAATAAAGGTATTACCATAATATGGACTTGGGAATTTACTGTTAATAAGTAAGCCTTAGGAGAGGGATTTCAGCCTTGATTGGAAACCTTTGCAGGGGTGGGGTGGGAACAATGCTGTGGAGGCCCCTCACAAGGGTGTTGTAGGGAAGGGGGCATGGCAATGTAGGGAACCCCAGGGAGGGCTAGTTTGGAACTGAGGGCCTGAAGTTCCCCTCTCTGATTTTGATTATGCTTAGTTTGAGTAGGGAATTATTTTCAGTGCATACACCTCAGAACAGATGAAATTGAGATGCTGTTTACTGGATAGAGTAAGAGGCTTTTTGAAGTCGTGTGCACCTGACATGCATAATAATGATACCAAATGAAACAATACAAAATGGAACTGACTTCAGCTGTTAAAACTGCAACCTCTTATTCTCTTTATTTTGTAGGAGCTGACAAGTGCTTTGATGCATGTGAAATTGCATCTTTTTGTCCAGATCTTCACGCTTGTATTCTTCCCAACAGCAATATGGCTATTTCTTCAGCTGTTATCTATCACACCTATAAATGAATGGCTTTTAAAAGGGTATGTTTTAACATCTAAAGTGTAACATATTTATGGCTAGTGTTCCTTTTTGTTTTGTTTTGTTTTTAAACCATGAAGTGGGAGTTTTTTGTGTGTGGGCTAATGCTTTGACTCTTTCTGTTGGGAACAAAATATGGATGAGATTATTCTTTTGAAATCTTGGTCTCATGTATCCAAAGACTTGGCAGCTAATTTTATACACAAGGACTTATTCAACAGATCATACCTCTTTTTGACAAGTTTTCTATATTGAACTTGTTACTTCAGATTTCACAGAATATGGGAATGAGAAAAGTCTCTGTGCATGAAATAACATATTATTAAACATCACTCTGTACAATCTGGAGAATGCTAGTTTTTCAGCCCTTAATTTTTTTTTTCATTCTCAGAATGTGAACTGGGAGAAAGCTGAATTGGTAGTCATTGTTCTTGAAGGTAGTTTTGTAAATTTTATATGCCCATACTGGAAATTGTACATACTGTATAGAAAAGTATAGCATAAGTAGTTTCATCCTTAGTCAGAGAGGACTGTATTAAGCTGTTCAGTCAAAGTAATTAAAATAGTGATCTCTTTTTATACAGTCCCCCCTCCACATTTGCAGGTTTGACCTTCACAAATGTGATTATTCATGAGGCACTAATCCATACCTCCTGCCATTTCACAGGTCCTTAGTCTCTCTCTTTGTTTCTGCCAGCCAGCTGCTTCTGCCTTCAAGGTAGTGACTGTGGTGCTTCTGCTTGTTTGTCTCTCAGATCCTCAGTCTCTTTCTTTTTGCCACCAGCCCGCCCATTTCCACCTTTGAGGCAGTGGTTGTGGCACTACTTAGATCTGAGAGATGAATGAGAATGAGCAGAAGTGCCTTGAAGGCAGAAGCGGGTGGGCGGCTGGCTGCAAAAAGAAAGATACTGAGAGATGAATGAGCAAGAACACTGCTGCCTCAAAGGCAGAACCAGGTAAATGGTGGTAAGAAGTTTTGATTTTGAAAGTGTTTGGATTTCCAGATAAGGGGGGCTCAACCTGTACTGACTTTGCAGTAGAATATTGTTCAAGCCAGCTATATAAAGAAAATTATCAAGATACAAACCAAACCAAGAATTTTAGCAATTACACCGTAAAGATCATACACCAAAGGAGTACATAGCATGACTGACTAAGCACGTCTACAAGCAGCAAAAATGTAAAACTTTGATCAAAATCTGGTGGTTGATAGGCCAAAGACAGCTGAAAAAGGACCATTTACTCTTCCATTTCCCTACAGAGTAGAGTGGAAAGGGGAATGAAGCAGAATTGGTAAAGGAGGAAATTTCAAAGTCTGAATGGGATTATTCAAATGACTACCTTATATTCCTGCCTAATGCAGCATTGCCATTGGGAATGACATATGGGAGTATATCCTCTTTAGATCTTAATGCCCAGGCAGGCTTGTAACAGAGGAGAGGGCCCTTCAGCATCTGGTCCCAAGCAATTTTAAGGTTTCGGAAATCAAACCCAGCACTGTAGATTGGACTTGTAATCCAATTGGTAGCAGACATGTTCTTTGAACAAGGGAATAGCATGTTCTTTGTAACTTGTGGTGGTCAGCAGTTTGACTTTAGCATTTTGCACGAACTGCCATTTCAGAATTCTCCTTAAAAGAAACCCCATGCAGAGAGTGTCAGAATATTCCAGCTGAAGTGTAACTGGGACACATATTTCCATGGCATTTTTTTTTAAAAGGAAAGGACAGGAGTGGCACAGCAGTTGAAACTGTGCAAGTATAATCCTGTTAGCAATTTAGAAAGGTGGGTTGAATTTTAAGAAAACAAATAATGACCACAACTGATTTACATAACATTAAAGTAGACAATGGAGACGTTGGAATTATTAAAGATTTTCCATACCTTGGCTCAGTCATTAAGCAGAATGGAGACCTAGTCAAGAAATCAGAACAAAACTAAGATGTGGACAAAGAGCTATGAAGGAACTAGACAATAACTTGATGTCTGAAGATACAGCGTTGAATACTTTTTTTTAATTAATTTTTATAACATCATTGAATACTAAAGTTAGGATTGTCCGTGCTATGTTACTCCCAATTTCTATGTATGGTTGTGAAAGCTAGACAGTGAAGTAAGCTGATAGGAAGAAAATCAACTCATTTGAAACATTGTGATGAGGAAGAATTATATAGATGCTGTGGAATGCGAAAAAGACCCTTAAAATGGGTCTTAGAGCAGATCAGGCCTGAGCTTTCCCTAAAAGCCAAGATGACTAAACCAAAGGTGTACTTTGGACGTATCATAAGAAGACACAGCTCAGTAGAAAAAGCAATAATGCTTAAAAAGGTGGAAGGCAGTAGGAAAAGAGGAAGACCTTGGAAAATGAATGGACTTAATCAAAGAAGTCATGACCCTGAGTCTAGAAGACCTGTGCAGGCTATTGATGACAGAATAAATTGGAGACCTCTCATTCATAGGGTCTCCGTAAGTTGAAATTGGCTTGATGGCAGTTAACAATAGCAACAGAGCAACTTCTACCTGGACATCTACGCTCAGAACTGATTTAGTAGGTCCAAAGTGCAAGCTTGATTCTTCAAGGGCAGTACTGTCCCATTTAGAGGATATACAGTTTTCTGAGATCTACAGTCTTAGATCATGAACACCTCTATCTTGTCTTTTTTTAAAAAAACAATTTATTCATTGTAATCCACTCTGTTTCCTGACTCAAGCACTGATTCCGAAATTCACCAGATTCCTTGAAAGGTGATAGCAAGGAGAGGTAGAGTAGAGTAGAGTGTCATCAGCATATTTTTTTTATTCATAAGGTGGGAAGGCTGGGAAAGAGAGCGGAGGAGGGGAGGAATATTCTTTTCTACATGTTATTTTTTTCACGTTTAATGAATAAGAAAATTCTGCAGAATCAGAGTTGGGTTTCTCATGAGATATGGCAGCAACTAGGTTTCACCTGCACCCAGCCTATAAGCTCTGTATGTGTGTGTACACATATATACCTGTTGTTGCATGCCTTCCAAGTCATTTCCAACTTATGGCAACCCTAAGGTGAATCTATCACAGAGTTTTCTGGGGCCTAAGAGTGTATGATGTGCCCAAGGTCACCCAGTGGGTTTCTGTGGCTAAGCAGGGAATCGAACCCTGGTCTCCAGGTTCATAGTCCAGCACTCAAAACATGACATCATGTTGGCTCTACACACACACACACACGTACATATATGCATACACACACAGGTGTGTGTCTGTGTGTGTGTGACAGAGAGGGTACTCTGTTATTTCCAGATCTTAGTCCTAGTACTGAAAGTAGATTCTGGAGTGTGGGGAAGTAAAACTTAAATTAAAGTATTTCTGAATTGCATGAACTTCTCAAATGATGTTAAGGTCTGTAAACACTGTCATTCCAGTCGGGACACTCACTTGGAATAGAGAGGAAAAAAGTTCCTAAAAATGAAACGAGTAAATCTCTCCTCACTTCTTAGACTCCATCTGCCTCAGCACAGAAGATGTTCACGTTTGTATTCTGTCATCCCCACAGTGTGAAGAGTTAGAAATGTGCTCTTTTAAAAGGACAAACATGTATTCCAAAGAATCTGGGTGTATTTGGTATTCCTGGAAGCCAGAATTCCAGAATACAATAATACATTGTTCAATCACTGGACAGCTATTTGTTGTTCCCTTGCACAAAGGGATTGACAGGTCTTGAAGGCTTCATGAGTAACTGTGATAGATTTCACTTAAGACACTGAGCTAGTGCAGCAGGGGAGATTTTAGCAGGCTAGCATATCAACTAAAAGTGCTCTGGGAAACTAGATTTCAGTCTAAATAGAACAGTGGGCTTCAGTTTTAGTATGCATCTTCTATCTTCTTTTCCTTGTTAAGTGTTGTGTCCAATAGATTGTGAATAGAGCTTTATTTTTATTTTTTTAAAAATCTTATATAATGTTAGGGCATTTAAATGTTCCAAATATGTAATAACAACAACAAAACAGAAATACAAGACTGTTTACTTGGGAAGAATTGAAGCTTGACCCAGCCAAAATTTACAAGGGCAATCCTCCTACAGCCACTGCTCTATGGATTGTTTTCTATAACCAATGAGGGATCTTGAAACATTTTCTGAATTTAATAGATTGGTAGGTCATGCCTCAGAGCAATCTACTACCACACACTCCATTAACATTAATAAACTTTGAACAGTTAAAGTGTTTAGGGAATTGTAGCTTAGGCCTCCAGAGCTTTTCACTGAATATCGTAAGACTCCAATTTATAGAGGAAAAACAAAGCTTTATTACAGTGAGGGCTTCTCCTCCTATTAATTTTTTTTTTGCACTAGATGAGTTCTGTGAACCACTCATGCATCTGCATACACTGAGAAAGATATTATTGATACACACATCTGGATTGCCATTAGGTTTGTGAGTTGTTGGTTTGTGAGTCATGGGGTTTTCCTTTAAAAAGAGGCTTGAAAACTTAGTATATACCTGTTTGAATACAAAAGTGGCTAGATTGAATTATATGTAATCCCAGTCCAGAACCTCTTATTCACATGTGTACATTATTGTTCAAACTTTCTCATTCACATTAAAGATTTTACTTTAACAGGATTTGCTAAATCAGGGAACAGTGCATTCTCTATGGCAAAAGATAAGGGGGGAGTAGCTGACATGTTTGAGATCATACAACTGTTTATTACCATTGCGGTTGCGGTCAAAAGCCCCCTTCCCCCATTTCTGTGTGTCTGTATTCTAGTCATTAGAAAAAGAATACATGCATTCATGGCTTCTCAATGTAATCTGTAATCATGTCTGTTCTCCTCTGTGGATTGTTTAGTGATTAATTAGAATAAATATTACAGTTGTGTGTGTTTTTTCTCTCTCTCGTAGTTTGCAAACCGTAGGCTGTATGCCACCTCCTGTATCTTCAGCCGTGATTTTAACCAAAGCTGTTGGTGGGAATGAGGTGAGGGTTTTTTTGACATTTTATTTTCTTGTGCCTTGCTTTCTAGAAAAGTTTTTATGCAAAAGACTTTTGATGAAGGTAAAGCTGATTGATCAGACATAAAAAATAACAATTGAGGTTTATGATCATGAATTTAGTTCTAATCATCAGTCATAAAAGACAGGAAGAAAGAAGCCAGAAACACTTTGATAGGCCACTAACAAGTGCGTTTTTTTAGTTTGTGCTTTTAAATTTGTTTTTATGTTCTAATTGGATTTCAGTACTGTTAGTTTCTTACTTACTTTTAGTTTCTTGGAGACAATGTGGTATAGTGATTTGGACTACTATTGGATTAGGATGTGGGAAGACCAGTGTTATATTATCACTGCTTAGCCATAGAAACCCACTGTTTGAGCTTGGGCAAGTCACTCCCTCTCATGCTTAGAGGAAGGGAATAGCAAACCTCCACTGAATAAATGTTGCCAAGACATTTGTTGTAATGAGTTTTTCTGTAATGAGTTTTTCTTAGTCATCACAAGTGAGAAACAACTTGAAGTTACACAACTATACCAGCAACAGCAACAAATCTATTTAAATAGATTCCAGGGTGATGTTGAATATGCTATTGAATATCCTAGTTAATGTAATTCTGTTTCCCACTGTCTCTGGTGCCATTCCCAATTGGTGGCCACCAAATTTTGGTGGCAAACAGGAATGGAGTTTTTTGGGGGAAAAGTCTGAGAGAATGCAAGATGCCAAAAAAAAGTCCCTTTCACATGAGAAAATTATAGCACGATGATTCCACTTTAATTGCCATGGTTTCATCCTCTGGAATTCTGGGATTTGCAGTTTGGAGAGGGATATTTAGAATTCTAATGCCTCATTGGAATACAGATTACTTGAAGGACCATATGTTTCTTTATGAGACATTTAGAGCTCTGTAATGATTTGGAGAAAGCCTTCTCTCTGTTCCACGATCTTTCAAGCTCATTTGATGGAAAGTCAGGAGAGGGCCTTCTTGGTGGGACCCAAAAATGTTTGAAGTCATTCATCTTTCTTAAAATGAACATAATGTAGCGGGATTCTCACAAGACCAGAGGTATGAAAGTTAGTTAGGAAAGGTTTAATGCAATTCGTTATAGTATGTAAGCTGAAAAGAAGTCTAACTCAATTACATTTATCTGAGAAGTGGGAAAATTTTAATTATTACTTTTATTCCAAATTGTTATTTAAGTGTAAGTTAAATGCTTGCACTTACTAGGATGAAGCTGCAAAATGCATGCATGATTCTACTCCCCCCATCTTAGCATTGTCTCTGTCTTGAGCTTGGGACAGAAGATGTGAAAACCCTATTTATCATCCAACCCCCCAAAACACTTGATCCAGCTTTCCCTTTCTTCCTCCCTTAGAACCTCATCTCCTTAATACCCCCCTCCCCCATTTCTTAGTATTCCAATTCCCAGGTGGATCCTGTTATAAGTTCCAGTGCTAATTGTTTCAGCATTCAGTTTCTTGGGAGCATGTATGTGGCACTGGGTGTAGAACACAGGAGGACCACTTGGATGTACAGATGACCCACCTGCATTCTAAGCTGCCTTTAGAACTTGTAGTTTAAACCATTTTAACCTTGGAATTATCAAAGCCAACATACTTTAATCCTGAACAACAACAAAAGACACCTGCAGCCATTTGCATTTATTAAAGAACCAGCCAGGAAATGTAAAAATTGTTGGTTTCTTATGTCGTAAGTGTAATAACTTTGTTCTAGAAACTGAAAGCACAATTTAAACAAATCAGTTAAGTTTTTAAAATTAACTTGTCCCGTATTGTTACAAAATGTCTAACTTCATTGACAACTTGACAACTTCATTGATTATAATTAGTTAGTTCTTATTACCAGGCAAGACTTTCTTATGCTTCCAGGGAAATCTCTGCTTTCAGTCCCACTGCAATCCTGAACCATGTTGGTGGAGACACAAGATAGGACAGTCTAAGTGGCCATTTGCAGACAATGAAATTCTTCACTAAGGAAAGCTAGGTTGACCCTCACCCTATTGTCCCTCCACTGGTAGGCAGCCGTTTTTTTTTAAATGCAAGAATTCCTTTATCAATTAAATTAACTTGCAGTAAAAGACCCTTTGAATCCAGATAGGTGCTGCTGTTGCAACTTTCCTTACTGAGGTGGTTTTCATTGATTTTCAATTTGTTTTGCTTAAAGCCATCTTTTTAAATATTTTGGCTTATTTTCTTTTATTGTTAGCCACCTTGAGTACCATTTGATTCATTAATTAAATGAATTAATAAATAACAAACACCTTATATAAATGGCTTGTTCATTTGACCTATATATATGTGCTGAAATAGTATTCAAGATGACTCAGTGTTTTGACACTGGTAATCTATATTGTAAAGTGCAAACAAACAATTCACTACTACTTCCATCTGTTTCCCCTAGAACTGAATGACGTTTAAGAATTTTGGAAGTATCTGTCTAAGGGCAAATGCTAGTTGAGGATTTTGAACTGTCAAAAAATAGTAGACACTGAACTAGAAAATGTCAAACTTTTGCTGTGTCAGTAAAAGAACAGAACTTTGGGAAAGCTTGTCAAAAAGTACTTGTCTGTAATTGCATGACCAGTATCCACAGTTTCGGTTACCTGCGATCTGCTCCAGGGCTATGGCTGCAGCCACCAGCTGGGTTCCTCACTCTGCACAGCTGAGCTGAGAGAGGTGTGCAGCAAGGTTCAGCTGGGCTTCCTGTGCCCCTCTTGGCGGGGAGGGAAATGGATGCTCCTTCTTCAGCTGAGAGAGGTGCTGGGGAAGCCCAGCACAGCTCTCCCCATACCTCTCTCAGCTGAGGAGGGGGACAGACACTCTTTCCTGGACCTAGAGAGGCACACGGCTCTGAGCAGCCAAACTCCATCCCTCCTGCCTTGCTTATCCTGGGGTTCAAAATACACTGTTTGGTGTTATCCATGCTTTTTGCCATCTGCATTAAATCTGAGAATGTATCCCTTGTGGATATGGAGGACCAACTGTATTGTTTTGAGTTGACACATTTGTTTGTGTAAAACAAAATCCCAAATTCACAGGTAGGCAGTAGTAGTAAAGCTGATCCTTTGTCTGTTATTAGGAACAGCTCAAATTCAGCAGAAGTGGACAAGCTTTTAAAATGTTCTCATGAACTTTTCATCAGACCCGGTGGTTCAAAAAAGAAAGAAAAAAAGTGCTGTATTTGCCAGTGGGTTAGACGCACCGGCATATAAGACCCCACTTTTCAAAGGGGTATTTTTCAAGAATTTTTTTTTTTAGTACCCTGGTGAGACAAAATGCACAGGAAAGGAGGGGAATGAAAGGAGTGCTGCGCCAGGCTTCCTCCGCTTCCTATTTTCCCAGCACAGTCAAAATGCAAAGGAGAGGACAGGAACCTAAGGAGTGCTACACCAGGCTTCCTCTACCCTCTCCCTTCCTGTTTTGCCTGGGCAGGGAGAACTCCTTTTGCTCCTTCTCCCTTCCCAATGTATTTAGTATTACTATATTTGCTGGTGTACGAGATGCACCCACTTTCAGAGAGTATTTTTTAGGAAACAAAGTGTGTCTTATACACCAGCAACTATAGTAGATAATGGGATAGAAGAAGAAGCATGAATGTAATTTGACTAAATACTGTATTGAGGAGTTCTGCAGTTAAACCCAGGCCCAAGGTGGAATTTGCAGGCTTCGAAGCAAAAGTAGGAGAAAGATGGGAGAATTAGACCGAACAAAAGAGAATAGCTCCCTTTTCCTTGCAGAAGTTTTGTGTCTGTGCATGCGTGAAAGGTGGCAGGCGGGAGGAGAGAGAATGAGTGTTAGAGAATTTATTTCTTCTTTCACATCTCCCAACCCATTGTCATGGAGACTACCACATAGGCTTTAATAGGCTGAATGGAATTTGTTTAACTGTGCCAGAGGTGTTGGTATAGGAATAACATTGGACTGTGTTGGGTCATATTCAAGCCCAGTTTTGCTTTCGCTGCTGAAAGAATTACAAAAGATTAATTCCTTCCATGTCCATTTTCTGCCACTTCCCAACTTTTGATGAAGAAATGATTCCCAGGTTTTTACAAGCCATTCTGTATCACAGGTGGGTAACTATTCAAAGACCTGGGGCTGCACACTCCTGTCACTAGACCTTGGAAGAGACGTATCCTTCTTGCTTATTTGCTTGGAATACTCCCTGCACCCTTTAGGGGCCATGGGAGAATTTTGTTGTGTTCCCCACATGGACTGTGGTAGACCCAGCATAGGCCTCTTTCCAGCCTAGGAAGTGAACTGAAAATCACTTCCAGTTTTGGGGGGAAAAATCCCTGGGACTAAAACAGCTTTGTTTGGAGGACATTTTTGTCCCTCAGAAGGCAATGGGGCCATTTTAAATTTTCTTTAAAAAACCATTTTTTTTGTGGGGTGGGCTCTTGGGAACTTCAAAAATGGCCTGGAGGGACATTATATGGCTTGAAGGCCACTCCTGTTCCACACTAAAGGCGTGTGAAGTATCTTCACAAAGAAGAGATCTTTAAAGAAATCCCTCTATCTGCAGGCTCTTACTACTTATAATTTAGTTTAACACATTTAAACCTTTATTACAGTCCTTTGTGTTATTTAGTATTCAAGACTCAAAAGATGTTACACGGTATAAAGAATATTATATTTTTAGATCCAGTGATGCCTCCAAATGTAAAACCTTTTCAGAAAAGAATTCATAGGGAGTCTCCTGGGGCTAGGTAAATTATTGCATGTGGTGAACTCTAAGTCAGAGACCAAGGTCATGGCAGCAGGAGTCTATTTGAAAAAGATTTTCTCTCCGCTTGGAAAGCAAATGAAACCTCTCATCATTTAACTTTAAAATTACAGCTTTAAGAGAATTTTCACCATAGCTAAAAGATCAAGTTCATGGAGAACATAATAGACCCCAAAGTTCTTTCTCAGATATAACAATGGAACAAGAATCATACTGTGGCTTCCCTCCTACCTCCTTGCTTTCTTGGTGGAAGATAAGAGTTCATAAAGATCAGCGTCTTTTTAATAATCTACTCTGGAACATAATCAAAGGCCTGGCAAGATATCAGGAGATTGAAGGTGTTGAGCCTCGAATAACTTTCTTAATATCTGTTCAAAGGAATCCATTTCAGGTTACTTTTCATTTTTGATTTATTAATACTCTTTGGTTAAAAATGTAAATAAAGAATTCTAAGATAGAGAGTTGGAAAAGTTATTTTAAAAGTCTATTTGTGTTTTTTCCTCCAAGAATCTTGGAGTTGCATACAAATTATCTCCTTCCTCCCAATTTATCCTCCTGAAGTAAGATAGGGTGAAAGAGTGACTGGCCCAAGGTAACCCAGTGAGCATGAAGCCGATCCATCTCAGTTCTGCTCTACTATTACAGCCACCAGCCCCAGATTCCCTCTAGCAAACGCCCCTACCTAGTCAGCACAGTCAGGCAAACATTGACTCAGGAGTCCTCAGTTTGTAGTGTGCCATTTATTTAAGTCCTGTATCTTACTCAGCATACACAGTCAATTAGATTAAAAGGCCAATCCTAGCTTTCTGAGTATACCTGATATAAATGTATTAAATGTGTACCCATGACCTTCACATTTTATGCTTTTAGGGAGTTACGTACAAATATATTACTTATGGATACCAAGGTAAATGAAAGAAAAACTCCAAAATAATTACTTGAAACACACTATCAGATTTACAAGTAGATCTATATGCGTCATGCTAGTCCTCTACAGCACTGATGGTATGAACACAAGCAATTAGAAAAGCAGTTGAAAGAAAAGAAAGAAAGAAAGAAAGAAAGAAAGAAAGAAAGAAAGAAAGAAAGAACGAACGAAAGCCACTTACAAAATGGTCATTCTGCTGTAGCCTTATTAATATACGGGATTGGACCAGAATCTCTGATTGTTGATTTGACCCAGAGATGGAACGGTATAATGGTTTGCTCAAGAAGGTCTTGACATGGGATTTTCAGTAGCTGTCAACATCTGTACTTAAGTAGCAAAAACAACTGCTAAAATGATATTATGTACATTGTGGTCTTTGTCATCATTATAATCCTTTAAAGCAGGAATGGAGATCTTCTGGGCCTGATGCCAGATGTAGGCAGTGAGAAAGTTCTCCATCTTGTTGATTCTTTTCTTATCTCTGACCAAGAAGGTTTGGTATGAAACAAGAGTTACAGTGTGCTGACTGATAACATTTTAAATAGTACAAGAGCTCTGGTTTGTGTGCTTGAAAGCAATTGCACTGGTATTTGCTTATAAGTAAACATGCATAGAACTAAGAGGTGCTTTATATTCTTGGTGAGAAAATCTCCAAATTGGTCCCATTCATTTTGCATTGTCTCTGTCTCAAGAACTGTGTCCTTCTCACTGCTCCAATGTAACTTCTGCATCCCCTTCCCAAACTAGAATTTGATTTCAGGGTTGAAAAAGATTCTGCAGCCTTACTTTATGGAGTTTTGAAGATTTTTATAACCTTCAATTAAGTCATACCCAAGTGCTCCTTCAGTGCGCTTATATGAAATAATGTTGAATTCCTGGAAATATGGAGACCCACTCCTGTAGGAATCATGGGTGAAGACAAACTATAAAACAGAATTCAGTTGGCCATTGGATGTGTGGGATATTAATTCTGCAGATGATCAACATGAGACTATAGGGTATTAGGTATATTTGCAACTATGGTTCTTCTGAAGGAAACCGTAGTGTGTGGGGGAGAAATAGAGAAGGAAGTGGATGTGATGTCAGAGGAAAGGACAGTGACAGAGATGAATCCAGAAGAGGACTAGATCTGTGGACTAGATGCCTGTGTGGTGGTAGTAGTGGTGGTATTTATTTCTATCCCACCATTTTTCCAGGTTGGGACTCAAAGCAGCTTCCAACAATTTAAAAATATATTGTTTAATCTTGTTTTAACTCTTGTATCTTGAAGATTTTTATTGTTTTTTTTTAATTTTCAATCATTAAAATACATAACTGAGAAATCACGAACATAAAGAACAAAACCAAAAATACATATTACAGAATATACCACACAAAACAACACATTACAATAAAAGACATCAACAAACAAAATAAACAAAATACCCACTTGATCAGTCTTGTTGATAAATCACCTATTTTTATACAGGATCTTAATTATTTCCATTTGATCTGCTAAAAAAAGAAATACCCTCTTACATCTTTTAAATTCATAAGATACAAATCTTATCCTTAAGAATAGGCTAAACCACATATATTTACATATTCGATTCATTATCCCATTTATCTTTTTATTCTAAAGTCTTTCTGCAAATATTTTGTCTTTCCATTTTTCTTTGAAAAAGGCTGTAAGCGGCTCCCACGTTTTCTTGAATTCCACTAAGTTCTTATTACCAAGGAGGAGAGTTAGTTTATCCATAATCATCATATCCCACAAAGTCCTTTCCCATTCATCCTCCATGGGAGTTTCATGAGATTTCCAATATCTTGCAAAAACTATTCTGGCACAGACTATCATATAAAAAACAATCTTTCCATGTTTTTTCTCCATCTCATCACCCACAACATTCAATAAATACATTTCTGGAAACATTCCATATTTAATCCCCAGGATCTTCTCCATAGTCAAATGGAAGTATCTTGAAGATTTTTAACAATTTTTAACAAATTTTTAACAATAAAGAAATTAAAACCAGATCAGAACATACATCATTAAAACACAGGTGCGTGCATACACGCCAACATAGCAATTAGCAGCTCAAACTCATTGTGTAAGATGGCCCTTACATGGTCACTCAGATGTCTCTTGGAACAGAAAAGTCTTTACTTGTCAGTGAAAACAAAAAATAAGGAGGGTGCCAATCTAACTTCTCTGGGAAAGGAGTTCCAGAACCTAGGGATAGCCACCAAGAAGGCCCTCTTCCGTGTTCCCACCAGGTGTACCTGTGAGGGTGATGGAACAGAGGAAAGGGCTTCCCCAGCAGATCTCAAAGAACAGGTTGGTTCATAAGAGAGAATTTGGTCCTTCAGATAACTTGGGCCTGAGCCAGGTAGGTCTTCAAATGTCATACCCAGCCCTTTGAATTGTGCCTAGAAATTGCTACAGCCGGTAGAGCTGTTGCAGTAAGGGGGTTAAGTTTTTCCTCTAGCCAGCCCCATGTAGCATTCTTGCTACTGCTCTTTGGACCAGTTGAAGTTTCCAAACATTCTTCAAAGGCAGCCTCATGTAGAGCTCATTAAAATAATCCAAGTGAGCTGTAACTAAAGCATGTGTCATTGTGGCCACATCCTCCTGTCTCCAAGAATGGGTATAACTGGTGCACAGGATTTAACTGTGCAAATGTACTCCTAGCCACTGCTGAAACTTGGACTTTCAAGCTGAGAGTTGAATTCAGGAATGCACCCAAGCTGCGAGCCTATGCCTTCAAGGGGAGTGTACTCTCAGCACAGACTAAATCCTGATTCCTTGATCTGCCTTTCAACTGATCTGGAGCACCTCCATCTTGTCTGGATTAAGTTTCCATTTGTTTGCCTTCATCCAGTCCATTACTGATGACAGGCACAAGTTTAGGAACAAAACAGCTTCCATGATTTGTGGAGGAAAGGAATAAAAAGTTGAGTGTCATCTGCATACTGATGGCCCAAATCCCAAAATTCTGGACAACCACCCTAGCAGTTTCATGTATATGTTAAAATAGCATGGGGGACAGAACTGAACACTGAGGGACGCCAATGGCCAAGGGATTGAACAGGAGTCTCCCCATTGCCACCTTCTGGATTCACTTCTCCAGCAAAGAACAAAGCTACTGTCAAACAGTGCCCCCAAGTCCCATCCCAGCACAGCGATCCAGAAGGATAACATGGTTGATGGTATCAAAAACTGCTGAGCAAAACCAATGGAGACATTCTCCCCTTCTCTAGCTCCTGGCATATGTCATCCACCAAGGCAACCAAAGCTGTCTCTGTCTCATAACCAGACCTGAAACCGGATTAATATGAATCTAGATAATTCATTTTATCCAGAAACCCCTGGAACTGAGAAACCAACACATGTTCCTTCCCTAAAAATGAAATGTTAGAGACTGCCCAATAACTACCCAGAATGGTGGAATCTAGGGGTAGCCTTTTTTTAGTAATGGCTTTGTAAGAGCCTGTTTCAGGCTGGCTGGAACTCTGCCTTGTTTTAGTGAAGAGTTAACCACTCCCTCTACCCCCTCAGTCAGCCCCCACCCTAGATTTTTTTAATAAGCCAGGAAGGGCAAGGATCTAGAATACATGTGGTAGATTTTCTATCTCCAAGAATCCTGTCCACAATCTTGGGTTGCACAAATTGAAAAACATCCATTCTCATTGGGCAAGAGTTACATCCACTGGATCTATATCAATTATAGCATTCAAGTCAGTGGGTCAGAGTGATTTTATCTGCAAAGTACTGGGAAAGTTGTTCACAATGGGTTGTTGAGTGAGCTGAATTTTTGTCTCTTGGGGCCATGAGTAAAAGACCCCTGACCATTCAAAACAGCTTTGTTGGCTAGCTTCCTGCAAACACAAAGGAGATAGAGAAGAAATTTGCCTTTGCTGCCTCTATTGCCACAGAGTAGACTTTCAGATAAGCTTTAACTTGTGTTCAGTCAGATGTACTCTTGAATTTTCTACCAATGCTATTCCAGTTGCCTTCTCACTTGTTTCATCACCACCAGCTCCCTGGAAAATCAGGGGGGCAGTTTGGCTCCACTCCATGAGAAGGAATGCTTAAAATGATTGTGTCTACCACCCTGGCCATTTCTGCATTCCTAATATTGGGCAGAACTTTGACAGGATTCCCTGTCAAGGCATCAGTAAACTTCATAAGAGCCATCAGGAATCCATTCGGATCCGTTAGCCTCATGTAGCAGATTATCTTAATAGATCACCCATGCAGTCTAAACCTCCACTAGGTGATGATCTGTCAGTGACAATAGAACTATAGATAGTTCCTTCACACCCAGATCACATTCACACCATCTGCCCAGCAGAATGAGTAGGTCCAGATACCACTTAGGACACACCCATGGTTGTCATGGCAGATATGAAGTTCTGAGCCACGCCAGACAGGACATGCTCAGCATCGATGTTGAAATTCCCCAGCACTACAAATAGGGAGGATTCCAACATCAACACTGACATCACCCTGAATAGCTTAGGAAGGGAGATTGTTGAGCAACAGGGTGAGCAGAACACCAACAGAATCCCTCATCTGTCCTGGCCACCCATCTTCAGGTAAACACAACTGGAACCAGAAAATTTCAGGACAGGGCACCTGGTCAGGTGGATGGAATTTTGATAAACTACTTCAACTCCACTTTTCTACCCTCCAGTCTTATCTGCTGCTGAACAGAGAACCCTGGTGGACAAAAGCTGAGAGTGATTAGCCTTCCAGCTTCATCCAACCAGCCAGGTCAGCATGCTCATCCAGGATGAAGTCCTGAATGGAAGCTGTCTTTCCATTTACCAATCTGGCTTCAACTAGGCTGTGTTTTCAACTGACGGGTTGTGTTGCCAAGACCATCTAGATTGTTGCAGGACATTTTAGGGACAGCTAGCATCCTATTCGTGTCCCACTGATTAAAGTGTAACTGCCTCTTCTTTCCATATCTCCCTCTGCCCTGTACAACCATAATGGCTGCCCCCTCAAGTCCAGTATCTCCCCTCCTCTTTTCAGAACACATCCTTCCTATTGTAAATTGCCTGTACACTTACAGATGATAATAATGTAAAGACAAATTAACAAATGTAGTCCTCCTCCTACTTTCAAGCAGCATGACAGGCCTTTGTTCTTGTGTCCCTCCAAAATGGCTCCCCCAAAGGGGCAATTCTGTCAGTGGCGGACATTTGCTGCTACTGAGAGATTCATTTAAAGTAGACTGGGCAACATGCAGCCTGGGGATCATATTCAGCAGGCCATCAAAATTGAACACTGCTATCTGTACTACTAAAATTACAGTGATTCCCCTTTCTTTTTTTGTTGCTTCTTTTAGCAACAAAATGTAAAAAGACGCTGTACGTTTAAATTGCTCTGTACTTTGTGATACAGGGGGATATTTTAGCTAGTTCTTCTTGTACAGGAAGTCATCACAATTGCTGCTAAATTTCAGCATCATTTGATGTATCTGATCATGATGATATAGCCCCTGGTTATGGGGAGTGTAGTGTGGGAAGTAACCTTGCAAAGCTGCCCGTCTCTAGTTTAGAAAGATCTCCAACTTGGTGATATGTTGAAAATATAGTTTTAACTCTTAGCAAGATGGCGTGAATGTTACTGTTATTTTTTCACTGGTAGGCTTTTTCTTCAGCATTTTTTTGCTGTGGAAGTCATATTCATTAATCATGATCACAAAGTACTTATCACATCATTGACTAAATGTTGTGTGTTGTGTGATGTGAGTTGGATGAGTGGGTTTTTGATGAGGAAGGATGCCTTTGTTCAGGGGTAGATTTCAGGACTTAACAGTATGCAATGTGCCAACTGAAGTAGTCTCCTGGGGTATAGAAGAACATTTTTTCTGCAGCAAACTGAAATATGCACAAAGTATACCCCTCTGGAATATTTCAGTGTGAACAGGATAGGTGTCCATCTGCTCCCTCATCTTGGCTAAGTCACTTGTGTGAGCTGCTAATGCATTGTCTTGGATAACAAAACAATGAAACAGCTCTTTGGGGTTGTAAGAAAGGATTGACCATGTCAGGAACTGGTGCTTCTTTCGGAACTAGGGAGAGAGTGAACAGAATTATTTTATAGGCTGTTGCTGAATAAAATAAAAATAATTAAAATAATTAAAAAAAAGAAAAAAGATCAAAAAAAGGGAAAACCATCGAAATACTAGCTGGGAACTGGCACAAAAGGAAGCAAGAAAACAGATGAGGAATTGGCTCATATTCAGGACTGTTCATTTTTGAAATGGCCTTGTTCAGGGAGCCATTATTAACATAAATCCTAGCTCAGTGTCACATGAGATGTGACTCCTCAATTAACTTTGTATCTGCTAATCTTACCTTTAGGAGAAAGCAAGCATCCTTCAAACATTCTGCTAAATTGTGTTCTGTGTTTACTGCTTCCTTGTCGTTTTTAATTTGTCATACTTAAAAATGAGGTTATTTCTCATCATATTTTGAAATTGTCCTAGAACGGCAAGCTGTTTATAGTTACAAAAGGCAGAAAAATATGTTAGAACTTATTAACTAAAATAATTGAGGCCTAACAGTGGTTCTTGTTTAAATTTCTTCAAGAACGTAGAGAAAACATATTCTTTGAGTTTTCTTTTTTAATTAGCGGGTGCCAGCTGCTCCGAGCAGAGAACACCTGTGCTACCTGAGGTCTTAGGGAGCTCAGAGCCCAGTTGCTTTGCACACCATGAAAATCAGAAATAACTGATTTATATGGAAATGTTAATGGCCTTAATTTCTGTCAATCTCTTTAATAAATTTTTGAGCCTTGAGATCTGAGGAAGGTATATGTGTACTTTATTTGGAGAGCTATTGACAAAGCATTTGGATTGTGGGTGTGCATGTTTTTCACAGGAATTGCTTTCTAATCTAAAGATTATTTGCATGTCTTAACAAGCCGTGTGGTGGTTTGTTTAAATCTTTATGGTGATGAGTGAATCTGTCTCAGCAAGATTGCTGTCCAACCACAATCTGCTATTAGAAGCTGTGGATTGTTGTGGCATTATGAACTCTGACTTTTTGTCACGATACCCAAACCCAGAAGCGAGGCTTGTCTTCCTTGCTTCTCAGCCTGAAGCAGTAGCTGTCAAAAGGACAGGACAGAACAAATCAGCAATGACTGCAGTTTGTGGCTTAATCATTGATTATTTCAATTTACTTCTGTAAAAATCAACAAAATTCTATTTCTTCTTCTTTACTGGTAAATATGCACATGTCATGGATAAAAATGAGTGTTATTTTTTCTATTTAAAATGTCCATTTTCTTTGTATTTTCTAATTTTTCATTAAAATGATTAATGCAGCTCAATCTGAGCAAGTGTGAAACATATGAGATGCACAGTGAGACAACCTCTTGTCCTCAGTTTTATATGCATGCAGTAATTGGATCTTTGCTAATGGTGATGGAACATTGGGGTTATGGCAGACAGCTGAATGAAATGTTGGCCAATGTTCTGCTGCTCTGGAAGAAAAAAGATGAATTCCTTGTAAGATATAATTAGACAGCCAGAGCAGTATTGTTACTATACCAGTTTGAGTAATAACAGTTGGAATATTGTGTATAGTTCTGGTCAACATAGCTTAAAAACAGTAATGTAGAACTGGAAAATGTACAGAAAAGAACAACTAAAATAATCAAGGGACTGGAATAAGTCCCTGTGAGGAAAGGCTAGGGTATCTGGAGGTGTTTATACTGGGGAAAAGAGGAGGACATGGTAAAGAGAGAAGATGATAAAACAACTGTCTATGGCTCCATGTCATGATGGTTATATATTTTTGTTTGTTGTGTGGCTTCAAACTGACACTGACTTAGGGTTCTTGGCAAGATTTATTTAGAGGAGGTTTGCTTTTGTCTTCCTCTGAATAGAGCCTGCGGTACTTGGTATTCACTGGAGTCTCCCTTCCCAAAAACCAACCAGGCTTGACCCTGTTTATCTTTTAACATCACATGCAATCTGGTGCCTGTTTAGACTATGGTTCTATATTGTTGTTGTTGGGAGCCCTCAAGTTGTTTTCAGCTTATAATGACTCCGAGGTGAACCTATCACAAGGTTTTTTGGGGATGAGAGTGTGTGACATGCCCAAGGTCATCCAGCAGGTTTCCATGGCCAAGCATGGAATCAAATTCTGGTGCTCAGGATGGTTATATCTTACCACCAGTATAAGAGACAGAGTGGTGCTATCTGCAATTTGGTGCATATGGTCTCCCGCACAAGAAAGACTGTGTAGAGAGAGAACTAGATGGCTCTTGCAGGTGTGACCTGGCTCTTAGAGTACGAAAGAGCAGTGACAGACTGTTAACATGTTATATCCTACCTGAGCATGTAGTACAAATAGACAGAGGATTTTACGTCTTTGAGCCTTTTATGTATTTTAAAATATGCCATGTCATTATAAAGATTCTCCAAACTAAATTTTAAGATTGTAAAATTGCTCAGAGTAGCTTACAACTGATATTGCAGATGCATTTAAAATCAATACCTAAAACGTTTAATTAAAAGCAGAAGCATAAAGCAATTTCCAATCAAAGCAATGCAATCTGTATTATTCTAACAGATAAAAATTACATTAGAAATCCAATTTATTTCTGTAAAAAGAAGTCTTTAAAGGTCACTTAAAAATAAATAGGGTGAAGAGTCAAATATGCTTCTTCTGAGGAGGGGGACTTTTAAATGAGAAATCATCACTATCCTACATCTTCTACTCTCCCGTTGACTGATCTCACAGTCCTGTGAATAAGGCCTTTGTGACTGATCTTAAGACATGGACCAATTTATATACACGAAAATAGATAATCTGGTTCCAACCCATGTTTTTAAAGTACAAAGGCCACTATAAAACCACTAAAACATTAGGAAATAAAACACAAATCAGCAATTCCAGCTCAAAGAAAAATAGCAACAGCGTGAAACAATGTTAAAAGCCAAGGAGAATGGCAACTATTTCAGTTTCTTTCCAAAGGTCAACAGGACCTTTACTCTCACACGGAGATTGTTTGAGGAGGACACTCCAGGGAAGCAAAATGGAGAGTAAGAAGAGTTGTGGTATTATAGTGGTGTGAAAGTGGACATGTGCTTTTGGGGGGGGCAGCACTGCATCCAGGGGCCTGGTGGAAGGGCACAGATAAATTGGATTCCAGCATTGATACTTGCGTAGCTTTAATAGTCATATTTTTTTCCTGTCTGAGCTGCCAGTCTAAATGGGCTCTCCTACAATTTTAGCCTCTCTTCTTGCTATGATTGGAGAGCTGCTCTGATTTAGATGACACAGACTGGCAAGGACTCGAAGTGGATCATATTAGGAGACCTACTTTTACAGTACAGAACCTGTTAATCTATGGCACCCATACTAAGGTGCAAAAGATACACGCTATCTGTCAGCTGAGAATTGCATGTGTGCATTAATACTACCAAGCATGTTGTGATCTTTTCCAGACTGACTCTCATATTTTGTGAGACCAATTTGGCACTTAAGTGGTTGTACCGTATTCATAAATGGGGTTTGTGTCTGTGTGTGTGTATATGTACATATATGTGTGCACATTTTGTAGTTGACAAATTGTATCTAAATGCAGAAAGTATTGGCTTGATTGTGCTGAAACCATGGCAGTTTATTTGAGGCAAACTATACATGTTGCTGTGAGGTAGACTTTTAACGGTAACGGCCTTCTCATACTCAGAAATAAATATCTCTCTAACTGTTTGTTTAATATCCTCCCTTTCTCCTAGTATAGAACCCAAGGCAGCTTTGAAATTCAGAGACACAGTTTAAAGGATATAAAGAGAGTACTGTGAAGTTCCAGGAGCAGGGATAATTTGTAAATGATAGCTTAATAGTTTCATTGCTTAAGGAAAAAGTGCTGGTTTTGTGTGCTTTTTTATCTGGGGTAAAGCACCTTCTGCATTTTAACTGATAGTAAAGATGTAGGAAATTCACTCCTCCTGCTTCACTATGCTAAAGCAACCCCTCCCATAGAGCATAAGCAGACCATATGACCCCAGCCTCGAAAAATGTGAAGACAATTGTGATATGCCAAGTCATTTCCCAGGATCTGTTAATACTGTAATGTTTTTTCCCTTGCCAGGAGCCTCCTTGCCTGGTGTCATTTCTTTAGCTCTTATGGGATGAGATTAGTCTAAAACAACAAAGTAGCCAGATGTCTGGTTCTATGAGAGTCCCAAGAGTCAGGGTATGTTAGGCAACTGTAATCATTTGGGGCTAAGATCAAAGGTACCTGAGAATTACTTATGGGCACATAGTGTGTATCATGCCCAGTATTTACAATCTGTGAAAATTTGTGTCCCTAATTAACTCTTTTATTGGTTAAGGCTTGGAGTGTGAATGTCATTTTGGATGAGAAAATAGGTGTTGTTTTTAGCAGAATGCATCAAACGTGCATGTGAGATTCCACAGTAACAAAACATAGTATTTCAGCCAGAATAGTTGATAGAATGCTATTGAATTTGTTCTTTAGCCAAGAATTTGGGCAGCGGGGGGGGGGGATTCCAAAGCAGGACATCTTCATATTATTTCTCCCTGCTCCATAAAATACCATTCCTGATAAACATTTAATAAATATTTTAATATTTATGGACTTCTGAGGGAAAGGAAAAACTCTAGCTTTATTTACTTTGTTCAAGGCTGAGATTTAAGTATTGTGGTGATGAGCAAAACAGAGCCATGTACTGTATTTAAATGAACATATATATTGCACAACAGCCTGAAACCTGTTCTTTTGGGCTTTAGTATATTTAGTTTTTGTTATCGAGGGCCTCAGTGATAGGCTAGTTGTCTGCATTTCAACTGATGCACCTTCTCTTTCTTTTATATAAAATAATGTTAATGTGCTGATCCGCATGTAAGTATACAGAGAGGGAATGAAGGAAGAGTGGTTGTGTTCATGATGAAATTATGTTTGCAATTTATTGCCTCTGATACATGTTGAGCAATTTTAAAGGACAATTTTGAGTGAGCAGACATTTTTAAACCCCAGTAGGAAAGCCCTCTAGAGTAATTTAAAGGACATAATTGATTTATCTGTTTCAAACTTGACAGCCTCACCATTTTCTATCTTGCTCCTTCACTCTTGCTTAAGAGCACTAAAGGAAAACGGGATAAGCTGATCATTACTTTAAGAACAGCTTAGGTAAAACTTCCTTTCTTACTGGTAATGCCTGGGGCCTGCCTGTGTAAACTGAGCGTGTTGGTAGGAGTAAGACTTCATCATCGCTTGACTTTATCTGAAGCAGACTTCATAACAACAAAAGCAGACTGTTAAATGAAGTAGGTTAAAAAAAATTAGTGGCTGGAAGGAGAAGGTTGGTTGTGATTTTTGCATGATACTTCACCAGTACTGGATGTGTAATAAACCCTTGCTTCTTGTTGTTGTTGTTATTGTTGTTGTGTGCCTTCAAGTCATTTCCGACTTTTGGCAACACTTAAGGTGAACCCATCACAAAGTTTACTGGAGCTGAGAGTGTGTGATATGCCCAAGGTCACCCAGTGAGTTTCCATGGCTGAGCGGGAAATCAAACACTGGTCTCCAGGGTGGTAGTCCAACACTCAAACTATTATACTGTGGTGGCTCACACTCTTGGTCACAGTGCAGAAAACAAGAGGAATGTTATTTCAAGTACTGCTGAGAGAAAAAGAAATAGTCAGTTGCTTTGTCCATGTGTGTGTTCTGTGGCAGGAAAATGACTCAATAGTGACAAGTAGATGCCAGCTTGTAACAGGGTAAAGCTCCAAACATAGGCTACACTACTTCTGAATCAGGTTTTATTTCCTTACAAAATAATCTTCTGCAGTTTTGCAAACACAAGAACTTTAAATTAAATGTGATAACTAAAGTTATATTCTGTGCTTTCTAGGCAATGCGTGGGAGGACATGGTTTTCCACTATGTGAATGATGCTGCATGAGGTTTTTTTTGTTAATTGATTATGAGGAGGAGAATGGTGACAACAAACACAAGTAAACAAAGATAAAGGGGGAAACAGCAAGTCAACAGTAGTGGATTCTACTGCATGAGTCTCGGTTTTACGTACTCCTCTTGTCTCCTCGTTCACGTCCACAAAGAGGAGAAGAGAAATTTCAATTCTATTTTTAAATAAGCTGTGGTATCTTGTTGAGTCCAAGCCTGAGAAATTGAAGATAGTTTCAAATTTTGACTTATCTGAACCTGGTGATGGGCTACTGTGGCATGGGCAACATTTTATTCTTCTAGCCCCTGACAATCCGCAGCACCCCTAAATCAGCTGAAAATTGACCATTTTCCTGTTAAGAAATATCCAGAAGTCATACTCAGTTTCAGTTTCAATGTCAAATTCTCATTTCTTTTCCAAATGTCTATGCTTTGAAAGATGATTATTTTGACACATGATTGCTAATGGTGTTGCTCAGAAACATAAAAGCTAGCTTTATAATTTTGAGAGGTTTTTATGCCTTCCTGTCTCCCACAGTCCTTTGTGTGTCCTGAAAAGGCACATCTTCTGTATGTACATACAAAAGTAATTTAGGCACATACATAGAGCACTTAAGCCAACATGAGCCAATTTCTCTCCTGCTTGACATTAATTTTAGGGAAAATATATGTTTAGCATGGAATCCTTCTTCATTCTGCCAGTCAGCTCTAGAATGCATCTTGTGTTGAGATGTGAAGTAGAAGTAAACAGGAGACAGGGCTCCACATGCTGATTGATGGTGACTTGCTTTATTTTTAAAAGCCCAACTTGTTTCGGCCTCTATCAAAGTTGCCGTCCTCAAGGGCTACACTAAAAAATACAGATATAATTCTATTTAATACATTAAGAAAGGTGATACCAAATTAATTATAATCTCTGAAAACATATAAATTACATTATTCAACAAACCAAAGTGTATATACATACCTTTACACAGAAATTTCTGAAATTGTATAATATAGCTCTCCAAAGAAATGCACCTTTGAGCTATAGGAACTATAAACTTGGATATTTGTACATGGACTCACGTAGTCAGCAGAAAGGAAGAACCAGTGGTTACTCTAGGATTGGTCATAAGGATATCTGATGCAGTTGATCTGCTTACTACCTCAGTCTTTTATAGTCATTCTTATATTAAAGATCGTACATTCAAATCTCAAGTAGCCTCAAGTGATTTTAATTTTAGAATCTGTTCTACCTCTTTTCTCTTAAAGAGTATTGTCATTGTGATTATGAGTTTTCTCCAGAACCTAAAAAACATATATCTGATATAGAATGTTGTGTTCATAAAAAAGGTTTAACTAAAGGAGCACCCGCTCTTTATTTTTCAAATTTGAAAGGTGCTCTCCTATTCATCGTTTAACAGGTCGGGAGTTTCCCCCGCATATATATTTTTTGTATATTCGTTGGAAGGCATAAATCACATGGCTAGTGCTACAGGAACTGAAATGGTTCAATTTGTACTGGTTTTTTTTATCCGTGTTATTTATAAATGTTGCCATTTTATGTACAGTACAAATAATAGCCACATGGATGATGTCCTGTAGACACCAATACAACTCAGGCTTCATCAAAATCCCAAGTTCATCCTTAGTTGTTGTTGTTGCCTGACCTCAATGTGTTTCCAACTTATGGTGACCCTAAGGCGAATCTATCACAGGGTTTTCTGGGGGCTGAGAGAGTGTGACTTGCTCAAAGTCACCTAATGGGTTTCCATGGCTGAGTGGGTGATTGAACTCTGGTCTCCAGGGTCATAGTCCAATACTCAAAACCACTGCACCACACTGGCTTTCCTATAAAATATTATTAGGATATTAAGATTCTTTTAAAATGCATATTAAGGATGAGGAACTTATGGATCTCTAGATACTGATTTTTAAATGACCTTTGGACATCCTGGAGCTTATGGGCATGCCAGCTAGAGCTGGAGGCCACCAACATCTGGTAAGGAACAAGTCTTCCCCCTTTGGTGTAAATCAGTGCTACTCAAAGTAGTGGTCTTTGAACTGGTGCTAGTTCAGAAGCCATTGACTGGTGGTCCATAGCAAGTTTTCAAAAAGAAACAATGGTAACCGATAAATATAAAGATGATGACAGTACTTGGCACATTGGGGGGAAAGACTTGCTAGTCCTCCACATCAGATAGATTAAGCTCTGGTATAGATAAATATTATTTAGGGACACAGTAAACTTTGTCCTGGTGACTTCACTTCCATTTGCTATAGAATTATATAACATTTGCTTATTTGTAGGCTGCCTGGTCTTCTGTCTTGTAAATATCCGAGCAAGATTAATTATTTTTTGTACTAAAAATGAATCAGGAGAACACTCCCTCACGTTAGGCTTACTGCTGCTTTTATTTTTTAAAAATAAAACTTTATCTGTGACTGCAAATTATTTTTGACTCAGACTGAGTCTTCAAAAATTTTTTAGTTTTTCTGCTGATTCATCCCATAAGATCAAAGACCCGTTGTTGCTCTTCTTCCCTTGCTTTGTGGGAGCGTAACCAGAGCTGTGAAGGGATCCCATGTGCATATAAAAGGCTCTGTAGAGCAAGTTGTATAGCCTGGAGGGGTTTCTCAGATGCACTATACCACCTATTTTTCATACACGGGGGCTGACTGTGAGGGCCCAGTTTCTACATTTGTTCTTTGTTCTGTGAGCTACTTGGTTTGATTTAAACATTTCTTTCCCCTTGTTCAGTGAAGAATGTAATCTTTCTCCAAATGTAACATTTACTTTTTGATATTTGCATTAGGGATGCAATTTCTGGGACAGATGAAACTTAAAGCACGCAATAATTCTCTGCAGTTATTTGGAAAGCCTCTGGAGGTAGATGAAGGCTGAATAGTACACCTGTGTTTAGCAGGTTTAATCTCTACAGTTTTGCATGGATTTCAGCAGGTTAAATAAAACATATTTGGTTTCATTAGTGGAACTCATATCTTGGAAGAGTTACATTTTTTTTAACCACAGCCCCAAACCCAACAGGCTACACTGGTTGGAAGAGTTTGGGAGTTGCAGTCCAAAACAGTAGTCTTCCCAAGCTCTGATGAAATCCCCTTTGAAAATGAAAATATACAGTACATACATTGATTGTTATTCCATTTATATTTAAGAATAAATACAGTGATACTGACATTGCTTTTAATATGACATTATTTGTTGCATATGTGAACTATCCCTTTGATTGCATCAATGGATAGTAAATATTGCTTTCCCTGATGATGCATTTAGTAATTTGTCACCAATTCTCAGCAATAAACCACAGTCATCTTTTTCTTTTTTTTTACAAAAAAATCTGGGGCTCTCTGGATGCTGCAAAGAAGAGCTGGGGGTGCCACAGGCCACACTTTGGCCATTCCATGGGCAGCTAGTGCTGTGGGATTTCTGGAAAAAAATAAAACCACAAGATTTTCTGGATAATTTTTCATTGACCTATATACTCTTATCTGATTTAGCCAATTTGGTTTAAAGTTATATTAACGCTGTGTCCAGTTCTAGGCACCTCATTGCAAGAAGGATATTGACAAGCTGGAACGTGTCCAGAGGAGGGCGCCAAAATGGTGGATGGTGTAAGCCATGCCCTATGAGGAGCAGCTTAGGGAGCTAGATATGATTAGTCTGCAAAAGAAAAGTTTAAGAGGAGACATGATAAGCCATGTTTAAATATTTGAAAGGATGTCATATCATAGAGGGATCAGGCTTGTTTTCCACTGCTCCAGAGACTAGGACAAGGAGCAATGGATTTAAACTACTGGAAAAGAGATTCCACCTAAACCTCAGGAAGAACTTATGATGGTCAGAGCTGTTCAGCAGTGGACTATGCTGCCTTGGAGTGTGGTGGAGTTTCCTTCTTTGGAGGTTTTTAAAGAGAGGCTGGATGGCCATCTGTCGGGAGTGCTTTGTGTGTTCCTGCATGGCAGGGGTTGGACTGGATGGCTCCTGTGGTCTCTTCCAACTCTATGATTCTATGACTAAAACACATTCAGAGCTGTATGTGGAGATTATTTTATTGAGATATTTTAATAATCTCAAGAGAATACTGTAAGCTTTCCTTGTATTTAACAGAATGACTATTCCTGAAGGGGCACCTTTGAAAGGGCACATTCCTAGAGAAAGCTGTACCTGATAAAATTTATATAAACAGTTTAACTTTATTTTACTGATGAACAACTGTAGTACTTTTACCTTCACTCTTCACAGTACGTACCAACTCCAAGTAGAGAAAAATCTGATATAGTACAACTAGTTGAACTTTCGCTAATTGATAGATGTGAATCTGTAGGTGCAGGCAACTCAGACCATTTTTGTCTTGACTTCTGGTACTGATTGAGATGCAAGAGATTTTCCAAAAGAGAAGCAAGCATAGCAGTGCATTCATTTGGTTAGTCTGCTGAGCACTAGGTTTTTCCATTGCTTGTCTCATTAGAGTATCTACAAGTTTATATCTATCTATCTATCTATCTATCTATCTATCTATCTATCTATCTATCTATCTACCTATCTATCTATCTATCTATCTATCTATCTATCTATCTATCTTTAGCCTGTCCAACATGATTGATGGTGCAGATGGCCAGACAACTGTGGATAAATGTGTGTGTCTACACATACATGGTGTGGAAAATATTCCATAGGGGAAAAAAATAGGTTTTAAGTAGATTTTCAGTCCCACAGCTCTGGCTACATGAGTGTATACACAAGAGTATACTCATAATTATACACACAGAAGTTTGGCTTTGTAATTAATTCCTTCATCTGTGAAGCAGTAAAAGCAGCAGTCAAGAAGCAGTCTAAAATGAACTCCACTGAGTTAATTATAATTAATTAATTTTAACTAATTAAGAAGCCAGAGAAAATTTTTAAAATGTTTTATCTAGGCAACAAAATATACACCAAACAAACCTTACTGGGAAGAGCATTCTGTGGATTCCACCATTAAAAAGACTTCGTTCATTCATTCATTTATGGCATTTGTTTAACTCTTCTCAGTTCTTGAAGGTTCCTGAGGCAGTTGTACAATGAATAAAAAAAAATTAAGGCATAAAATACAATACTAAAATCAATTAAAAACAAACTAAAACTCTTCTTAAAAAATAGTTGTAGAATCCCAAACAATTAAAAATAGTTTTAAAAAGCCAAGCAGCCATTCCTAAATTTGAAGACCAAAGGCCAAGTGAAGTAGCACAGTCTTTCATGCCTGTCTTTGTCTCATAACTATTTGCTGTTCCTTTGATGGTGGGATCAGGCTGGTGTTGAGTGCTTTAAAAAAAAATCCCGGAGCATACATGTGTATTTCTTTGCTCGTGTTATGCATCATTTGCTCCTTTTTCTGTTCCTCACTAATAACACTTTTGATACCTCATTTTAGAAAAGAGGGAATGTTGTTAAAAAAAAACCCTGGTATTTGAAAGTAGAATGTAGTTTTTACAATGCATGTAATATTGATGCAATATATTCCATTCTGGTGTAGTAGTTTGAGTGTTGGGCTAAGACTCTGGGGACCAGAGTCCGATTCCCCGCTCAGCCATGGAAACCCACTGGGTGACCTTGGGTGCACCACACACATTCAGCCCCCAGAAAACCCCATGATAGGTTCCACCTTAGGGTCACCATAAGTTGGAAAAAACTTGAAGGCACACAGCTGCAACAATAGTCAATTTTAGCATGATGGGAAGGAGGGGATCTCTTACCGTTGGCTTCTAAAATGCCATTTGTATTAAGGAAAACTGGAAGAATACAGTAGGTTCCCACATTTCCTGTTGTCAAAAACTATTGTGAACCTTCTTTTCATGATCTCTGTGACCCACACATATGGCTCTTGCATCTGTGCAGAGTTAAGTCCAGAGCATTTTAGCTTTTGGCAGCCAGTACTTCTGCTATACATGCTTGAGTGAACTCAGGCTGTTCTCCCTCAGTTCCTTTTCATCTGCTGCAAGAGGAGCATTAATTGGAGCGTTCCCTGATTATCCACAATTCCTGCAGTGTAAGAGTGCTGGATTGTGGGGTTTTTAAATTTCTTCTCCCTTCTTTTTTTTTCTTTTTCTTTTTCCCTAAACATCCTAACACACACCTTTTCCATAGGCTTTACACCTCTTTCTTTATACAGCCTTCAAGGCTGTCAAAAAGGCCACTTCCTGGAGAGGGAAGATGTCACCATCAGGCGGATATTTGAAGGGTCTCTTCAAGCACCTTAAGCATGAAGGAAATAGAGAGATCTCTTATTTTTGTCTTCCAAACGGGCATTTGTAATAAAAAACACACAAACAATGTAGTAAGTTCATACTCATTTGTAACTTCATGGCAGCACCATCTATTGTCATCCTTATTTGTAATGATACATATGTAAGAAAAATATGACTAATGTTCATAAAGCAGAAAAGTCACTTCATGCTATTTAGTGGCCAGAAATTTGACTGCATCTACTGTGAAGTGGGTATGTGATTGGTTGTCATAGGCCCTGGATATAGGGGAGAGGGCTAATAAGATTTCTTTTTAATAAAAAATGGTGGGAAAATGCTGTCTGTGACAGCGTATGTTGACTCACTCCCTGTTTTGCTTTCTCTAAAACCACCTCTTCTCCTTCCTTATATTGAGAAGTGGGTGACCAAAAGGTAAATTTCGCAAAGCTTTACTTTGTGTTGGGAATTTGGTTTGAAAGACTTGTTTCTGCTTGATGCAGCAATATGTCCTCTAGACTTTCAAAAGTTAAAAGGCAATAAGTCAATCCCTCTGGAAACTATGCAGAAATTCAAATCATAAATAAGGAAATGTGCCAGGTACATTAAACAGACATAGAAAAATGGCTTTCTATCCTTTGTAGCAAGGTAATTGGGCACCACAGCTTGGCAGGAGCTGGTGCTATTGAGTTGGCTGTAACCGCCACAGGTTGATAGGCAGGTGATAAGGCAGCTTCCACTTGGGTCTGCACAGGAGGCCTACCTAATATGCTGTCTGCCCTAAGGGCCTATGGGAACACAGTTGGATTATTATGTTAATGCATGAGCCTGCTGCCCTCTTCCTATCCCAGCTGGGTTCCCCGTTGTTAGGAACTGCTTTGCACTGACAGTGGAGTAATATGCTTCATGATTGAAAGGGCAAAGGGGCTTGGAAGAAAAAAGAATAGACCTGCACAGATATGTAAATGAGAGAAAGAAGTCAGTAGGAAGGTTTCCATATCAGTATAGATCGAGAATTTATTAGGAAATGAGTAATATAGGGCTGCTAATTACAATGATTTTTTTTTAAAAAAAATCCATCTGTATTGTCATTCCTAATAACAAGGAACACCAGATCGAAAATGTTTACCAAAGAAGCATTGTGGATGCTATTTGTTTTTTTTTTTGCTTTTTAAAAATTAAATGAAACCATGCAGGTCCCAGTGTAGAAAGCTGACAGCAGTTTTGTTGTTTGGGAGCTGCATATGACTGCATATGTGATAATTTTCAACAAAATACAATTATGTATTTGTCTTCAGATCTCAGAATTTAGTAATACAATAGTTACAATGTCTGACACCAAGAAGATGGGGAGCATTCCATCATATATGTTCACAGTCACCTCTTTTCCCAGCTTCATTTGCAGGGAAGAGTTTTGGAAACCAAAGTCTAGCATGTTTGTATGAGTTGTAAGTGTAGGGTAGAGTCTGCTTGGCACTTGAAATATTTCGACCTTCAACTATCAACTTGACATGGCCAATGATAAAGATCGGTGGAAGTTATGGTCCAAAACATCTGAAGAACCAAAGATTGCTCACCCTTGATATAGGAGAGATATGGTACTAGATGTCTCTCCCTCCCTGCTTTTTTCGGAAGTTTTAAAGTTCTCTGGCCTTGCCAGAAAGACACCCTTCTTACTTTGCGTAGGGCTGCATGTGTGCTGGGAAAGGCTTCATAGATTGTTACTGTTGTTGTTGTTGTTGTTGTTGTTGTTGTTGTTGTTGTTGTTGTTGTTGTTGTTGCAGAACTGTTTGGGATCACTTCCTGAAGTAGTGTATCGTGGGTGATTGGTGTTCTAGGCAGATTGCAAGGCAGACATTAATGGTGCAATTTCTAGGCTGATAGCTACTAGATCAGAGTCTGTGCTCTGACTCTCAGTAAAGTCCATATCAGGAATTGCTTTGTTGTAGGTCAGAATGTTGTTTAGAAACAAAGTTAGAAGTTTATATATGACTGAGAATCTCATATCTGTTTCTTTAACAAAAAAATTAATCATAACCTAAGGAAGAAGGATTTGAATCTGTGGGAAAACAGAGCAATGTATAGTTTGATCAATGCTTTTTTTTTAAATGGAATTTCTCAAAACCCTGCAATGTTTCCTGAGTTTTAAATCTTTGCAGTTATTGTTATATATCATTAAAATGAATTTTTAAAAACAGTCTGTGATACTGCCTCTGAAAATTACTGAAAGAAACATGTGTTACAATAATTTGTTTCATGGCAAGTGGAAGCAGAACATATCTGGTTTACTGCTGAAAACTATAATGTAACTAATGTTTTCTACTATTATTGTAGTGTGTAGTGCTGTTGCTAGTATGGGAATGTCTCTTATTGCAACATAGATATGCGGGCTCTTAAATTAAATGGATCTTTTGATTCACCTGCTCTTGCAAAGTAAATTGATCTAATTAAATCCTTTATACTTGCTGCTGTATGTTATACTCCTGCACATTGGGCTTAATAGTGCATTGTCAGTTCATATCTGATCAAGAGTTCAGCGAGACCCACTCCCTGGTTCAGTGGGTGTAAGATTGCTACCTAAGTTCTTTTTACCATGATTTGGCCAAATAGATTCTTTTATAATATTTCTTAGATTGCCCAGTTTCTGAGCCATGATACTATAGAGCCCACTCTCTGGAAATCTGCGTTAACTTGGTAGTTCCACTGGCATGTGGTTTAGATAGGTACTGTGCAGTTTAGATGCCTAGTACTTTTGCCAGTAAATATAGTTTCAGTAGGGTTCAGAAACAAATTCCTTCTGGGCAGGAATTAAGACATGCTAACAAAGGCCTAAGCTATGTCAAGTTTGAGGCCCTATAGAATTACCAAAAATGTTCACTATGCTAATAGAAAGGACAATGAAAATAGAAATGTTTTCTCTGATTCCTTTATTTTTAACCTACTTGTATAAAACTTGAAATTTGAGGGGTAATAGTTGTACTGTTTTGTGTTTGGAGTCTCACATAATCTGAGGTTCTGAACTGTAGTTTATCTAGTGTAAGCTTAAATCCCTCACTTCTTCCGGGAGTAATAGAGCTAGACAGTCTATTGACAAATTAACTGTCTTATCCTGTGGAGCCTCTTTTCCCCTCCCTATTCCTCATTGATTGCTGTGGACTTTAGAGAGATGAAATGACCATCTCATTGAGAGCTACCATGTGATGAAAGCTTCAAATGATTAAACAAGAGTGGGCAACTTTGTGACTATCGTGTAATAATTGCACTCCCCATGGTGGTTCCATTCGGTTAACTGTGGCTGAACCTGGCGTTTCTATTTTGCTGTGGTCTTGGGCATCAACTCATAAAGATGTTCAGAAAATGGCAAGAGAGCAAATTGCCTGCAGAAAAATACTGTTTGTGTTTATATAGCCTTAGAGGTAAATTCAAAAGGGCACTGTTTAAGAAGTGGCCTTGGTTTTTTACTTCACTTAGTAATACTCTTTGGAGTTACAGGGATGCATTGGTTTAGGAGACCTCTAATCATGTTATAGATTATTTGTGTTGAGGAGGGTCGAGGGACAAGACCTTTAAATGTTTTCACTGCAGCTTGAGATCTTAGAAATTTTTAGCTTTAAATGAAACTTCTGTTTGGGAGACTGTTATTGCTCTGTATCCATTGGAGAATACCTTCTGAGGTAATTTAAAAGACAGAGAAGAAAAGTCACTTAGAGATAGATATAAAGTGCTTGACTAGGAGAGAGTCACATGTTGGCAGTTACTTAGGCATTGCTGTTCAGGGGCCTCTTCTATTAAATCATAAAGTGACAAACCATTTGTTCTGGTATGACAGCTATTTCCTAGCCTACTAAGCTAATAAGCCTTTGGTAGTGAACAAAACTGAGCTATAAATTAAAATTCTAGATAGTTTCATAGCTGGGGGTTTGGGACTGTCTTCAGTTCATTATTGAGTAACCTTTTACTGTCTGCCATTGTGCATGTTAAAAGTTAAGATCTGGAAGACAGGCCAGCAGTGGGCTCCATCTCTGATAAGCAGTATTGAAGAAGTGTTTTGTTTTGTTTTTACAATAGTCAATTTGGGTTATACTCTACCTTACTGTCTAGTAAACAAAGGGAGATATTGTATATCTTTATCAGAAGCATTGAATTGAGGATATGGTTGAATTGATGAGGATAGCAGCCAGTCCTCCATCTATAGATTTGAAGAGAGTTCATCTTTTAAAGGGAATAGCTGTTTTCTTAAGTAAATTTGATCAAATGCTTTGGAAGATGAATGTCTTCTTCCCAACCCACTCTTACCTGAAATAATATTATTTTTCAGGATCTGTTTTGAAAGTGAATTCATGAGCTCAGTTGGTCTTTTATGAAGTGCACCATACTCTGCCAGCTTCCTGGAGGGAAAAGAAAAACCACACGGAGTAGAAAGTTGGGTTTTACAACTGTTATTTTGCATAAATCAATGGTATACTACATATCTCCACACTTAAAACTTTCATTGATCCATGTTGAGATTATGGCAGTAATCAAACTTCCATCATTCTGTCTTTCCTACTAATTTGGAAAGAAGAAAGAGGGAGCAGGGAAATACACAGTTGCATTCTAATGAACTTCCCAAGTTCCAGGGCTCTGAGACGTCTCAGTTTTAATGTCCCTGTAAGTCTTGGACCAGTGCATACAGCAGTTTTCCTCAACCTTGTGCCTACCACATGTATTGGACTATGATTTCCATTACGCTCAGCTGACATGCCTCTTGATAAAAGCTGGCATAAAGCAATAGGTTGTGTCTTTCTATGAAGATATCTATGCACTGACTTACAGAACAGATTATTGGACCGGAATACAGTACAGTACAGTACAGTACAGTACAGAAGGCAGAGTTAGTTTTTAGAATATAGGCCACAAATATTGAAAGTCATTCAGTGCTCAGTAACTTCATTTTAACCCTAATTGCTCTGTGAAAAAAAACCCAACTAGATGTCTCATACATTCAACTGGCAAGGGTTCTAGATGTGGTGTGGTTTGCCTTTCACTTTCTGGTCCAGCCATGAACTAAAGCCATTATTTAACATGATCTTGCATTTTGGGGTTATGTGTATGCTTGTTCCATAGCAAATCACCAGACAGTATTAAGATGCTGAAATAGCTTGTATCTACTGGTTTATAAGACAAAATCATTTTCTGTCCTTTGTATGTAGACACAACTGTTAAGTTGAATCACTTTGTGAACTAATCAGTCACAGGTTCCTGTTGGTGCTGAAGTCATAAATAATCATAAAAACTAGCTGTAGTTCTTTCAAGAAAAATATAGGCAGTAACCCTGGATAAACAAATGAATGTAAGTAAACAGTATGCCTTAGACCATTTTAGTTTGTGGGAATGGGATATTGCTTAGTTTGATATGATTTATTAAATTTATATATACACCCATCAGCAAATATTCTCTGGGTGGCTTACAGAGCATGACAAATAAAATAGAATGTTAGAATAGAAATAAATCAATCAATACAGCAACAAACAATAAAAATGCTGCATAAAAACTTTCTTTCTAATAGGAATAATATAAAACAGCAGCTCAGTTGAAAAACCATACCAAAACAATGAAATCCCAAGAATTGTTTAAAAGGCCCCACTGAATATTTTACCTGTTGCTGAAAAAAATCGTAAAGAGGATAGTAGGCAAATCTTTCTGGTGAGGCTCTTCCAACAGAGTACTGTAACAAAGTTGCTTTGGGGGTCAGCTATTTGGAATGCAATCGCAACTTGATGGCAGGTTGCTGGCAACAGGAATAGTACCTTAAGTGTGAGACTCAGCACAGTGGTGTGCATGGAAGGGGCTTGTGGATGAGAGTAATTCTATATAAAGCAGAAATTCCATTTGAAAAAAAGAGCCTTCAGTGAGATCTTGGCCAGAGAGGGTGACTGGGTTGTGTTTAAGCATCTAAGGAAAAGGCACAGAGAACTGGTGTCTAAGACTGAGAGTTATTGGCATAGACTGTCAGAAGTTTGAATAGTTTAATGTAACAACACTGTACTTTGCATGAACCTTGACAAGATACTTTATTTCTAATGTTACTACAATAAAGGATACAGTTTGTTTTATAACTGCTGAGTCAGCCTGAGTTATCTAAAGTCATTGGTAACAAAAAAAGAAAACTATCTTAAATAAATTAAATGGTTCTAAGGGGACACTTAAGACCCTTGTCCATTAACATGAAGGTTGTGTTTAAAGGGCAGAATTTGAGCTAAACGTTTGTCTCATGGTACTTTATTAAGCTGGGCCTGCGAAATCAGTCTAGTGAAAAGCAAGGGCCTGTTACAGGTACCATCACTGAGAAAGCCATTCTGTTAACAGTTAAGCCAAGCTGGAAACTGTGCCAAGTGAAAAATGGCACTTGTCATTCACTTTCCAAAAGTCAGAACAAGACTAGAAGACAAGTCTTATGAGGAAGGATTTGTACAGATGGGTAGGTACATTGATACAGAAATAGTTTGGCAAATATGTCTCCTATCCTACTCTTGCACACATGATGCTCTTACTCTCAACTTTTGTAAATTTTGCCACCATAGTTACTTGGAGGCAGTTCCTAATGCATGTCCCAGGAGTCCTGTTATGGTCTAGACATTACTGGAAGCTAAGAATGAGGTCCTGCCTCTGAGCTGGCAATGCCTGTTATCCTTAAGTCCGGAGCCCACTAAATCTGACCCACTTGAACCTTAGGCTATTATTTCTGTGAAACTCTTGGAAACTCCTGGGGGTGGCCCCAGTATCAGGATAAGAACTCTTACAGGAGTTCTACAATCCGAGGAGCAAGTATTCTAGTATCAATAGTTTGCTTGGTAGGAACTCCTGGAATGGAATGAACTGCTGTGCTGCAAGCTAGGGAGCTCTTGTTTTAGGATTCCTTGTTTGATAGAGCCTGGAAGACAGTCTTGTGTGCCTTCAAGTAGTTTCTGACTTATGCTGACCCTAAGACACAGGTGCCACAGGTTTTCTGGGCACCCAAGGTCAACCAGTGGGTTTCTTTGGCAGAGCAGGGAATCAAACCCTGGTCTGTAGGGTCATAATCCAATGATCAAACCGCTACACCACACTGGCCTCAGTAGTGTAAGAAACCTAAGTTCATCTCTAGCCATCCTCAGAGCAAATGGCTTACTTGGAGCTGTCCTTGGTGCTGCACCTTCTTGCTGTTGCCTTGTGGGTCCCATGGGTTCTCTGGATCAGGCTGAACTAGATAGCATCAGAGAACAGGAGGACTTCTTGGATAGAGCACAGGAGAACTGATCATACAAACCCAACAGGAAGAAATTGCCAATGAAAATGAAGAGGCCTGTAACAGTGAGAAAACACCGTGGAGAAAATTCACTGTCAGGAGCAGACCATACCGAAGGGATTCAGAACCTCTTCAACAAAGCAATCACTTCCTGCATCTTCAAAAGAATGGCAGTAGTGAAGGTGCTCAAATAGGAAACCAGAAACCAGGGGTACTGCCAGCCTAGGAAGGTGTCAAGGTGACCATGAACCAATACAAGAAGAAAAGAAAGGTGCCGATATTTGGAGCTCAAGCGTATAGAGGCACCTGTGTGCCAGCCTGATAAGATGAATCTAGAAGTGTGCTCTCTTTTTGGAGCATGCATTCGGGATGTTGCTGACAACTTTCCAGAACTCACCAAGAACAAATCAGTTCCCCTTTTGCCTTATTCATATGGGTACTAATGATATGGCCAAGAAAACATTTGAACAGATGACCTGTGACCATGAAGCTTTGGGCAGCAAGCTGAAGGGTTCTGAGACATAGATGGTATTCTCCACAGATGTTCCTTCTGATGTTCAGTCAGAATCTATTCTGTTTTCTTTTGGTATCTTTAGTATTTGATTACAGCATCTTGTTTTAACTATTAGACAATTTATTTCATCATTTTGTTGCTTAGGCAAGTATTCTGTTAATGACTATGCTGTTTTTGTTTTTGTTTTGTTTTGTTTTTTTGGATAGGGCACAGATGGCTGTTCTTTTGCCCTTGCACTTTGTCTGAAAACCTCACATGCCAAGCAGTTTCTTACCAGAGAGTAGGGGTGGAAGGGGGATGCAGTTAAGACCATTAAGATATGGCTGCTCTGAGCTCCTGGAGGAAGGAAAAGGTGAGTGCATTTCGTTTAAGAGTGCAGCCTCATCTCTGTCCCTTCTGAGCTGAGACCAGCTATTTGTCTATGATTTGAATCTCCTCCCCACTCCCAACCTTCCCCACTAGTGACAGCTACAGGAGCCTCTCCTAGGGATTGACAACTGCCAGGTGTATGGAAGATCCAGAACTGCACATGTGGGACCTCATGCACATGGATGATCTCAGCCATTGTTTTCTTTTTCTCTGCTAGTGTGTGTAGGTGTGGGTGGATGCTTTTCTGTGCTACTGGTTTTATCTTAATTTTATTGTATACTGTTTTTATCTTTGGTTCTTTCTTATATTTTCCATTTTTAATATAGGGTACACCACATAGACATCTTTGTTACTGGGCAGTGCAGAAGTGTAATCAATCAAACTAACAAACCATCTATCAGGACAAGGTGCCTCCGGCTCTTTCAAGGAATGGTGGGATACAAATGTTTTAAATAACTCCGCAGTGTATCAGGAGATCTAGGAGAAGGCTCTTTCTAGCTTTTCCCCCTTCCACAAACAAATTCTTGCAGAGGGAAATGTTTAATTCAGAATGTAGATTCCATTTGGATTTTTCATTCAACATAGCAAATGTTTTGTGCAAGCTCTGTATGGAGGGGAACAATGATGCATAATAACTGGATTCTTTAGATCTCTGAAATATTCTTTGTGAATGGTAATAGTAATTCTGTGGCTTTAACAAGGATGTCCCATGATTTCCATGCTAGGGATACTGACCACCTTCCTCACATGACTGAATATACCAAGCCATTATCAGATAAAGATCTTGATATGTTGGTCCTATGGTGCATCTGGCAGCAGACCAAAACTTGCTGAGGTAGCCCAGACATGACTGATTTGATGAAAGCATTTTCTTCATGTGGAGTATAGTTTTCCTGTGCACAAGGTTGTATTCTTTGATCAAACCAGAGACATTTGAGAATGTAGAAAACCTGAGATGTCATCACATTAGTTTGCTGCAGACTTTGTTTCTGTCTGTCTTGTTTTCATAATGACCACTGTGTGTAGATTTTTTCATCTTCTTCAAAAAAAGTAGCATTTTACGGAAACACAAAGGATGAAATTATGCTTTCTTTCTAAATACCAGCAGTGTAGAGATTCTTCTGGGCATCCTTCGCCAACCAGACACCCTTCATATCTGTTGATTTGTAGCTCCTATCATCCCCAACTAGCATGACTATGCTGGCTGGGATTACAAGAATAAATCAGCCCAGTGGCAGAGGGAAACAGATTAGACAAAGCTGTTCTTGAGCTTCTGTGGAGGGGAAGTAGCATGCACTTGGGACCTTCATGGGAAAGGCTGTTGGGAAAGCCTGATCTAAACTGTTGTTTATTCTTACTTCCATAAAAGAAAATCTGAAAGAGTGGATGAGGAAGCTTTATGGAAGTAGAATTGTCCTATCTGTTTATGTCATGGGCCAGGACTTGGCTTCCCCAGGTAAACAGCTTCCTCAAAAGAGGACAAGCAGATGCAAATGCACCAGGAAATAATCAGGCTGGGGTGACAGCCAGCTGGCTCCGGCCTTCCTAAGGAAGGCAGAGGGTGATGGCCTGATGCCAGAAACAATGCATGTGTTTGCCGGCCCTTGCCTTTGTGTGCTACAGACTCCCTGCTCACTGTCTTCTTGTTGTGTCCAGGGCAGACCAGGCAATTAATCAGCAAGCAGCAGAGGAGGGCTTACTCACAAGGCAAGAGCAGAGGTTGTCCAAACAAAGTCAATGTTCCAGAGTAAACAAATCCATAGGGCAAATCTGAGTCATCATCAAACTGGCAGAGGTTCAAGGGAGTTTGGATGCAAGAGAACACGACACAGGACTTCAATGACCGGGAAGATCAGTTGCTGACCCTGGAAAGAAAGGGACAACTGACAGCCTTTTATCTTACTAATGCTGTTGCCACAGGTGTTCCCTCATTAGGGCTCATTTGTTACTTAAACATGCTGAGCAGCAAAGCCCCTCTTTCTGATGTCATCTCTCTTGCACAGTAAGAGTCTGTATTGCCTCATTTCCAGCTATTTGTTCCCCCTGCTCAGGCCCCTGCTGTTGTTTGTTATCTTTTACTGAGCAAGCTTCTGGGGAAATTTCTGCCTCTGGGGAAACTTCTGCTTCGTATTCAGAATCCTCTTCCTCACTGTCAGGGTCTCTAAGGCAAGGCATGACACTGCCTGCCTTCTCTGACCTTTGGACTGTCTGACCTTGCTGCCCACTGGATTCCTGACCTTTGGACCAACGCTGGACTTTGCTTCTGCTTCACCCTCTCAAGGCAAGCTTTTTTGGACTGCTAAACTGTATCTATTTGCTTGCTGAATATCTTGGCAACAGCCAGCCAGCACCTATGACAATTTAGAGCAGGGGTGGACAACTGTTGGAGGTGAAGGGGCTGCATTAACCCCTCAGTAAATCTCAGAGGACTGCAGCCCTCACCATACATGTTTACAAAAAGAAAATCAGCCCCCCTCCCCACAGTGCTCCAAATATGCTGTAACATTCATGAGTGCATTTTTGTCATGTTCTCCTGTTCTCTGGTGGGCTGATTTACAGCATTCTCAGTTAAAACCAGCATCTTGAACATTGAACAAACTGGCGTTGATGTAGAGCACAACTAGTAGAGCTAATGTGTTAAAGTATTAACCTTTCCTCTGTTAGCACCTGGGCAACCTGGAACTGAATGTGAGTGCACAGGTTGTTGGACAAGGCACAGAGTGCTCCATCCTTACTCTGTGCCCAGCACAGGAATAACCTTCCAGTGTTTTCAGGCAAATGATTTTTGTGGACTTAACTGTTATTTTTCTTGAAGCCTAGTAATTTTTTCAGAATATGCTAGACAAGCATTCCTTGAAGACTGTACTCTTGTATTGTGTGCAAGTAGTGTGCTTGTTTAACCCAATGTGTGGATTTAAAAAAAAATCATTATGTGTTCAGTGGCAAAGTCTATACAATTTTAAGAACATTTACATGACATAAATCTTACATATTAAATACCTCAACAGCAATCATACATACTTGGAGCACTGTCTGGGAATTTGATTTAAAGAAAGCTTGGCTTCACTTATTGTTTAATTTGCATATTTTAAAACAAACAAGCAAGCAAAACATAGTAAACTTAAGCTCCTTTGTTAGCAAGATGGTTGGAAATATCTTGGCGTGGAATTTGGCTGAAGTAATATAATATTATCTGGTTTGGCTTTTAAGGCTTTGCTCTCCTGGGCTTCTCACAGCCAAATCCATCAGGTGTGGCAAAAGAGGGGAGAGAAAGAAAGTGAAACCCTTTCCATTGACTGACCAGAACTGATTGTGTTGTGTACCATATGTGTTAAATGCTTTAGCATGTTCTTTTGCAAACGGAGTATGATGTATCATTGTGAAATTTGTTATTGCTTTATTTTGTTTTTTCATATAACTTAAGCCGAGTGATTTGCTTTGGCGTTGTCTTCCACTATGAATGGAGTAACCAAGACAAGTTTGAGTGGAAGGGTAAAAAAATAAGAAATTTTATCCTTTGGGTCTTCAGGTATGCCTAAAGATACACATTGGTAATGGTACACATGTGAATGTTTGTGTGCTGTCCAACCACCTTATGTCGCACAGGAAGTATGTTTTCAAGGGAGGGTAGTAAGACAGGTGATATCCAGGCTGTAGATATGCAGGCAGTTTCCACTTACCGTATTTTCCGGCGTATAAGACGACTTTTTAACCCAAGAAAATCTTCTCAAAAGTCGGGGGTCGTCTTATACACCGGGTGTCGCTGAAACTTCGCTCGCTCACTCGCTCGGCTAGTGTGCTGCAGCTGCTGCTGCCTCCCAGCGCTGCCCAGAGGACATCCTCCCAGGAAAGGAGGAGGAGGGATATTAAAAGGGGGAGGGAGGGAGGGAGAGAGCAGCTCAAGTTTGCTCAAAAGTCCAGCGGGGCTGGCAGGAAGCGCCTGGGGCTGGCGAGGCTGCCCCTTTTTGCAAGGATGTGAGCCCGGTGCTTGGCTGCTGGCTCCTCCGGAGCGACGGCGAGGGAGGAGGAGAGGAGAGGCTCTCAGCGGCACGCCCCCCCCGAGAATGAGAGCCGGGCAGCCTTTCTGGTTCCTCCACCGCTTCCTCGTTCGCCAGGCTCTTGTAAGATAAACATGTAGAGTTTCAGCTGGAACACGGCTGGTTTGGAAAGTCTGACCTTTCTAGCCATTTGCATTTACTTAATACATCTCTCTGTAGCCGAAGGGTAATGATTGTTGATTAACATTGCCTAAAGCAGATGGAGAGACGTCAGGCTTTGTAAGATCTGCTTGTTTTTCCCCAGACCCTTGGGGGTCTACCACCCAGAGACAGGCATAGAGTAGTGGCTTGTGCTGCCATGTGCTCATTTTAGGAATTCCTAATGAAAGATGCGCAATAATATATATATATATATACACACATATATTTTAAATCCCACCAAGAGGCATTCCAGGGCGCCGGCTCCACTTTCCCTCCCTCTGGACAACTCATTCGCAGTGACTGGGGCATCCGAGTTTCCTGGATCGGGCGAGCCTATCAGCAGCCGCGGAGGGAGGGAGGCTGGCCAAAGTTGCTCCAGTTGCTAGGCAGAGGACCACCGGGAAGGAGGAGGAGGAGAGGACGACGGGGGGTGGAGCCAGCGCTGCGAAAAGGGCCATAGAGCAGCGCTGTGCCCAGAAAAACACGCCTCTTTCACCCACCTGGCCCGCCCTTATATCCTATTACCGTACCTCCTTCTCTGCCTCTCAGATTCACTGCAGTCCTCAAGAGGGAGATCTATCACTTTGATAGTCTTGGAGACAGAGAGGGCTGGGCAGGCAGGGAGGGCTGACCAGTCCAAGCAGGCTTTGTATACAACAACCAGCCAATTGCCAGTAAGGTACATCGGGCTGGTTGTTGTATACTGGGTACCACATACACTACAGCACCAGTATCATCACCTGTTCATACAATGTAGCACCAGTACATACAGTACAGTATACAAATGTCCAACAGTCAAAACCCCATCATGGCTCCACCAGCAAGAAGAAAGAAATATGAAGCCAGTTTCAAACTTAAAGTTGTAAGCTTTGCCATGGAACATAATAACTGCGCTGCTGCAAGACAATATGGAGTAACAGAAAAGATGGTTCGGTACTGGAAAGCAAATGAAAAAGCATTAAAGAGTATGCCAAGGGGTAAGTGTGCATTAAGAAGAGGCACCCCACATTGGCCAGAACTCGAAAAACATGTGGCAGGCATGGTGAATGAGCATCGCCAAAATGGTTATGTAGTGACACGAAATCAAATACGTTTGTTTGCACTTCAGTGGGCCAAATCTAACCCAGATCACAGCAACAAATTTAAGGCCACTGTATCCTGGTGTACTAGATTCATGGCAAGGCATAATATGGTACTGAGGCAAAAGACAAAAATTGCCCAAAAATTACCTGCAGATCTTGATAACAAACTAAATAGTTTCCATCGATACGTAATAAAACAGCGCACTAAAGATGGCTATGCGTTAAGTAGTATCGGAAATATGGATGAAACTCCAATGAATTTTGACATGGTTGGAAATAAAACTGTCCATCAAAAAGGTGAAAAAACAATTTTACTTAAAACAACAGGACATGAGAAGTCCAGTTTTACAGTGGTACTAGGCTGCACAGCTGATGGTGCCAAACTGAGACCAATGATTATTTTTAAAAGAAAGACAATGCCAAAACTCAAGTTTCCTGTTGGTTGTTTTGTACATGTGAATGAAAAAGGCTGGATGGATGAAGAAGGGGTAAAGCTATGGCTTGATAATGTATGGAGCAGGCGACCAGGTGGACTTATTCAAAAACGCAGTCTACTGGTGTGGGATATGTTCAGGGCTCATTTAACTCCCAGCACCAAGCAAAGGCTTGCAAGACTAAACACAGATGCGGCAGTTATTCCTGCAGGATTGACATCGTTGGTACAGCCACTGGATGTGTGCCTAAACAAGCCATTTAAAGATCGCATTCGAGAACAGTGGAATGAATGGATGGTTAGCGGTGAAAAGTCATTCACAAAAGGAGGAAACATGCGTGCTCCACAGTTGGATGTTTTGTGCAAGTTTGTCATAAAAGCCTGGAATGATATTGATGCAGAAAAAGTAATCAAGTCTTTCAAGAAGTGTGGCATATCAAATTCATTAGATGGTATGGAGGACGACTACTTGTGGCAAGATGAAGAGGAAGCCGAAGCTGAGACCACACCATCTGATACGGAATTTGATCCATACGATGACTGCCTTACAAATGTATCACAAGATGTCATTGATGTACTTATGACATCAGATGACGAACAGGAGGATTTTGAAGGCTTTTAAAGGGAAGCTGTCGTGCCAGCAAAACCTGTAAAAATACTGTAGCTTGCTAACTGGCCAGGGACTTGCCCAGCACTTGCTCTCTCTCTATAGTTTGTTATCTTCCTCCTATCATCATCAGTTCCAGTTTGGTTGACAGCTTAGAAAACAAACAGCATGGCAGCTCCCATGGGTTTATTGTCTTATCCTTCCTTTCAGCTTTAGAGTGAATTAGGAAAAGTTTAATCCACTTGCACTATTTTATGTTTACATGTTTGATGACAAACAGCCTTATGTTTATAAGTGACAGTTTTCCTGCTAAGTACCTGCATGTCATAAGCATTTGAATTAAAATTACCATATTGAAATCAAATCTGATGTTTTTTTTATTTTTTATTTGGTGTGCTTTGGAAGAGGGGTAGTCTTATACGGTGAGTATATCCCAAACTCTATATTTTAACTGGAAAAGTTGGGGGTCGTCTTATATGCCCAGTCGTCTTATACGCCGGAAAATACGGTAGTTAACTAGGAATGTTCATCATGATACAGAAGCTGAATTCTGCTCTGTTTTATAGTAATGCTGAGATTCTAAAAACTCTGTGTGTGTAGGTAGGTGTGGGTGGGTGTGGGTCTTTAAGGAACCATTTTATGCATATAGTGTTTTCTTGTGAAGTATTTAGCACTACGTTTTTAGTTTGCTTCTCTGGAGTATGATTTTATATGCATTTTAACAGTTATTTAAAAGTCCCGATATGCTTTAAAAAAGCATCTGAATATATGTATTTCTCTCTCTCTCTCTTTCTCTTTCTCTCTCTTAAATAAAGCTGCATCATAACCAGGGTGCTCCATCAATGCAGAAGAACGAGAGAGAAGCTGTGGCTGAAACAATATGTAAAAATACTGCTCGTAAAAATTTTCCTTTATTAACTGTCATGATCCCCAGAATATATGTTCAAATAAACGTTGTGTAATAACTAAATTTGAGATTAATAGGCCCCTTAAGAAATGGTGAAGTCATTCAGGATAGTCAGTGAAAAATAGGCTGTAAGACTGTAACATGCGCATATTGTCCTGCTTACGTGCTCTCTCTGGTGTCATTCCCATTTATCAATGTCGGCAAGCTCTGTTCTCATTAAAACGCTCGTGCACAAAAGCAACTTAATTTTCTTAAGAGGAAAGGACACCTGATTCAATTTAGCACCCACAACCAATAACTTGAATATATATTCTTTTCCAGTCTGATGTCAAATGAATAGTTATGAGTAGCAACTGAGAAAAAATACATAGCGTTTTTTGAAAAAGCAAAAACACCATTGTTTGTAGCCTTAGATGCATGCGTGAATATGCTTTTCTGCAGAACTAGAGCATTCAGTTTATTGTAAGAGCAGTTAAGACTTAAGCTGGATCTTTGGTTGGCAGAGGGACACATCAAAAATAAGACATTTGATGAGTTCCTTTAGACAAAACTCGTGACTCATTCATAGAAGGCTGGCTTTAGGACCCAATTAGATGTCATACCAAATGCAGAAGTGATGCCCAAAATGTCAACTATGGGTTTAGCTGACTGTCCTTCTCCCTAGTAGTTATTAGATCTGGAGTAGTGGTAAGCAAAGTGCAACTTGTGGGTTGCATGTGGCACCCAAATCTTCTTTGCAATCCCTTGTGTCTGTTCCTTAACACACATACACACAGACACATAGACACACACAGACCCTTAGAAACAAAATAATCTGGATGAAAAAATGTCCCCAATGGGGCAACAATTTCACAGAAAACATCTAATCGTCTTTCCTCAATTGCAGCTATACTTCTAATCTCTTCTAGTTGCAATTTTCCACTGATTTTCCACAATTTGGGATTATTTGGGGTGCTTCAGCACCTATACCAGATACCTACCTCAATTTTCTATCATTATCATTGTTGTTATCATCATCATTATCACCTGTACCCCATCTTTTCCCCAAATGGTCAGCTAGAGATTGGGAAAGTTACTTTTTAACCCACAGCTCCCAGTATCCCCCATTGGCATGGACACAGGTTACACCGGCTAGGAGATTCTGGGATCTAATGCCAAAAAAAAGTAACTTTCCAAAGCTTTAAATAGGATTCACTCATAACTTGATACAGCAACTTACTGTAATTATGTGATTCCCCTTCATATTCTTACTTTCTACTAGTAGAAGTTTTGCACATTTTAGCATAAGGGCATAGTTAAGGTTTGGGGGCATGCTATGGGCTAGGCTCCTGGAGAATTAGAAAAGTCCCATTGTAGCTCTTTCTTCTTTCTGCTCTTGTGATTGTGTGCTCCAGATGTTGCTTTCTAGAGTAAGGGGCTCAGTCACAGCTCTTCTTTTATTGTTTTCAACCATAGATGTGTTGCAGCTATGAAGACTTCCCAAAGTTAGCTTTCAGAGGCCATAGTTTCATCTTTGAGATTGAGGAATATTCTGTTTGCCACTATATCTTGCTTTTTCATACTGAACTTCAAAACAGCTCACAGTGCTTTCATACTGAGTTTCAAGATAGCTCACAGTAACACATCATGCTGTTATGGTGCATTATTCCCAGTGGCTCATTTCTCTTGTAAAATGCTTATTCCTCTCATATAGACATTAGTATACACCTCTTATAGGTTGTAAACACTGTTCATATGGCGTCTTTGGTATGACTTTGTGGCTGAAGCTCTTCTGAGATCATGCAGACCATGCACCTGTGGGGTGAACTGAATGGAGGGATTGGAGCATACCTTTCCATTGTAAAAGGACTGTTAGTAGGAGAGTTTGAAGATTGCAGGTGCTGGTTGCTATCTTTGTAACAAATATGTCATAACCAATATGAGAAGGGCATGACACCATCATGACACTGATAATATTGGCATTCCTTGGTATGTCCACATCTTAACTGTTGGTTCTTTGTCAGTGTGATCAACTCTCTGCCACCAAAGTTTTTATTTGTTTTGAAAAAAAAATCCCAGAGTATCTAATGAGAAGGTTAATGTGTGGAAACCAAAGAGGGCTGAAGAAATGGCCAAGGGGACACAAGCCACCTGTGAACCACGTTATCCTTTCCCTACATGGATAATTTTATCCATGAACAACATGACAACTGAGAAATCCATAGCAGTTACTGTATTTGCTGGCATATAAGACTCCCTTTCCCCCCCAAAAAATACTGTTTGAAAATGGGGTGCGTCTTATACACCAGTGTGTCTTGTATGCCAGCAAATAGTATTTGTCAGTGTATAAATGGAGTGTGTCTTATATGCCTGCAAATACGGTAGATTATTGCCCAATAGAATGGCTGTCGTTATTTGTTATGTCCTCTAATTTTTACTGCTATTGGTTGTTGTGGGTTTTCTGGGCTTTGAGGCCATGTTCTATTAGTATTTTCCCATGATGTTTCGCCTGCATCTGTGGCTGGCATCTTCAGAGGATCTGGTGGCATGGAAGTGAGACAGAATATATATACTTGTGTAGTCCCCGGGTGCTGTTTATTGCTATTTACTGCTATTGTTTGTCTGTTATGGTGTGGGGTAAACATAGAATCCTGATTGTGTAACATCAGCATAGACCCATGTGATGCTGGTCAAAGCAGGACCATATCATTGGTCTGGCCAGCCATTGCAGTCTTATTTTCTTGCTAACTCTTAATGTGATTTTAATAATCCTTTAGCCAGTTAGACTTTCAGATGATGTTGTCCTGCCTGTTTTGAAAGTCTAACTTAGTGCTTAATTATTTCAACATACCAACTTTCTTGCTGGGTTTTGATGCCTGCCCATTCTTTTATGACATTCTTAAATCAGGAAGAATATAAGCAATGATAGCACCACAGTCCTTTGCTTATCTATTGAGAAGTACATCCCACTGCCTGGGGGCAGCCATGGTGAAGACTCTCACCCATATTCCCACCAGATGTACCTGTGAGAGTAGTGGGATGGAGAGAAGGGCACTGTGTGTCTTCAAATCATTTCCAACTTATGGTGACCCAAAGGCAAACCTATCATGGGGTTTTCTGGGGCTGGCAGTATGTGATGCATCCAAGGTCACCCAGTGGGTGACTTAGTGGAGGATCAAACCCTGGTCTCCAATGCTCAAACCACTTCACCATGCTGGCTCTGTCAGTGGAATGGTGAATCTGCTCAGGTTTTTAGCACAACATTTAAGGAAGCTACTCAGTACTTTGAGTAGCTCCGTTAAAGGTTATACTGAAAATCCTGAGCAGATTCACCAGCTCACCGATATGGAAGTCTAGCCATCTTGGGCTCACTTCCTTATAATAAGTGGGCATACAATTGGAGCGTCAACTGTTTACTTATAGGTTAGTGCAAATTTACCAGTGAAATTTTATTTAGTACTAACAACCAGTCCTGTTATAGCTAATGTCCGGTCTTAAAATCTTGATAGAAATCATGCAAAAACCTGAGAGATTTGCTTTGAAGCTGTTATCTCTTACAACTTGTGTTACAGGTATAAAAAGGTACTGTGTTGCTGAGAACAGTGTGTATTTCTGTGCATAACAGTTCATCAGTGAGGAACCTGGAACAGAATTAATTTCAACAACTTTTATAAGCACTTATTTTGAAAATTAAATAGAGCTGCATCCAGTGTAATTGATCTTCAGTCAGAAATAAACATTCCTCATATTGACCACCTCCAGAATTGATAATGTTAGTTTCTAAATACTGTGGGGCTTTTAAGAGAAGAGTTGCATGTTTATGTCACAGATTTCTTTCCAAAGTGGTTGGGGGATGGAGACTGATGGAAATGGGTGCAATAGGTTTCATTTTAAATGGTTAACTAATTGTTTCTCAGGTTCAAATTCAGTTCTTTTCTCAACCTAGACCTGTCAAGCAGTGTGGAGGGATTGACCTACTGATTCTGTCCACTATAAGTAGCTTCAGTAGGAAGTGGGAGGCATTAAAAATGGTGGCCAGGTTTCCCTGGTCATGTCAGGCCTGTTATCTGTTCATCCCAAGTAACCCCAGCTTTCATGGCCATGCTGTGAAAATGAGAAAATCTGTGAAAATTATAGAGTCAAATAATACATGGATTACTAGGATGAAAGAACTCTTGAACATTTAATCTATAAGCAAGATAGCTGAAACAATTTCCTCTTGGTGGGACTGAAGCAGGCAGAGAGAAAACACCTTTTAAAAGCAGTATGATTTTTTTAAATGCACATTTCAGGGTCATTTCGCACTACACAGTTATAGCAGCACAGTTTCATTTTAACTGCCAAGGCTACATCCTGTGGAGTCCTGAGTTGTGTTGCTTGGCATCTTGGTCTTTGGCTGAGAATTCTAAATACCCGTGAACTGCAGATCCCAGAATCCCATAGTATGGAGCCATGACAGCTCCAGTGGAATCATAGTGCTTTTAAATGTGTAGTGTATAATGGTCCTCGGAAAGGTGGTGGGTGGGAAATGACAAATCTTCCACAGATGGAAGTAGCGGAATGATTGTGTTGTTGTGATGTGCCTTCAAGTCATTTCTGACTTATGGCAAGCCTATCCTGGGGTTTTCTGGGGCTGAGTGTGTCTGGTGCACCCAAGGTCACCTAGGGTTTCCATGGTTGAGTGGGGAATCGAGCCCTGTTACAAACGTACAAGCAAAAACAACCAAACAGCCTCTTGGCAAAGTGCTTTTAGTCATTTGGGACTGCACCAGTGACTCCAAAGGAGAATCTCTTTAAACAAAGAGAAAGAGGATGTCTTTCTCCATCTCTGGAGTTATAATGTCTTCATTCTTCCCCATAAGATCCTTGCTGGTTTAGCTGGTTTGGATACCGCTGAGTCCTATGAAGGAAAAAGATATTATGCCTTTGGAGATAGGCAAGGGCCTCCAGCCTCTTTCTCTTCAGTGAAGTGAGACCGGACTCCTAAAAGTCAAGGCAGCTGGAGCGCACCCATCTCCAGTCACCATTATATAAAAACCTGCGCAAGAAGCAACGCAGCATCTTTGCTCAATTCTGTTATCAAATGGAATGGCAGCCCAGAACAGGTATCAGTTATAACTAACTCAGCACAAAGCTCCAAGAACTCTCTGTCGTGAGTAGCTTTGAAAAAGGTACTTTGTGCATGCTGAATATCACAGTCAGGTGGCAGAGCTAACACTTCTGTTCAGCACATGCAGAGCCATCAAAAGGACACTTCAGAGTCCATCCTAGATTTCATAGGGTCAGTGCCATATGTGGCAGTTGATGTGCGTGTTTTATTTATTAAGTTAAAACATTTTATATCCCACTGCCAGCTACCTAAAAATCGCAGAACATTTGTATGAAGACAAAAACCAAGGCAGAAACATCAAGACAGAAACATCAAATGCTCAGAAGCATAGAACTGTTTTCATGTGGTGCTTGCACAATATCACTGTATTACTATCTCTGGAGCAGTGGTAACCCAAGATGTTTCTCTACCTCAGCGCTTTCCGAACTGTGTGTCACAACACGTTAATGTGTTGGCTACAGTGTGTAGGTGTGTTGCGTGAACATAACAGATGAAGGGGCTGCCTCTTCTGCCACTGCCACTGCCCTGGACCAAGGAAGGCCCTGCTGAGGGCAGCTGTGAGGATGGGCCAGGCTTGGATGGAGGGACTGCCTCTCCCGCTGCTGCCACTCCAGGCTGAGAAGACCTCTGTGAGGGCAACAGTGGCAGGTCAGCTTCAGGTAGAGGGGCTGCCTCTCTCGCCACCACAGCTGCTGTCCTGAGCCAAAGAAGACCCTGGTGTTGGAGGGGCTGCCTCCACTTACTGAATTACTGTGTTGTGAAGTGATGCATGCCTGAAAAGTGTGTCACCAACATGAGAAGTTTGGAAAGCTCTGCTCTACCTGAAACGGACACCATGTTCCCCCAGTAGGCCAATTGTTGCTGTGCCATTGAAACACAAATCTCTGCTTTAATCTGTTCTTTGTAAATAACATTACCACAAAGCAGATCTCTTCACCTTGCTTTATGGAAGGACTGTACTACTGTGGGATTTGATTTTGCAGCAGGGTGCTGTTACCCACCTAATCTCTGAAGGTGGGAGCACCTGGTATTGTCCTCAAGAGCCAGCATGGTGTAGTGGTTTGAACACTGGACTGTGACCCTTGAGACCAGAGTTCGATTCCATGAAAACCTACTGAGTGATCTTGCACACATCACATACTCTCAGCCCCAGAAAACCCCATGATAGGGTTGCCTTAGGATCACCATAAGTCAGAAATGACTTGAAGGTACACAACAACAAAAACAACAGGACAAGGCAGCCCTTCAGATATCCTGGCTTTTTTGAGCTCTATAGATCAAAACCACACTGCTTGATATATGAAATATATAATTCCCGTCAGGTTGTGTCAATCTCAATGTTTAAAATTATACTTTGAGATATTAACTGAATGTCTACATGTTAGAGAATGTGTCCTGCTTCAGCAGTGACTGCTGGCAAGGAAAATGTTTTGGACTAGTGCCTCCTCGTTATGTTCAAAAGCAGAATGCTTATGAGGTAGAGGTGTTAGAATATGTTGCTTTAGTTTTACAACTGTCGACTATGATGTTTTATTTAGCTATTTCTATTCAGAAGCTCCCTCTGCAACACGGTGTACCATATGCCAATGTCCTTGTCCTTGCTATCTCGCAAAGCTAGTGTGTGTTTGGGCCACCAAGAAGCTGTGGTCCAGTGCTATCTTTTATTGATAGGGCCAGCCAAGGATGACTGTAATGAAATTATCAAAGCTTTGAATTAATTATGAACTTGAATAAGAAAGCTAAGCTCTCTGGAGCCAAGCATCTCATTAGGCATTCATTTTCATTGCACTCTCATTATAGAGCAGAAGGCAGGTTCTGCGCAGCTTAGCCTGTGTTTTGGAGGTGGTTCAAACTTGCCAAGCTCTTTCCGAACATCTTTGCTCTATGGCTAGAAGATGTCCTTGGTGATTAATTTGATTTTGCCTCGGCTCTTCATGTACATGGCAGGTTCTCTCCTCTAATGCCACCCCACATTCTCCCTTCTCTCTACTCATGTTTCTGGTTTATCAGAGTAGATGCCATGCAAGAGTTTCTTCTTCTTTCATAGGAAAGGGAAAGACTTTACAAGATTTAAATATTGTTCTTCTCATGGAATTTAATTGCTTATTCCTAGTACTTGTTCTCATCATTATTTCTCGGATACTTAGGTAAGCGAAACATTTTCTTCAAAACCAGTTCCAAGTTAATTTTTTAAAACTCACTTGTAGAGTGTGTTTTGTTCTTTAGATATCTCTTTCTCATACAGAATTATTATTTTTTTGTGTTTATATTGTATACAGTGTAAAGCATATTTCAAAGTATATTGTTTAAGCATAACTTGGGTAAAATATGGTTTGGGTGAAATAGTGCCAAGTTAAGAGGTAGCCGTTTTCATTCAGTTGTTTATTGCAGCTTCTCCTTTAAATTGATCACTGATTGCAAGAATTACAGTGTAGCCTAAGCATGTTTACTCTGAAGTCCTATTGAGCTTATTGCCTAGTAAGTGTGCCTATGAGTTCAAATTTTGTTCTGTTTCTATAAGCAGTTTCAAAATCATGACTGTTCCTGGCTTAATTCTTTCTCTCATTTTTAGAGACTTCTTGTTTAAGTATTTGGAATCTGAAACATGTCTCATTATAGGCTGCTTGCAAGTGTTTTAAACGGTGCTGGTGATCATTAGAAGTTTGCATGAAAAAAACCCAAGACTTCTGTTCTATAAAACAGCAAGAATGCTGGTTGATGTATTTTTTTCTTTTATATTTCTAGGCAGCTGCTATATTTAACTCTGCATTTGGAAGTTTTTTGGTAAGTTATAGTCTTTTCCCCCCCACATACTGTTTTAATGCCATTGTTGTTTAATATCTTTATTGTTACTGATTTAAGGGAGATCTCAGCAGGTCCTTTTTATGCATCTTGCTGCTCATTTAAATACCCAAGCCAGTATTTCTTTTCACTGTCTCCTCCTCCTCTGTAGAAAATTAGTGCATGAATAATCTCTGATCAATATGATTTAATGATGTTTAAGTACATGTTAATAGTCTCCTAATGAGGAGACAATCCATTATTATTCAGATGTTTTGGAAGGTAGTGTCAATATATTGATTTTCTAATGAGACTTATCGCACAATCATTATTTTCTATCAAGGGGCCATGGATTTTGAAGGGAAAACATGGCCCAGATGATGAGAAGCAATGCTAATTCACTTAGTGACGAGTAACATGATTAGCATATTTCTCTGCCAGGGAAAAAGCTTGTTCCCTGTCCCCAGGGAGAACTATTGGAAGAAGTAAAAGTAGGCATACAGGCAAAGCCTCTCAACATGTAATTTCTGTGTGTATGTTCTAGGACCACATGTCTCAGCTCAGTGCTCTTTTTAATTTTTGATCTTTTAAAGTTTTTGTAATTATTTATTGTTTTAAGTTGATTTTATTGTAAGCCGCCCTGAGATCTTCAGATAAAGGAGGAGATATAAATATTTAAATGGACAATTCTCTGTAAAATCAACAGAGAAAGAGGAGGGCTTGGTAGTTCCTTTCTTCGTTTTGTATTAAGTCAGTTAAACAGCTGGACCAGTCATTTTGCATATTTTTGCATCTTTACAATTCAGATTGCTAATTTCAAGTATGGTGTGTTGATGAAAAGTTAAACTGATAGCAAATATGTACAGCAAGGAAATGCAGCAATACTGTTTTTATACATTGTGAATAAGTAGCAGTAAATTAAGCAGGCACATACAAAAAACACTACAAGGGACGTGAGGTGAGATGTATGTATGGAAACTTATTTGATTGTTTAGGTGTGGTTTTCATAGCTTCAGTACATAATACTTGGGATTTTTAAAACTGTTTTCATTTTTCTTAACTTGTGAATGAAACATAGACATCCTCCAGATGTTTTAGATTTCAAATTTCCATCAGCCCTGCTAGCATGACCAATAATCAGGAATTCTGGGAGGTATTTCCATTATTTGGCTTAGCTGTCTTGGTACCCAAATCATGGAGATATCTAACCACCCATTCTGCTACCGATTAAATAGTAGACTTTGCTCAAGAAAGCACTGCAAATCTTTTTGATATTTGTATCAGCTTTTACTGAATCTGTTCAAAGTCTCCCAGTGCTCTAAAATAAATCTAAAATAAAAGCATAAATTCTGAAAATCATGAGTAAGCCTGTTGCAACCAAACTTATTTCTAGAAGAGGGGGTAGTGTTGCTTAGCAGCTGCAATGATGTTTGGATGAAAGAGATGGGGTGCTCTTCCTTGCTGTACCCTGGTACTCATGGAGTTATCAAGTATTATTCATTCATCTTAGCCTTATCCCACAAGTTCTCAGAAGTGAGGCTTTTTTTTAAATCTTGGATGAAACCTGAGAGAAAAAATGAGCTAATAATGAAATCATCACTGTGATCACAGCATAGGTGCAGCCACGTGTGAGAGAGAGAAATTGGAGTATTTCTCTACTGTACACTTGTTTGGATGTGTTGTTCTTGCCATGTCATTTTATTTCTTGAATCCATACTAAATTATATGTATAGACAAGACTGAATACAGGGTACACCAAGTTAATAACCATTGCCTAGAAGAGTTCATGTGCAGCATTCCTACTGTTGGCTAGCGAATGGCTTTGTATTTTCCATGTAAATACTTTTACCTTTTCATAGCTCAATATAGATCATAGCCTGCTGGATTGTGTCTACTGAATTTTCTCACAACCCTGTGCCTTTCCACTTAGTTGCTCATCTGGAAAGAGTATGTCATTCAAGAGAAACCCATGGCAAACTCTCTCCCACATGAATGGAGCTGTGCACTTAGCCACCATAGCTGTATCCAGGTGGCATGGGTCAGTCTTAATCCTTCTTTAAGTCTTGCTCTGCAGCAGTGTGAAGCCATGCAGCCTTCATAACTGACTTAGTAGTTAAAAGATACAAATCAAAAGACTGTATTGTGGAGCACAGAACTTTATACACTCTGTAAACTAGGATACACTTGAACTGTGACCCTTGTGCTTGGGGGAGAAAAATGGACAGAGCTATTGGCGGAGATGTTGGTTGCATGAGGCAAGGCAAGAGAGGAGCCATGTGAGCTCGCACAGCAGAGTGAATGACTGCTGCCTTAAATAACCCTTTGAAGGTTTTACTCTGATGCTTGTCTCTTCCCATGCTCCTTCCTTGCTTTTAAGATTCAAGAAAATTGCAAAAGAAGTTATGGACCACAACAGTGACAGAAAGATTCATTTTGGGCTGAATTTTATGCTGGAGATCTCATTGATCTCACTATTTTTCAGATTGTGGGAATTTGACTTTGGAAGTGAATTTTCTGCTGAATTGCATTGTCCAATAACCTTCACAGATCCACAAAAACTGTCTATGTTTCTCTGGAAGTATCAGTTGATGTGCCTTATTATGTTCACTACTCATGGTCCCTGGCAGTTTGGACAACAAAGACTAATTTTCTAATAGGTGTTCCATTGATTCACTGGGAAGAGTTGAATGACTTGCACAGAGCATCCTGTGGCCTTCCACATATGATTGATGTTAGTACCCATCAACACGCTTTGTGGTCAGGGATGATTGTATTTGAAGTCCAAAGAATATCTGGAGGGCTCATAATTGTATGACTACTATGGACATTGTTCTAAATGCTTTTAAAAACAGAAGTCTAATAACTTGGAAGCCTAAAACTAAGAACAGAGTGGTATATTTAGCTGGTGAAATATAGGAGTTTTTTTCCAAGCAATTTGCTGTGGTTGTATGTGAGTCTGGGGAATATGAATGTGGGTTAGCCTAGATAAGGATATGCATCCTCCTGGTATTTAAATATATTAGCATTTGATAGACTGCATTCTCAAGCAAGGACTGGATGTATGGATTTAAAATGGAAACTAAAACCTCAAACCTATCTTAGCTTGGAAATAAATTCCTGTAGATTTGTAGGCAGAAATATGTGCATATTTATAACTAGTGTAATAACATCATAGGTCTAATTAAAACATAGCATTTTAAAGAACTAATTGTTACAGAAAACTTTTTTTTCCTGTAGCTAGCCTGGTAATAACTAATGATAGATGAATTCAATTTACATAAATTTCAGACCAAGAGAATATTTTAGAATTATACCACAGGGAATTGCTCTAAGTTAAGAAGTTAATATAATTATCTCCTCCCCTCATTTAAAAGTTGGGCTTAGAATAATTGTAGAACATAAGTGATTTGGGTTTTTTCCCCATGACAGTGACTTAATAAAATATGATAGCATTTTAGTAATTCAAAGCGGTTGGTTCTCTGCAATCATGGTGGCTCTGTAAGAGCAGTCCTTTGCATATTTGTTTGAGAATAAGTCAAGTGAACACAGTGGGACTTCCTTCTAAATAAACATCTATAGGTTCAGACTAAATAGCAGGCAGTTATATTTGTACTGGTTATATCCAAATGAGATTCCGGTCATGCTTTCTGTGCTGTCTGTCTTCTGAAGACAGCTGAAGACTTCAGCTGGTGCAAAATTCAACTGCTAGAATGCTATTGGGGGTGAGATGGTTTGATCTATCAGTCTATATAAATTATCTGAATATTTGCCAGTGCTCACATACACCTACTTGGGCCCTGCTTTCTTGCTCACTGTCAAGGCAGAGCAGGTTGACAGTCACCATGAACAGAGCCTTTTTTTTTAGGAGAAACCCCACACTTGTGGAGTTCTCTCCTAAGAACATCTTTTGTCTCAATTTTTTGGTCTATCATCTCCCAGACTTGTCTGATGACCAGTCTCCACATCCAGGTCTCCACAGACTTGTCTGATGACCAGTCCCCACATCCAGGTCTCTCCCTGGTATCATCTGCCCCCAGCAACAACCATTCCAACATTCTCTGTGCAGAGGGGCACTCAGAGCTTTGTTTCTGTCCCTTTGTGTCCCTCCTGCTGAGGCACTGGATGGCACAGGGTATGTGTGAAGGAACTCTGAAGGAACTCCCTCCCTGCTGCTGGCCCACTCACCTTTTCAGCCTTCCATGCTGCCAAAGTGAAGAGGGGTGGGGTGCCACTTTTGTATCTAGGCACTGATTAGAGATAGCAGTGCTCCGGTACTTCTTTGTGGTGAATGACTCCTAAATTAGAGACCCTCTAGGCTTTGGGGTGTTAGTGGATAAATCTGCCTATTTTGCAAAGAATGGAAAGACGAGGCAATAACATTACCAGGTGTGATTTAAAACAGGTTATGTATTTTAAGATGGGCCAGGTGTCTTCTATTAGGAAAGGCTGCATCTTCCAAGAAGACTTGTTTTTCTTTTTCTTTTTCAGGGAAGCCATGTATTTGATGAGAGCAAAGGTGGCCGCATTTCAGCCTCTAGGCTAGATGTTTGATATATTTTCATATTTTAGTTTTCCTGTAATGATAGTCCCTTATTTCAAATGCCCTATTAATAAAAATGTATAGAATTCTTATCTATCCTATTTTAGTAGGCATAGTGCTTTATACAGCCTGACAGGGCCTGTGTAAATGGATTAGGCACAGTGTCCATTTTTCTTGCAAATTTGTGACATAGATTTAATTATGGGAATGACCAACAACTTACAAATCTAATTTTCATAGGCTGAGCCAACTTCTTTATTTTTTAATAATGATGGATTTTTTTTTTAAAAGCGAAGATTTCATTATTATTTAAAGAAATTCCATGGTGTGGAATTAACCAATTGACTAGCTTATTTTATTACATTGTGCCAAATGCTGTTCTTGCTTTTTTCTGTTAATTGTCCTATATTGTAAAAATGTCATATAGAAAGCTAAGGGGGAAGGAAATTCCTTGTTCATGCTTTTCTTTTCCCATTTGTAACCTCATATACCTTTAAAAAAGGAAAGGGTAGATGTATGAAGGATACTGGCCAAGAATATCTTTTCCATCTGCTTCCCTTTATTAGCTTCTTAAAAGGAAGACATTGTAAGAAAATGTGAAATTCATTTGTGAAAGAACAAAATATGTCATAAGTTGGTAAAGCTGCAAAGGTTAGTTGTTGCTACAGCTTCATGATATGCATTAATACTCTCAGACGCCTGTTTACTTTTAAAAATATTTTAAAAATTGGGCAGGCTGTTCTCATTTTAGCTTCAGATACTTTAATTTCCCCATGTTTAGTTTTACCTAGGAGACCCTTCCTATTTAAAAGATGGTTTCTTTTCTTTGTAATAGACTGGCAAAGAGGGAAGTTTTCTGTGATAGCAATTTTTAATGAGTTAGCTTGTGGGAATTATTCTCGACCTTTGTTAAACTAATTTAGGAAATGCTTTGCCTGTATCCCTATTTGTGTATGTATACATTTTGCCATCTCAGATCTGGGAATACATTGGTTTTTCTTTACTTTGATGTAGCCACTTGTCCTTGTAGATCTCACCTCACTGACAGGAGAAGCAAGATTCATCTTTATTAGTATAACAAAAGAAACTAGAGGTTATGCCGGGTTCAGACTATATAAGCACTTGTAGGTGATCACATCTAGAATAGTGTGTATGTATGTGCCTTCATGTCACCTGTCGATTTATGGTGACTCCATGAATTTCACAGAGTTCTCTTAAGCTAGGAATACTCAGAAGTGATTTTGCCGGTTCCTTTCTCTAGCCTACAGTACTTGGTAGTCATTGACAATCCCCTATCCAAGTACTAACCAGGGCTGACTCTGCATAGCTTCCAAGATCAGACTTGATCTGGTTCCTTTAGGCTAAAATTCTGCAGGATAGTTGGCATGCACCTATAGAGGTGATAAGCTATTGCTTCTCATTTGGCATCATATTTGAGCAAATATGTAGAACATTTCCAAAATGGTACTGTTTCCTCTGGATCCTCAGAATTCTTGATTTTTGATTCATATCCGCTGCAACTCATTCTTATCCACTGTAAGCCATGAAAAAAGTTGTTTGAATTGCCTTTTTTTTTTTTCCAAATAAAATTTGAGAGAGGATGACTGTCCCAAAGCAAGGCTGCTTATCTGTTTCCCATTTGATATTCTTCACTGGTTGAGGTATTGTTGAAAAGTGTAAAAGATGGTACATAAAGAAGGAAAAAATGTGGCAATCAGGTTACAATCACTGGTTAGACCATTTTCCCCACTGTGTCAAATAATTCAAGCTGTATAAGCTTAAATCACTTACATTAGAATAGATCCACTGTATGGATGGGATTTAAATAAATGTAATTTTACCACATTCCAGTTGATTCAGTGGATCTGCTCTGATTGGTACTGACCATTGATCCTCAGGCTTAAATAGGAGTTGCTAGAAATAATAAAATCAATGGTTTGGGTTGGATTGGATTGGATTGGATTGGAGCCTCTGTTTCTTGATTGTTGACTTTATTTCTGTTGCAAACTTCTGGTGGCTAACTATTACACTGGACAAATCTGACAAATCATGGACAGATCTCTCTAGTGAAATATTGCTTATGACGGTGTGTGACCATAAGATACCTCTTTTTTAAGGTTGATGATGTGCCTGTCACTATAGCAACAAGTAATTCCGTGGTATGTACTAATGAGCCATTGGTGCACTTATGTAGTATTTGAAGTCCTCCTCCTTCTGGCCTCCTGCCTTCCAATACACCTGAGGCATATGGTTAATGGCCCATTAAGATATACCCTGTTGTGCGTTATTGCTTAATTGCGCTGTAGTTTGCTTATATATTTTTACATTTTACTTTATTCTATTACAGTGTTTCTTGGTAGTATGTATAAATGAAATGCCTGTTTTTTTTCCTGAAAGCAATATATACATTATATACAGTAAAGATCAGAATGCTTTTAGGATCAATTTTTAATAAAATGAAATTTCACATAAAAGAAAAGGTCTTTTTCAAGCTACGATCAAAACACTGTGAATAGCTTCTTAGACTTGTAAAGCTAAATAATTGCCTGCCATTGTGCAGTTCCCTCCACCCCTTTTTTTGGCTGGACAGTATAAAGATGAAAGAAGATTTACAGAAAATTCTGCAGTTCACAGCTCACCGAAGCAGGTGTTAGAAATGTAGATTATATGTATTGACCAAAGACTGTACAAATTTGAAATGAAAATGCCACTGGTTGGCTTGCAGTGCTCTGCACATGTGATGTTTCAAATAGCTAAATTATTAATTTTGTTGTGCAAAATTGTTCAGCTGTTAGGGGAAAAGGTGCCTTTTGAAGATTCTCCCTCCCTCTCCTTTTATTTGTATTTGACAACAGGCACTCTCTGTTTGTTTCATGTCTGTAGTATTTGATCGAAGGAACTGCAGTCCACAGCTAAATTCAGAATAGTCTAAGATCTACAGAGTTTGCATGCAGAAGTGAACTGTCCACTTATGTTCATAGGCAGAAATACTATTTCTTCTTCAGATCATATAAATCTTTCACAGATGCAGGTATCCTCACATACAGTAGCACTTGTTAAAGGGCTGGCACAAGAAGTATATGTGTGAGCATTGGCGGGTGGGGGAATCATTATGTCAGCCATCAGTTGAAGGAAGATACAGACCAGTCTGAGCAAAAATGGTATAGCTGAAACCCCAAATGCTTGATGCAGTGGTTAACCATACAGTGATCTTCAGCACCAGGAGACTTTTTTGAGAAAAGTCTTTTGCTCCCCTGTTTGGGCACTGTTTTTCCAGTCCTAGCTGTTCTCATTTGCTGGATTATGGCAACTGACTTAAGAATGAACTGCACTTAAGGAAATGGGGGTATGGATTGTACTCTAGATACTTTCTTTCACTTGTAAAGTAGCACAATGTTTCTATGAACTATATCATTAGTATAGTGTACTTGCATATGTACCTGGCATTGCCTGGGGTTTTATTTTCTCATTCGAAATACTTGTTAGAAAGCTTTGAGATCCTGTGTGTCTAATTCCACAAACTGTCTTGTCCAGTACCTGTAATTTTTCCCCATATTCCCCAATCCAATCTGTATTCAGAGTTATTAACATAGAGAGGTTGGGTTCCTGAGGGAATACACTGCCCTCCTCCTTACTGCTAGGCCTCATCTCCATAGCAACTGGCCTATTCAAGACAGACCCAAGAGCTCTCTGGCTGAGAATTTTAAAGGCCCCTCTCTAAACTGCAAACTCCAGGATTCCATAGAATCTTCTTAGGCAGTCAGTCATATGAAGCCTTCTTGCCTGACACAGACAAGCGAACAAACTTTGACTTTTATATATTAGTAGATAAATAAACCTGCATAGTAATTATAAAGATCACAAGATTGCATATGAGATTATCTGATTATTCTTCACTCTTCCTTCACATGCTTTGGCCTCCAGCAGCTCTCAGTGAGGCTAGACTGAGAGGTAGACTGACCTTTGTCATCCAGTGGACTTCATTGGTGAGCAGGGATTGTGCCCAGGCTCTTCCTGGTTTGGGTCATCTGGATCCTGATATGCATGGCCACCACCCATTCCTGGCTACCTTTTAGCTTCTTCCCATATAACTGAGACAACCATACATTCCTGAGATGTGTGTTGCCCACTGATGGTATGTGCCACCAGCCATGCTGCAAGAGGCATAATTTACGCGTTGGACCTTAGAAGTATTGTCATCATACTTTCCCTCTGAAAAAGAAAACTGATCAATAACAAATTGTGAATAAACTGGAAGAAAAGCTTTTCAGTGCAGAGACTCTGTGTATCTTTGCAACCTACAAGGAAGTCCTTTAGCAGGTTTATTCAGAAGTTAGTCTCAATCTACTTCCATGGAATTTCTTCCCTTTTGGCTAAGGTTAAGTCTCCACCATGTGTATCTGAAGTCCCAGAGTTATTGTTCTTTTATCCACTATGCTGTTTAATTAGAGTTCAGAATTTTTAATCTGCAGATGAATCTTGTCTTTGTGTGGATGTGCCTCAAGGTGATGATGACTTAACTTACTGTTCCATTTTTTTCTTAGGTGTTTATGGGATTAAATTGCCAATTGAACTGTTTACTAGTTAAAGCCAGAGGCTTTAACAAGTAATCACACAGAGATAGAAAACAACGTGACCAGAACAAAACAGATGTATGCAACCAACTCTAAAAGGAATCACCATTAATTATTCCTTGGTAAAAGTGGTTCCTATCAGAGTACAACTGGTACCTCAAAAGAGCAGATCTCAAGAACATTAATGAGGATTTTGGTGAAATGCTATGCCTTACAAGAAAACAAAAAACAAAAACCATAGTATGGAAGTGTTACAATTTGGGCAGAAACGTGCAGAGCCCATCTCCCCTTAGCCAGGATGGTGGGTGCAAGATTGTTGTTGTTAAAAAAAATCTTTGGAAAACATAGTCTAGACAGGATGCAACCTGCAGTGGATCCCTGGGGAACAGAATTGGCCATGAACCCGCAGAGTATACCCAGCCCTAAACTAGATACTACTGTCCACAGAGGTGGCAGTTGCCATGCTGTTCAGGTAGGGATGTGAAAATTTCTTCTGTCTCTGTTTTGTTAGATTTCAGTGAACCATGTCTGGGTTTTTTTTCCCTCTCTTTGTTTTGTGTCTGATTACAAGACTTTATTTCTTCTGTTCACATCAGAACCTGTATGTACTTGGTAAGCTTTTATTAACATAGCACTTTCCAGTGCATTTTTCTTAAGCGTATAAGCTTAGGAATGCATTTTTCCTAAAGTTGACTAAAAAGTTGGTTTCAATGCATTTTCAGGGATGTACATTTTGAGCAATATGTATTTGTTTACATATAGTTCTAAAAGGGGAAAAAAAGATCTCTAAGAATTGCTTTTCCATGATGGGAAAGAGAAAGATATATGTATTCTTCAATAGACTCACAAATCATGAATTAGATACATTCCTAAGAAATTAGATTGACAAATATTTCTGTTCCATCCATCACTCTAGGTTGTGTAGAAACAGGCCAAACTTTCCACAAAGAAAGTAGTAGGAGAAATTTCTGCCTTTCTTCCACAATCCTGAAACAGATGCTTTCCGAGGGCCAAATTAGGCAATAAGTGAAAACTGTGATTGCATTTAATGTTGCTATTTCCTTCTTTTTAAATAACTTGATACAATAGAAACTACAGGTTATAGGGATATTATTTTAAATAATCCTTCTAACAGCCATAGACTAGACTTAAAACCTAACTCTCAAGACTGCTGTGTAGGAAGCTGACACTGGTAGCTTCTCTCCTAGGGCAAATACAAGTTTGAGGTGGAATGATTGATGCCCTTTATTTGATAAATATTTCAAGATACAGGAGGACTGTACAGGAGGAATGTGACTGACAATATTGGGCTGAGTTTGGTAGACAGCCTCATTGTGTCAGTGGGACCTGAGTACTTGTAGATTTGTTGTTATTGTTACATGCCTTCAAGTTGTTTCCCACTTATGGCAAATCTGTCATGAGGTTTTTTTGGCAAGATTGGTTCAGAGGAGATTTGCCATTGTTTTTCTTTAAAGGTAAGAGAGTGTGACTTGCCCAAGATCACCCAGTGGGTTTCTATGGCTGAGCAAAGATTCAAGCCCTGGTCTCCTTGAACCCTAACTCAGCACTCAGACCACTACACCACACTGACTCCTGTGTAGATTTACGAGTAAGTAATGGGTTCAATAAGACTATCTTCAGCTATCAGAATTAACTCATTGTTGTCATTTATTAAGGGTCACTGTAGATTTAGGTTTATGGATAGATACGAAAACAAATAATAATCACTTCCTTTATTTATATGCCACCTGTCATCCCAAGAGTGGAACGCAGAGTAGCTTACACAATAAAAAGAAATAAAAGTAAAACCATGTATAGCTAGGCCATATACAATATAAAGTTAGAGTAATATTTTACCATCTATAGAATTAACTATATATAGCATGACTTTAAAAGCATAGATTGAAAACAGTACAGCACTGAAACAGAAGTCTGTCTGTCTGTCTGTCTGTCTGTCTGTCTGTCTGTCTGTCTGTCTAGAGCAATGAATTCCTAAATGTCCACTGGAATAGAAATGTCCTCACCTGACAATGAAAGGACAGCAAGGAAGGGGTCAGCCTAGCTTTCCTTTCCAGAATTTATGAGTGATTGTGAAGAATGCCCTCTCCTGCATTACTACCAAAGGTGCCTGTGAAGGTGGTGGGACTAAGGAAAGAACTTCCCCGGTGATCTTTGGGCAAGGCTACTATGGGAAGATGAGGCCCTTCTTCAAACTGTGCCTGGAAACTGTCCCCAAATACTATGAAGAGGTTTCAAATACATGTCTGGTGCTCTTCACTAATTCTTAATTATGGTGCCAGTGATGTGTGGTCATTTGGTCTAAGAAAACCGCTGGATGACCATGGGCAAGTCATACTTGCTCAGCCTCAAAGAAGGACAGACATCATTCTGAATAAACCTTACCAAGAAAAGGCTATGATAAGGTGAAGCAACTTGAAGCTACATAGCAGGAAAGTTAAGTATGAACGAAGAGTGTAAAGATAATATAACAGCGATAAAGTCTCCCCTTCAAAGTTCATTTAATTTTGATTATGTTGCAACTACTTTCCCATTGCTCTTTCAGTCTGCTTTTTCTCTTCTTAAGGAATTCTGACAATAACCACAAGGGCCCTTCCAGGTGCTGCAACATCAACAACCCCCTTTCAACTCTAAGCAAAACCTATGGAAGGTCTAGGGAGGAAGATTTTTTTATAGCAAAAATGCTTTTACTTTCTCCTTCTCTTTGCTTCTAAGTTATCAGGGAGATAATTTTGGCTCCTTTTTCATTGTGACTTGAAGGCCAGTGTGCCACTTCTGTCAGTCAAGCATGGCAAGGTGCAGGGGAAAAGGCTTTCAGAAAAGTGAAAGGGTAAACGAGCACCCACGTCTCCACTCTTGGTTGCCATAAGGGTAAATGAAGGGAAAATGTCATTGCAGAGTGCAAGATCGTTGTATTGACCATAGTGGCTGGGGCTTCTGGGAGCTGAACATCTGGGGACCCACAGGTTGAGAACCACTGGTTTAGTGGGAACTATGGAGAACTGACCTTGGCTTTTCTGCCTTGCTGTTTCCTCCATAAGAAAGAGATTTCTAGTGTTTCTCAGACAACCTTTGTAGAGAAGTCTCCTGCCGTATTCACAGCCATCTCTCTTCTGCTTCTCTTTTTTCACTTTCCCGTTTATCCTCCTTTCATTTCTGTGGGTCTCTCTTCAAGCAAACTTCTCAAAACTCAAACTCATAATTGAGAGGATGTTGTGTTGCTTCACCTTGGGCTCAAACTAACGGTCACACACAGAGTGTGTGTGTGTGTGTGTGTAAATGTCTGGGAAGAATTTGAAGCAATACAGCAATTTCCTAAAGTCACTTGATTTTTTTTAAAGTAATTAAAATATGTAGAATCTTATTTTAGGAGTATCAGCACAGAGTTTGTAGAAATTACTGAAGATTAAAAACTAGAAGCCACATGGCACAGATGGGAATTGCTTATGATACATACCATTTATGCGGTACACTCAGACTAAGTGAGTAGGTAGTAAAATCATTGGCAAAGTATGCAGCAGTCCAGCTGGTGTATTCTCAGAAGTCCTAGAAGGCTTTTGGGATCCCTTCCTGTGCACCTGTGGTCAGGAAACTTGTCTTCCCCCGCACAAAAACAAAATTGGATGTGTCTGTCAAAGAAGAAGGTGCTGGCTCTGAACAAAGATGAACATGGCATACACAGAAATAGTAGCACAAAGCACAGAGGTACGGAGTGCAGGTCCAGCAATCTGTCCACTGGGCTGCCATGCCATTCTTTTGCTGCACGTACCTTCTTGGGCGAAAGCTGCAATAGGAAGAGCACCAAGCTTTCAGTTAGTGCCTGAAAAAATGAATTCTACAACAATCTTATACGTGTTTATTTAGTGTTAAGTCCTACTGTGTTCAGTAGGAGCTTTACTCATTAGTAAGTGTGTCAGGGACCTGAGCTTCACATTTATTTTCTACCCTATCCTTGCAGGAATCTTTTTTTTTTAAATAAGACTTTTTTTTTTACAAAGTTTCTTTTTGTGTGTGTGTGACTCCCCCTTTTTTTAATTACAGGGTGAAAAGCCATCTATATGTAACAGAGTGTAACTGTATCTCTTGTTGTGTGCCTTCAGGTTGACCTCAGCTTCCAGTGACCTTATTGTAGGATTTTCTTGGCAAAATTTATTCAGAGGTTTGCGTTTGACTCCCTCTAAGGCTGAGAGAATAGACTTGATCAAGGTTACTCAGTGGGTTTCCATGACTGAGTGGAGATTCAAATCCTGGTCCCCCTAGTTCAGTACTCTAGCCCAGAACTTTCCAAACTTTTTATGTTGGTGACACACTTTTTAGACATGCATCATTTCACAATACAGTAATTTCAGTTTTACTAGCAAACCGGAAGTTAAACTAACCCCTTAGGAGAGATAGAGACACCTATATAAATTGTAATAACAAAATGTATGAGGACACAACATATCTCATGAAAACTTTTCATATATTTTTTTAAAAATATGATTTATAAATAATAACATACATTTTCAAGATTGTAGGCAACACACCTACACGCTTCAGGCGACATACTTAACGTGTTGCGGCTCACCATTTGGAAAGCCCTGCTCTAGCCAGTCTAACACGTTGGCTCTCCTTCATGTTTTGTAAACAGATTCATTAGGTTGCGTCTAGCCTTTTCTCAGTTAAATCTACCACCCTTACCTTAGTCCTAGTATTCTCATTATTTTATCTCCTGTTATAGCATTTACAGCATATCGTGTTGTACAACCAGAACTTGGGCTGTCCTGTTAGATCACTTTCTTTTCCTGTTTCATTTTATGATGCCTGTGTAATCGCTGAGTTACTTGCTTGTGAAAAAGTGTAAGACCCAGAGACCAACAGTATATACTTAGAGAAGCAGTGAACGCACACGTGTGTGCATATGTACCTTCGAGTCATCTTTCGACTTATGGCGATCCCACTAATTTCATAGGGTTTTCTTAGACAAGGAATGTTCAGTAGTCCTTTTTTAAAGCATGATTTAAATAGCAATATGTGCTTAAACTCTGGGATTTTTTTTTAATGCTCAAGAGGTTTTATTGTGTAAACTAAAAAAAAATCTTCTTAAAAACTATAAGTTGAGGAAAGATAATGTTTTCCCTGCATCATGATGAATGTAGCAATTGTGCACATGTGCTGGAATAGATCATATTGAACATCCCCTGAGCTCCGTTTGCAGACAAGTTGTAGCTCCACCATGACAAAATTCCCACAAGATGTTGAATTATTAATACTTTGGAATCTGCGGGATTCAGCAGATAACGTTCAGAATTATTGATGGCAAACTTTATCCCTTTTATTTTCCATAATGCATAATAAAATCAGGAGCCCATCAAGAAACTGCAGATAGTGTTTAGGCTAATTTTTGTAGGGGCCGATTGGCTTTTGCTCTAACATATGTAAATATAATAATTCTCTTTCATGGTGGAAGAGGGGAGGACTGATTTGGCACTAATTTATGAAGCCTTCTAGCATTCTCTGTGCACTGCATCCTGTGAGGGCATGATGCTCTAATTACCCTTGCTCTGTATAATGAGAGCTCTTAATGACAATTACTGATTATAGTTAGGGTTGTTCAGGGATTTTTTTCCCCTCATCTTGAGATGATATATTGACTTTCATCCAAGACGGCTTTATGCAATATGGATTCAGGAGTTAAGAGCTCTACCTCTGCTAGCCTCTTTGGGGAGAGGTGAAAGTTATACAGAAAGAAGGTGTGATGAATTGAGCTCATCGTCCATATTTGTTCCCTTCCCATGTTTATTTGAACATCTCATTGGCAAACAATGTGGATTTTGGATTCACTATTTTGTAGTCAGCTGGTCCAAATGAATAGGATCTTGTTCTCACACCAGTTTAGCTGAAAAATGAGGTTGAAGCTAGATGTCTTAAGATAAATATTGGAGTTCCCAGCCCCATGATTTCCTCATGCAAAGTGAGGAGAGGGGCACTTACAGAGAAAAAATAAGTGGGTGGTAACACATGCTTAATCTTTTTTTCTCCTACCAGTTATTTCCTGAAAATGCCTTCCAGGCTGCTTTTAATTGATTTTTTTTCTCCTTTAAATGAAGCCTGGCTTCAGGATCCAAAAAAGCTTGGTTGAGAGAAAGATACAGCTGGAAGGGGAGGGACAGAATAACAGGGAATAACTGATGGACATCGGATGGGTTGAGTACCCGCTCTCCTCTCTCCTGCCCCTATATTCCTATTATCTTGACAAATGTGAGCTGCAGAATTTGTCTGTGGAATGTCTAGTTTTACCCTGTGGCTTCTTTAAGAATACATTGAATGGAATTTCCTGTGCTTTTGAGCATCTGAACATTACCATAATTACCTCAATTTTTTTGTGCTTCTGCAAGTTGACTGAAGTTTTTGTTTAAATTTAAAAGTTGGATTGAATATCAGCTTTATTTATCAAGTAGATGAAATGATAGGGGGAAACATCTGATTCTGCCCCTTTCTGTAATTATTGCTATTGGCCATCATTGCCACACCTCCCAAAACTAGCATCTTTCTTATGCTAATTCCCATGTGTGCATCTGCATATTGCTCCTGTACCTTTTCATTTTGAGCAGAACTGTTCAACCAGTTGCAATTATCAGGGCTGTTTGAACTCAACTTCCAGTGATAGAATAATGTGTACATTCATGTTAGGTCTTCTAGGAGAGAGCTTTCAAGCTGCTGGGAGAAAAAGGGAAAATGAGAAAATGGAAACAAATGTTTTCTTTCTCAGGTTTTCTTGATGGGCACCCAACTTCGTTATGCATTTAAAACACAAGCAATACAGTTTGCTATTAAATAATTCTGATTAAGCTCGGCTGTAGCAGTGGTAAAAATATTAATGCTCATGTTGTATTGCTGTGTCAGAAATATCTGTATGTAGAGCTTTATGTTTTTGAGTTTCCTTCACTCTTTACATCTATTTGCATGATTACAGCCCCTGGCACTAATTAGCATGTAGCTGTTGTGCATTTCCTGCTGCTAAATCTAAACATTGTTTAGTGACCAATTGAGCCTCACCTTAGATAACAACAGTGCTGTTCAAGGGTGCTGCCCAAACCCCAGGCAGTTTTGCCACTCCCAGATAAACACATTTTCTTCCTTGTATCTTAACCACAAACAGGAATAATAATAGCAACGTAAAAATTGGAAGAAATTATTGCTAACCAATATGAATATTGGTCAGGAAAGGAAAAACAATGCTGTTGCTTAGAAGGGTTCTAAGGAAGGGGCTGTGATTCACATGCAGAAGTAAGATGAGAACTATCAGGAACAAAAGTAGGCATATTGAAGCAAGCAGCATGATTCTGCAGATGCCACATCTCTTACCTCACTGGCTGCATTTTCATTGCCAGTATACATCCAAAGAGCCAGCATCATGTAGGGGTTGGAGCAAAACTACGATCTTGAAGACCAGAGTTTGATTCCTCGCTTGGCCATGGAAACTCACCTTGGGCACGTCACGCACTCTCAGCCCCATAAAACTCTGTAATAGGGTCACCTTAGGGTCAGCATAAGTCAGAAACTATTTGAATTAACACAACAACAGAGCAACAACATATCATGGGATTCCCAGGCCAACAGTAGTACTAATACTAAACATGGACTTTGTGGTTCCAGTTTTTCGATTCCAGTTTTTGCCCAAGAAGATTATATGTTGCAAATGAAATATTATGCCAGTAGAAGTTACTTATAATTAATTGGTGAATGAATGAGTGAACCTTTGGTCTCTGAAGGGGACTGTGAAACCCAGGCATTGGATGACTTCATACCAATGTGGGTGTACCTATAAATCTTGAAGGATGAATTCTGTAATTATTCAACTGAAATGAAACCTAGTCTAAATTGCTCATTTTGAACACAGACTGTGACCAGCAAAACTGTAGGTGAGTACAGATAACCATAATCTTTGCCCTGTAGGGAGTTTGCTTGGAGGATTTGCCTTGGGAACTAGACATGAGACGTGTATCCCTTTTGGTAGCTTTCAGTACTATCAACCATGGTAGCTTTTTGGGCTGCCTTGATGGTGTTGCCCTGATTTCTGGGGTCCCTTGGGGGACACCTCAATGTGCTCCGCATGATGGGGAATGGAAACTAGCCAGAGCACAAGCAATAGGTAACCTAGCGGGGTCTTTTTACCCAGTTTTTACGGGGTCAGGTCAAGCCAGAAACCAAACAAAAATATCCAATAAATGATTTTATTGAATGAAAATGTCACGCAGCAACGCAATCACTCACACACTCACTCAAGATCTATTAAGAAGCAAAGGAGAGGAAACTGCATAGGGGAATATTGAAGGAGTGTAGCTGGGGTGATACTACACCTTTGTCCTGAAGTCCTTGGTCCGGGAAAACAGCAGAGAAGTGGGACTCAGCATGGAGAGGGCTGAGGGGATCACTCAACGGATGGAGCAACGGTCTGCTGGGATGACCGGGGGTGATCCAAAGAACTGCTCAAAAACTGGGACTATTTGTAGAGGAAAAAGTACCTGGAGAGGTAATCCTTTCCCAGGGAGAACAATGGGTGTTGCAGTGGGCACGAAGCTCCATACTGGTAATTTCCTTTGCGTGATGGGATTGCAAGGTGTTGCCAAAGTCTCAGGATCTTCAGCTGTGTTTTGTGGTGTGACTTCATGTAAATGGTCCTTGCCTGATGGAATATTTGTTCAACTTGGGGGAAACACACTAATCCCCTCAAGTCAGCGTCTCAGGGCTGAGGACCCTTTGTTTATTGTGGGTTTACACATCTTGAGGTCTCCTGGGGCTACGTGACTGGGGATTTTACAGGCCTGACCTAGTTTTCAGTCCCTTGACTGTGCCTGCCTACGTGCCCCTTCGGGGGACCTCTATGGCACACAGAATCACTCTTTAATATCAAAATTGTAGATAGGGTTTCTCTCTCGGAGTAACAACGGAATAGAAATCATGGCACTGTTTTACAATGGCTCCATACCTCCCTGGAAGGATGAACCCAGAAGGTGGTGCTGGGAGACTCTGATTTCTCGGCTGTTGACCCAAGGGGTCCCCCAGCTTCTGTTTTGTCCCCTGTGCTTTTTAACATATGCATGAAACCATTGGAGAAGGTTGTCCAGAGATTTGGATGCTATGCAGATAACACTCAGCTCTACTACTGCTTTCTATCTCAATCTAAAGAAGCCATTTTGGTTCTAAACCAGTACCTGTTATCAGTCTATCAATAATAGATTGGATGAGGGCAAACAAATTGAAATTTAACGCAGACAGGACAGAGTTGTGATCCAAGACAGAAATTTAATTCAGACAAGACTAGGTGCTGGTCAGTTGAAAGGCAGATTAGGAAACAGGAATTTAATTTGTGCTGGATAGAGTTATGTTCCTTCTGAAAATATCAGTTTGCGGCTTGGGTTTACTCCTGGACACAGCCTGAACCTGGAAGCCCAGACTTCAGTAATAGCCGAGAGTGTATTCACTTATGGTGGGAACACAGGAGGGAGTCTCCTCAGTGACTGTTCCCAGGCTCTGGAACTCCCTTCCCAGAGAGATTAGACTGATGTCCTCCTTGTAATCTTTTCATAAGCAGGGAAAGACTTTTTTTGTTTCTGCAGACTTTGAGGGCTAACTACTCTGGCTGGAAAAGGCCTGTCATATTTGTTGTTCTTTTTTTAAATGGCTTTTGATTCATATGATGTAATTTTTTACAGAGAAAAAGATAATGATAACATAGGTTAAGGATAGCAGCAGCAACAGCAACAACAATAAAAACAATGCTTAAAGGTGTGCTAGATTTTAGTAATACTGATAGCTCTGACTAGTTGTGTCATATTCCATAGCTGTTATGGTTCTAGCCCTAATTACTGATTCAGTCTGTAATCATAAAACTCTATAATTTGGATGAATACCTGCCAGCATTCCTAATTGCTGGCTACTAGTATAGCCATGTTGGAAACTTGGAAATCATTAGCAAAGTCCCCAACTTTTAACACACAGGGAAATCTGTGACAGAGGAAAATTCACAGCACACTTATAGCAGTAAGGTTGATCAGGCAACCAAATGGCATATAAGTTGTATGATGAGTAGTAGGTATGTGGGTAGTATACACAGTTAGATTTGCCACATGATAAGTTGGGTCATCTATGTTAGCTTACTCCTCGATCTACATGATTCCATCCCCCAAATATTACAGCAGCTTCTAGTCCAAAACCAGAAATGTGTACAATAAAAATATTAAGCTATTTAGTTAAAGCATTCTATAAAATGATCGTACTTCAGTTCTAAACTCTTTTGATAACCCTGTTTTAAGGTGTGCTAGCAACTGAATGGTTAGAGTGAATCAAACTTCCGAAATATAACATGCAGGCATAACCAGCTTTATTACTGTGATGTCACAGGCTGATATAGCAGCACAAATTATGATAGTAGAAGTCCAATTGAGTAACTATAGTGTTCATTTATTTTTGTTTTACCACATTTTATCCTGGAAACTGTCATGGTCATAAACTTAATGTTCTTCTTCTTCCTTTACCCACGCTACTATGACACATTTATTTATGAATTGGACATTTTCTTTAGTCATGATTACATTCTGGACAGCTCCATGCTCCTGACAGCTTCCTAAGATCTGAAGAGTTGTTCTGTTATTACAACGGATGTAAAATTCTCTTCAGTAATTTAGCTGTTTGTCTTCCTTTTACAGAGAAAGGGAGAGTGCATCAACTATAAAATGGAAAATATTCTACTAGCAAATCTGTAACTCTGAAGTGTATAATTTGGCAAGAGCTTAGGGCCATTCCTCAAGCTATAGGGACTTTGATATCTCTTAGCCATCAGAGGCAGATATTGATTCATTACATAATAGTGAAAGTATGCTTTGAGTCTTCTACAGCCTTAAAAAGCGCAGTGTCCATTACAATAACTTAACTCCATGTATTGGAACAGTATGCAACAGAATGAAGTAGTGGCTCAGTAAAAAGCACACAATTGCTTGCAGAGATGGCATTTCTCAAATAATCTTACAAATGAAGGTTGATCACCATATGTGTTAATCCAGATTCATGCCAACAGACGCTTTATTTATTCAAGCCATTTCTTTTGCTAGCTTTCTATTTTATGTTTTTCTTTTTAATTCAATTTAGGGGAAAAAATACTCATTTGGATTCTGTTAAATAATATCGAATAATACTTCTTTCCTTCTTCAGCAGTAATAGTTTCTAGAAATCTTTCTCTTGTTTCATTTTGTCACCTTCTGGATATCAAATGTGTGTTAACATGGTCTGCTCTCTGAAACAATTTGTATTGTTTTTAAAATTTAAGAGCCTGCTGAATGCAACCAACCATTAGCCTATAAAGTTCAGTATCCTGTTCCTGACACTGAGAGCTAACCTAGGACATTTTGTTGCCTGAGGTGGAGCATCTACTGGAAACCCCCACATATAGCTAAGTCAAGATAAACAGTACTTAAGTCTAGCCAAGCTGTTTTGGCACTTGAAGCAGAAAATCTCAGAAGTGCCTTGTCCCTTCCCAAACAAAGGAAAAATGCAATAATGGCAAATTAAATTGCTAACAATTTGCTTGTCCTTTCATGGTACCGTTAACTTGCAGCTTGATTTGGCCTAATGGTAGGACCCTTCTAATGATGACCACTCAAATGCTTCTGGTGAAGTCCACATGAAGAATACAAGGGTACTAGTACAATCTTGATGTTCCCCCTACCCCCAGAACTAATTTTCAATAGTATATAGCCTCTGAATCAGGACCCCATTTTCAGCCATCATAACTAATAACTTTGCCTAGATCTGTCCTCAATTAATATACTTAGTCCCCTTTTAATCCCTTTTCAGCCAGTGACCATTAGCATTCTGCACCACAGTATTTTCCATTGTTTTGTCTTCTGTAAAATCCTTTGTCTGCCTTGAATTTATTCCAAGTTTTATAGCAATCCAGGATATTGACCCTGTTTGTGGGATAGCATTTGACATACTGGATAGTTCTTGTAAATTTCAGACAAAAAGCTGAAACAGATTTGTCAGTCCACTGATACAGGAGCTGCTAAGTGCACTGGATTAGATTCAGATTTGGATATGAGACTGGCCAACTTTTATCTATCCGACCCCTCCAGCCCCTCTCCCATGGTGCATAGGAGACATTAGTGCAAGATGAGGAGGAGATTCCTGAAAATCAGGGCTGGATGTTGATCTGAAAACCCGTATGTTGAATGCGAAACTTCTTGTTTATTTCTCCTGATCTATGCAGATGTTTTTAGGATGTGAGCTATACGTTGTTAAAGATTTCTCCGTTGGAAGTTTGTTGAGGGCTCATCCTTTGGAAAGGCTTTGAACTTAATGTGTAAAAGCAGCAGTGAAACAGCACTTTCAGCTGATGGCTCTGGGCTTGTTCCTCCAATTACATTTCTAGGTTTCAGCATGGCAAATACAGGAAACCATCTCTGAGGACTGTATTTCTCAGAGCTCCTGCTGCTGCTGCTGCTCCTCCTCCTCCTCATTACTGATGGGAGCTTCAGATCAATTGCCTTTTCAGCCACTGTCCCTAAAGTAGCTTCTTTTTTAGATGTTCTTAGGCCATTTTGCTGAGCCAGGCTCAGTTGCCCATGAAATCTCTGATCCTGAAATTGCCTAGCTCCTGAAGCCACAGTAGACGAGAAGTATCCTTCAAACACACTACCACATGCTTGATATCTTTTACTTATAGAAAGTTACATGTATCGACTTGAAACACACACAGGTGTCATGTTTTCCCATCACTCCCCTAAATAATTTGGATACGTGGGCCAAATGATACCAACTTGAAGCTAAAAATGAAAACAACAGGGTTTTGTTTTTCTTGATCAAGTTTATCATTCCTGTGTTTTTTTATTAATGGTTATTATGAACTTGTCTAATCTATTTTTAAAACCATTTATGTAACAGTAGCTCTCTATGCATCCTCTCATTATCATCTTAAAGCTATTTGTGCATATTATCATATCATCAACCTTTACAGTGCTTGCTCTCTCTCTGTTCTTTCAAAGTGATTCTGTCTGTGTTTGATGCTTTTAATGCTTCCACCAGCTCAGTGGAATGCTCAGTTTGCCATTGAAATGTTAGTGTGGAAGTGGTCTGTGTATGTATGTGGAGAGAGAAAGGGAGAGAGAGAGACTTTAAATTGATAGTTTGACTGTACCTGAAAAGGTTATCTTTTTCTTCTTCTTTGCATTTGTTCTGCACCGTTTATAACATAGCAACAAAGTGAGATGAATCCTGATTTGACCTTAAGTGCCTTGCCATCCAGCTGAGTGGTTTCCCTGTAGGAATAAAAGCTGACACTGCTTTGCTTGAATTCCTTCAATCAATATTAGCGTGGGACAATACACATTATATAGATATGAAATAAAAGCATCTATATTGATACAGATGGATAGACAGACATATTCCTGGCTCAGATCTTAAAAGGTTATGGCAAAGAGCAGGACTGCACTGGAGATGGGACTGAAGAATTTTCATCACTGGTGAGCTAACTGAAGACACTCAGGCGTTAATTCCCACATTTTAAGGCATTTTGATTTGGCTTGGAATGTAGTACTGGTTTCTTTGTTTTTCAGAATGGCATTCTTTGAAATGGAGTGGTGTATGGCTATAAATCTGAGATAGCCGTGGCAATGTTAAATTGAGTTTAGGAATATTAATTGTATCATAAGATTCAAGTGCCAGGAATAATTACAAGGTGACTTCATTTTTGTTAATCTCTTTTGTGTATTTTGATGCGGTGTTTCTTAAATGAATAGAAGGGAAATGGTTTTGAAATTTCTCTCTTAAGATGTCCTCATTTCTTTATGTGACCTCTTTTCCCCCCACATAGCTTTGAGTACATTCTCTGCAATATAACATTTATGCTAATAAAACCATGAAATAGCTTTCCATTATTTGCATCTCTAGATGTGTTGGGAGACAGTTCTGATCATCCTCCAACCAGCATGGCCAGGAATTAATGGAAGCTGCAGTTCAGCATCTCTGGAAGATGCTAGGTTTTGGCAAGCTGAAAGAGGTGAAGGTTGAATTTAATTTACATTTTAATCCATAGACTCCCTTTCTGAATGGTGTCCTTGTAGCTGGAACTGATTTTTCAAAAGGGTTATAAACCACCTGTATCCATCATGTAACTTAGGCAGTCAACTCATTTTCAATCAGCTCTTGAAGATCTTCTGGTAAGCATATGAAACTCTCCTTCTGGATCTTCCTATTTTAATCCTATGGCCCATCTAGAATTATCCACTCCACTGAGGTCAGTGGGCAAGACCACATAAGCAAGAACTCCATATACAAACATAGTATACTATATTTCCTGGAGTATAAGACTCTCTTTTTTCCCTGAAAAATACTGTTTGAAAATGGAGTGCGTCTTATATTCTGGTGTGTCTTATACGACAGCGAATAGCATTTGCCAGTGTATAAATGCCGTGTGTCTTATACACCAGCAAATACAGTGTATGATAGAATTCTGAACCAGACAGTGTTTTTTAAGATTAATGCTACAATTTCAAATGTTAAAAAAAGTGTTGTCAGTTTCATACACTGTAATTGTCTGATTAGCTGAACAAAAACAAGGTAAATCGATTTTTTTTAAAAAAATATCTCCAATTTATACCATTGTTGCCAAAGCTCATGGTAGAAGTGCTTACGGTAGCATATTTCCATGAATAAAAATATGTCCTGGATAGAAATATTCAATTAAGTGGTGGAATGGTTTTCTTTCTGGTTTTGTTTAGCAGTAGCGAGTTCACTTAGAAGCTGGTAGTTCAAGGCATGTGTATCATTGTCCTTTCCCTCAAATCTCTTAATGATCATGTTTGCAAACATTTGAATTTGCACTGAACAAACAAAGTAACCAAGGGCTCAAGGTAGTTCCTTATTGCTATTATTTTTGCTTTCAAGCGTTCTTATTTTTAAATCATCGTATAGATACAGAAAAGACCAACCAAGATTTTTATTGGAGGACATTTTCTCATTGCATTCACAGTTACAGTTCAGTTCTTTCCCCCTAAGATTCACACATGTAAGTGGCTTGCATATATTCTTCAAGTTGCATGTATATATTCAAGGAACCCTCAAAGTGATTGATGCAAACCAGGCTGTTCAGTGATATCAACCACCAAAGCATTTCTTTGGTCATGGTGAGGTTTTTCTAGTTGTAATCACAAGAAATGATTGTTAGCCTTTGAATGCTAGGTTATGCTGAGATTTCTCTATACAGTCCTATCACAAGAGACATTGCTTAAGTAAATGAGATGCAGGCTTATATGTGTGAACAGCCGCTTTTATTTTTGAAGTACAAATAGCTTCCAGATCCAAAGTGAGGGGGAAATTATAGATGGAATTTGGTAGTGTTTGTACATAAACATTTTAAGAATATGTGAATAACCTTGTAGGATCAGACAAAAGGTCTGTTTAGGCCAGCATCCTCTTTGCTATAATGACTAGTGAGGTTTTTCTGGCTAGGCTACAACCAGTTGTTTACCCATGTTCTAGCATCCAGTCTCAGATACCTGCTGACTCAGAACCTAGAGGTCATGATTTGGGGCCAAAGCTAGGAAGAGTTATATCTCCCAGAATCCTCTACCCAGTTTGGCCAGTTACTAAAAAAGTAACTTTTCATAGCTAATAATTGTTGATAGACTAAAAAGGATTTGTCTAATCCTTTATAGATCCATTGCTGCATGTGGTGATGGGGAATTCAGTATGAAAACTCTATATTCTATATAGAGTTCTATGTAAAACCATAGCAGCCACTCCTTTTCCAAGGTCTTGGGCAGAGACTTCCATTAGCTTTTGTTGTTGTTACATGCCTTTAAATAGACTCCTACCTACCACAGCCCTATTATAGAGTTTTCTTGGCAAGATTTATCTAGAAGAGGTTTGCCATGGCTTTCCTCTAAGAATGAGATAGTATGACTTGCCCAAGGTCACCCAGCTAGTATCCATGAGATGTGAGAAAGCTGCTTGGAACTTTTCTGGCTATAAAACAAATACTGTACCATACCACTGAGCTACAGGGCCATTTCTTCTAACAAAGAAGAGAAAATACCTGTATAGGGAGTGGTATGATAGAGCTTCCTCCTTTGACCTGTTAGAATGGCAAGGGGCCAGGTAGCCATGGTTCCTTCACTACCATTGAAGGTGGAGGAGAGAGGTTGTGGGACTAATACCCCTCCTTCTCAAAAGATACAGAGAAGAGCTATAGGACCTGTAAATTGGGTTGTCTGTATAAAATTAGGCACTCTCAGTTATGCCCAAATATCCAAAACCTTGACTGAATGAAACCTCAAGAATATTAATGAAAATTATTACATATCTGTACTCTGTCTAATTTAAGCCTACAGCAACATGAGGAAGTCCATGATCTAATTGTTGCTTTTATGGTGTTCATGATCATCCTGCTTTTGCTCCTATCCTGTAGTGGCCTACTGTGTAGATGGTAATCTTTATGGATCAGGCACAGTTTTGCAATGTATCTGATGAATTCATGATCCAGTTCACAAGTGCTTGTGTCTTGGACAGAAGGTTAATAAAAAATAAATACTCCCAGGATATCTCATTCCTTGTAAGGTTTTCTAGTTCATACCACTCTGGATACATTCCTTATGTACTGTGTTCTAATATAGGCTGGCATGTTCTGTAGAACAAAGTTCCAATTAACTAGGACAATTCATACAGCCTGGGCAGGTTTCCAGATTTCTTTGTTTTCTCTGTATCTTTAAATTATTCTCTTTCTCAGAATCCAAGTTTCCTTCTAAATATTCTTTCTTCTTCAGTTTAGCTTGACATAGCCATACTCACCTTAAATTACAACTTTTTTCAGTGATAAAGCTGTGCGTGAGAGTGCATGTCTGTGCATGTCATTGACTGCTAGGAATTGTAAAGATGACTAGCAAATCTAGTAAGAGAAGTAATGCGTAACATTATCATTGATGGAACGTTTCTTAACATTAAGCCTTCAAACTCTCTTCTTCAGCAGTCAACACATGGGCACTTTCTGGAGCCAAATTCTCTCACGCTGTGCACTGCCTGCAGCTTGCCTGAAGCTCAACTTTGACTGAAAATGTTGATTTCACTTCTTTTAGCCTTGTTCTCATTTAGCGTTAAAACCTGCCTAGAGTCTGCCTTTTATTCTGTAATGTACACATGCATGTGTCAACCCCTCACACACTTCTGATGTGAAGTTAAGGTGCTCAAAAGATATGCTCGTAATCTCTATGAATAATTGATTAGAGAGGAGTCTGGTGGTGTTAATTGGGAGGTGCAGCTGAGTGAACGCCAAAACAAAAGCTCTTCGGAATGTTTCCGGGAAAAAAAACTTGTAAAGTCTTTAGCATTGAGCAACAGGGTCAGTGCAACCAAGTGGAATTTAAAGGATGCTCTTGAATGTAATGGGTTTTGACTTGCTTTTGTCATGTGCCTCAGTGCATCATTGATTGAGCACTCATTTGTTAAATCAGCTATATTTTTGCTGTTTGTCAGACCATAGACAGTAGAACACATTCTTCAAAAAACAAAAGCATCAAAAATCTTTCCTTTCTTCCTTGTCTTCCTAATGCATTGTTGTTGTTTTAAAATATCTTAAATTGCAATCAAATTTCATTGACGAGAATGGCGTATGACTATAATTGTGGGGGAACACATTGGGGGCATCCATCAGTTTACTGAGGAATGGTAGAAAGAAAGGAGTTGAGATTTCTCTGAAATATTGATCATTCGTCTTCTTAAATGGTGCCTCAGCTCAAAGCTGTAGACTACTTCAGCTGGAAAAGGTCTTAAACAGTATGCACTGAAAACATAGCTCAAGATACGCACAAATGTATTGTATTTGCTTTGGGTAATAGGCTTCTCAACTTGAGGAAGTTACTTTGAGTGCTGGAAGAAGCAATGGCCTTAGTGAGTTTTCAAGGTGGAGTTTTCAGGATACTTAATATATAGCTGATGACAGTTACAATTTTGTGGTATATGAAAAAAGAGTTTGAAAAAGTATGAGATATCACTCTTTATAGGAATGGGTGGTATTACCCTTGGAATGAATATTCTCTTTTCCCCAGTGATGGTTGCTAGTTGGGACTAAGTGCTCGTGGAGACTTTTAAAGCAATATAAATAGCACAGCTGTTATGTTTAATAGATTTTTTTCTTACTCAAGAAAATATAATTTGGTAATTGGTTACTGGTGTGGATGCAGGAAGGTCCTGTTTGTTGGAACCACAAATTGATCTTATCTCACTCAGCCTTAGAATGATTCTACCTTTCCCATAGTTGACTGGGAATGTTTCATGTTTCTCTGTGCATTGTGGGAAGTGGTACTTTTGCTTCAAGTGAAAACTTAGCCTTTGGGAGAGCAAGCACTAAACTTTAGAAAAATGGTTCTCAACCTTTAATCCCCTCAATGTTTTGGACTTTACTTTCTACAAGCCCCAGCTAACATTATCACTGGTCAGGGATCCTGGGATTTGAAGTGGAGAAAATCTGAAGGACCAGAAGATGAGAACCACTGCTTTAAAAGAGAGTCTTTGAGATACTTAACGTAGTCCAGCTACTAGGATGGAATTCTGCTACATTCCTAAATACATGTAGACACATTTGACTCAAGACTGCTTCTGTTCTTCTCATATTTGCTCAATAGTTGTTCTGGCATACTCCTAACATTTGGCAGTTTAATAGCTGGGTTGCTGCCCTAATATGCCAAACTATATGGAAGGATGGCTAATAATATTTTGTCTTGTTGGATAAGGTCTGTGTAACTGTGGGTATGAACTAAAGATGAGCTGTGCCTCAGAACAAGAGTTATAGAAATACATGAATTTGAAAACTCTTTATTGTCTCATATATATTTATGAAAAATGTATGCTACCTATATTTTTCAATTACATACAACATGCATCCTCCTTTACTTTCCTATAAAATGCTGTGAAAGGTGTTGTAGTTTTAAATATATTTGAGACATAATAAAACCCTCTGTCTTCTGAAATGAAGGAGAAATTGTACCTCCTTTTTATTCTTTCACACTGACTAGGGAGAAGTTTCGTAGGTGCCTGACAAGCAAATTGGTGTACTTGGTAGAAGGGCTGAGTAAAAATCACTCTTTGAAATAATCATGCCATAATTTAAATGCTCTCAATTTGTCATCTTATACACTATTATTCCACCCAATTTTGGCAGTTCTGCTATATTAAAAGAAATGTAGATGTGGAAGTGCTTTACTTTATGGTGTAGTCAACTTGGATTCATTCAATCTATAAGCTCATCCTGTGTTTTGTTCATACAAATTGATCCCTATTCTCTAATGAAAAGTAAAATCTGAATGTGAAATGAAGTGGAATAGCCCTTCAAACCACATATTTTATAGAGAATTTGTAGTCCATTACCTTTGAAATATATTTTTTTTATTAATGTTACCAGAGATGGTATAAAGGCATTTCTCCTATTGTAAAACTTGAAATGATCAAGTAATTTTCTCCTTTCTGAATTCAGGCGGTTGAGTTATTATCATCATTGTCAGCGTTATTATTGTTGGTGGCTGATTGAATTGTCTGTATGTATAATCCACTAGTTGCCATGGTATCCTATTCTAATGGCTGAAAAGATAGAGTAAATGTTCTAAATATTATGAAAATTCCCCAATTTAATGGAGTTCCACTCTTACTTTTTTTCTGAAGAGATCTTTTGGGTTTTCTTGAGTTTTCAGCAGTTGTTGGCAGGCAGCTAAGTTGATTGAGCATTTGAGGCTGCAGGAGAGAACATGCTTTTTTCAGTTGAAGGAAATGTTAAAAACGCTTCACCAGTTTCTGCCAAAATGCTGACAATCAGCATCTCCAACTTCTACCAAAATGCTGAGTCAGGAAAGAAGAATTCAGTGCTCAAAGTTGTAAAATTGTTACTTTTCCAGAATAATTTTAGGGGTAATTCTGATTTACTGTTACTATTATTTTATTTGTTTTTCATATTTATATCCTGTCTTGTTTCCAGTAAACTCAGGGTGGTATACATAGCTCTCATCCTTCCTAAGTTTTATGTTAAAAAAAGAAAAAAAGCCCGAGATTTGGGTTGGGCCCAGTCAGTGTCTGGCCATGGTCACCTTGTGGGTTTTGTGGCTCAGTGGGCACCTGAAACCTGGGTGTGCTATGTCTCATCCAGCACTGCAGATGCTGCTCCACATTGATTTCACAAACTGAATCGTTATATGTTTCAAGGGGAACATTAAGCGCTGATATGCAAAAGTTTACAAGGTTAAGGCTGGGACCCTACACACTTGCTTTGGAATAGAAGATGCTGAACACAGCATATGTGCCAAATGCAGTGTTTGTGTCTGGGATGAACAGAAGAGAGATCTAACATGATTGGCAGATCTCTGAGTAATTATCACTATTACCATAGATATTTGATTTCCAGTGGTTTAGCAATAGAGGCACAAAAAGTGGGTTTTTCATCAGCCTAGATCAGTGGTTCTCAACCTGTGGGTCCCCAGATGTTTGTGGACTTCAGCTCCCAGAAGCCCTGAGCATTGACCATAGTGGCTGGGGCTTCTGAGAGCTGAAGTCCACAAACATCTGGGGACCCACAGGTTGAGAACCACTGGCCTAGATTATACTGCTGAAATGAAGAAAAAATGGATGACTAAGTGTTGTTGTTTTTTCCTTCCTTTGAAAGGACTATAAGCTCTTTTCAGTTCTTCTGGCCTCAAAACAAATGTCTGGGCTCAGAATTCATTCATTCTAGCTGCATTCCTTTGGTATATAGATCCTGAACATTTCAAGTCTGATAGCCCTTGTTCTAGATCAAGAATGTTTAAAAGGGTACCACTCTGTTCTGTTTTAGTTAAACTTCTCCTGTAGTTTTGTATCCAGTTTTGGACTCCACATTTTAAGAATAATATTCCCAAGCTGAGACATAACTCTGCAGAAGGATGACAAGGTTAGTCTTGACTCCTGTGAAGGAACTGGGTATGCTGAGTCTGGAGAATAGACTTTTAAGAGGTGGCAACACGATAGCTGTCTTCAATTAATTGAAGGACTGTCAAATGGGCAATAGAGCAAATTTGTTTTACTTTGCTCCAGTGGGTAGAAATTTAGGCTATGGATTAGGAGTTTTCTCAGGAAAAGGAATTTGGTGTAGCCATTGGGAAGAAATTCTTGAAGATAGGAGCTGACAGAGAACAGCAGTTAAAAATAGTAGGAAGGTGGTATACAGAATGTCATTTCAGCTATCATAGATAAGTAAAAATTTATCCCCAGAATATTGGCACAACTGCGGAGGGAAAGGGACTTATATCCATATGTGGTGGGATTGTGGTAAAGTACAAATGTTTTGGAAGAAAATAAAACAAGAAATAAATAGAATAGTGTGAGTGAATTTTGAATTGAATAAAGAAATATATCTAACCTTAAATGTTAAAAAATTAGGATTAAATAAGGATGAGGAACATTTGATAAAAAAACTGTTAAAAGGAGTGAAAGCTGTCATTGCGTATGGGTGGAAGAAACAAGAAAGATGGGACCTAATTACATATCAGAATACAAGATTTTGATTATTTATTGGAAAAAAGAGGAATTTGTAGGGGGCAATTGAAGGAAGAATCTTGGTTTAGAAACTGGAGAATATTGATTGAGAATGTAAAAGGGGGGGTACAACGATGTAAATAAGACAATTAAGGAGATATTCCACGTGAAAGCTAAAGAAGAATTGTAATAATAAAACTGTTCCCTGGGGTGGGCAGGAGGCAGGGGATAAATATTAAAAAAAAGGAAACATTTAAGAAGTTAAATTAAATAATCTGTCCTACTATGGAATATATTAGGGGATATGTTAATATTGTTGTAATACTATTGTAAAAGTTGTAATAGTTTTATCTAGACGAATAGAAAAAAACTTAAAAAGAAGATATGACGTGATTAGAACAGATGGGCTCTGAAGATGACAAACTGGTTTTTTTGTGACTTTCAGAAAGAGATGGAATACCCTCCTGTTAAGAATTCTATAGTAGCAGATTCGCTGCCTCGGCTAAGGATTGCAATAGGCTGCTTCCACTATTCTGTTGTATTCTGTTCTCGTGTAGGACCGCACAGAAAGGAGCTGTCTGTGTGAATAAATGTATGTAGGAACGTGTCTATGTAGAAAAATATCTATTCTAAAATGCCTTCAATTTTGCTGTAAGAGAAAATTAGAGTAGTAAGTAAATAAAATGTATATATACACCACATATTTTTCTTATTTTTTTCAAACATTAGAGATTCTTGAATGTGGTTTCAGTTGTACTGTGGATGGCCATCTGACAGTACTGTGGGAAAGGCATCTAGTAGTATACATTTTGCGCAGTCCTTCCACACCTGCAAATGGGTCACCAGGAAACCCTCTCTGTACAAATCTTGTAAAGTAAACCCATGATAGGTCCACCTTAGGATCTCCATAAGTCAGAAATGACTTAAAGCAACAACAAATAGGTAATGCTATAGTTTCATTCTCTTGTTCAGTTAGGTAGCATTGGCCTGTGAGGTACTTTTCACAGCTGGTTTCTTACATTCAAATGTCTTTTTAAAAAATTACACAGGATGGATTGGGAATTCCTTCTATGAACAGAACTGAATTCTCTGCTTCTCCCTTCCTTCTGAAACTCTGGGAATATATGTCCTTGTAGATACATGATTCAGGATTAGTTATTCTGATATATTCACAGGGCTGTTGTGGCCAGAAGAGTTTTTGCCCATGTGATTTTTCCAAGGGAAGGTAAATTTAACTACTGTGATTCATGTCTTAATTACCTTCCAGTTACAGACTACTGTAATGCATTCTACAGGGCTCCCCTTGAAGAATATTTGGAAACTACAGCAAATGAAAATGGAGCAGCCAGACTATTACGTTGTGTGCCCTTTAGAGACGATATATCAGCCCTGGCTTGTACCACTTTGCACTGGCTTCCAATTTGTTTCCAAGCTCAATTCCACCTGGTTTTGGCATGCAGAACCCTAAGCAGTTTGGAACCAGTATATCTGAAAGACCATCTCTACCCATATGAAGTTACCAAGGACAAGAGATCTTCAACACAGGCTGTGTTGCTTGTCCAACTAGTCCGAGAGACTAGGGCTCACAAGGCTTTCTCTGTAGCAGTACTTCAGTAATAAAACTCTCTTCCTGCGACATTGAGCTCTGGATAGACAGTCAAGACTACACATTTCACATGGTCTTAGGTGCTTAAAACCAATTTTGAGATTGTTTTTTAGGGTAGTTTTGATTCTTTGGCTTTTAAAAAAAACTTTTAAATTGTTTTAATTTTTTTTAATAACGTTTTTATCTGTTGTGACACCTGGGGAAACTGGGAGAGCTGAGGAGTGATAAGCAAATGCAATAAATCCATTATGTTAAATTAATTTATAGTTATACATGTTCAATCATTTGTAAATCAGCATGTTCACACTGAGCTATCAAACTATTGTATTTTTATCATAAATACAGGTATTGTTTTCATTTGCAATCTCCTGTTGAGTCCTAGTTTCAAGGGAAGGTGCGATAATGATAATGATAGTGGTGATGATGGATCTAAAGAGATACTAGTGGCTATACCACCTAGCATGATGGGACTTTCCTTCCCTCTATAATTCTCTACACTCACAAAAAAACTACTTTGGAAGCTTTCCTGGCCCTCTGTAGCGAGTTCTAAAGATGCACAAGAAGCTACAAGGGAGAGAGGACCAGAGATTGTTCTTCTTTTGATTCTGCTATTGGAAACAGTTCCTTCAGTAGAAGGACCCCTTTGGCTTCTACCTGTTACACTGCAAGCATTGCCATTTTGAAGATACCCTATTTTAATTTTGCAGGCTGAACACAAACTCATACTCTTGTATGCTTAGTATTTGTGGATAAAATGGTGCAATTCCTTCAGTAGGTCTTGCAGAGCTTACAACTTGCAACATGCTAGAACAAGATGTTTGTGTATAGTGATAAACAAGAGGATAGAAGCAAGTTGCTGTAGCTGATTAGGTAGACATAGGAATCCTCAGTGAAATTACACTTTGCCAGGAGTGCCTCAGGATGTTCATCATACATTCAGAGAAAGGAAATTCCTGCAGTGCTGTTTGTCATTTGTTTCATTAATAACAGGAAAGGTTACATTGAAAAGATGTGTATCAGTGCTAAATATAGAGTTATAGATCTCCTGTGAGTTAAACACAGATGACTTTCTGTAGTTTTATAGTATGAACACACCAGATGAAGTAGCACAACCAAAGATGTCTGTAGAACAGTATTGCATCCGTATAATTTGACTTACCACCTTTCAGGACTTAAAAGAAAAGGTATTGGTTTACAGAGGTTTCCTCATAACAGTACTATGGAACATCAGGAATTGGCCAGTGCAGATTGGAGCTCAGCCAGAATAGTTTTTCAGTTTGGAATGTGAGTTGTAGAGATGTTTTACTGATAAAAGAGCTGAAGTGATTTTTGTAGACCTTCAGCTTTCAAATACAAATCACATAAGCCTAAAGGCACCAGCTTCTGTCTGATCTTGGAAGCTAAACAAAGTCAGCCCTGGTTAGTCCTTGGATGGGAGACTGCCAGTTAATACCAGGTGCTGGAGGTTATATTTCAGAGGAGAGAACTGGCAAAACCACCTCTGAGTTATCCTTGCTTTAGAAAACACTATGAAGTTCATCGGGTTGCTATAAGTCAACAGGCGACTTGAAGGCACTTACACACACACACACACACACACACACACACACACAGTAGGTTTTATCCAGTGTAACCAGGCGGAACCTTATTCATGTAACAGGACCTTACAGCCCTCTTCTCCCTTTTACCTACCAAAAAGATTTTCTTAAGGACAGGGGTAGAAATGACCTTTTTGTGTTGTTTGGCACTTGCTTCCGCGGATCTTATGGTAGACCTGGTTTCAGTCTCTTGCTTCTTCACTACTTGTTTCCAGGTTTGCTGCTATGTCAGGAGAGCTGCTATTTCACACTCTCTTCTTTCAGTAAAATTCCAAACATGGTGGCTTAGATCATGAAGATCACATGAAAGGAATCTCCCTCTCTCTCTCTTTTGTAGTCCTCTGCATAAGCATCCTATGCCTTTTCAGGGAAGTCTGATCCCTTGAGTGTTTTAAAGTGAGCTTCAAAGGAGAGGAGATTACAGCAAAGCCCTATAGCATGAGTAGAGTTTTACTGTTTTGTCTCAAGACTCAACCTACCATTTATATATTTGTCTACAAATATCCCAACAAGAGTGATTAATACCAACATAGAAGTTCTTATGTATCTTAGAAACTTACTGAACAATTCTTTCTTTAGGTTGTTGTGGGTTTTCCGGGCTTTGATGCCATGTTCTGTTAGTATTTTCTCTTGATGTTTCGCCTGCATCTGTGGCTGGCATCTTTAGAGGATCTGGTGGCATGGAAGTGAAAGAGAGTATATATACTTGTGTAGTCTCCCAGACGGGAGGAAGCAATTTGCATAAGCTGGCCTGTGTGATGGCCTATTGTTAAATGGAATATGCCCCAGAGTTGAGTTGTTAGTCAGGGGATATGCATAACAGTGCGTTAAGAACGTTAGCCATCTATTGTATTCTTTCTTGTAGAGGGACCTCCAGAGTCTGAGTGGTGTTCATTGACATATTTTGAGTCTTGATTTTAGAGTTCTTCAGTACTGGTAGCCAAATTTTGTTTACTTTCCGAGTTTCTTCTTTACTGTTGAAATTGTCCATGTGTTTATGGATTTCAGTGGCCTCTCTGTGTAGTCTGACATAGTAGTTGTTAGAATGGTCCAGAATTTCTGTGCTTTATAAAGCAACCTGGACACAGGATGCTCTTTGAAAGCACAGAAATTCTGGACCATTCTGACAACTACTGTATCAGACTACACAGAGAGGCCATTGAAATCCATAAACACATGGACAATTTCAACAGGACAGAAACTCGGAAAGTAAACAACATTTGGCTACCAGTACTGAAGAACACTAAAATCAAGACTCAAAATATGCCAGTGAACCACCCAGACTCTGGAGGTCCCTCTACAACAGTGGTTCTCAACCTTCCTAATGCCGCGACCCTTTAATACAGTTCCTCATGTTGTGGTGACCCCCAACCATAAAATTATTTTTGTTGCTACTTCATAACTGTAATTTTGCTACTGTTATGAATTGTAATATAAATATCTGATATTTAGTCCACCATAAATGATATAAAGTTTGAAGATTTGGTTTCACTGCATTCAGATGAATTAAATCTAAAAATAAATCTGGCATGGGAATAACACTAGATTTTGTAGGCTTATTCCTTACAATTGATGCAACATGCTTGTTTTTATCAATATCTGAAGTGGCACTCTCCATACTGTCCAGTTCCAGAGTTACCAACACCTTTTTCAGCAAATTTTTAAAAGAATCTGAGGAAAATAATCTCACTTTATTATCATCTTCTGCATCCTCCTCCTTGGAAATAGAACCATCTGATTTAGGATCATTATCCCCATGAGTATCTGCCAAATCTGGTTCCTCATCACTTTCAGATTCAGTGTTGATTTGTTCAGAGTGTGACAAAGCATATTCCTCAATTCTAGTCACTTTGGACCTACAGGTAGACTGTTTTGGTAAACACACACCAGCATCATTTGATTCAGCTTGAATAACTTTTGCGTCATCAGGAAAATCACGTCAAAATGAAGGATTCATTGAAGTAGTTTGTTGACTGCTTAATAATGACATTACATTCAAATTCAATGAATTGTCCAACTTGCAATACATTTTTAAAACTTGTTATGTATTTTGTGAAATCATTTCACTAATATTGTTTACCTATTAACATGCACCTCCATTTCTTCAGCAATCCTTTGTCTTGTCACCTCCCTACTACACTCAGACACATTCCCCTGGGAAGACATTGAGGACATAGAAGGTTCAAATCTTACTTCTTCACATTCCACAGGCATTGCAGTTTGACTCCTAGTGAATAAGGACACCATACACAATGCTAAATTGCCCTGTGCTACTGTATTTGCTAATACAGAAGGGCAAGGAACTGCTGACTGAAAGGCTGCCATTTCTCCTGGCAGAGGCTGCTCGCATGCTTGAGTGTGATTGATTGTGTTGCTGGCGAGCTTGGATTGGTCTGGAGAGCTCTTTCCTCTCATAGCCCCTCCCTTGCTTTCTGAACGCCTCTTTCCAACATGGCAACTGGAAGTTAAAGGAGCGGTTGGGAGCCCTTCCCCGGCCTTAACAGACTTAACTGCATTACCAGGTAATCTTCCTTTCACCTTCTTTTTAATTCTTGCCTTCTCAGACTTCCTTATACTAGATGTTTTTAGCTTTGTTTGCGCCTCGGAGTGGCTGGTTGGAGATTGCCCTTCCAACTCACTCTCGCTCGATGCCAAGAAAATTTTCTTTAGTAAGGTACTTCAAAGGGGGCAGGAAGACACGAGCGTGTGGCTCGCGCTTGCGCACCACCACCGAGGAGGGAATGGAGCCTAAGACCATCGGAAATACGTATTTTCCGATGGTCTTAGGCGCACCCTGTGAAAGGGTCGTTCGACCCCCAAAGGGGTCGCGACCCACAGGTTGAGAACTGCTGCTCTACAAGAAAGAATACAATAGATGGCTAATGTACTTAATGCACTGTTATGCATATCCCCTGACTAACAACTCAGCCCTGAGGCATATTCCATTTAACAATAGGCCATCACACAGGCCAATTTAACATATGCAAATTGCTTTCTCCCACCCAGGGACTACTCAAGTATACATACTCTGTCTCACTTCCATGCCACCAGATCCTTTGAAGATGCCAGCCACAGATGCAGGTGAAATGTCAGGAGAAAATGCTAATAGGATATGGCCTCAAAGCCCGGAAAACCCACAACAACCTATGGATTCCGGCCATGAAAGCCTTCAACTTTACATCAATTCTTTCTTTATTTCTCTCTCTATGTGTGTGTGTGTGTGCACGCGCAGGCGCCTGATCTTGAACCTGCAGCCTATGAATTTTCCCAGTCAACACAGGATTTGCAATTATATCCATGCATACTTAAAGCAACCTGATACAGTTTGCTGACAGTGTCAAGGGATGAACTTGCAGTGTAGGATCAGGAAGTTGCCAGATACAACATCCACTAAAAGAAACAGCAGATGAGATGAACAAGGAGTCCACTGTGGCTAAGTGAAGGAATGCACTGACAAAAATCATTTATAAATAAAATCCTTAATAATGAAGGAAAGAGGGGAGAGAGTTTCCAGCAACAGAGACCAATGGCAGATGTTTTCCAAACCATTTGTACAAAATATCTCCCTCCCTGCCGCCTACTTTTCAGTGAATTACCAGTACAAATGCTGACAGATCGCTTGGTACACAATTTATAGTATCATCTTACAATTTATGGCAGCTGATTATATGATCTGAGTAATTATGTGGTACAAATACATGAGCAGTGCCTGGGACAAGCAGGGGATGGCACCTCCCTCAACCACTTTGGGATTAGGTGCTTCCCCCTTCTCTGCACACCCGCAATCTGCCATTGTATGAATGCATATTTGTATAGGGTGCGCTGTTGCTAAGGCACTTGCACTGTGTTCATGTTTTCACCTAGGAAATACAGCAAGGTATAATAATCTGCAGTAGTACATCTTATCCTATTATCTTAGTGTGCTTGTGTATATTCGTTATTTTTCAAAGGCGGCATTTTGCAGCCTTTTGAAGAGTAGATTGTTAGTTTTTATAGATAATCTGAAATCTCACAGGAAAGAAAACTGTTTGCCCTACTAGCACAGTAGCTCTGGGATTACTAAAGATTAATGTTATGAAAACATAGTATGAGATATCTCTTGGAATTTACTAACACAAAAAAAGCAACAAAGGCTTTGGTTTACACTGGGATTTCAGTAAGTTTAGTTTAAATGTTTGCTGTAGTAATTTAGTTATCTGCAACTCTGCTTATTCCCAAAGGGTATGGCTTTGTAAGGTACCAGCTGGTGCATTCTGTTTCTAAGACATGAAATAATCTCTCTTGTATTGCTACAATTCTGATACCTATGGAAATATGTTTTTAGGCTAAAGAGAGAGAAGTTGGAAGGGACACATCTTTTGATGACGGTAGTGCTTTGTTAACTTCTAACTTTAATATTGTCTGATTCTTAAGATTTTACGTTTATTATGTTGATTTTCAATAGATATTTTATTTAGAAGACATGAATTGGTTGCCTCTCTCTGTAAAAAGTAGTCTTCCTTTTTACATGATATGTGATATAAACATAATTAACTTTATTCTGATTGTCTTATAGTTGTGAGGCAATATTCTTTCCCTGAACTCAAAAAAAGTCTTGTTGAATGCGACATCTGTTAAATCACTACTTGGCTTCTTCTTAATTTCTCTTAAGTTCTTGAAAATTTATTTTGCAAAAAGAAAAATTAGGCAGTCTTTTCAAGAGCCAGTGTTACTCTGATTTCCTCTTTCTTCCATTCTTTTGTTTTTCTTCTGCCTTCCTTCAGAGTGGATACAATGGTTCAAAACATTTTTTCTTTTTTTCTTCCAAAATAAAATAAAAATAAAACCCCAATGTTATTTCGTTTGTTTCTTTTTTACACACCAGGCTTCTTCTTCTTCTTCTTTTCTTCTTCCTAAGGAAGACACAATCAAATGGCAAACCTGTGTTTTTGTTCCTTTCAGAAATCCCTGACAAGCTCACGACACTTGGTCCTGCTACAGCTGTACAGGTCTATCCATTATTGATGACTTGGGGCCAGACAGGCAGGCAGAGTGCTCAAGCAACACACATATATAGATTACCATGGTGTGAGGTTTGTTTTCTGTTTTTAAAAATCAAAGCCGCTTAATTCTGAGAGAGGGTCTCAATTCACTTAGCACTATCACTGTGCAGTAGAAGTGGCATAGATGGTCCACATAAACTATGTTGAAATTAACAGTAGTTACATAGTATACGGAACTGGTCTTTCTTCTTCTTTTTTAATGAAAAAGCAATATGACAGTTGGTTGCAGTTCTAATGCTAATGACATAATGACGCAATCCATTAATTTTTTTTGTCTCCATTAATATTTTTATTAAGTAGAGAAGAAAAGAAAAACAACACAAAACAACAAAAATTACCTTCATACAAACAACAACAAACATCCTAACCTACAAAAACCAACATAACTAAAAATTGGTTCCTGCCCTTGTTGCAAACAGATCATATTGTTTAAGGATTTACACCTAGCTGTTGAATCATTCATTTTATCCCATAGTTATTAATTGTTGCTGATCGCCTATCATTTCATCCATTAATTTTTAAACTTATAATTCAAACTGTTTATTTGGAAGGATGGAGAAAGATGCTTATGTGCTTTTTAGTTTCAATAGCAGTTTAAAGTCCTTAACGTTTCCCCCATCTTTTTTATTAATGTTACTGTATGGTAAGTGAAGACTGATAAGCAAAACAAGTGCAACAATCTAGCAAAAATTAAACATTATAATGTTCTGTTTGTTTTCGGTGGAAATTTAAACAGGTTCTTAACATAATAATGTTATGCTTATGGTATGCTACTGCTGAAGCTATGTGAGCAGTGGAATGATTGCCGTGTCAACACATGAACGTTGCAAGGAGAAAGGGGAAAATGCACCTCACTAGAAAATGCAAAAATGGTGGTAAAAGGACAGACTCCTCTACACGGTGACTACCCACAAACCACATGTGGTGGACTCCCAACTGGGTGAAGACTCCCAAGTGCCTGTGATGACGCTCATGTGTGATGTGGACACAGAAGGAGCCAAAGTGTACAAGCCATGTTTGGAGTAAATTGGTTATGTTGTCACAGCCCCACCATGCAAGAAACATGGAGAATTGTGAAGCAATCAGTGACACAGCCAAGAAAGCCTTCTGGTACTGTCTCTCAGAGCAGATGCAGTCATGCTTGGGAGACTGCTTGTACAAGCCACAAGCAAAACATTGTGCACCCACACATGACCACTGCCCTCCTGGAGGAAAGACAACAACCAGGCTGCAGAAACAAGTCAAGGAACTCTATGGGATAGTCAGCAAAACAGACACAAACTTGCTCTGACAATTGGCAGCTTCAAATTCACACAGTGAAGGGCTTTCCTTCCTTTTCCCAGTAGACATCATTAAATGAAAACAGGATAGTTCATACAGCATGAGGTGCAGTGCTGAAGTAAAGTTGTGTCGTTGACAGAAATGTTGCTGTGTATTGAAGGGCTATGAGATAAAGTATATGCTCTTTCTCCATAATTCCCCCATCCCTTCCCACAACTTTCTCCTCTTAGAACCATTCCACCTCTGGAAACAGCCATTCCATTGTCAAATCTTCCTAAGTTCAACAGTTCCACCGCTATATCTTGCATCTTCCACGAGTGTATATTTTGTGGTGGCATAGTACCTTGTGTTCAGCTAGCCATGGTTTTGCTAAATCCTGTGGCCCATTATTTGGCATTTACTTCATATGGAATTATGCTTTGTATCAATGAGACTTAAGAATACAAACTTTGCCTGGATTGTTGCCAATGTGTTTTGATAAATTTTGTGTTCAGGTTTCATTCAAATGATCTCATAAAATTATCACACATTCATATCAATAATTTTTTCTTAAATTTAAGAATAGAAGGTGAGGTTACCTTATGACATGTAAGATATGACATGTGTGAATTTGTCGTGTAATGTATGTATACATTCAAACATGAAAATTTTATAGTGCTTTTGATAAAAAAAAATGTCATCTGAACCTTGCAAAAACCTTCATTTACTAGGTAGAGATAAAAAGAGAAGCTCTTCTTGGTTGTAAATTAGAAATGAAGTGAGATATCATGACTGATTTGACAGTGAAAACCGTTTGCTTGGAAAACCTGAATACTTCACTTTGGGAACAGATGAGAAGTCATCTTGGAAATGGGTTATATTTCAGCATCTAGAAAAGGAATACCTGCCAAAATTAATTATCTTTCCATGGTGTATTATTTTTTATTTCTTGTATTGCCTTTGTCACCATTTGGAAATGGCTTAACATGCTCACGGTGTAAATTTAAGAACGTGGAATCAACAACATAATAAACCTTCCCTTTAGACAGAGGTGGCTTTTCTCAAAAGTGACATAGCGCCATCTAGTGCAGAAGGTACTTTCATTCTGACATAATCTACCATAACACATAATTTAATTTGAGTAGTACATGGAAGGCAAACTGAATTAGCTCATATATTATCCCAATTCTAAATGTTTTCACTGGCCATTAGTCAACAAAATTTATTTAATACCAGCTGAGTGATACAATTTGCGATGTAGTTCTAATACAGTTGTTAATATCCAGTTGTAAGTCCAGTTGTAATATCCATTTGCTCTAACTGAAAGTGTCTAACTGAAAGGATTGAGGTACATCTAGTTATCAGACTCTCCTGTGTAAGCCTTTATCAGTAGTTTTGACTTTAATAATTTAATAATAGAAGAATGTCTGGGAGGAAGGGGCTTCTGCATGTTCAGAAGTGTTTCTGTCTCTCTTACTTTGCAGCAACAAAATATTGGCTACTGCCCAAATAACCATGCACCTAACTGTGTATCCAAAGAGGAGTTTTCCCTTGGATTTTTTTTTTAAAGCCCAGCATAAGTCTTTCAAACGTGATGAATGAAATCCCCAAGTATGTGGCTCTAAAAAAAGTGTACCTCATAATACATTATTGTTTGGGGATCTTCACTCAAGGTTTCAGCAGAAATATAACTAAAATAAATATGAACAATAAATACAAACTTTAATCCAATGTATCAGTAAATATTCTTTCTCTCAGGAAGATTTAGGCCTCATTTCATTAGTTAGTTCCAACTAGAGTAGAGCCATTGAGTCAAAAGAATTTAATCAGTATTGACTTTCCAGGTTCCTGTTGATTTAATAGGTCTATTCTGCTTAGAAATAAAAATTGGATTCACCCTTGATTCACAAGACATTTAAATAAGTAACCACAGAAGATGGAGATTAATTGAAACATTGAGAAAGAAGAGGGAAAATATTGCACAAGTTTTTAATCGAGAGTTTCCTCAATAGTATTAGGATGTATCTTCCTAGTTTTGAGAGACCTCTGCCTATGTGGATGAGAAATTTTGCAATAGAAAGATTAAGAACTGTATTTCTAGAAAAGATATTTGAGTATTCTGAACTTTAGACCCACAAACCTGATGCCAGTTTGTGTATCACCCATTCAAGATTCACTGTGCATTGCAGAGATATTAATATACTAGCAGTAGATTATGTTTCCAATTGCTTTCAATACTGCAAATATATCTGGTTGTTGGTAAAACAAATATGTATTGGCCAGGATGTAAACAACCACATGCCTAGCTCCATATGGTCAAGGGAAATGTTGGCATATAGAGGTTATGTTCATGGCTTATCAAGTCACTTCTGTTGTTATTTGCTGTCAAGTTTGCTTTGGCTTATGGCAGGCCTATATGTGAGAGACTTCCAAGAGCCTTGGTCATCACAACTCTGCTCAGAACTTCCAAATTTAGGACCATGACTTCCTTTTTTGAGGTAATCCATCTGTAATGGATCTTCTTCCCTTCCTTCCTATTTTCTGAGCACTGTCATCTTTGCCAATGAGTTATATCTCATTATGGGTGCGAAGTACAATAGCCTGAGTGTAGTCCTTTTGGCTTCTAGTGAGAGGTCAGGCTTGATTTGCTCTAGGGCCCATTTGGGTTTGTTTGGGGTTTTTTTTTACAGTGCAGGGTATCTTTAGATCTCTCCTCCAGCTTTTCAGATGACTTGATTATCTTTTTTCCCTGTCAGCATCTTTGCTGTCCAGCTTTCACAACCATTTCTACAAACAAGAAATAATATGACATGGGTGATTCTACCTTTGGTATTTAAAAATATATCTTTACATTTGAGGATCATATCTAGTTCGTTCATAGCTCCCATTCCAAGTTTTAGTCTGTTTCTGATTTCTTGGTGACAGTGTCCATTGAGACAGAGCCAAGATACAGAACATCTTTAACTATTTGATGTCTACACTATCTGCTTTGAAGTAACAAAAATCTACTGTGGTCCTTAATTTTGTTTTCTTCATATTCATTTCTAGTGTTCCTTTTTGCATTTTCTTTCTTAACTTTCATCAGTAGCTATTCCTAGTCATTGCTATTTTATGCTAATAATATTTTCTGTATATCTTAAATTTTTGATGTTCCTTCATCCAGTTTGCACCCCTCCTTCCTCTGAATCTTCTACTTACAGTTCTGTGTATAAATTTTAGGGTGACCTCCTTGCCAGTTGGAAACCACTCTGTTTCTTCTTGTTACCTCTTGACAATGCCTCTTATCAAAGTATAGGTAGGGTTCAGGACAATCAAATATTGTGGCACATGCATTGCTTTTAATACCATCAGTAATTTTTCGTGATTTACCTAATCAAAGAGTTTTGTAACTTATGGAGTTTCAAAAGTTTCAAAAGCAGATTGTGTTAATGGTATGAGCATATGGGTTTTTTTCAGGGGGGTTGGCTTTTTTATTTGCAGGGGAGGGGGTTCAAATTAGGTATGCTCAAGTCCTAAAATAACTCTTTGGATTCTGACCATAACCTAGATTTGTACCAACTGTGAGCCATATCCACATGCAGCAAAATGAGGTAATAGCGAACTGTTGTTTAGTACTATATGTGTTTTATTGTAATTTTATATCTTTTGTGAGCAACTTGTATCTGTCTGCAGACTTCATTATTTTATGGTATCTTATGTTTTGGTTGTGAATCCCCATTGATCCAGCTCTGTTGAGCAGTTCTTATTTCTGCTGATCTTGAGCAAATTTGTGTCCAAATTGAATCAAGTCCTTCCTACTTTTGTTAGTAATACGATGGCCTCTCCTTAATTAGGTAAACAGTGTATGACCTAGAATTTTAAACCTATGTTCTTACGATTTTTTGTTAAGCCGAAATTCAACATCCTGTACTAGCCTTCTCATTCCAAATGCATAATCCACCATAAATAACCTCTGCATAAATGCTTTGGAAGCTCTTACACAGCTCCCAGTCCTTCCAGGATTGCAAGCAGAGGAAAGGGTCTTAGAAGATTGAACCTTGACTCTAGCAAAACACAGTTAAATACCATTTTCAGAACAGGACATCACTTGAGAACCAGCTATATATTCAAATATTAATTTTTCTGCCGAGTGTGTACAAAACTGCCTTTGAATAACAGAGGAGAAAATTTTTCAAGTGTGCTCAATGTGCCCTCTGCTGGAAGAGACACATTCTCACATCTACATGTATGTGGTTATGCATGTCTGGTGTATTTTAATTATATGTGTGTTTTTTTTAGTTTATGAAATAGTCCTTAAATTGAAACCATTCCTCAACTGTTTTATCTGAACTAATTAATTTTTGTGTAATATTACCCTTCCATGTAGTTCATATTTTTTTTCCTGATTTTGTATACAGTACTTTAAAATGTTACACATTTTTGTATATATCATACATATAAGTAACAATACCCTCAAGTTTTGCTTTTTGTGTGGTATGGGATGGCATCTAAAATTGAGATCCTGAATTGTTTGGCATCTAAAACAGAGATCCTATTGAATGCTGGCAGAGAAAAAAGATTTTGCATCATCATTTACACAGAGGTCCAGGAGAGTAATTGCTGCTAGTAGGGTGACAGTGCAGTGAAAACTTTCCTGCCAGATCCCCAGCCAATCAGTAGCTGTTTGGGCTGGGGCACCTGTTGCTCACCTGAAGCCATTGCAGAGCCTTGAAAAATGTGTAGTCCAAAGTGGTGTTGGATACCTTCTCACACAATGTCAAAAAAAATATGTTAGTGTAAAGCCCAGCGTTTCACCAAAAGCATTTCAGGCTAAAGTTGTGACCTTATGCACATTTATCTGGACTAGGAGTGAATCCCACTGAACACAGCGAAGCTTGTTTCTGAGTAAATAATAGTGGAATGCTGTAAGTTTCCTTAGGTTAGCTGAGACAGCATCAGAAAAATCCTGGGTTAGGGACACTTTTCCAGCAGAAGAGGTTAACAGTCAGGGATCTGTCCAATCTTCAACAGCTGACCACTGTTTGAAAGCTTCCAAAAACTATTGCTAGAATAATTCATCTTTTTCTAGTGCAAACTTTTCCTTCCCAAAGAATACAAGCCTAGAAAGTTTTGTAAGCAAAATGAATAGAAGAGTTTGGGCAGCACATGATGGACCTCATCCTACCAGTTATATGAAGTGCAACTAGGGATTTGGATTTAAATTTCATTTGATTTTGGATTTGTTTTTAACTTAATAACCACTAAACTTTTGTGTGAGGTAATACTTGTTTTACCATTTAGAGTTAAATTGGATTTAAAATTTCAACTTCAGACATTTTAAAAAACATTAAAATTTATCAAGGCATAGTTAGTTTTGACTCAAGAGAAATGTGTTTGACATGTATTTTCCTGTTTTCTGGACATTTTGGTTGTGAGCTTATATACTTATCTGTATATTTGCTTGTATATATAAGCAGCTTAAAGTTACTGTCCTACATATGTATAGGATGGTAGAAAAAAAAATTAAAATCCCCTTCCTGAATTCTCAGCAGCTACATAGCTTTTGAAGGAGATGTCATAAGTTGAAACATTCCCCTTGAAGTCAGTGGATAGCTCTGAACTCATACCTTTTCATAGATTCATCTAAATTAGAATTCCAACCTACTGAGCATATTGTTGAAGGTATCAAGGAAAGGAATATTCTGTTTGAGATCTCATTTGTCAAAGCAACTATATTTAGACAACACAACTAGATTCCTCCAGACTGCTGAGCAGGTGATGGAGAATCTTGCAGAAGCAAGCAACAGCAAGAGAGAACAATAACAACGACAACAACAACAACAAAAGTGAAGCGCATATGAAGAATGCTTCTTTCCTCAGAATCCTAAAAGTATTCTGCCTTGAAACTCCAGACACAGTCATGAAGTTCAGTGTTATTGGTCCTACCACAACTCCAAGAGACTGCAAGGACACAAAACCCAGCTCAGATAAGAAGTGGAAGAGCACTCAATATTGAGGAGGAGAACATTCTTTAAAGCCGGTTTCCTGATATTTTCCATTTCTGTTTGCCAGACTACCAAGAAATATAGAGATGCACATAGTGCTATCAAATATGCATGGCCACAGACTGCCATCCCTTAACTTTAGAACATGCGAAAAGAATATGTTGGCTTTATAAATCTCCATCACCCAGAAGTTTGTACCAGTGTTCCCCGCATCTCCCAGACATCATAAATGAAAACTCCCAAACACTGACAAATCGCGAAAACCAGATGAAGTTGTTGACATGCAGCGGTAAAAAGAATGAGAAGCACAGCCAGAATATGATGGTGAGCACCAAGCATGGCATCTTGTGCCACTATTGTCCAAACACTCATGGCCTGACCTGTTTTTTGTTTTGGTTTGTGGGGGAGTTTGTTTTGTTTTTTTCATTGCAGGCTGTAGATGGAGCACATACAGCAGATTATATCATGCAGAAGGGTACCAGTCCAATACATCTGCCTATGCCTCAGATGGCTGCAGCCCCTAGGGCTTCATTGTAAATTTCTAAATTGTGCCCTTCAAAGCTTTTGCATTATAACCCTACGTCCTAGTCAGCAACAAAAAAGAATCAGATATTGTGCAAGTTGTAGTTCAAAGCATCTAGAGAGCATTGGATTGTCCCTGCTTTAATAACTGAGATCAGGGAAGGGGAGAAATAATGAAAGAGGGTGGTATAAATTTGGCACATGAATCACTGGGATTGTTGGAAGCTCCTAAACCTCCTAAACTAAGTACTGATCACTGTTTGTTTGTTTGTTTGTTTGTTTGTTTGTTTGTTTGATATGTCACTTTTTGGCTAGTACAGGGCCCAAGGTATATATCTCCGTGTGTCTCCATAGGTTGCTGTCTGACATATGTAGAGTAAAGTAACTCCCCCATCTCCCAGCCCACAAGCAAAGACCGACAGCAGCAACAGTGACCAGTGGGAAGCTGGTGGTTTCACTCTGTGTTTGCCACCCATCTGTTCTTTGAGAACTTCTATGACTTTCCAAAGTTTATGAAGATAAAAATGCAAATGATAGCAGATAACCCAGTTGGGGAAAGCTATACCTATTTCTGTGTGTGCCATGAAGCTTTCAAAGGCCAGGATTTTTGTTTTATTTGTTTGTTTGTTTGTTTGTTGTTTTAGGTTGGCTGTCCTGTAACTTTATAATGTTTGTGAAGTCATGACTTCCAGATGTGTTGCTATGCTATGGTAGAGTGCAGATAAATTCCAACAAGCCCTGCTTCTTACTCACCTTAATTGTCTTTATGGAAGGATCCGCAAGGAAGGATCCACAAGGATCCGCAGCATGTTTTGTGTTACAATGCACGACCACAGGGGATGGGTAGTCTGTGTCTTGTTCATATGCTTGTTACATGAACACCACCGAAACCATGCTTGTTCCCGTTCATCATTTTGATCTTTACTCCTCCCAGATTTGGTGGTATAACCAATCAAGCTGCATGAATTAAAGGTGAAAATTCATGGCATGGAGTACCTGGAAAGTACCCACCTACTGCCAGCCAATTGCATGTACACCTGTGAGTGTGTGACTGGCAGGCATAAAGTCAGTTGCCAAAATCACAAGCATCCTGGTTCTCCGTTGGGCTGACCATAACAAAGTTTCTGCAGTATGCATGTCTGTACGCAACTCTCCTTGTTTCTCTTTCCTGAGGATCTGTAGGCAAGGACTGAGCTTGAGAATTTATCTGTGCTTCACCTGTGGTTTAGAATCCCTACTTCCTTTAATTTTGGTCTGTATCAGTTAGTCAAAATGGGACTGAAGAAGATCAAAGAGGGCATATTGTGGGCTAGAAGGCTACAAGGCACCATCTTTCCTTTGTCTACTGTAGTGGCTGTTTTTGGTATAGTTAGTACTGCATTTTAGTTCTGCTGAGTCTCCTTTTCTATCTGAACATACAACTAGCAAGTGGACATCCATTAAATCATCTTTCCCTTTGGAAGCCATGTCTCAGAGGTATTACTGAATTCACATCTGTTTAGCTACAGATCTGCAGACCAACTTCAGTTAATGAAGTAGATGTCCTCCTGGGCATTACAGTGGGCCCTCTATTTTTGTGAGGGTTCAGGGCAAAAGCAGAAAAAATGCAAATAACTCCTCCCTCACTCTCCCTCCCGTTTCCTTCCAGGCCTCCCCCCTCCCATTCCCATGCCTTTTGCCCTGGTGTGCATGCCTTCCTTCTCTGCACCCAGGCAAAAGGCAAAGGAATGGAGAGGAGCTGCATATGCAGCTGCTGTTTAGCTTGCCTGTTGCTTACAGGCACACACTGTTACAGTAGGATCAACTAGGGCAGAATCCCATTCTTTTCCAGCATAGTACAATCTGACACCAAAAAGTCTTGTGTTTTTCTAGGCCTCTTTCACCATCCTCACAATGTAATGCTGCTGAAAGAAAAACTTCCAACTAGATAAGGAGAAAGAGGAAAGCAGGGGGTATTAGGCAGGCATAAAAAAACTTCGTTAAAAGGAGCTTTTAACAGAGGCTTTACTAATATGCCTGTAGTAATCTTAAAGACAAAGACAGAATACAAATGGAAGAAAGAAAACCAGGTACTGCGTTTTGTAGTGTGCTTTTTTTCTCTTCCCTGTGCATTGCCTCCCGATGCAAAAGGCTTGTTATCTTAACACAGTGTAATGTTCTGAAGTCTATGTGAAATCATTGGTACCCTCTTTGGATTCCAACCTTTACAGGGAGGTTCTGGGTTCTGCACGTCAGCCTTCCCGGGTACAGGGAAGTTCTGTCCCAGGAGGTGCCATTGTCTAGAACAAAAAGTATACCTGTGGATTGTGTGTGGAAGTGGCATGTGCTGGATAAGATAAATTTATCCTGGTGTTTCTGCTGTTTCTGTGTGTATATTAATTCTTTCCACGTATGGCTGAAATTTATGGGGAGAGAATTTATAGGGGTTCTATGGCAGTCTGCCAGAATTAGTACACCAGCTTTTGTTTCTGCTGCTATGCTTATGCTGTCTTTTCTCCAATTAGCAGCACGCAGGATCATGAGTACATTATGATGCCTTTGGCGTAACTGGGCCATAGGGCTGCTTTCCTTGGTCAGGATGCAAACTTTCTGGTGTGTGTATCTGTATCTAGCTGGTGAAATTGTTCCCAAGGTGACTGTTTTGTAAATGGAAGAAACACTCTCCGCTTCTGACATCTAATGCTCGCAACTGTATTCTGCATATGATGTGACTAGCTGTGTTAATGACCCAGGCCCTCCTTTTAAGAGAGCACTAAATATGGTGTCTCAAGGGAAAGCAAAGAACGAAGCATCCGGTTGGGATTGGATGCCCAGGGCATAATCTCACTGCCTAAAATTAAAGTTGGCAGATTACGTCCCCTCTAATAAAATAATGGTTGTCTCACAATTGCATTTCTGATTTTATAATCCTGTCATTAAAATGCAAACATTGGACCCTTTGGAGAGCTATTTTTACCTTTTGTCACATGTGTCATTTTTAATTGACTTGGAATATAGAAAGTTGCATTCATTTATATAATTATAATTATGCACAACTTTTTATATTTGCGTCCTTTGTCCAAAACAGACATAAAATCCACAGATGGTCATATTTTAGTTTAGGAAAAAATGGCTAATAGATCTTAGTTTGAAAACTCAGCATTTTATCACTAAATAAGATTATCTTATAAATTATGTCACATGGAAATAACGCCTTTTCCCTGTTTATCAACCCTAAATTTTGAATAGCACTTACTTGCAAAAAAAGGAAAATAGAAAATAACACGTAACAGAAAGGCAAAATATGCTAAATAATGTAAGAATGTTTAAAATAGTAAACATGGAGAGAAACAAAGGAAGAGAATACGGTTCAGCATTTAAAAGTTTGTAAGGTAAAGGTGCAAAGTGAAAAAAGCATGAACTATTGCCTCCACTAACTATAAAATTACCGTTTGTAGAGGCAGGAATAAAACCAGTGGGAATCAATTGTATTGTTATTTCTCAGTAGTTATAAAGTACATCCGTATTCTGGAAAATTCCCAATGAAAGCTATTTCAAGAGGTCTTAAACAACTAAGTATGAAAGTGTTGGTCTTCTATCAAAAATATAGAATTAGTTCCTAAAAACAGGCTCAGTATTAGAGGACAGGAAAACAGCAAATGTAACATCATTGTTTAAAATTGAATCTGGGATTCCAGGAAATTACGAACTATCAGTGTAACATTTTTTCTGTGGAAATTGGTGCAAAGCATTATTAAAGATGGAATTATTGAGCATATAGAAGAATCAGTATGACTTCTGAAAAGGAACCTGCTGTTTCACTAAACTTTCAGAGTTTTTCAGCATGTGAATGTTAGTGATCCAGTAGATGCTGTTCAGTTGGACATTCAGATTTCTAATTACAGTCAGCCCTCCACATTTGCAGGTTTAACTTTCAAGGGTTTGATTATTTGTGAGGTTATCCAACCTCTCTCCCTGTTCCTCAGGTACCTCTTTTCTGGGCGAACCTTCCCTCTTGGTGACTCTGATCAGGCTGCAGAACCCTTTAAAACCAACCCCTGGTCTTTATCCACCTTTACCAGCCACTGCCTGGCCAACTAAGGGTGGATTACAGTCCAATTTCTCAGCACCACAAGCCCTCTTCCAGTGCTCCCTGTACCCAAGGAAGAAGATGGGCAAGAGAAAGGAAGTATAAAGCTACCATGCCAACTCCACCCCTACTTCCCTCTCCCTTCTCTGATCTGGTTTGGATTCTGGGTGTCTGTTCTCCCCACCATGCCTTGTACCCCTCTTCTCAAAGACAAACAATATACTTTTTGATACTTACAAATTTTCCACTTTTGCAGGGGTCCTGAACCCCTGACCCTAGTGAATGTGGAGGGCTGACTGTATGTGTATATACAGACGGATCTCAGTTGGCAGTGACTAACCAGGAAGCTTGTGGTAGCTGAAAACTTTAACTCAGTTTGTGGCTACTGTTGAAAAAGTACTTGTTATGAGGCAGGATTGTTGCGGGGGGGGGCTGGTAGTTTTTAATTTAGAAAAAAAGTAAATAGGGGATACAATATGGTAGGGTTTTATGAAATTATGCATGGCACAGGAAAAGTGGTAGTTTTCCTTATCTCTTAAAACCTAGTTTCATCCAGTGAAGCTAGCTGATGAGAGGTTCAAGACAGACAAAAGAAAATACTTCCTTCACACTATAAAGTTTGTGAGGTATTTAGAATTCTCTGCCAGGAAGCTATAGTGCCTCACCAGACTTCAAGTCCTAGGATTTCATAGGATGTTATTAAAGAATGTGATATAATTATGTAGTATATAAGAGATCATAGTTACTATAGGAATCATTTGTGTGAGATATGGCAATAGTTGTCAATTTAGATAGCTTAAGAGAGATGTTAAAATCTGATCTTTTTCTTCACTCGCACCATATAAAATAGTTTCTGGTTTAATGGCTCCATCCAAGTGGACTTATGATCCTACTGTGATAGCCACCATAAGTGGACAATTGCAACTACCAGTCCCACCAACTTCCACCCAACATGAAAGATTAGTCCACCTTCTGTGAGATAGTCTGTTGTCATTTTATGCGAAATATTTATAATTTTTAACAAACCTCACCCCTATGTAGTGAGTACAGTTGCTTATCATACATGTATTCATGTACACATACATCATCTAAGTAAATTTTATAGGTTAATATTCTACAGCAAAGATGAGCAGAGCAGAGCTGACAGGATGCATGTGGCCTCCAGGATTGTTTTCTCTAGCATAGAATTACCACACCACCAAATTTTGGTGGCAAACAGGAAATTTGCCTTTAAAACAAGCAGGAAATCCTAGTTGTAAACCCCCCCCTCCATTTTGCAGCTAAATTTCAGTGGGCCAGTAAGCAGAGATGCAGACCTGTGGTGAGATCCAGAGGGTGGAAATTGACTGCTAGATTCAACAAAATTGATCATCTCTTCTCCACAGTTAGAAATGATTTTTTTTCATTAAAAAAACCTGTGCAGTCAATGAAAGGTATGTCTCTTTTTGTTGTTATGATGGTGATGTGATGTACTGTGGAAAATTTGTTACACATTTGTGGAATCTTCTTACCCCAAAGATAGAAAGTGATACGATGCCTATGAGTTTTTTTTCCTAAGTTGCTTGTTCTAATGGATTGCAGCTGGACTTTCTTGGGTAAGAATTGTAAATTCCCTTCCCCAAGACTGTCCACGGAATGTCAGATGTTGTCAGATGGAACAAAAGAGGCACACAACCCAGCAAGATATAACAAACCAGTTGGAAAGCTGGTTGATCCTACCAGAGGTGAATGAGTGAGAGCAAGGGCCCCATCCTTGCTTGAAGGTATAGTGCAGGTTAGGGGAGAGCTAGTGATTCTGTAGTCTCTTAGCCCTCTTCATATTTTAGTTGCTGAGGAATGGTGACCTCAGAGTCAAGAATGAGAACAGCCAAAGAGACTGCAGTTCTAGACGTTTTACTCTAGACCAGTGGTTGTTCCTCCAGATCAGTGTTTCTCAAGTTGATCTGGTAGACCAGCCTTTTTTCCCTATGTGTCAGGAACTCGTACTATATTTGGGCCATTCACAACAACTGGTTCTTTCTCTGAAACTCTGTATGGACCATCCCCTGATGGCTTGGCACATGGACCACCAGTTGAGTAACACTGCTCCAGATATTTTAGAGTAAGAATTGCAGTCTTAATTTTTGTGGCTTTAAATTACTTCCTGGTATTTCTCATTGTAGAGCCAGTGTGATGTAGTGGTTTGAGCACTGGACTATGACAGTAGAGACCAGAGTTTGATTCCCTGCTCAGCTATGGAAACCCACTGGGTGACCTTGGGTGTGTCACACACACTCAGACCCAGAAAACCCCATGATTAGGGAAGCCATAAGTCAGAAATGTCTTGAAAGCATAGAACAACAACAACAACTAATTTCTCGTTGCAGTGTGGTTTGATAAATTATGTGTCTATCATATATAGCTGGAAAACTCATCACTTTTGAGCTCTCTCACTCAGAATAATATGGGAAACGGAAATAAGAAGTTAGTTTTATCTTCTAGGGAAGATAACAATAAAATCTATCTCTGGGTGCTAGTTTTGCCTTTAGAAAACCATAACTGGCTTTCTAAAATATGACATGTTAGATGATCCTCACTGTAAAGAAAGTGCATTTACAGGTTCTTGATGTGACTGCTTCTACGCAGAATCTTTCTTTGTATAAGCATTTTGGGTCAGGCTGTGAATTCTTTTTCCTCCTTCTCCTTCCCACTAAAATCATTGAAATATATTCTGTCGGTTTCACATCAGAGGTGTAAATGGATTTCTTGAAAGTTTTTCTTCAGAATGGTAAAAGGCAATCACTTTACAGGTTTGACTCCATTACGGCCAGCATCGTAAAGCTCAACATACCACCCTAACTTTGAGAATGCGCTGCTGTTCAGTGACCTTGCTTCAGCAAGGGCATGTGTTCAGTTTGGGCAAAGAAGATACGCTCAGCTGCAATCTGTGTATCTTTCTGTATGCTGTGTATTTGACAGCGTTTGCACAAGAAGCACAGTAGAGGGAACAGCAGCCAATTTTGCATTTTTTAGAATGAATTTGTTTTTACCTTGATGGCATTTGTGTATTCAGTGATAGAAATGACAGGTGATCCCTTTAATTTCCGGATACTAGCACTGTAATGTCATGGTTCACGTACTATACAGATAACCTTTATTTGCTCTGGAATTCCAGTGTATTGTACTGTAATAGGAGAATTGAGAGACAAGTAGAGAAGTTCCGGATAACTATTATGTTCACACTGGTGTTCCTCACTTACTGACAAAACAGACAAGCGCAGAGCTTAGAAGTAACCTGCTAAAAGTAATAATCTCGATAATAATGTTACTCTTTGAGGTACCTAAGGTATAACAACATTTTTGTGAAATAACTAAAGTCCTGTAATATTGTTACCTTTTTTAGTGTAACAAAAATAGTGTTTGCACTACTATTACTGAGGGAGAGGGGCTTTGGGGCCATTTCTATACACGTTTTCATTTTTTTAAAAAAAATTAAAAACAAAGTAGCATGTTAGTAACTTGTTACTCTTAAAGTAATGTGCGATGTATTACTTAGGGAAAAATAGCAATACAAGCCATTAGATAATGCAACCTTTTAAACATTTTAAGTTTTTGCTTTGTGTTTTACAACTGGATAATAACAGTCGGCAGTAAGACTGCGTTCAGAAGTGTAGAGTGAAAAGTGTAGTTTTTACATAGAGTGTGCGTTTGTGTGTGTTTTTAACAAAATACATGAATGAAACAACTCCCCAGATTGTCACAAAATCTCTAGTTTGGATTATTCATAGTTCATTCCATATGTTTTCCCCCATACCTTCATATTCCTGTGTGTTCCCCTTTATTTCAAACTGTAATGTGTTGTAAGTACAGGTAATTTCTCCGTTAGAATCCTCTAACTAAACATGGAGGAAATAGTTTATACTTTCAGGGACCAATTTGCCTCTTGGATATTGTATGTGTTTCAACAGAACTTTGATCTTAGGAAATATTTTGACCTTATAAATATTTTAAAAACAAAGTCAGGAATGACCCAAGGTTATTAAAATTACTTTTGGGAAGAACAACTTTTCCAGGCTCTGGTGAGGTGGATGTTAAGCCTATCAAAGCTGGATTGAACCACCTATCTGTACAGGGAAAAGGGCCTTTTCAAAGTGTCCCTCTACTTCTGGAATTAGTTTCCAGCAGAGATTCATCATGTTCCTTTTGTACTGGGCTCTGGGAAAATTCTGAAAGCCTATCTGTTTTCACTGTCCTTTTTTGAAATCTGGGACCACTGGTCTTATCTTAATTATTGTTTTTATTTTATTGCATCCTTGCTGGTTCTGTGTTGCTTCTGTTACTTTTTATGCAGGCTTAAAAGGACTTTGCCCTTAAAGGTGTCCTAAGCATTTAAAATAAATATACAGTGTGAAAAACTGAATCACGTTCTTCTCAGTCCATCAGTTCCTGAAGGTGAAAGTTAAGACTTGACAAAAGGTGGATAGTTATCATCTGTCCAATCAATAACAGTAATTAAAAGCAAAATGTCTTTTAAGAGAAAGTGAATTCTCCTACATAGGTCAATCTGTTTCCTACTCCATGCAACATATAGAGATGGATATTTTGTGCAAACTCCCCTAAACATTGGAAGATACACTAAAGATACACTAAATTAGACTTAGCTGAAGATGTATCACTTTGAAAACATTTTATTCTGTCTTCTCCCTTCTCCCTTTCTCCTCATTTGTTACCAGTTGTTTATCTTTCCTCAACACTTATACCTCTGAAAATGCAAAATGGGGGCCAGGGACTAGCAGGGCTTTGGCTGTCCTGATTGGAGTTGTAGGCCTTAGTTCAACTGTTACTCCCAACTAAAGAGGATCCATTCAATCAGTGGAACTTACGTAATCATTTACCTACCAATTTCCCATTGGTTCAGTGGATCTACTGTACTTGAGACTATCAATTAGATTGAGACCAAAGTGTCTTAGGGATGGCATTTGTAATCATACTAAATGGCATTTCCTTAATTGCATCTAGTAACCTGTAGCAGTCTTCTATAATGACCTGTGTTTTAGACTGAGAACAGGAAGATCCAGGCTTAAATTCCTTCTCAGTGATGGAACTCACTGGATGATCTTGCTTTCTCAGCCTAACCTTCCTTCACAGAGTTGTTATAAAGGGGGAAAAAATTAAAGAGGATGATTGTGTAGGTATTCCTGAGTTCCTTGGAGGAAAGATGGAATAAAATTTTAATAAATAAATATATATTTAAATTGCTCTGAAAAGCATAATAAATGCTTTCCCCTCTGCCAGAGATAAAATGGATTTGAAAGCAGGCTGTAGCTTATGGAGGAGACCTAAAGGTTAAGAGCCAGTCTGGTCTATCGATTAGAATGGTAGATAGAAAATGAAGAGAGTTGAGTTTAAATCACCGCTCAGGAATGAAGCTCACTGCTCAACACTGGATTTCTCAACCTCACCTACTTGAGAGGGTTGTTGTGAGATTAAGAGAGAGAAGGAACACTATATTTCTTACTAAGGACTTGATTAGTATTTTGTATCTCCAAAAATAAAATCTATATTCCAGTGAAAGAGGCTGGAATCTCCCTAAGTGGCATAGGTCTCTACAGGCCCTCACACTTCAGGTGGGTCTTCAAATCCAAATAAACGTGAGATCCAAAATAATTTGGAAGCATCCAGCCAGAATGGTGTAAGGAATTCTGATTTCTGTTTTCTTTCTTTGACTTTATCCCCTAATCTGTCCCAATGATCCACAGTGGCTAATGACCTGTGTATTTTATATATAGTTCTGCTTCACTCTTCTTCACCAACAATCCTGTGAACAGAGAACATGAATATTCTCTTTTTACAAGTGTGTAACTTAAACAGAGTGGTATGTAACAGTTACCCTTGGAAAAAAATGGTTGAACTGGAAGTTAAACTCATATCAAAATGTATAGACCATTTTGGATTTCTTCCAAATAAAGATTTTTTTAAAGAAAGAATAAAGATTAGACTTTCCATAATTTAGACTTTATACGTAACAAATGTTGGGGGAGGATAGGCTTAGTTTTGAATAGAAGGGCTATGTAGGGCTTGTGAATTAATATGCACTGAGTAGCTGACTGTTTTTATTAATTTATTATTAGGTATTGAAGTATGAAGCAGTGGGTGAAGTGAGAATTTCCATGTGCCGTTGTGAAGATGATGCTTGTCATGTTATGTCCCAGTCCTAAAACCTCATCTTAAGCCTTTCTTCATTAGACTTAAAAATCTTGTTTTAATGCCCAACAATCAGCCTTAAACCTCTTTGCTGTCACTGAAGAAAACAAATCTTTTGCCTTCGTTTGCCTGGGGGATGTGGATTGCTGAAGTGGTCCTGTGTGACTAAATTAGATGAAAGACTTGCCTTCCCACCACGGAGACATGGAGTCTAATCAAGTGAAATGAGTTCTGAGATCTCAACTCACTTCCTAGGGGATATCAGTTTACATTACAAAATCACACGACACCTAATTCATCACGGTTGATGCAGACTTTACTCAGGAGAGGGCCACAAGTCAGACAATATGATAGTAAGCCACCTGTCCCCTCTGTGGTAGAGACTGTTTATTAAGACAGTAGAAGGCATTGGTGGGAAAGGGTCTACAAGGCATTGGGCCTGCATATTTATGGAGTATATGTAAAGGGAAAGGGAGATGTCAAAGTCAGATGTGGAATGATGGATCTAGAAGAGACAATTTGTACTTCTAATTACGGTGAATATAGCTCATTCTTTACTCCTTAACCCACAAATGAAATTTAAACCTCCTACTTTACAAGGATTTTAAACAAATTAAAGCATTGCTTATATCTAAGTAACACCTGCTTCCCATGCTTACATTAATAAATGGTAGGTATGTAGCAACCCCTGGAATATAGTCCATGGAAGTTCATGTTACAGTACATTTGTTAATCTTTACAGTGTCGCAAATCTCTTTGTTGTGTTTTCACTGATGCAGCATCACAAGTTATTATCCTATTCTACTGCTAAAGTGACATTACATTGGTTTTTCAAGCAGATGCCCAAATATTTAGTTGTGGGATGTCTGATGTCTTTTATGTGTCAAAATTTGAAATGACAAAAGAAAATTTGGTTTTCTGAACTAAAACTTTTTTTTTCTAATTTCTTTCAGGGTATTGTTATAACTCCCTTGCTCCTGCTGCTTTTTGTGAGTATTTTAATTCTGATATGATGATGATGTACTAATAGTAGTAGCAGATTGATTGTTAAATAGTACAATATTCTATATGGTAAAGAGGCATTCTTAAAGTTCCAGAGTAGAATCATTCACCAAAGGCTTTGTGGTTTGTTTTGTAACAAGTTTCTAGTTGTTGGATAAAAACATGGTATTCATTATATCCTTCTCCATGGTTGTATTAGCCTGGCCTATCTTCTGTGTAGTAGATGAACAGGCCAGCTGGTATACTGTGTCCAAACCAAATATTAGTATTAAATGTGGCATGTTACATGCGAGAAGATTAATCCTCTCCAATATTGGTAATGTCATTCCCAAATTTTGAGAGGCCCATGGGCATAATCTTTACAATGGGTTGCCCACTTTCACCACTGGATGCTTTCTCTTATCCTGCTGTCCCCATGCGTTGAGCTGAATGATCACCAAGTCAGCAGGATGGATCCAGAAATTGATAAAGGAAATAGAAGCAGGTGGAGAAGAATCTGAGTGGATTGTCACTCAAGGACCATCAGTGTTGTCTTCAGCTCTAGATAGAGCACACTTCAGAATATATTCATTATTTTCCCCTAAACCAGGACTGCTCTTGGTCATGTTTGTTAGGAACGGGTCTGGACTCAAAATTTAATGTTATAAATCTTTTTTTAATTAAAGTAAGTTAGGAATAATTAAAATGCATTAGAGAAAGGTAGATTCTTCTTGGAAACAAGTTCAGTACATGCCATAAGGGAAATGTTTGCCAGTGCCTTGTCACTCCTTTTGTTATTTTTGTCATATATGTGTATGTGCCTTCAGGCCCACTGTCAGCTTATAGTGACCTCATGAACTTCATAGGGATTTATTAGGCAAAGTATATTCAGAGGTGGTTTTGGCAGTTCCTTCCTCTGAAATATAGCCGCCTTGGGTCCCAGTGTGGGAAAAAGGCAGCATATAAATACAGTAAATAAACAAACAAACCTACAGCATTTAGTATTTGTTGGCAGTCTGCCATCCATGTACTAACCAGGGCTGACTCTGCTTAGTTTCCAAAATCAGACAGGATCTGGTACATTTAGGCTATTTAGGCAAAGGGACTAATGAATCAGAAATTAAATATGCTATTTTCTGCGTTATTGTGTCAAAGATAACAGTGATGATATTAGTATCTTAATGAGATTTTTTGTTGGCAGGATCAAGATTCCAGTATAAATTTGAATGTCCTAGGAAAGTAAGGGGGAAAAAACTTTTTCTTACTGTTTCTCCTCCTTTTTGCCATCCTCCCATTCCTCTTGTATATAGTTGCTTCCCGGGCTCATATTCCTGTCCTCCCTTTAGTATTGCCGTTTCAGCCCTTTCTCCTTACAAAACATGCAGACGTGATTTAACATTTTCTTGCACAAGTGAGTCTCCTACCTGAGAATTAGTCCTCAATTGCGTTGGACTACAACACTCCAGCCATTGTGGAGACTGACTTACAGACATGACTGAGAATTGCAAGGAAAGCATTATCTGTCTAGTGTTGTATATATTTATTGATTAGCTTGTGTGTGCATATGTGTGTTTGTGTGTCTGGAAAGATTTTAAAAACACGGGCATCTTAAAATGCGGAACAAAGTAGTGCAAATCTGTAATCACTGATTACAGATTGTTAGTGGCATATTCGCCTTTCTTTAGGCTTAGCCTGGCTAATGGAAGCTGTCCAAGCATGTTGTTCATTTATTTGTTTCTTCATGGTATTTATATGCCTACCAATGGCAAAATTCTCTGGGCAACTTATATTAAAAGTTGACAACAATCAGATATGAAGATAAACCATGAAGCTGGTTGAAGATCGGTTCAGGTGATTGATTTCAGGTGTCAAGAGGATATTCATTCACCCCATTAGACATTAGGCTTGGCAATCAGGAGCTGGTACAGCAACAGAAGCCTTGATGCTTCCTAATTTTGTCCTGCTGCTGCTACCAAATCCTAACAGTTAAGATGAGATGTCAGAGTTCCTTTAGCAAAACCTTCTACACTGCTGCTATATTGTGGGAGAAGTAGAGTTTGTTGCCAAGGGTTGTTTTAGACATTTATTTATCCCAGCAAAGATGTCATCCAGACCCCATGCTGCCGGCTAGTTCTCTTATGCTTTCAGAACCCTGCTAGAACAAGGAGGGGAAATTTTTTGAACAAGAAAGATTTCCAGATTTTCAGGTAAGAAATTGTGAAGGAAATGAGAGGTATGGAGGAGCCTGCTTAGGATGGAGCAAAAGGATGCTTACAGTGAGTGCATAGAGCACATTGGTGAAGTTCAGGACTGAGTTTAAAAGATCTTTTTTAAAAATAAATTTTTAAGATTTTAAATCAAAATTTTTAACTTTATTTTTAATTTAAATTAGACTTCAAAGTTTTCTTAAAACAATTAGTAATATAGAAGTCTAGGTCAAAGATACCAACATGAACGCTAATTATACAACTCCATATACTTGTTCTGTGAGCATGTTATGAGCAGCTAATGGAGATGGGAAATCTTGCCAAGAAAAACCCGTGATAGGTTCATCGTAGGATCACCATAAGTCAAGAACAGTTTGAAGGCAAACAACAAACCTTATAATGGAACATCTTTTGAGTAGGTACTAAGATTATATTGAAAAATAATGTACTCCTACTTTTAAAATTATTTAAAGCACTTTTAATCTGTGATTTAAATCATTACACTTCAGTCCTTCAGAGAAGCAATCAAAATCATGACTTAGATGAATCCTGGTGATGTTTATGTATGGACAGTTAATGTTGTGGCACCTTCAGTACACACACACACACCATTTAACAATGCACATAAGTTCTGGCGTATTATATATGTTCATGAGGAAAGTTTACAGTCTGTGTTTTTCTTCTCCTGTCACAATTGCAGGTGGGCAGTTTTGGTACTAGGCTGGATCCATGGGCTGGGGTGGGGTGGAGTAGGAGAGATGAGGCTGGCGTACCCATTTCCCCTGCTTCAGGGATCCTCTTAAAGGATGTTGGGGATTGAGACCTCTACATATCCAGGACAGGCCCTCATCAGCAGCTATCACCTACCTCACCCCAGATAGTACGGGGAATATGCAAGTAGCTTTTTCTAGCTGAGTCCCAGTTAGAATCATAGAATCATAGAAATGTAGAGTTGGAAGAGACCACAAGGGCCATCCAGTCCAACCCCCTGCCATGCAGGAAAACCCTCAAAGCCCTCCCGACAAGTGGCCATCCAGCCTCCACTTAAAAACTTCCAAAGAAGGAGACTCCACTCCGTGGCCGCACATTCCACTCCCAGACTGCCCTGACCGTCAGGAAATTCTTCCTGAGGTTCAGGTGGAATCTCCCCTCCTGCAGCTTGTATCCATTGCTCCTTGTCCTGGTCTCAAGAGCAGGAGAAAACAAGCCCACTCCCTCCTCGACATGACATCTCTTCAAATATTTAAACATGGCTATCATGTCCCCTCTCAACCTTCTCTTCTGTAGACTAAACATACCCAGCTCTCTAAGTCTGTCCTCATAGGGCATGGCCTCCAGGCCCCTCACCATTTTGGTTGCCCTCCTCTGGACCTGCTCCAGCTTATCCATATCCTTCTTGAATTGGGGTGCTCAGAACTGGACACAGTATTCCAGATGAGGTCTAACCAAAGCAGAATAAAGTGGTACCAATACCTCCCTCGATCTAGACACCATAATCCTATAGATGCAACCAAGAATTGCGTTGGCTTTCTTGGCTACCGCATCACACTGCTGACTCATGTTCAGCTTGTGGTCTATTAAGACTCCTAGATCCCTTTCACACATACTGTTAGCCAGCCACGTGACCCGCATCCTATATTTTTGCATACTATTTTTTCTGCCTAAGTGTAGGACCTTACATTTCTCTCTGTTGAAATTCATTTTGTTAGCCTTGGCCCAGCTCTCCAATCTGTCCAGGTCCTTTTGAATTTTGATCCTGTCCTCTGGCGTATTAGCAACCCCTCCCAATTTGGTGTCATCTGCAAATTTGATCAGCATGCCCTCTATTCCTTCATCCAAGTCATTAATGAAGATATTGAACAGCACTGGGCCCAGGACAGAACCCTGTGGCACCCCGCTAGTCACTTCTCTCCAGGATGAGAATCTGCCATTGGTGACATTACTGCCATCCTGTGGATTCCCCCATCAGGCAGGGCGGGGGCGTGCTCATAGGCCATCTAATGCCTGGATCCAAGCCCAGTGGAGCACCAGGGTTCTAATAACTGTAACCAATACAGTTGTGGCCATTTCAACTCCAGCATTTTTACTATGTATTGTGTTATCACTGTTTCCCACACTTGTACCTTTCCGATCAGTGCTTGCCGTGCAGTTGCCTTTTATTTCTTCCCCGAAATGTAGCTGGCCTAAACAGAGCCTTCTACATACTTTTATGATTTGCTAAGCCAATTGGGTTGAGCCTATTGGAGTCTGAAAGGCATTATAGAACTGTGGATTCCTGCAATGGCAGGGGGTTGTATTAGTTGTAGATTTGGAAGTTACCCTAAGAGTAATCTAGTGCAACCTAAAACAATCCTAACAGTTGGCCATCCAACCTCTGTTTCCAAACCTTCAACAAAGAAGAATATACCACCTTCCAAAATGGTCTATTCCACTGTTGAAAAGCTTTTACTATCAGGACATTCCGCTTAATGCTTACATGGAATCTCTTTTCTTGTAATTTGAATCTGTTGGTTCAGGTCCTGCCCTCTGAAGGAGCAGAAAAGAAGCTTGTTCCATCTTTCCCATGACAGCTCTTATCATATTTGAAGATGGCTATTATATCACCTCTCATTCTTTTCTTCTCCAAAAGAAATCCCCAACTCCCTTACCTTTTCTTCAGAGGACTATTTCCATACCCATTAGCATCCTGGACACCTTCTCAATAACCTTCTAAAACAGTATTCCCTTTTTGCTCAGGTTTGTGCCAGACCTAGACAACTGTCCCTCTCAGATGTTTTTGGACTGCAGTGGCTGTAATTCCTCACCATTGGCTGTGCTGGCTGTGGCTGGTGGAAATCATAAGCCCAAAAACATCATGAAAGCCACAGTTACCCACCCTGTTTTAGAATTTACTTTCTCTTTTTGGAAGCTGTTCATATCTGCATGAGAAGCAGCAATGTTCCCATACATAAAGCTGGATCTAAGCACTTCAGGAGTGGCTGCTGCTTCATCTACCTTGTATAGCCTCAGCATGGAGAACTTGTAGTTAGATAAAGAAGTGGCAATCTCATTTGGTGCTAAATCCGGCATGGTGTTGGTGAAAACATTGTGTTGGTTACTGACTGGAATGGGTAATAGATGCAGAGATGCTATATATGCATAAACACAACTCCATAAATTTTCATTTATTTTTAATAGTGACAGTAATTATTTATTATTATCGTTTAAACCTTGCTTCCTGGCTAAAACCAGGCCCAGGAGCCACGTCTTTTCCTTCTGTTTCCTATTCTGTGCGGTTCTCTCAAATCTCCAAAGTAGCAACAATAATGAGTATATTAATCTATATGTATGATTTAATAAGACAAGAATTTCCCCCTCAAGATAGCTTTACATTTATTGATCAGAGTTTACATTTTGCCCCAATTTGTACAAAATTAATTCCTGACAGCACTTAATAGTTTGAGCCTCTTTATTTTCACATGCTTGTTAATGTAAAATGAGTAATGTTAACTAAGTTGCTGAAGAAATGTTGAAGTACACAAAGGGAAGAGTGAATACTTACAATAAATTATACATTTTGCATAAATAATGTAGTATCTTAAATGAATGGCATTAAATGTAAGAACTGTATTTTTGAAAAGAAAACTGTGACTGGATTGATTGCTTTTGAGGGGAAAAAATGCTCTTTTTTTACTTCATGATAGAATGATTGGGACTACAGGGAACTGTAATTTTATTTAACAAATTGTATTTTCCAACCAGTTTAATTTTAAAAACTATTTGTCAGTGTTTCTGAGTGTGCTTCTTCTAATAGCGTGTTACTGAACCTTTATTCCCAACAACATTAAAACACAGTTCATTTCTTTCGTATATGAGACTGGGCATGTTAGAAACCCAAGGAAGTTGTTTCCAATCATGTATATGGTAGAAAGTTAGCATTTATACCATATTTGCTGGCGTATAAGAGGTACCAGCGTATAAGATTCACCTCATTTTTGACAGTTATTACTTTTTGCCTCAGTGGGAGTTCTCCCCACCAAGGCAAAATGGATAGGAAAGAGAGAGGGAGGTCTAGGGAAGCCTGGAGGCAGCGTTCCTTTCGCCCCCCAGCCTCTCCCCTGCCTTTCCTAGGCACAAGGAAAATGCCTAGAAAAGGCAGGAAAGGGTCCAGGGGCAGAGCCAGTGCCAGCACAGGGCTTCCCCAGACCCTTCTCTGCCTTTTCTAGGCATTTTCTTTGTGCCTAGAAAAGGCAGTACAGGGTCCGGGAGCGGAGCTAGCACGACAGAGCCGCATGGGAGTCCTCCTTTCACCTCCTCCCTCTCAGATCCTTTTCTCCTGAGGGAGGTGGAAGAAGGGCTTCCAAGGAGCACCCGGCATATAAGACATGCCTCGTTTTTAAGGGCCATTTTGGGGAGAAAAAAGTGTGCCTTACACTCTGACAAATACGGTACTTTATAACACCACTTGGGGAAGGTTAAACTGCACTCTGTGTGCCTGAAGAGTGAATGGATTTAGCTGATTTTGTCCTGTAGTATTTAACACCATAAGACTAATTAGGAGCCGGTGAGAATCAACCCTGTCTTATTTGTATAACCTAGAGGTGAATCCAGATTACCTCCACACGACCCTCTTCATGGCTGATGAATTGGGAGGGCATTTCACTGAATTTTTCAAGTAAGAAAAATTTTGCCACCATATTCAGAGTGGGTGTCTTCCTCAGAGCCCTGGCAGGTTTCATTCTTCTCCGTTTTGCTGTGTTTTCCCCACACACACTTAGTTCCCTTCTGTAGCAGAGTGGTAACATCAGTGCCTTTCAGAGAGTATGCCAACATTTTGTTTCCTGCATAATTCCCCGGAGACAGTATCCTTTCAAGGCATTATGCAAATGAAGGTGCGGAGTGGAAACCAGTGCAAAAAATAACTCAGAGCTTGGAATAGTTATTTTTTGGACTGCAACTTCTTGGCTCTGGGAGTTGTAGGCCCACAAAGTAACTGTTCCAAGCTTTAGTTTTCCCTCACAATGTCCTAGAACAAGACTGCATTAGGGATATTGTGGAGGAATAATGACAGTCAGGCCATTGGAAGAAGTACCTTGGAGTTGTTACTGCATGAAACTGCAGCCAAAAAAAAGACTGGAAGGTGTGCTAAATTGCTAAAATGCTCCTAAACTATCTAACAGAATTTAATCCCTGTCTTCTGAGAAACTTAGAGGAATTGCCCTCTGTTTTGAGGGGGTTGAAATTTTGCTGCCTTGCTCCAAATTTAGCCAGAGGAGTTTATAAGGGAATCTTTTTCAGCCAGCCCAGCATTCTACTCCTCAGTCATACTAAAATGTGGCATAATTTTGGAAGAATTATCATTAGATCACATTAGAATTTATCATGAATAGATCACATAGATAAAAGCAACTAGGAAGCACCACCTAAAAATCAGTAAAACATCATGATGAAAAGAAGCCTTCCAAAAAGCTTCCTTGAAAAAAACCTAATCTCTGTGTATCTGTCATCTACCACTTCACTCTTTGCCGCTCTATATAATGTACCCCAGCATTTATAGGCATTTTCTGCTTCTTCAGCTTATTTCTTCTTCTTCGTAATATTCAGTCACTTTTCTTCAAGTCCTTGAAATTCTATCAATCATTTTGGCAGTAATACATGAACTGTAGGATTTTGTGCTATTCTTGGAATGAAGACTTAGCTGCATTTGATTGCATGAAGTGGAGGAGAATATGAAAAGATGAAGAAGGAAAGATGAGTTGTAATGTTGCACATTTGGTCAACATTTAGTGTGCTAAATGTGTTTTAGCATTTGCCGATTTTGAGAATGGTGTTAGATTTCTTTAATGTACAGAGAAATCATTGCAAAAGTTTCAACTGTCATTTCTAATTTTCCTGCATCTCACTGCAACTTTATTTAGGGTAAAAGCTTAGTAAGCAGTTGGTGATGCATTATTCAAAATTTATTTGTTGCACTGCATCTTATTTCTTCCTTCTGCTCACATCTTTTGCTTTTCTGCTCTGAAAAAAAAATTACAAGATTTCTCTCAAGAAGGAAATAATAGCAGCCAGCTAGATCATATGATAAACCTATGAATATTTCATAAGAAAACAATTAGTCAAGTTATCTGTGTTTGATTTGCTTATTAAGTTTATTAGATACTTTCCCAGTTAAAGGGGTTTTCAACATAACTGTGAACCTTCAAACAACCACATGACATTATAAGAATTACTAAAGACTGAGCTACTCAGCAAAATTTGGCAGAAGTCTTTGAGAACAATTTTTTTTTTAACTTCCTGGGGAGGTTATGCTCCTCTTTTAATTTAAACAGTTAGGATTTTCACTAATCTGAGAAAAGTCAGATGAACCACAGGGAACATACTGTATGATAATGAATAGATGAACAGATGTGTGGATGTCCTACAAAAAGCAAGTGGATGAAAGCTGACAATTCTACACTAACTTCTGTGTGAAATGTATATATCTCATTCTTCAGTGAAAACTTGTAGAACCACTGAATGTTAAAAACTTTTTTTTAAAAGAATATAATAAAAACAGTGAGACAAAATAGCAAATGCTAAAAGCACTCAGTCACTGCAGAAGGATAAGACAATCAAATCAAATTTAAAAGACTGATCAGATAAATTTCCTGTCACTGAAAGGACATCAAAATAATATGGGAGCATCTAAAGGAATAGCAGGTGAACATTTCAGAGGACAGTGTTCTTAAAACAAGTCACCACTATGGGGAAGGATTTTTCCTTGGTTGCTGGCCACATAATCTCAGAAGACAGGAGCACTGAAAGAAAAGTCTTTGACAAAGATCTCAATGCATGAACAAGCAAATGAGGGGAGACATATTCCCTTTGGTATTAGACCCCAGGTTATAGAGAGCTTTGAAGGTAAGCACCAACGTTTTGGATCACACTTGGAAATGGACCAGCAGACATAAAAATTGTTCCACCATTGGCCTGTTGGATTCATCAAAGCAGCTCCCAGACAGTATCCTAACCCTTGTATTCTGTACAGAGCTTAGAAATGTGACATGTTCAGATTGCAACCACCATAATTCTCCAGAGAGCATTTCCTCAGGGGGATTCTGGGAGCTATAGTATAAAAAAGTCATATTTCCAATCTCCAATTCTGTATTAGATAGAGTTCTAGATATGTTTTGTTGTAGATCTCACTTGAAATCCCACTACAAGAGCCAGCATGGTATAGTGTTTGGATCATTGGACTATGACTCTGGAGAACAGGGTTCTGATCCCTGCTCAGCCATAGAAAGCCACTGGGGGTGATCTTGGACTAGTCACACTCCCTCAGCTTCAGAGGATGGCAACGGCAAACCCCCCTCTGAACAAATCTTGCCAAGGAAACCTTGTGATAAATATGCCCTTAAAGTTGCCATAAGCTGGAAATCATTTGAAAGCACACAGTAACAACAGTAGATCCCACAGCTTTTATATAATGTGCACCTTCCCTACCCATGATCTCTGAACTTGCAAATCTGAGTGTCTGTGACTGCATTGCATCCTATATCTAAAATGGTGGTGACGCATACACGTATCCACATGCATGTCTCTGCCATTGAATAAAACAGGATGTGAGCATTCATGAATTTTGTCGTTCATGTGGCTTCCTGGAACCGAACCTCTGCATATACAGAGGGTGCACTGTAATCAGAAGGATGCAAGGACATAATCTGATGAAAACATGTTAAGTGTGTCCTGAGGATTGTTGGTTCTGAAATGGAGTTAACTAAGTGGATGAAGGACTACAGGTTGGCTCAACCAATATGAATTATTTCATCTTGGCTCCACTAATGGAAATGTTGCAGCTACAGCTGCAGCCCCATTCTTGGAGGATATCACATCTGTGATATTTGTCCTCTTTGTCAAAAAAGGAGAGAAATTAAACTGCTGGTCTGGGAAAGTAATAAGAATACAAAAGCTGTCTTTTATCTGAGAAGTATGACTTCTTGTACCAAGAACAAATATAACTTATGTCAAATGGTTTAGAAATAAAACAATTCTAATTATTTCAGGAGCCATCACTAAAAACAACTGATACTGTTTTGAAGAAGTACAGAAACTGAAATGCTGAAAGAAATGCAGAACACATCAGTTATCTCTCTTCCTATTAACACTGTGCTGATAGAAGTGCCTTTAACTTTATCATTCATTCCATTAGTGTTCCTATTCCTTCCCACGACAGTCATAATAAAGTTTACCTATGTGAATAGTGATGATCCATATGAGTAAATTTTCAATATTGACATTGCAACACATGCCCACCTGCCAGTATTCCATACATGTTGTGGGATTTGTCCATTGAGTCTAAGTTTCCTAGAAGATCTTGTTAGGAAAAGCCAACTCATTTCCTGTTCTTTTCCCAAACAACCCATAGAGATTTGGTCTCCCCAAGTAATCAAAGCATACTTAGGAAAAGAGAGACTCAGAAATGTTAAATGTAGGACAGGAGTGGTATGAATATCAGTAGTACCACTGATTGCTGAGCTTGGAGAAGTTGCTTTTTAAGACTACAACTTCCATGTGGCCGTGTTGGCTTGGAATTCTGGGAGTCATAGTCCAAAAATGTAAATCAAACAGATTCTGTCTCTCCATCGTGCCGATATGCTTTAGGATCTAGTTCCAACAGTAAAACAAATATATTTATAATGTCCTGGGAGTATGCAGAGAGTAAGTGGTGAAGTCCTAAAAGATTGAAAATAATATGCAACAGTATTAACTCAGTTGTAGTTCTCACTAGTAGGTGTATGTAGTCCTTTAATATACAGCAACCAGTCAGTATTTCTTTGCAGTGGGAGTACCCCAGAGCAGTAGGTCTTTGAGACATTTCTTGAGAATGATGATGTATGTTGGTTGTGCTACTTTTGAGGATATTGTTTATATGGAAACAATGTAGAGTTTGCAAAATTAAGGCAGATGCTAACTTATTCCTACAATTGCATTGTGGTTTGTATTTGATGCTACTTTATGTGTACACGTAAATCAGATGTGAACTGTTTTATCTTTTATATCTCAAAATATCCAAAGTTGTTCAAGGTAGTCATTAAAATTCCATGTTAACATTGTGTATTCATGTTTTGTTCCAGCTTGGATCCTCATCCTCTGTGCCTTTCTCATCTATATTCTCACAGCTCTTCATGACCGTTGTTGTTCCACTCATAATTGGACAGGTATGTCTTTAAAATATATATTTCCTATATTTCAACATCTTGTAGGTGGGCTGCAAAAGAGAAGACTCTGTCAGATGAGAAGAGGCCTCTGGATAGTGAAGTTTAATAACAGGGAGACAACAACATACTGCTCCCTGAAGCCACATTATTTTAGTTGAGACTGAGCAGCTGTCCCTCACTCCCCTCCCCGCAAATGTTTTTGTATATCAAAAACAGAGGTGTGAACATAAATTAGGGAAGAAAAAGATATTCCAGATGCAAGGGCCAAAAAGGCATTAAGTAAATTGTTAGTTTACTTTACAGAAGGGGTATGCAAGAGTTGTTTCTGAAAGGCCTCCTCAAAATAAAATAAAATAGTTTAAATGTATTCTAATTAAAAATATACACCTTCAAAATATGACTGTTATTAATCTCCCATTTGATGCTCAAAAGCCTGTGAGCTAGATCCAGATAAAGGCTTATTCAGCCTCTTCACCTCAGCAGTTTCCCAAAAATGCTACACGTTGGACAATCCTGCTGTCAGTGGGATAGATTTGATGCTAGGGGGTTGCAAAGAGAAATTTATAGAAGATATTCTAGGGATGGCAGGAGAAGCAATCCACAGCAATTAAGTTGCTCCCCACATGCCAACCAGAACTGGCAGGAATCCACATTCCAAATCCATTAGTTCCATTAGGACTCAACTCTCCCTCCGTCAGATTAGTTTTGACTTTGAAGCCAACCTTTCTTCCTAAATGTGCTTGGAAGAAGGTGACACCGGATGTGGTTTACTTTCCAAGTTTTTTTCCTAAGCCAAAGGATGCTGAGGAAAAGAGATATCATACTTTGGATGTTATGAGAGCTGTGCATCTTTATATTAAGAGGACAGCAAGAGTTAGGAGAACAGAGGCTCTGTTTGTCTCATATAATCCTAATTCTGTGGGACAGAAAGCTTCCAAAGCGGTGATTGGCAAGTGGATCAAGAACTGTATTTTTCAATGCTGTGATGCTGCAGGTAAAGCAAGACCATGTAATGTGTATCCTCCTTCAACAAGGTCTATGTCAACAAGTACAGCTTATACTGTGTCTTCTTCATTGCAAGATGTTTGTGATACAGCAGGATGGTCAGAACCATCGACCTTTGTGAAGCATTATACGATGGAGAAGTTTCGGTCAGAGCAGGCAGCTTTCGGGAGGAAGGTGCTTCAGGCAGTTATGAAGAGTAAATGAGATCTCACCCAGAATGAGGCTTGGGTATTTCCCAATTGTTGTGGGTTGCTCCTTCTGCCCCCCAAGAATGAGAAGTTGGACTTACCATGAAGTTTCATTCTGGGATGGTGGGAGGAGGAATCCACACCCAACCTGGGAAGTAAAAAAAAAAAATTATTTGGAAGGGAAATCAAGAGAGATTATGGACAGTGGTTGTATGTGGAGTTGATCTGCGGTGATTTTTAACCGTGAGAGATGATTGGAGTTGATGCAGTTTACAATTTGGCTTGGCTAGAGAAGGAAACCAATGGAGGGAGAGTAGAGTCCTAACGGAATTAACAGATTTGGCATGTGGACTCCTGCCAGTTCCGGTTGGCACATGGGGAACAACCCAATTGCTGTGGATTCCTCCTCCCGCCATCCCAGAATGAAACTTCACGGTAAGTCCAGCTTCTCATTTCCACTTGACTAGGGACTCCCTTTACCCCTACATCACAGCCTACCCCACTCATTAGGATCCCCTAACCCTCTGTATAGCATTTTGTGAGGGCAGGGGAAGTTGCTGTGGGGAGGAAGGGGAGGTAGGGAAGTAATGTAAAATAAATCCTGACATTTTCAAGCAAAAGGGCACATTGAGTACCTTCTGTCTAGCCAAAAGAGATGACCACAAGTTCCTAGCTCTGTGTTCTTGGAGCCAAGAGGGCAGCTTTTGTTTTACATTATAATTAATATAAGTGATTCTAAATCTTTCTCAGCATAGATGAGGAGACCAATATTGAAAGCAAGTATTAAAATTAGGCTATAGAGCAGGACTAAACAAGCTCTGGAGTTGTATCAGCTATTTTCTTCCCCATCCCCAAGACATCTAGGGGAAGCACCAGACCCTCAACATGACAATGGAAGTGACCAGCAAGTCCACATTTAGTTTTGGGAGGCAAGTCCACATTTAGTTCTGAAAAAACAAACAAAAATGAGATTTTGGCTAAAACAAAGTGTAGGATGCCACCTTATTTTACAGGAGAATCCACCCCCAATAAGCACAATGCTCCTGCTTTTAAAGGAAAAAAAAAATTACAAAGTGGGAGCATTGAGAGGTCCCAGAATTGACTGAAGCCCACAGACAGCCCACCAAGCACTCTTTGCCTACCCCTTCTTTAGAGGGACACAGAAAAGTCCCTTTGAAAAAAAAATTCCTTAGTTCTTTTTCATATTTTTCATGTACATTTGCAGTTCTAGTATCTCCTCACTTCAGCATCATTTTTTACTTCTTTTTTGCTGTGTGGCTGTGATGAATGAGAGATCATAAGGTGAAAATAGTGGGTGCAGCTCTGAAGTAGTCGGTCAGATCTGACTGCCTGATGACATCCGTGATGGCAAGCAACGTCCTCTTATTTCCCTCACTCTTGATGGAGGAAAAGGCAAAGGAAATGTGTCTGGGTTTAAAGGAGCTGAACAGGATGCCAGTACACTTCTCACCTGAGTACGAATGATAACGTATAAGGTCTTAAATGGCTCGGGACCTTAATGCTTGAATGAGCCCCTTATCTAACCTCAGCACTGACATCTGTGGAGATGGCTTTCCTCTGTGGCCCTCCCCCATTGGGAGCAATACATTAATTATATGGAGACAGAGAAAAGGGCCTTCTCTCCCGTAGCATCTTAGCTTTTAAATACCTCACCTTTGAAAAACCAATTGCCACCAACGTTGGCTTCATTTAGGTGCCAAGTTTTGCCAAGGCTTTTGGGGCCTGGTGACCATAGCTTGTCTCTGACTTCGTGGATTGCGGGATTTTGTCTTCTGTTTGATTTTATTCTATTAAATTGCTCTAAATAGTTGAATTCCTTTAAGTTGTTTTTATTCTGTGTCTCATCCTGAGATTTTCAGAAATATGGTGGGATAAAAATATTTTAATAAATAAATAATTACCCAGGCAGCCAGGTGCCTTTGCTTGTCTTTTTGTGCTGTGTTGGTATTTCCATTTTCCGTTAGTGTTGCATAGCAAGACCGTAGACAGATTCAAGTCTAGTAAAAGTGTGAGTCACCTATACCTGTTTGGGGGCTAATGAAGGTAGGGATGTGCATTTGGATCTAGATATGTATACATAGTCTGTTCTAGCTAGATAAAAGTGTGCAAAGTTGATTTTGGGGAGTTGTAGATGGCTTAATGCTGACTTAGACTATTGTTTCATCTAGCCCAACCTAATTGCATCTACTCTTGACAGGTAGATGTCCTCCAGTATTTCAGATAAGAGTCTTTCACAGTCCTCTCTCAAGATGCCAGTTAGTAAACCTGAAGCAGTTATCCTTTGTACCTGAGATGTAACTCCTACTCCTGTGTTGTCTCTCAGACTTGCCACCTGGCAAACAGTTTGTGCCTTTTCTAGTTTGGGGAACAATTTTTTATAGGAAAAAATATGTGAAATATCCTTCCTGTTTTGTCTTAGTATTAGATAAATTATGGCATGGCAACTCTTTAAAAATATTCACATAGGGGAGGCTTTGCTATAGATTTGTTTTAAACTTTTATATTATTTCAGTGCAAGATAGATCTGGGTTACACTGTGTTGTTAATGACTGTTGATACCATTTATTCATGAGCCAACAGAGATAGATTGGGTAATTTTTTACCTTTTGTACAATGTGTGGCAAAAATTTTTTACACAGTACGAAGTGCTGGTTTCAGGCATCTCTAAGACACTGCCCTATTTAAAAAATATTGTGAGTTTGGACAAAAGATTGTGCTCTTCTTGTTTGCATTGTCTCCTTTTAATAGGGAAGTGACAGGTAACAGAAAAATGAATAGCATGGCAACATTTCCCTTCCCATTTCTGCTGTCCTTCTCCCTTCTCTAGGCTTAAGTGCTTGTGACAGACTTTTATTTTATGTTTTATTTTAAAGAGTGATTTATGATTAAAAGTTAATGAAATAGAATTTTCACAGTGCTTTTATTATATTCTACCAGTTTGAACATATTTCAAAGCAGCACACCAAAACCCACTGTTCTCTATGAATAAATAATAAAAGCCATGGCTGTACATTATCATTCATGCATTCTCTAGTTGTCCACTGGTGATTTGTTTGCCATCCTGAAGTGGGCGCTTCCTATTAAATGGTCCTTAACTACAACTCAAATTAGTCATTACAGTCACACTCATTTAAAATATAAATATATAGGCAGAGAAACTAAGGTAAGCTGTACAGAGGGGAAGGGATCCGCCTGTCCAGTCATAAGTTCATTGAGCTGTACTGTTCAGATGCAGAATTTCTGCAAGTGATCTGTAGAAGTGAAATTTACAAGTGTCCTATGGGGAATCTGCCCCTATGTGTTTTTCCCAAGCTGTAAGACAGGGACCATTCAATATAGGGAAGAGTTATTTTTAAAAGTGGCCTAATGTTACTGAGAGAGCCAGCATGCTGTAGTGATTTGAGCATTGGGGTGTAAACCTGGAGAGCAGGATTTAGTTCCTCAGTCAGCCATGGAAACCCATTGGGTAACTTTGGGCGTGTTGCATACTCCCAGCCCCAGAAAACCCCACAATACATTAGGGTTGCCGTAAGTCAGAAACAACAACAACAATGTTACTTAATGGCTACCAGGGAAGTTAGAAATCATGGGTGTAATTCTTTGAGTTTCTATGTTGTCACAAGGGGTACTGTGATAAAGTTCTCAAAATCAGTCGTCATTATGCCTGTAGGGCTTAGCAAAAGCCTCACAGCCTTGACAGATATTACTAATAATTCATACATATATATCTACCCTATCCTGACTTGACAAGAATGCCAGGAGATATAATGGGGCAGGGGATTCCAGTATTTGTAGCACCATGCAAAATTCCAAATCAGTATGTTGTTTAAAATAAATGTAAGACTAAACTGAAGCTGTTGTTGCTTCAGGTTTGGATCACCCTTTTGAGGGTGGGCTTCTTCCTTGGGGAGTACAGGGGCTTAAAATAAGGGTGTGGAATCCCAGACTGTGGTATTGGCCCCTGGGATTTCTCAGAGCTTGGGAAAGGGTCCTATGGGGATCCCAGAGCCAGTTTTTGTCATTGTAGCACAACTACCATGTGTGCAAATACTGTTGCTGACAAAGAAGACCCAGCAAAGTGTGGTCAGCTATGAATTCCACTTTTTCAGAACCATTTCTTGATTTTCCATTTTCACTTGAGAAGGGGAAGCAAGGGATACATTCTTGAAGGAAGATTTGAGTACATCCAATAACAGAATTAAGGATGGGATTGTGCACACACTTACCTGGGAGTAATACTATTTAACTCAATGGAGTTACTTCTAAATATAGATGCATAGGGTTACCATCAACATAAAACCTTTTTGAGTATTGAGCATTTGTGCAATTAGAATTACATGAAGATAACAGCTGATGTTTCCATGGCCCTACCCTACTACTCCAAAGGAAGGAGGAAAGCTTCCTATAAAATAGCCAAAGCCAGGGGCAAATGTGTAGGTCAAACCCAGGAGCAAATCATCATTTGGTGGTGACAACTCCTACAATCAATTCTAACTGAGATTCTTACATTCCTTCTGGCTGGGGGATTCTGGGAGTTGTAGTCCAAAAAAATTATGTCGTAAGCTTCCAATGTGATTTAGAAGCCTGATCATGCAATCTTCTAAGTACCATGAAGATTCTATATAACAGTTGTATCTTGCTCTCATCTCCACAATGTCAATAGGAAAAAGAGAGGGGTGGTAATCACATGATTGAGCAGGTGGGGCCAACAAGCTTGGCACTCTCTCTCCAGAACACATGTATTTCTAAATCAGTGATTCTTTGCTTTTGCACCTCAGCTTACAGAACCTCTGAACACAGGCTATGCTAACTGAGGTTCCTTTAAGTCAAAATTCAAAACATCTGGAGAACCAAAGATTGAGAACTACTGAATGCTCAAACTGAACTAGCTTTGCACTTAAAGAAATGCCATTCTTAAGAAATGTTTTTGACTTGGAGATATTTATAACTTTAATCCATATAAAAGTGGTCCTGTTTATTGCTAAACTTCAGCTGAATTTCAGGAAGAAGCAGTAATCTTCTGGGAGACCAACACTGCTGAAAAGCTGTTTGGAAAAATTGAGATGACAGATTAACAGCATTCATGCCATAGTTCACGCTTATCTGACACTTGACTTTAACTACAGACAGATGAATTCTTGATAGGAAGGTAAACAAAGAAAAATATAATATAGTGCACCCTAAAACTGTCATGGAAGATTTTCTTTGTGGTGTTCTATTACGGGGGTTTTTATGTTAAGGAAACTAAAGTTTTAAAATTGTCCTCAAATTATTTAGTGATTTCACTGTAGGGAAGAAGCATGGATACCTCTCAGTTTAAGCTAAGTAGATAAAGACATGCTGGTATGTGTTACAGTTTTTCTTAGTGTGAGATATATTTGATAAAAACACATGAATATAATGTATACTGTCTTAAATTATAATAAGTATGTAATGTATAAAGACCATAATTGAAGGGAGCAGTAAGCTTAGGGAGAGAGAATTAATCAAAACACTCAAGAACTTTTGCTATTTCAAGACGGGTATGGATGTATTCAAAGGAGCCAGTGTAGTGTAGTGGTTTGAGCATTGGACTGTGATCCTTAAGACCAGGGATTCTCTACTTAGCCATTGGGTAACCTTGGACATGTCACACACTCTCAACCCCAGGAAATCCCATGAGTCAGAAATTACTTAAAGGCACATACAACACAACATGGATGTTTTCATTCGTCTTTTAGAATGTGAAATGTTTCATTAGAATATTAACTTCCAAAAAAAGGAATTCAAATTGAAAATTCTACCCTTTTTGCACCCTCTTCCACATCCCTTCAGAAAAAAAGAGCACAAGAACTATGTCTTTGACATTTTTAGTTGGAGAATATAAGATAGATCATAGTGAATTAAAAATAGCAACTAAGGTAGATAATTGAGAATCCAGATCTTTGCAAGGCCTAGAATCCAGCAAGGTCAAAAACTTTCCAGGCTATTCAACCTACGTGAACTTCTGCAACTTCAATGAATCTTTATCTACTAAGTTAGCAATACTTCAGTGAGGAAACCTCCAAATGAAGAAAAGAGATTTGGAAATTTCTTCACTGTAGTATTGTAGGCTGAACTTACAGTACCCCTCCATCATGTTGGCTTATTACCAGAACCAATCAATATCTAAATGGTATTTTAGAACCACATGTGTTTTCAAATGAACTTAGGTTAAAAACAAACATCAGAGTTCAGACAGACATATACCAGTGTTCTCATGTACATGTTTTAAGTTTTATGTGGTTGTGAGTAGATAAAGGATAGAATATAGTATTACTTTTGTATTCTCTCAGTATAATGGTTATACATGCAATGTCAAAGGCCCTGTGTGTGTGTGTATGTTTCCACTGGAACCACCAGCTCAGTTATTTGTACTGCTGTAGTTTTAAAAGTAGGCAGTATTGGAAAGATCCCAGTGAAACAACCTTTCAGTGGAGTGAAGATAGCTCTTGATTCAGAAGATCAGAAAGTCTGACTGTATGTTTTGTGTGTGTGCGTATGTGTGTGTGTGTTGGCCTTTTATTTCAAGATAAGCCATTTCACAAAGGGGCTATATGGAAAAGAAGAAGGGCTAACTATACCTGACCCCTGTATTTCTGTTCTCTAGAATGTCCCCTCCTGAGCCAGTTTTGTCCTCAAATACAAGGCTTATTGTGGTTCAGTTATGTGTATCTGCATATAAAGTGAAGTTCAGGTCTCAGGTAGAAACGAGTAGATAGAATGTCCTTTTTGAATCAACTTGTTGGAAAAATGACATGTAAATAATGCAGGTACATCAATAATACATAAATGCAGCAATCTTAACACTCCCTTGCTCAGTGGCCTCAGATGCCTTTGTACAATTGACCACATACCCCCCTTACTTGCTGCAAGAGTGTATGACATAGGCATAACTATGCTGTCATAGTACAAAAAGTACATAGTGGGTAAAGCAAATGGAAAACAGAGATAGCTGGGTCTAAATATGGTAAAGGAGAAATTTTTCTTCTTACTTGTCTTTTTTGCCTGCAAGAAAAATTTGAGAATACCTAAACAGTTTTCCTTATAGGGGTGGGACTCCTTGCACACACACCCTGAAGAAGTCTCAGAACTCTCCCTTTCAGCGAACTCCAGTGGCAAATACTTGTGACAACTCCAGTTTGATCTGACCTGATTTGTGCACTATGAGATGATCTAAACCTTCCTCTTCAATTTCAATATGGAGATAATAATACTTGCCTATAGTACAAGCTTTTTTCTAAGAAAAGAGAAGAATGTGCATGAAGATCTATGCTAAATATATTTGCCTAAAACCAAACATTCAAAGTCCTATTAAATCAGAAAATCCACCCCTCATTTTAAGAATCAAAGGCCATATGAAAGAGTCTTAGATGGGACCAAGCTGATTTCCTTTGGGAGGGATTACCCCAGCTGGGGTGCCACTACAGAAAAAGCCCTGTCCTGTATATTCATCCTGTCTTCTATATTCTGGGCATGATGCAGCAGAACCACAGCTGAAGATCTCATATTCTAGGCAGGTTCATATGAGAGGAATGGTATCATGGCCACAAGCTGTTTAGGGCTTTGTATATTGAAACCAGTCTTGAATTCAGCTCAGAAGCAGATTGGAAGCAAGTGCAATTAGTGCAAACCCGGTCATATGTGGTCTCCAAAGTGGACACCTGACAACAGTCTGACTGATGTATTTTGCATTAGCTGTAGCTTCTGAATACTTTTCAAGGGCAGGCCATGTGCAGTACATTATGGTAGTCTTGACAGGGAGATAATTAAGGCATGAGCCATTCCGGCCAGATCTGAGCTCCCTAAGAAGGAATGTAGACAGTACATCAACTGAAGCTAAGTAAAGGCACTCCTGGCCATAGCAGCCACTTGAGACCCTTCTAAACCATACAATTATAGTGCTGTGATTCCACTTTAACTGCCATGGTTCTATCCTATGGAATTCTGGAGTTTGCAGTTCAAGGAGAGGTGTTTAAAATTCTCAGTCATGGGAGTCTTGTGCCTCACCAAACTATGAACCCTGGGATTCATTGGATGCAGCCATGGCAGTTAGTGGAATCAGAAAGCTATGATTGTGTAGTATAAAAGGACCGCTGGCCTTCCAGATGCAATGCCGGATCCAAAAGCACCTTCTAGGCTATCTTTATTTTATTTAACTGTGCATATTTTCTTATTGTGATCATATTTATTCCATTTCATTTAAACCTGAATAGCTGTAAAATTTTAAATAGTATTTTTAGGAATGTAAAAATGTTTCATTTTTTCCCATCTTCACCAAAAGAGGGCATCTCAACAGTTAAGATGCTTCTCTGAAAATAATTGTCAACAAATGTGAATTTGCATTAGAGTGAAAAGACTTTTCCCCCAGCAACATCATCAGTAGCAAGAAACATTGAATGCTGCACAGTCTCTGTGAAATTTGCATCAAAAGAAAAAAAGAAAGAAAGATGAGCAAATACATGGAAAGACTCTTATCATCACACTTAACAAGAAGGATACTTTTGCAATTTTGTTTTGTTTGCATGCGTGAAAACAAAATAAGCAAAGATTTACATCCCTCATTATTTTTAGAGATGTAGAATTTCCAGAAATTTTAACACCGTAGTGGGGGGAAGAGGGAGGAATGCCAGTTTTTTTCAGGAACAACTTGAAACCTTGAGAAAAAAATGAAAAATGCTGTCACCCTTTATGGATTAAGAGTCACTTTGTTACTTTAGGAATATAAAATCCATTGGTTGGCATCTTGTTCAGTATTTGCAAGATAGTAAATCTTGTAACTTTTGGGATTCGCACTTTCAGTCATTAGTGACTGAATATGACCGCCCCCCCCCCAAAACCTAATGTTTAAGCTAGGTAACAGTTTATCTTGAAGAGTTCCAAGGCGCTGCAGATTGGGGTGCTAGAAGATAATTACTACTGCATGCTGAGGCAAGTGGCTGCAGCAGGTATCTGAAAGATTCCTCCAGCTGTCCCTCTCAGGACCCCCACAACTAGGAGAGTCATGATTTCCCAGCACCCTAGTCTGCAGCACCTTGGAGGTAGTTTTTTGGGGGAAGGTGGCTCTGGCAGAAGTAGCTACGGATGATGCCAGATATTGGCCAGTATGTTGAACTTGGTCTGGCACAAAATTATCATGCTTGGCATGTTAAAAGTACATTTTATTTAGAAAATATTTACAAATTAATAGTATTGTTATTGGGAGGTGATATGACATCTCTAGACCCTCGGATTATATCTAGCATGGAATTGCAGTGTTACTTCTAAAACGACATGGTAATACAGACTGTTGGGGGATCTCCTGAGAAACCTTGTAACATCATAACTGAAAAATTAATGCAAATATTTACAAATTGAAGTAGTGTTTACAATGTTTTACTATTAAAATGGAGCTAAATGTCTTCAACTTTAAAGGACCCCTGAAATACGTGGATCTTTTTTGGTTTTGCCAGTTTATGATGAACAGGCAAAAAAAAAAATCAGTAAAAACATATTCAATATTGGTAAATCAAAGAAAAAAATTTTTTTTGTCTCTAATCCTCCACAGTGCCAAGCAGACATGAAGCACTCATTCCCATAAAGAGAACTAAAAATAGGAAACCAAAACCAAGAATTGAAGTGATGCCAGATACCGGCACATAGTCTTACATAAAAGTCTACCTGCTGCACACCTTTTAGAAATACAGGTTCAGCCTCCCTTCTCCAGAAACCTGAAAACCTCCAACAATTGGATCTTTTTGCCATCATCTGCCTGCTTCTGCCTTTGAGGTGGCAGCTGTGGCACTCCTGCTCGTTCATCTCTCAGATCCTCAGTTTCTCTCTTTTTACCACCAGCCACCCACTTCCTTCGTCAAGGCAGTGGCTGTGACATTCCTGCTTGTTCATCTCTCAGATCTGAGGAACACTATAACCACTACCTTGAAGCAGAAGTGGGTGGCTGGCAGCAAAAGAGACTAAGGAACTTTGAAATGGCGGGAGGTGTGGATTCCCTCCATTTCATAGATCCTCAGTCTCTTTCCAGCCTCATGTCTCATACGCAACACAAGCGGTAAGCTAATGAGATGCAAGGCTATTCCAGAAAGGTACTGCATTGTAAACCCCCCACCAAAATTAAAATCCAAAGTATGGAACACTTCTGGTCCCAGGCATTTCAAATAAGGAATGCTCGATCTGTAACGTGGGAGGAATAAATACAAGAGCATTTTGTCCTAAATATTTTATTCCTCATTCTAAAAGAAAATATCCTATAATCCATTTTTCATTGGGGAGGGGACAGAGAGAGAAAACATTTTTTCCTTTGAGATTTTGCAGTCCTTTTTCCAGGGTTTCACATCTCTAGTTATTTCACTGTTGGAATAGTACTGCCTGATGTTGAGTGATGAAGAGGTAGTGTGTTCAAATAAACCCTTTATTTTCCTCTGAAGCCTTATAAGCATGGAATTGGAGACATTCTAAGTTTGGAGAATTTAGGTATGAATACTTTACATGGCTTCTGCTTTATAAGACACTCTGACTAAATTATATAAATACTGTCATAACCCTTTATGTATCACTGAAAGAGGCAAAATGCTATTATTACATAGACAATACCCCCATGAAAGTGGAAAAACTGTGAATATCATAAGCCTCCTAAACTGTATTTAACAGTTTCCCCATAGATCGCTTCACTGGCTACTAGTTCAGGCAAGGGCATGTTTCAAACTTATGATCCTGGTATTTAAGGCTTTGCATTCTAACCTCTCTTGGTACCTCACCGCTCGGCTTGTATGGTATGTTCCATACAGGAATTTAAGATCTACAGGCAAAGGATTATTGTCTGTTCCACCAATGCACACAGCTCTGTTAAGGCTGCAAGCCTTTCAAGATCTCAATCTGCATTTGCGGAATAGTCTTCTTTTGGGCCTCCAGCTGGAGAAAGATCTCACCCATTTTCCTAAATAGTTGAAGACCTTCCTCTCTGATTCACCATCTTAAGCCATTGAGTTATGTTTAAAGTGCTGAGATGGGTGGTAACTCGTGGGGTGTTGGGAATTTCATTCCATGTATTGTTGTGGTGTTCTGTTTTACTGTCTTTGTCCCTGATTGTATATGATGATGTTCCACCCTTTCGTGAAAGGGGTGTTATAAGTTAATGTTGTTGTTGTCATCGTCTTCATCATCATTGTCGTCATCATCACACACAGGAAGTACCTTTAGTGGTGGTAGTGGTGGGGGAGCTGGGCCCAGCTGTATGTGTGTTCGCTCGCTCGCTCGCTTGTTCACTTGTGCAGTGGGGAGGGCAAAGGGGATGGGGGAGCAGGAGGAGGGAGAAAGGGGACATCCACGTGAGTGGGTGAATGTATCCACCTTCCCTCCCTGCCTGCGCAAGTGAACAAATGCACATGCCCTCTCTCCTCCTATCCCATCCCCCTCTCTTCTTATGTCCATGCAAATCAGCAAACATGCACAATCTCCCTCCTCTTGTCCCATCCCATTCCCACCCAAGTGAGCAAATCCACATGTGCACCTTCTTCCCGTCCCGTCCCGTCCCGTCCCATCCCGTCCCATCCTCTTTCCCCCAACATTCCATGAAAAATCTGGAAATGCTTAACCTGCAAATGTGGAGAGCCAACTGTACATACATACTTCTAAAAAGTCACACTCTGCCCACCCACCACCTTTCCCAGCAATAATGATATCCACACACATTCATCACTGGCCATGGAAATGTTATAGACTTAATTCTATTCAGAGCAATTGTATTCACCCATGATGAAGTAGGTTGCATCAATACATTGATTTGAACTAAATCAGTGGGAAAAAAGCTGCCAGCCCTAGCAGAAACTACTTGAAAATCTTATATAGTTGCTTTAATATTCTTCTTGGGCAGCTTATCTAAGATGATTTAATTTGAGTCTCTCATGGCAGTAATTTATCATTAATAGTACTATTATTGGGAGGTGACATGACATCTCTAGCACCCTCAGATTAGTATCTAGCATGAAATCGCAGTGTTACTTCTAAAACAGCACAGTAATACAGACTGTTAGGGCATCTCTTGAGAAGCCTTATAACGTCACAACTGAAAAATTAATGCAAATCATGGCTTGTATCATTTCTTTCCAGTTAAATATGCTCTTCTAAATTTAAATAGTGTTACAAAATAATCAGTTATTCAAGCAGACTTTTATAAAAAGGCTTTTCTACTCATAAAGCTTTTCAACCAATTTAAAAGAAAACATTAAAAGAGCATAAAATTATCTCAGAAGTTAAAACTCACCATTCTGGAAACCAGTGTCCTTTAAATAATCTATTTAAAAATCAACAACCTCTGAAGCCACAGGAGGTTTGATGGTAAATAAAAATTTCAATCACACATATAAAACTTCCACTAGAGGGGGTCTGATTTATCGTATTTACCAGGGACTTCCATAACAGTGTTGCCACCAATGAAAAGGGAGGAGTCTTAGCAAAAGATAACTTCACAGCTGACAGAGGTGGCATCTAAAAGCTGCACCACCAGACTACCTTATTCACAGAGTGGGAAACATACTGGGGTAAGTATTCTGTACTCTCTAATGGTCTGGGTCTTCAAAGGTAAAACCAAAACCTTGAATTTAGCCCAGAAACAATCTTGTAGGCAGCGTAAGTCATACAAGATGGTCTCATGTGTGCCTTACAACTACCTCAATTTAGGAGTTAGGCAGTTGTAGTATCTAAACAGTCATTAAAGGCAAAATCATGTGCCTTGCAGTGAACCAGCAGAGACCACACATACAAGGCAGTGGCTAGGTCACTTGCTTCCAGAAAAGGATAGAAAGTGGTTCTGGCTGTGCATCATCTCAGTGTCTAAGAACAATGGCAAATCCAAGAGCATGCCTAAGCTGTAACAGTTCTTGTAGAGCTAATTTGATCCCATTAAGAACTTGAATTTGTTCATTTTAAAATAAATAGGGGTCTCCACCAGCTACATCTTCTCTCCGTTCACTTTTATACCATTTATTTCTGATTTCAAATAATCATTCATGGAGGACTGTGCCACACGTGATGTAGAGAGAAGCAGGAATAAAACTTGAGTATCAGCAGGATGCTGGTGATACTGAACTAGAACCCTTGACTGACCTTACATACAAGCCATACACAGACGGATTCAAGCGTACTAACACATGAGGGGTAGCATATTAGCTTCATCCTCTCTTTACATGGGAAGCGTATTTCTGAGAAAGGGAGCCTCCTTTATGCATGAATGCTGTTGACGTGAAATAAAATGTTGAGTTTCCCATGTTTTAAATGACATGGTTATAGGAAGCTCTCCTCTAAGAAAGTCAGCCTTCACATATAGACGGTGATATGGGCAAAGATAGTGTGCTTACTCATCTTGTATGTTTATTGTATTCAAATTCTGAATGCCTTTCTAGTTTTATAGTTTTTTATAGCTGTTAAACAGTATGAGAGACAAGGTCAATAATTCCTTGCGGGGAAAAATTATTCTACTACCATCTTCTGGAACAATCTATCACAGGGCTTGGAAAAGTTTTCTTTTGAGACTACAGCTATGTCCATGACAACTGGAAGATTCCATGAGTTGTAGTCCAAAAAAAAAAAAAAACACTTTTCCAAGGTGTGGTCTCAGAGAAGGATACTATCACTGATGGTATCAAAAGCTTGCTGGCTATCACAAAAATCAGTACTGTATGTCGAGAAGCATTCTGGGAATTAGCGTAAACTGAGCATTCTTTGTTTCTTCCACACCTAAAAGGAGAGTAAAAATAGATTAAAACTAACTCCATTTTCAGATTCTTAAATGTGAAAGCTTATATCAGACATCACAGACTTAGTTATCTTCTTATGTTATTTCTATTATTCCAGAAGCATGCAACTGGCATTTGTCTTTGGATTTACAAAAACTCTAGATCTTCAGACTCTGAATTATTTAAGCTCCCACAACACATGCACTTTTGCTTTTCAAGCATGAGTTATAATTTAATTAAAAACTTCTGGTGCATCGCTATCTATTTAAATATTTAAATGTTCCATGGATCACTTTCGATTATCTGCTCACATGAAATTCCTGAAGATGTCAGATTTTTAAGATTCCCAGAGTTACACTTGGAATTGTCTGTTGATGCAAAGGGGACTGTGATAATTACATACATCCATTAGTATCAGCAGAGGAGATAAACTTTGGGGAGGCTTAATGGGCATGTCTCAGTGACAGCTAGCAAAGAACATTTGGCATGATTAAGGACAGATTTGAATGTACTTGAAAATATACTCTCATTATGGACACCCAGTGGAAGTTGCACTACAAATGTTAAATTCCCCAGAAGAAGAGTTATGTGGCAGAGAAGCTTTGAAATCCACTGTGGCCGTCATCCAAATTATTCTCTTCTCTTTATGTCTTTCTGCTGTCAGATTCATTTTGTGATGCCTAACTTGGCTCTGTGTGTGTGTTGAAAAGAGGCAACCTGTTGATCTCTTTTTTTCCCCTTGTGTTGCAGATCGTCCGAAGATACATCAAGGAATGGCTTGAGAGAAAGAAGCCTCCATTTGGTGCTATCAGCAGCTGTGTGCTCCTGATGATCATCTATACAACTTTTTGTGATACATTCTCCAATCCAAATATTGACCTTGATAAATTTAGCCTGATTATAATAGTATTCATAAGTAAGTACAGCTTAGACATTGTTATTCCTTTAAACTGCTGGGGCATGATTCAAAAGACCTGTGTATTCCTGTTAAAGGGGTCAGAGCTCATAATGCCTTATCTGAACTTTTTTGTCTTATATCTACAGTCTTCCATGCAGTGAGTTGTGGGGCTGTACAGCAATGCTGTGCAGCTCATACAACTGAATGCGTTTTAAAATATGAAAGAATTAACGCTTGCTCTTATTTGCTGACACAGACGCTGGGTCTTAATATATCAATAATTAGCATATTTACCCAGCATAGCCCAGGATTTTGTTTTCCTCTTAAGAACTCACTCAACTGTCTTCACCAGTACCTGTAACTTTTCCCCATATTTCCCAATGCAATATGTATTCAGAGTTATTTACATACACAGTTTGGGTTCCTGAGGGAACACTGCTCTCTTCCTTGCTGCTAGGCCTCATCTTCATAGCAACCAGCCTATTCCAGTACTTGTAACTTTTTCCCATATTCCCCAATCCAATCTGTATTCGTAGTTGTTAACATACAGAGGTTGGGTTCCTGGGCGAATACACTGTCTTCCTCCTTGCTGCTAGGCATCATCTCCATAGCAACCAGCCAATTCCAGTACCTGTAACTTTTCTCTATAGTCCCCAATCTGATCTTTGGTCTCTAGCAATGTCAATGTACTGGCTTTTGATTTTTTTGCTTTCTGCTGAATTTTTGCAATGGCTTTACGTTTTACTGGGAGCGTTTTTTGTTTTGAATTTCAACTTTAAGATTCTTCACATATGGCACCCTACTGTGTGAGGCGAGAAGACCTTGTAACTATGTTGTGTAGATCACTTTAATTTTTCTCACATATGCCTCCCAAATGTTTTCTGGCATCCTTATCGATGGTAGGCCTCATCGCCATAGCAACTGTCCTGAGGCCCAAGAGCTCTCTGGCTGAGAATGCTAAAGGTCCCTCCCTAAACTGCCAGCCCCAGGATTCCAAAGAATCTTCTTAGGCAGCCAATCATATGAGGTCTTCTCGCCTCACACAGCCAATCGTATGAGGTCTTCGCCTGCCTGATGCAGACAAAAAGACAAACTTTGACTTTTATATAGTAGAAGATGTCTCAGTAGAATGGGATTCAGTTAGTATGTATGTTCCTATTCAGAAATGATCTACTCCTTGATGAAGAAGCATATTTGTGGTCATCAATAATATTCCCAGTTTTATTTGTTGTGCTGGTTACACAACAGAAGGCCACTGAGACTTCTGTCTGGTGATCACTAAACTTACATGTTTACTTCAGCCACCCACTAGCAAAAGGTATTTTAAGGGACATACAGATTGAAAACCAATTAATATTATAATCGCACCAGGATGGGTTAAGGCAAAAAAGAATCTTAAAATAACTGTAGTACTAGAAAAAAAATTGATTGCCTGATTATTGCTTCCCAAACAGCCATGGTAAGTTCCAAGTACCATTGGTGTTCATGGCTTGATACAAGAATCATCATACAGTCTTAGGGGTGGGAGCTATGCCATGCCAGCAGCTGAGCACACACACACGCACATACACACACAAACACACCTACCTTAGTTTAAACAAGAGTGCTTAATCAAGTTATGCTACCTTGGTACAGAGAAATAATGTTTAGAAAGTTACTTTTGAAAAGAATGAATGCACTGACTTGCTGAAGTCATCCTTAAATGGGCAGTATTAGGATGATAACTGGGCTCCCAGACCATCATCACTCCACTACTCAGTTATGGGTGGCCTCCTCATGTTATTCATCTATTATCTTTATAAGTAACTTTCCAGGCAAGAACTGCATTAATATTAAAAATGTTCTGTGTTTGTTCATGCTGTAATTGTCCTTGTCAAGAGAGTGGGATTGCCAGTTGTAGGACCCCTTGTAAGAAGAACTGGAAGAAAAAGACTGAGGGACAAATTCTAAAGCACATTCTGTCTACTACAGTTGTGTTGGGAGATTTTCTTTTGACCTCTCCTATTAAGAGCCCACAATTACTGATACAGCAAGTGTCAGATTTAAACCCTATTGTGCTTCAGTTAGTCCTTTACCCCAGCAAGAAGTAGGAATGCTGATGTTTTCTTCTGAACACAAGCATTAAAATGACATGTAATCTCCTGGAGCAATATAGAGCTAAATCCAATTCAATTCAGTGGAGGCTTGAAAGTTCTATTGATTCAACGGGTGCATTTTAGTCCACTACCAGTTGGATTGAGGCCATAGATTTTAGCAAAGATTGGTCCACTATTTACTGACTAGTGGTAGTTTTCTAGTTGTGAGTTATTTTTGGAATAGCTATAACTAAAGTGCTAGGTGTTGAAATACTTTTTGATGGCAGATTTGCATTATGTAATTATAAAGCATAAACATTCAATTGTTTTAGAATCCATATGTTCTGTCCTTTTCACATGAAATTTGACATGGAGAATATTCTTGGTGGAATATATAAATTAGCCAAATGTCAGAGAAATGGGATTTGGAAAGGATCATTCACTTTAGGGCTGGGCAGATTATCAACAATGAAGGTTCACATTGGACCTCCTCAATCCACTGAGGGCTATTGTTGTTGTTGTGTGCCTTCCAAGTTGTTTCCAACTTACGTCAATCCTAAAACAAACCTATCATGGCATTTTCTGGGGGTGAGCATGGGTGTGATTCCCCCAGTGTCACCCCGTGGCTTTCATGGCTGAGCAAGGAATCGAACTCTGGTTTCCGGGTTTGTAGTACAACATTCTAAGCAGCACCCAGATTCAGTGGTTGCTACAGTGGCGTTTAAAAATCAGTGGCAATTTCATCAGGCTCTCTGTGTTGCAAGAAGGTTCTAGAATATCCCACAGCCACCATTTTGCACCTGACTTGACCTTAGTCAACTCATGCTTCCAGTAAAAATTCTATAAGCATGCTCGAGCATTAGAATGGATAATTTTTTTTATTTTTTATCCATTCTAATGCTCAGGCATGCTTATAGCATTTTTACTGGAAGCATGAGTTGACTAAGGTCAAGTCAGGTGCAAAATGGTGGCTGTGGGATATTCTAGTGTTCTCAACCTGTGGGTCCCCAGATGTTTGTGGACTTCAGCTCTCAGAGCCCCAGCCACTATGGTCAATGCTCAGGGCTTCTGGGCGCTGAAGTCGACAAACATCTGGGGACCCACAGGTTGAGAACCACTTGCAACACAGAGAGCCTGCTGAAATTTTTTATAATCATTTTATAAGTTGTCTGGCTCCTACGGAATCTCATACTGCAATTATACATTATATGTCAGAATATATGGCATGTATATGCTCTTATTTCCTTACCATTTCTTTTTTCTCTCTCTCTTTCTTTTTTAAACTTTGTCACTTACGCTGACTTTTTTTTTTGCCTCATTTTTGCTCCATGTCAACTGTGAAGAATGAATTTAGTACTTTAAAAGCAATTTGCTCAAAAGAAACAGTTTTTTTCAAATGTGAAGAAAATCATGTTTTTCAAGATCCTACGATTTGTAAAAGTTCACTCACCCGAGAAGTCCAACTTATGCCATCACATGTTTCTCATGCACTCAGTCTTTTATGTAGAATGTAAGGGATTTCCAGTTCTTTTCTACTGTGAGATCAGTATTTGTGTATGAAGGTAACTTGATGATGTTTAATGCTATGGGCACATGAATAGGAGGGCTGAACTCTAATATTTGCCTGATCATTATATGCACAACTGAAACAGAATGAATGAATAAATAAATGGCAGATAAACATTTGTTTCTTTCTTAATATGTTATAAAATATATGATTTTTCCCCCTATGGGATAGATGGATGTGTGTTCTAAATTTCACATTTGTATGGGTATTTTCATATTACACAGCTCACATTTCTCAAACTGATTTACTTTTCAGTATTTTCAATTCAACTGGGATTCATGCTGTTAACATTCTTCTTTTCTACAAGGTATGTAACCATAGTAAAAGTTCCCTATATGACAAATAGAATAGTTAGATGAAAAATGGAATGGGGGAAATTCACCCTTCTTGTACACCTCATATTTTAGAATTAGAATAGATTTATTTCAGACATAGACTATACATAAATGATAAAACTGGTAGTATTTTTATGACTTCCTTATATTTAAAGTATAAAATTTACTTAGTAAATACACATAAAATAGTAATTAAAATATATCAACAGTAATATTACCACAATCATTCACCACTTGTCTTCTTAGTTTTATAGTAGCTTTGCAAAACTTACTCACTTTTACAGTGATCTGTGGTTTCCTATCATCTGTTAAGTATTTTAAGTAATAGTCACATCTACCTGGAATTCAGTGCACAATAAGAGTACTGTAAGTGTAGAAAAATGACAATATAAGATGACACAGATAAGCATTTCCACTTCATTCGAACCACACACACATACCTATTCTAAGTTAGCTATACTTCTAAATCTACCCTGCCAGAGTGCTGATGGCAGAATGTGAAACCTGGCCACCGTAAAGGATTTCCTGAATTTAGGAATATCCAGCATGGACAAACAACTCTTTGGTATAAATATCCTCCCATTATCTTTAATTTTGGGGTACCTGGCTATTTCACTCACGTGACATTGCAGCTCCACTTTGCACATAATCTACATCTCATACTGAATACTCAGATTTTCTGAGAAAATGACAGAGCCCAGTATGCAGTGGTATACTCCTCCTGGATCTCTCTGTTCGGCCAAAATCAGTGATTCCACCTCGCCCACTTGCACCTTAAACATCTGCTCTAGTGGTCTGGGAAACTCTCTGCAGCATTTTTTTTGCTGCTGTGGGGTGCTATAACAGGAAGCAACAGGAAAGAAAGACTAGATTGCACTGTCATTGGAACCTGAAGTCCACTGCCAGCCACTCACCTCTTTCCTCCACGTGAGAGGGCAGAGCCACTGTGTTTTTTAAGGTGATACCCACTCTCCACAGAAAGAAGCCAGGCAGCACCCCTTTTGGATATTTGGGAATGGGACTCTTGGTTGACTCCATTCTGTATATGGAAAAGTACTATCTTACACAAGGGGAACTCAACGGTGACACTATCCTCAGGCCCCACTGAAGTCTGGTTCTGACCCTGACTGTCTGTGTATTGCCCACCTCTCATTTGCATTTCCCTCATGTAGTCACAGCTCTGCCACAGTGTATAGTTAGGGAGCTTGATTTTGTGACAAAGCTGGTTTGATGTAGCATTAGATAACTGCTCAGTATAGGGCAGCTGTGCACTAGTCCAAAGCACAGAATAATTTATAACAGTATTCTAAGTTCCACATTAATGCCCTATTTATAATTTGATTTTAAGGGGTTAAAGAGTTAACAGACCTTTTTAAAGTTTGTAAATCAGCTTCAGTGTGAAGACTTACATTTTTTAGAAGCATTCAGGGCTGAATTGATTTGTGTTCCACAAGAAATTGTTTGGAATTTCAGTCTTCCCAATCTGGCTTTCAGTTTTCCTGAGGTACGAAAGACTGCAAGAGCAGAGAAATAGTTTTATTTAAAACAGATAGGTAGGTAGGTAGGTAGATAGATATGTAGATAGATAGATAACAAAAGTTGTCGCGTGAACTATTTTGTTGTGGAAGCTGATCAAAGTGATTATATATGCCCTTAATGTGTACATAAAATGATATGTTTAATCAGTGAGGAGGAACTTCGTAAAGCTCTTGCCATCTTTTCTAGGAAGAATTCTGGTTTCACACCAGCAGACACAGTGGCTATTATTTTCTGCTCTACACACAAATCTCTAACCTTGGGTAAGTCTGTATGAGAAACTGAGTTTAATTTTTCAATCTGAGTGCATTACTCCTCGTAATTCACTTGTTCATGAGAGTGGTTTTCTGTTTCTTTTCCTCATATCAGTCAGCATTACTTCAAGATGTAGTAGAAGAATGTAGCATTAATATTACTATAGTCGTGAGAACATTTTTGCAATGGGCAAGTAAATGTTTTCCAAGAGGAAGACAACACATTGTACTCCTTGGGGAATTTAGTAACTGTACTGCAGTGCCATTAATCTGTTCCTTCTTTAGAGAAAGCAATTTGATATTTTTCTTTGTTTTTGATGTTCTGTTTCTCTAATCTAATATTGATAAAGTTTGTGGATCATTTCAGATTATGTTCTGAGTTATTACAATGCAGTCAAACAGCAAAATTATTATTGCTGAAAAACTATATCACACAAAGCATTTGCAACATAAAGAAACAGATCAATAAAGACAGCAGTGTTTTATCAAATATCAGTTTATTCATCCTAAGAAGTCTCTGGACTATGTGTTTATTTATTACAGCCCAGTATTCAAATATCAGTGGCTTAACTACTTAGTCAAAATTCACTCACAGTAACGTTTGTTCTGGTAGATATGTATAATAACTTAAAATACAGAGAGGGAAGTGCTGGTGAATCTGCTTTGGGTTTTAGTTCTGATGTTGAAGGAGCTAACCAAGGTGCTGAACCCTGTCCTTGTGTAGTCCCTCCAAAATTAAAATGAAAACCCAAAGTGGATTCACTACCATATTGGCATGGTACTAATGTGTGGCAGGTAGAGAAAGTCCAGAACCTTTCAGAACCTGGATCTAAAGATCCAGAACCAGGCTTTCTGGATCTTAGATCCAGATTCTGTAAGCAGGCAAATGTGCCTAGACAAGCTAATGTGTTAAATGCCTTTGCTCTTCTCAAAGAAGTTGCCTTTCAAGACTCAGAGACACGCATTTGGAAAGCTTCTGGTTTGTACAGCCAGCAGTATCACAATTATTTTGGCTGCTCCTGTCTCCATCATTACCACCTCAAAGATTTGCTGTCCCTGTAGCCAATCACTGTCCACTTCTCTTCCTTTCTAAATGGGGCGGTGAGATTGCTTGGGTAGCAGCCAACTTGGTGAACAAATAAACAGGAATGGGAAAGGAGAAGAGTTGGGCAAGATGGTACCACCAGTCCTGAGAAAAGTAGGGAGTGGAAACCTGTATAGTTTAACAACTGCTCTCCAGAATAGCAAGCCCTGCTAGGATGGGGCAAAAGCAGCAAACTTGATACTGCTTGTATACCACCACGTGAATTGTTGGGCCAGCCCTCCTGACAGGCTCCCATGGTTCTGTTTTTCAGACAGGACCTGGATAATTACTTGTTTAGATAAATTTATAATGTTTAACAGAGCCTGCATGGGGTAGTGGTTTGCGTGTTAAACTAGGACTTTGAGAAACCGGGTTTGAATCTCTGCTCAGCCTTGGAAACCCACTGGCTGACCTTGGGCACATCCCACTCTCTCAGCCTCAGCGGAAGGCAATGACAAATCTCTCTGAATAAATCTCCTCCAAAAAACCTTAAAACAGGATCATCATAAGTCAATGAAGTTAAAGGCACACAAGTAAATGGGTCTTTTAATTTGTTTTAATTTGAACAATGCCCATTTTTAGTGTTTAGAGTTATATATTGTATATTCAGCATTGTTGGTGGTCATTTGGATTCTTGTACAGTGCTCTGAATACTACCAATATTGTAGGAATGTGGGATAGAAATATAGAAGTCTTAACAAACGTTGTGAAAGAAACCTTTGAACACGGGAAGGTTTTGTACAAGCTAAAGATACACCTGTTTGAGTTTTATCTTATTAGCAGCATCTCCCGATGCTGTGATCTCACCAACTGGAATGATCTGCTGTTGGAACAAGTTAAGCAACAGAAAGTAGGATTCCTGCCTTTACTTGTAGGAAACATTGTCGGCAGTGAACTTCTCACTAAGTGTGTGGCTGGTGAATTGAGATGTTCCGCCCTATTCATTATTTGATTGCGTAAGTTTTGAAGAAAAGTAGAATTAGGGGAGAGAGAAGAGGGGGTCATGAGAGAGAGAACGAAAAATGTACAGATACACAAGTGAGAAAAAACTACAAGTAGGCCCCATTGTTGCAAGCTGTGTTTTAACATGGACCTGAAGAACTTGAAGACTAAGGCAAGTCACCAAAATCCAGGACTGAACCAAGTTCCTCTGCATGTAGAGAATGATTTTTGAACCCAGAGATTCTCAGAAGCCAAAAATAAAAAAAAAATGCTTTTGGGTTATTTGTGAAGGCATGTCTAATCCACCAGCTTTTCAGAGAAGTTGCATATTTGTGTGAGCTTGTGTTGAGTGTTCTCAAGTTCAAGGAATGTGCATAATTAACTTTAAAGCCCATCAATAAATAGAAACTTTATAAAACAGATATATAACAACTTCAATTTGCATATTAATATTAGTCAAAAGTATAAGTCAGATGACTTTTAAGAACTGTATCCTGAAATGTGAACATTCAGAGCACGTTTGACCTTTTTGATTCCAACCACAAGCCAGAGAAATTCTGTGATACAGTCTTCCCTCCATGTTCATGGGTCTGACCTTCATGAATTTGATTAATCGCAAGGCAGATGCTTACCTCTCCACAAACACCCATTTTCCTCTTCCCATCCCTTGCATTCCTCACCCTAGGCTTGCAAGGCTTGTGTTTAAAATTGATGTTTTTTTCCTTTTGGGTGAGCAAAGCCCCCTTCCCACTGCTGAAGGCATGGCCTCTCTGCCATGTGGCTGCATATTCTGCTGTGTTTTGGCTGCTGATTGGTCAGGTGCTCCTTTCTCAAGGTGATTGCTGGAAGTAAGTAGAAGTCCCCAACTTCCCTCTTCTCTGTCTGGGGGGGGGAGTACTGATAAGCCATTTAGGTTGCTTTTTTTCTGCCCCCCACCAACACCAGAGTCAGAGCAAAGGAATGGGAGCAGGGAAGCTCCAGCAGGGAATGGGAAGGGAATCATGACAGGGGAGTTATTTGCTGTTTTTTTTTTCACTTTTGCAAGGGTTTTGTGCCCCTAACCCCTTGCAAATTTGGGGGGCCTATTGTATATACACACTACTAGTTTTTCTTACTCCAATCCAAGTAGTTGTCTCCTCTTTCCTAGCTTCCAGAATTAGAAATTAAATTTTAAACCTGTGAGGTGAGGCAGAGGACTGTGGTTCAAAAATTACTCTAAAAATGTATAAATCACATTTTTGGATTAGGTCGTGTGGCAGCATTGGAATGATGCTTTTGTCTAAAGCCAGAACACTTTGTGCATTGACTATAAGCTGCTCCTATATCTTTCTCCCTGTGAAACCAGTGTGACTTTTGCTGTTGACTTCGCAGAGAATGACAAGTTGTCTGCTGTGTTATTCCACTGTAATTTACCTGAGCAGGTTTTAGGAGATGCAAGCAAGATCCCATTTAACACTTGTGTGTTTGAATATTTTAAGGGCATCAGTGAACTTCAGGGCCTTCTTTTAAGTCCGCCGTGACGATGTTTTTATCTGCCTTCAAAACTCCAGCACCACTAAGCAAACAAGAGCACTTAGGGGCTTCCTGCAACAAAAGCTGTTTCACTTGGAGCTTAAACTGATTTTCCACATTCTGGCATGTGAAGCCTCCACAGGGTGCCTTGCGTCCATTCCTTGGGGAGTGTAGCACAGCACGAGCAGAGGAGGAGGAAAGATGACAGCTTTGAAGCTTTAGAAGTGGTAATAAGAGAGGCATGAGAAGACTCTTGTAAGTCACTTCTCCCTCAACGTATTATGAAACCAACTAATTCCCACATGCAGCATGCTCAGGAGGCCATCTGCCACTTCCTCTGCTTGGATCCATGGAGAAGCTCTCACTCAACTTGGAGACAAACACAGTATACTCCCATATGTTGAGTTTTGTTCTGTGGACAGAATAGTTGACATACCTGCCTTTCTTCAAGGCTCAGAATGCATAGGCTCATTGTATAAGGCTGAGACAGCTCCCTCTCATACATATGTATGCTTGCATCAGGGCCTGGAAACATTACTTTTGGACTACAACTCCCCAAATCCCCAAGCCATGGTGACTAGAGGGGCGATCTGGGGATTGTAATCTGAAAAATAACGTTGCTAAATTTGCTCTTTCTCTCTCCTTCCCCCTTTCCCATGTGTGTGTATGCATACATGTGTGCACACACACATGCACACACATACACACATTTGACAGAGGTCTTTAGTATTATTCATTTACTATCACATAGTTTGTTAAGTGTCATTCATAGATGTCAAACTTCTCAAGAGTTTTTAACAGGAATATCTAGCTTACTGCCCATGATATCATGCCCATGATTTTTATTTGTAACATCATTTGACTAGATAACCAGGGATACAAACTCTCACTAGTGAAGATAAATGTGGCACCTGAGAGTTCCCTCAGGCGTCTTTGTTCGCATTTTGTTCATTCTCTCCCTGCTTTTTTTCAACATACATGCACACTACATGCAAGCACATGAAATACAGACATTTGATTCATGGCTTTTATTAGCGTATTTGCCATTGATTGATTAGTGCTTGGTATTAGTACTTCTTCTATTGATTGATTGCAGATGAAGTGACTATTTGACCTTTAATTATAAGCTTGGCTATTGAAAATGACATTGAGGTATGGCTTCACATAATCCATCTGGAAGGCCCGATGTGATGTCACTCCCTTGAGTTAATTCTGCAGGAGAAGAGGAGGCCCTGAGGAAGTGCTGCAGCTATCAGGATAGCTCAGAAGGAATAATACTGTAGGGTTTGTTGGTTGTATTTATGTACAACCCCAGTCCATTGCAGGAATTAATTGCATATATTACAGAGAAGAAATTGCCTGCTACAAGTTGCCAGTTCACAAACGGTGCAGCAAAGTCACCTGAAATTCACGACATCAGGAAGCTACCTAGGCACTTTTAACTTACCATTTGCTTCATTGTTCATCCAAAGGTTATAAGCACTGGATTAATTTTTTCCCTCCTCCTTCCGCATCCCTTATTCCCTATGTGTTATGTTTTAAATTTTAGACTGTAAACCTGAAGGCAGGGACTGTCATGTTACCTGTCTTCTGAGCTTCCGTGAAAGACTTTTTGGCTAAATGAGAAAGGTTTAAATGCTTTAAAATAATAAATATTTCAAATTTTGATCTCAAAGCAGCTTATAAATACTGGTATTAAACACATTTCCATAATGGCCATTTCCACACTACACTGTTATAGTGCTATTCAGTTTAGGGAGGAGCATTCAGAATGCTCAGCCAGAGAGCTCTTTGGCCTCAGTAAACTACAAACCTCAGAATTCCACAGGAGGTTGAAAGTGGGATAATTGCACTAGAACAGGCCCAATGACTTGTGTGTTTAAAAACAATACAAATTAGTGACTCTTAAAAGTGCTTAGCTTTGGCTAGACTGTTATCATGGTGTCTTGTTTTAAAATAGTATGATGAGCACAGAATCAATAGTTCTGCACTCTACTAAATGAGATATTTGTGGGCATGTTCCCTCTGTTTTTAAACTTCAGTTTGTGTTATGTCTTTTTGCCTCCTGATTTCTGAAGTGGATGCACTTATAACTTGTTTTAGTTTAGATGAATATTCATATAAATCAGAGGTGGGGATTGACTGCTTTTCAGATTTTTTTGGATCGCAGCTCTCAGAATTCTTCACCATTTTCTATGCTGGCTAGGACTTATGGGACTTGCAGTCCAAATCTGGAAGGCCACATGATTTTCATCCTTCATATTGATCTAGACGTAATTCAACTGTAGACCCATTGATTCAGTGTGAACTCTATAAATCAACACTATTGTAAGTTCTATTGATTGAGTAAGTTCTATTTAGATTTAGGCTATAAAATCCTTAGGTCTTATCCAGTGACTTATTCATCTATGAGGGCTATGAGGGCTGGTAGCCTTCTGGGATCATGGCATTTATGGATGGATGGATGGATGGATGGATGGATGGATGGATGGATGGATGGATGTCTTAAGTTCTCTTGTGCGGATGCTGCTGAAGCCGTGTGTGTGTGAGAAAGTATATGAGATTTTTTCTGCCTGCATAATGATGTATATGTGTACACACACACACACACTATTGTGCAGGCAGAAAAAAATCATGAATGACTTAATTTGGAATATTTTCTTATCCCAATGAGAACTCCACTATTCTACTAGGTGTAAAAATGTCCGCCATAGCAATTAGTGTGTGTGCAGAATCAAGATCATTCCATGATATGCAGGCACACAGAGTGAAAAGTACACATTCACACAAAGTGAACTGTTTGTTTTTAATAATTTGTCAGCTCTTTTGTTTGTAAAAAAAAAAACAAATGAGAAAGATTTGTTGGGACACTCTGTTTCATCCTTTATTTGTTCAAAAATGATACATGGTAGGAGGTTGAAATTCAGCAATATTGTTTATATTTGTTCAGATGACAATGGCATAAAATTCCTACCTCGTAAATCTAGTTTTGTGTGAATTCTGGAACAGTATGAATGAACACAATTGAGGGAGGTGAATGACCCATTCATCTGGATGCTACTTAAAAGAACGTAAAGAGTTGTTTCCTTGCTCAGTTTAATTTGATCTTCCATACCTTTGTAACTTTACCTTCTGCTGATCAGAATTGTGCATCAAGGCATAATGTGAAGAAATGTGAACAAGCCATGTCTTTTACAGGAACCTAAAAGTGGTAGCAAAGATGTTGAAGATCTCCTATCTCTTCAAGTGTGAAATCACGTTTGTTCTGACTTGTCAACTACTCCAAGATGTTTTCTCCTTATGCTAAAACTACTGAGGGTTGTGCATCTTTTTATTGTTCTTGTCTCTTTCTTTGCTACTTGCCTAGTGGAATGAGCAAGAGAAAGTTAGCTTATAATCCCTGGAATGTATTTATATGCAGGCTGATCTACATATAAATGCAAGCTATTGACTGTAGGAGTAGTATTTTTAGTTATATGGCTTGTAATTTGAAGGAAATACCTACATATCTTAATCATCCATCAGGAGGCTAAATGTGATACAGCTTTCAGATGTATCACATTTCAGATGGTGTGCAGCTCCATACAGCTTTAGACTTTCTTGTGGTTGGTTACAAATAATCAGCTTCATTCTAGGGATGGTTAAAAAAAAGTTTGTGCTTTGATCGGCTCAACTGATCTTGACATAAACAACGAAAATCTCTCTCCAACCCCAAATTGCAATATTAACTCTTTTGAATCAGGTTTTCCACATCTTTTTTGCTCCATATTTTCTTGAAAAAATTTACTTTTTCCCTTTTAGTTTTGTGATATGTCCGCTCTACTCAGAACGAGTTCAGTTTGTGGCAACATGACCTAGCCCTTTTCTGTCTTTTCCCCATACTTTTCCCTCATTTGTTGCTTAAAGTGGCAGCTGGAAGTGTGGGCAAAGGAGTAGGTGGAGTATGTGTATAGCCATGTACCTCTTTAGGTCCATGTCTGTGAATCTGTGTATGCTCTGTTTCTCACACACACACACGCACATGCACACACACAGGCCTCCCCGAAAAGCCACGCGCGTGCACCCGAGCCACTCTCTTTGGAAAATGCCGGTGTTCTGGGGAATCAAAGAAGATAGAAGGAAATGGTAACATGGACAAAGAGGTTCCTCCCTTCTTACTCTAGATCCAATGCTAAAGAATAGCTAGTATGCTGCAATCAAGCAGATTTAAGAGTGAGAATGCATTTGTAGTAACTGCCCAGTGTGTGCCTGTGGGTACCAATTCAGTAGCTGTATTGAACAGCCTTCTAACTCCAAGGTGCAAATCTGGCCTAGGGTAGCAGTCCCACTTTGACTTCAGACTAACTATACTTACCCGGTTGGATTAATCACTGTTCTTTTTACTACAATAGTGTGAAGTTACAGAGAATGCATAAACTGAAAAGAGGTTTCAAAGTCAAGAAGAATAGATACATGGTAGGGTGAATATAGAAGATGTTGGACACTAATTGTTTGACCTGAAACATAGGCTCTCTAAATTAGACCTTTGATGTGGGCTAGAAAACCAGCATCAGAGTGCTTCCCTGATGCTCTCACTTCATCTCTACAGTCTGCTTGTAGTAGGTTTTGAATTAATATTTAGAAAGTTTGCCTGCAGCAGTACTAAAATGTGCATCAGAGAACAACAGTTGTTTACTGTGTTTGAACTGAAGAATCTCACCCAGGAGATCACATTCACTTGAAGTTTACATCTCTCAATCTCAACTTGCAAAAAGGGATCGATGAATAACAATTGTCATTTCAGAGTTACTCCTCTCCAATTATTTATTTGGTTGCATGTCTTCCCAGATGTACACTTAATTGGATCAGACACTAAAAACCAGAGTGCAGGTTTTGCATGACAGCAGCAAGTTCATACCTCTTTATATATATCTCTTTATAAAAAAAAAAGCATATCCAGATGTAAAATGATAATGGCACAGGAGACTTTCCCACTTTCTCTTTTAGCAGAAGCATAGTTAAAATTAATTTGTCTGCTTTAAAAATTGCATTATACCTAGCACACTGTTGACAGGTCATCTGTGGAGAATTCCCAGTTTGATCATGGCTCAAGATTTCTTTATCCTAAGCTGGTGTATACTACAGATATTTCCTATAAACAGTCTGGAGAGCATTGAAGATGATGTTTGGAAACATGTCTGTGCAATGCTGAGAGTGTAGTCAGATAGAGTGAGAGGTCATCCCACATCTTGTCAGGAGGACCTAAAACCACCCTACTTCTTTTCAGTGGACATAATTCAGTCTCCAGTTTCCCCTTTTCACTGACTTTGAGCGTGGCAGCTATGCACATTGTTCTGTGTATGTTTCTGAGATGAGTTTCCAGCTTCCAGCTTGTGAAACTGTAGAAATAACACTCAAGAACCATTTTACTTTTATTTTTTTTATTACATTATGTAAAATTTATATACATTCAAAAGGGACTTCAGTCATATATAATAATGTTCCAGTATAACAAAAGCAGAAAAATAAAAACATGAAAGGAAGAAAAATAACCACATTAGTCATAAGTTTCTATAAAAGCTGACCAAATGTCCAAATGTAAGTCTGTCTTTAAATTTTGTCTATATGTCATTCTTTCTAATGTTCCATGCATTGTTAGATCTTCTATCCATTTGATCACAGATGGAGGAAGATTACCATTCCAGTAGCAAGGTATCAGTCTTTCAGTGGACATAATTGAGTCCAGAATTTCCCTTTTTCATTGACTTTGAGCATGATACCTATGCATGTTGTTCTATATATGTTTCTGAGATGGTTTTCCAGCTTCTAGCTTGTGAAATTGCAAAAATACCTCTATAAGAACCTTTTTAAAAATAATACCATTAAATGCCTCTTGGAGGGCTAATTATAGAGCAGTAGCTCTAGAGCTCTGCACATACATTACAGCCAGCCTAACCCCTGATGTAAAGTTATATGTATAAGTAGAAACAACAACTGTCCCCTTTAGATCAGCGGCTGTGAATCGGGAGAGGCAGGTCTGGATGTTCTTATTTTTCAGCCCCTAGTAGTCCTCGCCAACATGGACTCTCTCACTGAGAACAGTTGCTTGGATCAGTGATTTCCAAACTTGACCAACTAGTTTTGCTTTGTTTTGTTTTGGATTATAGTTCCCAGAAGTCTTGACCATCGACCAGGCTAGTGGAATTTGTGATCCAACAAATCTGGGGGCTCAAGTGTGGGAACCACTGATTTAGTTCATCTTCACCATGGATGCTTCCAGCCAGTAAATTCAGGCCTGAATGAGTATCACAGTGCAGATGCAGATGTGAAGAGTGCATATTCGTACCCATCTGGCAAAGCTGTCTTTGCCTAGTCTCTCATTTTAAGTTAATATTGCAAATGTTGATTGCTTCCTTATTAGTGATGAATCAAAATACATGCTTGAAGAAGATGTGAGGCTTGAATACATAGTTACTTAATATTAAATGAGGTAGTCACAGTCTTAAGTAGTACTAAACCATAATCACCGAACACTCCATAGTACATGTAATGTGATCCCATTTTAAGGCCCACACAGCTTTTAAAATCAATCTCACTGAGATTTGATTCATTTTTTAATTCTCTGTTAACTAATTGCTGATACAACACAGTCAGACAGGTGTAGGTGTTTTTTGAATCGAAGGCAAGCATCTTCAGATGTTGGCATTAAATGTTTCATAGTTAGCATCTGGAGAGATTACTCCGCTATCTATTAAATATCATTTCCAAGCTGTGCAAACCCATTTGGAAGAAAAATCCTCTTCTTTATTTTCCTTATTTTTATTTACAAAAGAAGTGCTGAGTTTGTTTATTACACAGTACATCTCTTCTGTGGTTATGTGAACATTGTAAACCAATGACCTGAATGACCATAAGACAATGTGTCCTCCCTTGTTTTTCCCAAGTGTTAAGATGGCCTTACAGTTAGTCTGGGATTCAGAAATTGTTACTTCTAGAGAACCCCTCTGTGGGCAAAGGACAGTCATATCTCTCATACAAAATTTTTAGAGAAGAAAGGTCAAGGAAAACCTTTGAAGAAAGAAAAAGAAAATATATTCTTTCTCTATCTTTTAAATAATCTATCATACTATATCAGTAGAAGCAAAGTTAATTTTTTTTCTTTTGCTGATCTTTTTGTATAAGAGATATCTTTTTGCCATAGATTTTCAAGGCAGAATAATTCTGAATCCCAGATTGATTGCAAGGTCTTGATAATATAACCCAACTTGTTGTGATATTTTCCAAGTTACAATTTTTGCAGAGTTTTATCTGAGGACAAAAACCTTGCAAGAAATTCATGGTTCCTTCATGTTAATTCAAAATTTAATTTGTTACTGTTAATGTGTGTGTGTGGAAAAAAATAGTATGTTGCATTAATGAATGTGCTAGTGGCATGTTACTCCTAAATTGAAAATAAAAATCAATTAAAATTACCTAAAAATAGCCAAACTTGACCCTCAGTTACACAAGAAAGAAAGTAAAAGCAATATGAAACCTTTATCGTTACTGAAACCATTAATGCTATTGATTAAAAGAACAGCTTTTAAATTCATCAGAGATTATAATGAATTACGGTATAAACAAATGGATTTGTAATAAACTAATTTCAATTTCTGTAGTTTACCCAGTGTCATTTGATGGCTTCCATATGAGTGGGACAGTGAATCTGCTCCAGGGCTTAGTCCAAACTTTAAAGGAACTGTCATCCAAACAGCACCTTCAATAGATCCTCTGGAGCTTGCACTAAAACATGGAATGGATTCTTTGTCCCTCTGATGTGGAAGCTGTCACCTGCCAATGATTTCACCTAGATACAAATTGCATCCTCAGTGACAGCTGGCAAAAAGAAAAGGCATCTGGACGTGTGAGAAATTGTAGCAGACATTACAATAGAAAAGAACTTAATACTGTTTTTAGAAGCTATTCCTTGTTTCTTGTAATGTGTAGAGCCACCCCTATGGCTAAAGGGATAGTTTTACATTTCCTGTCACTTTCTTGGAATGTATGCCTATGTGTTTCTATGGATTAGCCTAAGGGAAGTATTTCAGCATTATTTCAGTATTCAAAAGTGTTTTTTTGTGCTGTCCTATATCAACCTTTGAATTAAATGTGCTGAACATTTTAAAACATTACATTACAAAAAGCAAAACTCCTCCCTTTGTTTAAATCCAGTGAATAGTAGCCCGAATCAGACATTCTCAACTATTTTTTGGGGCCACAGCTCCATTAGGAGCTCTTCTCAAGTTCCAGCCCCCCTCACCAAACTGGGATACAACACAGATAGACAGAAAATCATAATGGCTACAAGAATACTTGAGTGAATATGTTGACTCAGTGCAGTCTGATTCATGACTGACTCTGAAGTGAGGCTGTGCAACAGACCCTCGGATGACTGCTATGGAGTATGAAATATATCACAAAAGCCTCAACTTTTGTGGATTTTAGCTCTTAAATCAAGATATGGGAGGAGCTTAAGCAATTAATTTACTGGGTGCACCAAATTTAAATGGTGTGTTAGAAAATTATTATAAATAGGAGGGAAACTGTTGACTCCAATTAAGGTTGCTGCTTGTGTATTTCATCCGTCCCTTAGACCCTTGGGGCTCCTCTTCTCACAGTTTTCGGTCTGTGACCCCCTTCAAATGTACCAGGACCCCCTTGGGAGGTCATATGGCCCCTGTTGAGAATGGCTGGCCTAAATCATCCTAGCTGTCTTTGACTTCTCATATTCATTCCAATCTAATATGATTTTATGACATAGGTGCTACTTTGACAGATTGGCACCTTATAACCATCAACACAGAAGAAACACTTCCATGAATACTTAATGCTGTTAATTAATTTTGAGGCATTTGACCCTAGACATTACACTGTTATCTAACATTGATCAGATTTTGCTGTGTTACTTCTTGAGAGACCCCAAATTAAAGTGAAATCATTAATACTGACTCCCTAAGTACTCAGAATACTTGCATGGAGTTCAATATCTTCTTTTAGACCATGCCATTTAACCACATTTTTCAAATGTGTTACCGGGAGAAGTTGTAAGTCAAAATAGACTCAAATGGTAGGAGTGTAGATCAGTTCTTTGTTTGATCATATTTTCAAACAAACACTTGAGTCTGTAGTGTTGCTGGAGTAGAGCTTGATGTAGGCTGAACAACCTGGCTTTTGAGCATGGCCATTGTGCAGCAGAAGGGAACCTCTCTGTACCAGTTAGACTTTCTTGTCACTATTACTTTGATTGGAATCAAGGCAATTCAATTGCTATGCAACCAGCGGCCTTAATCAGTGATGTACTAAAGCCACTTTCATCAACATGGCACATTGTAAATATCTTGGCTTATGCTTCTGTTCATTCTGAGAGAGCAAAATCAATGTAGACGTTGTGAAAGAAAGAAAAAACTCCTGTAGAGGGTATGTTTGAAAAAATCTGTACACTTCTTGGGGAAGGTATTGGATTGCTCTTTCCAAACCTGAACATTTTTTTTCTCTTTGATATTTCCCTGATTGTTGTTGTTGGGTGCCTTCAAGTCATTTCTGACTTATGGCTACCCTCAGGTAAAGCTATCATGAGGTTGTCTGGGGCTGAGAGCGTATGATGTGCACAAGGTCACCCAGTAGGTTTCCATGGCCAAGTGGGGAATCAAACCCTGGTCCCCAGGGTTGTAGTCCAGCACGCAAACTGTTACACCACCCTGGTTCTCTTTTTTATGATATACAACTCCAAATGGAACAATAGCAGAACATTTTACTACAGAAGCATCTTGTTTTCCTCCTAGTATACAAAGGCACTCAGTGCTGAGAAACTAATAATTCTACTTTTAGGTTTCAGTGTGCTAGTACTGTGCATGCAGCTACATAATCAAATATACTTCTATGCTGTAGAGAAAGTGTTTGCACACAGTGCATGCAAAAGGATCTTGTGGCACCTTTGAGAGACTATGCGAGAGAAGTTGGTAGCATAAGCTTTCGCAGTTGCATTTGATGAAGTAAACTTAAGTCTATGGAAGCTTATGCTGCCAAATTCTTTCTCTCAGTCTCAAAGGTGCTACAAGATCCCTTTGTCTACTGATCCAGATTAACATGGCTATGTCTTTGAATTCTGCAGAGACTGTTGGGGAAAATTTGCCTTCGTCTACTCTTCAAATTGGGAAGCATAAAACAAATAGGGACAAGCCCAGTATCAGCGCAATGGCAAGCACTGTGAAAATACAGTCAAAGTTAAGCGTTCACACCAGCATTCCTGCTGCCTTGTATCTTGCTGCATAGCAGAACTGTGCAGGTTATGTGGTTTTGTTACGTAGCTTTCTACAGTGAACGTGAAACAAAGCAGTGCCAAAGGGTGATGTCCTAATCCCCCCCCCTTTTTTTAAGTTCCAGTTTTCTAAATGGCTTGTGGGCCATTACAGTCATGTACAATCCTGTCTGTACAAGTGACACCTTTCACTGCTACAAGCCTGGGATTATGGCAGTTTAGATAGCCCAATGGATCACAAGAGGAAACAACACAACACAAGAGGAAGCAAGGAAATAATTGCAAAAGGCACTTTTTTCAGTGGGTTTACCTGCCTTTTCTATAAACTTGGTGATACTGTTTTAAGGAAGAAAAACTACGATAGACCATTCTCCCACAGGAAAGCCCTACTCCTCCCATCTATACCTCCCACCGCATCTGTCCATGTGGTAGATACATAACCTTATATTTTTCTTTTGTTCTTGGTGTATGTATGTATGTATGTATATGACTGCAGACACAAGTGGTTTTGAGAGTGATTCAGTAATATAACACTTTCTTATAAAATAAACTCTTAGTAAATGTCTGCTTAGGGAAGAGAAAACTTAATGGTGACACTAGCAAAGAATGGCATCTAGCAATTTTTTAGGAATATGTGATTTGTTTGAGGGAGAACAAATATTTTGATGTTAACAAAAGTTCTCTCAAAACGTAACTCTGCAAGAAGCAAATGACAAAATGCTGCTGTGAGGAAAGTCCAAAAGTTCAAGGAGTATAGCGTATTAAAACTAGAGTGTGTGTTGGGGGGGAACCTAAGCTCCAGTTTTCACTGTTTTTATTCTTTCCATCATGGGTATAGGATAAAAGAAAACTCTTAGTTCCTTGTTAGAAGAAGAAAGCTCTTACTTGAAGTTCTTGCTTGGCAGATGTCAGTTGAAAGCTCTGCAGTGGAATAGGCTGCAATGTCAAACTCTGTTGGGTAATTTTAGACAAATGTGTCATGTGTGACATGGAAATATGGCGTGCTGTACATTAGTGATTTCCCAAGTGTTTGGATCAGGTAGTAATGTGCTGAGAAAGTGCTCTTTATCTATCCTCGCTGTGTACTTGTACAGCAGTGGGGAAATGCTTTTGGTAGAAATTACTTTAGTCAGAAAAAAGAATCCATTTACAATGTGTGCTTCCTAACGTCTTTCAGACAATGCATTGTATTAAAGAGGCATTTTTGATTAATGTTTTATAAACATTTTTCAGCATGACAGCTTAAAGTCCCTGTAAAATTGTAAATGCGTGCAGAGTGCTCACTTCCATAAAGTCAAATGCCATCTTCTCAAGCCTGCTTGGATCCTGTCAACCATGGTGACACAGAATCAGTACCTTGGAGCATTAAAATGTATTTGCTTCATTTTCTGTGGCTGCAGTGATGGCAAGATGGAAAGAGATCCAAATTTAAATTTCTTTGAAAAAGCCTCCATATCTGCCATGGTTTTGAAAAATATATTTTGTAGGTAACAATGTGTAGTGAACTACAGTGTCCTCTTTTCATAGATTCTTGCTGAAAAGTAGAGAAAAACGATTGCAGGAACAGAAATGGGGGAAATCTGTGGTTACCTCCAGTACCATTGGAGGGGCTGGTAGCTTTCCTTGAATTCTGTCTTCCTTCAGTGCTAATAGATGAGCCTTGCTTGCTCTAGGATTGCCCAAGGTGTGGCTGTTACGTACAGTAGAACTGGGATATTACATACAGGAAATTTACATTTTCTAAGACTGATTGAACTGGAGAAGATTACAGCCATTCTGAGCCAACCTTCTGTCACTGGTGGCTGCCTATCCATAGAGTTTTGCTTAGGTGTAAAAGAAAGAGTCCCTCCACAGATCAACATATACTCTGTGTACCAACAGCAGAGAGTAAGTGGACTAGCAAAGGTGTCTGCAAGGAAAAACAAAAATCACACATATAGTTTGCAGTGGTTTTCTGTTTGTTGGATACCTGCTAGAACATATGAGAGGATGTAGACCCAGTGCAAACAGATTTGTACCCACAGGTTGGGCAATGGGTGGAGGCTAGGTGGCCACATTAACCCCGCAGTAGACCTTGGTGGGCTGCACCCCATTACACCCCCTGCCAAAAAAAAAAAAAATTATCAGATTTTCCCTAAATGGCTCCAGAGGCATGGTGAGGCATGGTGGCCATTTCCACCACATGGCGGGGAGACAACTTTTTGACCATTGGAAGTGATCTGGAACACTCTTTCTGCTCATTTCCTGTCTCAAAAAGGCCTTTTCTGGATCTAAAGTGCCCTATCCTCTATGGCCTCATGGCCTTCAAAGGGCATTTAGGGGAATAAAATATTTTCCTCCAGAGGGCTTTAGCAGCTACAGAAACAGCCACAAAGGGCCACATGCAGGTACAGGCAACACTTGGCCCACCCTTTCATATAGTATCAATTTGATTCATGGTTGCAAAAGAAATATAGTGGAGGCATATAGCAGAAGGCTGAGAGAAAAATGTTTCAACGTAGATCTGTTGCTGCAATTGTTGTAATGGTTACATCACTTACATTTCCAAGGGGTAGCTCTGCTAGTGTGTTGGAGCTGAAACAACAAAGAGTATACGGTGCTTTAAAAGCTAACAAGTTTAGTTTTGGCCTAAGGTGTCATGGGTCATAGCCTATTGCATCACGTGTAAATGATGAAATGGGCTGTAGTCCATGAAAGTTTATGCTTGTTTGCCTTTAAGATACAGCAAGACTCTTGGTTTTTTACTGTTTATATTGGCCCAGTAAATAGGTGTAGCATATTGAACAAATTAGGGTTGTTCTCTAGAACTCAAACTGTAGGAGATGTAATTGTGTCTGATTGTGCCTAATTAGAGAGAGTGAGGGGATATGGCCACAGGAAGGAAAGAAATTTAAGAAGGAAGAGAGTGGAAGCAGAATAGCTCATTTTCCATTGGAAGAGAATATCTCTTATACATTGAACAGTGGGAGGTACTTTTAAGCTGAGATCCCATATTATCTCAGTGTGGCATAGATATTCATTAGCGGAGTTATGCTACACTAGCACTAAACATTCCTTGTGGTGAACTGGGTATTTACAACAGTTCTACCCCCATCACCATCAGCTAGATAGCCTATTCTGCATTGTCCAAAAAAGTTATTCCACTTGTGTAGCCCAAGTTAGTGTGTTACCAGCAAAAGTCTGGCTAGTTATTTCCATTTTCTTTCTCAGTGGGCTCAGTATTACGTCTCACTCACACACACACACAGCCTGTCCTGCTTTTTGTCCTGAAGCACTTGGCAGAAAAGACCACCCTTCCAAATTTGCCCCAGTTTTGTTTGTATTTTTTTGCATTTGTTTGTATTATACTTCACCTTTGCCGAATGATCCCATGGCAGTTTGCAATAATAAAAAAAATACATCATGGATCACTTTACTTGTGTGCAGTCTCAGTACTGTATTAAAACAATGCCTATCAACTGAGTGTTTGTAACTTTTGAGTTATTTCAACTGTAAGATGCCTGTTTTTCCCTTATTATCTGTAGTATTCTTTCCCAACAGATGCATGAGTGAATCTGAGGCAAGACTGATTAGCAGCTTTAGAATATTTCAGAATTTAGTTAGACCTGTGGTAATGATGAGCAGACTGAAGATCTTTATTCTTCTTAATTTAATTTGGAACTGAATTACTGCATAGATGCAATGGCAAAAGCAGGGGCTGGAATTAACTTGGGTAGTTACAAATCTGTAACCACCATAATTATGTAGCTTCACAGAGATTCCCACCCCATTTCCCATTTACCAGGGAAGAGCTGCTGTGAGCAACAGGGGTTTTTTCCTTTGTCAGTCAGGAAGCCACTGACCGATGGTCACAGCCCCTCCCATGACAGGGAGAAGCAGGGTCTCTGTCAGAATCCACCTTGATGCTGAAGATCGCTTGTGCAAAGAGGAATGGGAACATGAGTCAGCTGCTTCTCAATATATAGAGGAACAGGCCATCATTGATCACAGTGGCTGCTGCCCAGTAAATGAGGATTGGGGGACTTCCATGAATACAAATACAAAGGATTGGGGGACTTCCATGAATACAAATGTGTAACTCTAGGTTATGCATTCATAACTGACTTAGTGGATTCTGGCCATCATAATTGTTAAGGGATAACTGTTCAAATTAACTACATCTGAATCAGTGGAATCAATCATACAACAACCAAAGAAGAATTAGGATTCCTTGGCTACTTTCAAATATCACTCTAGATCAGTGGTTCTCAACCTGTGGGTCCCCAGATGTTCGTGAACTTCAGCTCCCAGAAGGCCCAACCACTATGGTCAATGCTCAGGGCTTCTGGGAGCTGAAGTTCACAAACATCTGGGGACCCACAGGTTGAGAACCACTGCTCTAGATGTTTTGCAGTCCAAAACATCTACAGTGCATGATTTCCATCTCTGGATTACATTATAGAGATTATGCAATTACTCAGAAATAAGCACAATCAGATTCAACAGGTCTTCTCCTTATTTTGTGGCTTAAATCCAGTTGTCAGTCCCATCTGCGGTGTGCCCATTTAATCAACTGCTGAAGTACAACTCAAAGTTTACATCGGTCCCATTTATTCAGTGGGACTACCATATACACCCTCAGCATATCTCCCTGCTTCTTTTCCTCTTTCCCAATCGCATGGGAGAAAATGATATTTATGTGATGAAGGAGAGGTATCCATCTGTTCCTCTACGGAACTGAAAGTCTCATCCCTTTCTTTACGTGTGCTGCTGGAGGTAGCAAGGTGAGCAGAAGGGAAAGAGAGTCCTACTGGAGAGACCAGCAGGATCCTATGCATTGTCTCTCTGAGTCCATGAGTCACAGCTGAAACATTGTTGAAGCCTCAGTTGAACTTCTGTTTCGTTTCTCTTACTTGTCTTCCGTTGAACCATCAGACTGCATTTGATTATTCTGGAAATCCAGTTTGAATAGTAGTTCCAACTGCTTTCCCTTTAAAACTCTGAAAACAGCCCTCAAACACAGAAAATGGTGCATGTATGGCTGGTCTAGTGAAACAACATGAACCCTTTTCTAAAGTTCATTTTAAAAAAAGAGTGTCCTTAAATTATGAGAACACTTTAGAAGAGTCTGGCTGGACTTTCTGTGTGTGTGTGCGTGTGTGTGTGTATGGTTGAATTACATATGTGCTGAGATACTTTGCAGATTTATACAGAATGCATTTAATGTTGGCATTCCTATCATATTCCATTACATCAGAATGTCTGTACTTTAAGTGATGAAAGAAACTGGAGTGGACAGACCAAAACAAAGATAACTAGATCCTTTTAGCTTAGCACCTTTGTTCTTTGCTACCCATCTTAAAGATTTAATTTTATCTTCTGTGCTTTACTATTTTTGCTATAGTGGCACCTGCTCCTGTCACTGCAGTTTGAATCATATCTCTTGTTCCAGAGTTACATTAAGAAAAACCTCAGATTGAAATATCCAAGAGGAGCCTGGGGTTTATGAAGTCCTTTGTTTCCATGTTTATATTAAAACAATCCCGCATCATCTCTTGGATGAAAGCCAGCAAAATCAAAAGAACATGCAAATGTTTGTGTTAGTTCTCAAATAATATCCTCGTTCTCCTGATTCAAAACTATGACATTTTTTATTTACAAGCCAGTCAGTTAAAGGGACTTTATACACATGGTGCTTGATTTCAAAGTGTTTTATAATTTAAGGGTTTTAAAAAAGATGATGAATACTTTAAGTAAAATAAAAGATGAACAATATATACCTTCCTCCCTAGCTCCATTGAAAAATGGTTCAGAAAAAGTGTAAGGTACATTATTAAACTGGCAGCAATGACTGAAGATTGATGAATAGTGAAACTTTCTTAAATTTGTTATTTTCCTAAACTGATTTCAATCCCTTCTTTGTCAGCCAAGAAATGTAAAAATATTTTACTGAGAGAAACCAGCATAGCATAAATGCATGGATTGTAAGCAGCTAAGGAGGCAATAAATCATTTGGCATAAAGGTAATGCAAAGCAAGCATTGGAAGAATCTGGATCATCCTGCAGTTATCTTCACAGTTGCCCTTTAGCAGGGTACATATTTGTGTTGAGTCCCAAAGAATGGCACCAGCTGATGATTTGAATACAGAGTCTCTCTAGTATTCTTGGTCTTACCGCTCTTGGCTAAACAGACAGTGCTTTTCTTCACAATGGAATTATTGTGTACTCGTGTTCTCCTGCCTCTTACAAGACACTTCTGTGTCTTCAATCTTTGTGAACTGTCTTTTGATAAGAAGAGGGCGGGGAAGTCTTTTTCTTTGAAATCTTAGTGTAATGTTTAAAAAAGTAAAATGCTTTCCTATGATCCTTGACACAGAAAATACATCAAAGCATTCTTAAATTTAGCTGTCTTTCTGCCCACAGGAATACCAATGCTGAAGATCGTCTTTGAAGGCTACGAGCACCTATCCTTAATTTCTGTCCCTTTACTTATCTATCACCCAGCTCAAATCCTCCTAGGCAGTGTCTTAGTGCCAACAATAAAATCTTGGATGATTTCTAGACAAAAGGTAAGAAATGGTGACTGTAAGACCAAATGTTTTGGATTACAATTCCCACTGGCCCCAGTCACTATGGCCAGTCATCAGGGATTATAGGTATTGTCATCCTGGTTTTGTAGGCTGGCTTATGGTATCAGAACTAGCTCCGTTGTCATTCCAATCCATAAAATGGAAAATCAGGCTTGGCTCTGAATGCAGAGCACTGCCTGTGGTGAGCATTGAAAGAATGCGTCTGTTAATGGGGCCTGCAGGCATGTCCAGAGAGGCTCATGGCATGTTACCACATTTCTCCATTGTTACTGTGCATTGCTTAACATAAGGAAAAGTTCAGTGGCCCTTGGTGAAGTAATTGGAGAGTAAAGTGTACGATTTTCCACAGCATCAATTTCATAAACTGTGAGGGCAGTTTCCAAAAGCTGGAGGGCAGGAATACCTGGGAGGGGGCGGACTCTACAGGAAGGTAAACAAAACAAAAGAGTGCCCATACTTCTGCAAATGGATAATTGTTTCTGTAGTTTCATTAACATTTTCATAGGGGAAGGGGTAGGCTTTTTCTGACAGAGCAAATTTCCCTGTGTTATCTAGCCACTCCTCTGTTTGTAAGGGCCCTTAGGGCTTTTCCACACTACACTGTGATAGTGCTGTTATTCCATTTTCAACATCTTGTGGAATCCTGGGGTTTACAGTTTAGGGAGGGGTATTTAGAATACTCAGCCAGAGAGCTCTTTGGCCTTAGTAAACTGCAAACACCAGAATTCCATAGGACGTTGAAAGTGGAATAATAGCTCTATAACAGGGCAGAAAGGCCCTTAGGGTCTTTTCAGTTCCACTAATTTCCAACCTGGTTGTGGATAAAAGTTGTTTAATTAAAACATTGTGACAGTAGGTTGCTGTATCTCCATCGAACAAGAATAACATCACTAGTGTCTTGCTATTGCTTACAGGCGTATCATTCCAGATAGAAAGCTTAATATCAGAAATGTGAGATGCAATGATCCAACTACTTGTTTGTCAACTCAGGGAATATTTTCCAAGACAAAACTTTGTGAGACAACCGGGTAGCCCAAAGATCTTCCCAGTTAGAACTTCCCCTACCAATACTCCTTTCACCCATCTTTTCATTCACCCAGGCCTGCCTATCCAGAAACTTTCAAAGAATCCAATATGGACTGGTTTATTCCCTCCCCTACAAACAGTAGGGGGTCTGTTTCTTTTCTCTGACTGTACCCATGATTGTCCTCCAGTCAGGGCGTTTCTGAGTTTAAGCAGTCTACAGTGCCTGGCAGGTTTATTTTGATCATTTGTCATTTTACCATGCAAATCTTCTTCTTCTGGTCTTCCAGGTGATTTTCCCAAGAATGTTATTCTAATTATATGAGAATATTATTATTTTTGTAAATCAGGAAGACTTTTTGTTGTTGTTTTTCAGTAGCAATAATTACAATAGATTTTGATGTAATGCCTGAATAATGGTCTCCTGCTTTGAAAGTAAACATGTCATCTTCACCTTGATGTTTATTTTCTATCAACACTTTGGCTTCATTTTGGCATTTCTCTCATGGTGGAAAACTGTTATCCAGGCACTGCACTCCGTTCCACTGACATCCTTCCTTAATTATGATACCAACATATGATCTCTTCATGAAGCAGAATTTAAATATTTAGAGATTCATCAACAAGAGGCAAGTAGTGCAGCAGAAACTGACACACTGAAATAAAAGATTTTATTTGCCAAACAGTGTCTGAGATCTTGTACCTTCATTCTTAATTTAATGTACAATTAACCCTAATGCAGAAATGTAGCAAAGCCATTTTGCAGTTTTTACTAGCGCAATGTTGTCTATTGTTCTGTTTGTTGGTCTGTGTTATTTTGTTGAAGAATCTGCCAAATTTTATAAACAAGCAAATGAACATTACACATTGTATATTGCCATATCTTACTTCACAAAGCATTGAGGATGGTCATAAACCCAAAACATATAACAGCTTTTTCATTAGCCTCAGGGGTTCTGGAAATCTGACAAACGTGAAGGCAATAATGAATTTACCTATTTATGTATGTAATTTAGGTGATTGCAATTTTGCTTTTGATATGTTTGAACAAGAAACTGACAAAAAATTGTGCTAAAGTTTAAATCTATCCAACCAATCTCTGGTAAGAACTTCCAAAAAATATTGGCGTTACCAAATCTCACTAAGCTAACAAAAAAGAGGACATTTAAGATCGTGTGTTTGAACTAAAGCATACCTCAATCTTCTTTTTCTATTTTCAAAACAAAGCTTTCTGTACCAGTGCTGCTCTACTATCTGTCCTCTCGGGAGGAGCTACTGGCCGCCCTAGATTTCCAGTGAGCTAGTCTCTTGTATCCTCCTGAAGGGAACCCAGTTGTGCCACTAAAATATTTGTAAAGAGAAATGATAAACCAGGAATTTTTTTCCAGAAGAGTGCAGCAGGTGTACTCTTCCAGTAGTACCTAAAAGTTACTAGACCTTTCTATCCATATGATGTCAGATGTGTAATACATTTCTTTGTCTGTGGGAATTGCAGGGAGTGGAATAGTGTGCGTGCTCAGACAGTGGCCAAAAACAAGACAATTACATGTTTCCAGGTATAAGGGCATGAGGAAGGGTCAAAATTATATTTTGCAGCTCAGTTTGGGAGTTGTGTTCCAAAAAGTAACTTTTCTAAGCTCTGTAAAAGCAGTGATGTGGCCATTGGAAGAAACTAAAAAACTTATTTTGTAGTGTTCACACATTCCATTCCATAAATGTGTCATCTATGTACGTGTGTTGATTTATAACCCATGTAGTTATTCAGTAACATTCAACATGAGTACTACACTGTGTTCAGATGGCTGATGTGTGTGCTCATACTGTCTATGTGCACAGGCACACAGACTGTCCTTGTTGAGTGTAATATGTGAAGAAGTCTTTTGAGACCTGCTTATACTAAGGCCGTTTCAAAGGCCTCTCCCTAAACTGCAAACCCCAAAATTCCATAGGACCTTGAAAATGGAATAATAGCACTATAACAATCTAGTGCAGAAATGACTTAAGATTAAATGCTTTCCTACTGGTTATTTCAGGAGAGAGAAGGATGAAACTAACAGCACTGCAGCGTGTTAGCCTTGTGAATCAGCATCAGAAAGGCCTTAGCAGGTGCAGCCAAAGCTTGGGCCTATCACTACTGCCCTTCAAGCCTTTCGACACGTGATGGCAACAACTTTGAAAGTACATGATGTTGCCTAGTCCTGCCTTTATGTACACAAGCAAACTGACACTCTGTTTAATGTTTGCAGGCACTGAAATTAACAAAGCAGCCCAAGGCGCCAGTGAAAGTATAACAGTGGAAGAGACCCAGTGAATGTATACATGTACTCTTTTGTACATACACAGAGACAATTCAGAAGATGGGCGTATGTGAATGTCGCTTCAGCACTTGCGTTATTTTTATAGACACAGATATATATTTAAAATGCCTATGGAAGTGCCTTAAAATGTATTTGACAAAAGCATTGATTCCAAAACCAGATGGCTGATTACAATAAGAGATTGCACACAAGTGGGGAGGGAGGGGTGATATGATTTTGATTTTTCTTCTTGAGTGAGTAGTGAAAGACTGGAGCTTCCATCACCACCTCAGTGGCAGTGGGCACAATTTCACCAAGTGTTTCTTTTTTGCACCAATCCCATGGTACTGAGCAAAGACCAATCAGGAGTTCTGCTCCGTGGACTGTTCAAACCATTTGCAAGCCTGTATGTTGGTCCCAGACCAAAACAAACTGAGGACTACTCTTCTGGCTGACTGCAGGAAAGCAGTTTCTGAAGTTCTAGTCAAGACTAACTTGAATTTCTGTGTGATTCCGTAACCCTCCCCGCCCGTATGATTGTGACATGCCTTTTTCTTCTGAGTTTGTGTACACTCAGCATGGGGCCATCCTTTGGAAAAGAACTGAAAAGCATAAATTATTTGCATTTGTTGACACTCTTGTCTAGACATTCCTTCAAAGCTAACTGTTTCTCAAGACAATTCTCTCAGTTCCATTTTTATGATATTGTGGCATTGTATGTCTTAAATGCACCATGAGTTTTTTCAAAGAAACGGCTTGGTGCTTAGGGTAGTAAGGAAAAATCAATGATCTGAAAGCGCTGGTACAAGGGTATTTTAAAAATATATATTATTACTGTTACCTGAACCTGAGAAAAACATTTCCCCCTCATTCCTGAAATGGAATATACCATGCTCCCCAGTGATAGACAAATATCTGTTACTAACATTACAAGAGCCATCTTCCTGCTATTTCCAGAATTTACAAAAACCTGATGTTTGCTGCCCATACAAAAACAAGAGAGGATGGGAGAATGATATTAAATGTTTTGCAGCTTGCCAGTATATTTGTATTCTAAAAACCTAGTGAAGCACATTTATGATGGACAATTATTTCTGGTTAATTTGACAATCAGGTTTATCTTGTGGGAAAATTTTTTAAAAGATATTGATTCTCTTTACATGTTTATAAGATGTGTTAATGAATTCAGAGGGAAAAAACAGAGGAAAGGGATTTCATTTAATACTTCAGTATGCCTTATTTTAAAAAGTTGCCGTTGGGCTAAACAAGGATGTGAGAAGCAGACGCACAGTTACAGCTTCAGCAGTTTGGGAATCATGTGATATCAGCCAGGAATTCCTTATGCAGCTGGGAGCTTAGGTCAGGATGCGATGTTGTCAAATTGCCCACACAACAGATGATGATATGAGTGGTCAAACACTTTCACTACTCCGGCACCAAAATATCCACAACCTGGTGCAAGAAGAAGAGCTGTGCAGAACTACAGTGGCAGTCCCGCGTACCTGCTGCATGCATATGCCCCAATCCTCAGCAGAGAAGGAGGCAATCCAGAGGCCAGCTGCCTATAGAATCTATTATTTTTTCAGTGCTAAGGCACAGGCAGTTTTTAAAGCTACCTCTGCAGTAGTGCTGTGACTCTAAGGATCCCACTGAAGAAACATCCAATTCTATATAGATCTAATCTCTGGCAGGATGCTTAACTACACCAACAGAAGTCCTTGATCTGCCAGGAATGAATAGAATCTTGGCCTCAGAATACAGCCCCATCCAGAAGGCCCTCCCTGGCCAATTCCATTGTGGTGTGTAGGGAAGCCTGCTTTATCAAGGGCACGTGTGTGCATTTGACTGTACCTGGAGTTAACGGAATGGAGGCATTGATTTTAACATGGTCACCTCTGTCCATTTCAGCGGAAAGAAAGAACAGGTTCTTAGGAACTGGCCTTCAGCTTTGATGTTAATTCTTAATTGTTCACACAAGTTGAAAGACCTTCCACTCCCCCTTACCTCACAGCTTAATCATGCTTTATTGGGGTTAACTGTCTTGTTCAGATAATTTTATTTGGTGCCAAGCTGAGGTGCTTTACGTTAGCAACAAATTTGTATCAAATGGTCTCGTTGTACGGATGTCAAAATGATAGACCACTTTTGTAAAGTAAAGAGATTAGTCCTGCATGATCAAGATACGCAATCTGGTAAAACTGTAAGCACCCATTAACAAGAATTAAGGTCAGTGAAATTTAACATGCCAGCAAAAAGCCTGGTACATTCCTCCAATTAGGTTGCCTCAATCATGTATAGGTGCAAATGGCCCATAATGGTTAAGCAGTTTTACCACACAGATTTTTTTTTTTTAATGGTAGAGAGTATAGAGATGCAGCCCAAACAAATCACAAGAAGGATCATCTGTTTAAGTGGAGAAATATGTTTTTGCGTGCAAATGACAAATTAATTTCATTTACCCTTGGTAGCTCACTAGATACCACTCGACTCATTGATTTAAAAATAGGGGCAGGCAAAAAGCAGACAAGTGTAGTTTATGTTTTGTTTTCACATATCCTTTTCTGAACCTTCAGAATACATTTACCTAATCCAGAAATCTTCTGGCCATAGGCAGAGGAAGAAAATCGAACCCAAGAATATCATGGTTGGAGATTTGCAAACAGATTGTAATATATTGTGAATGTATCTTGCAGGCAAGTTCTGAGGAAATGAAAGGATTTGTGCAGGAGTGCAGGTGTTGTTCATGTGCAAATCTGATTAACTTTTTGTATGTGTCACATATTAAACATTCCTAGCCAATGGGTCCCATTACTGCTAAGTCCATATCCACCTTTTCTATTCTGTCATTTGAGTAGAGCCTGCTCTTGAACAGTCACTACACTGCTACAGTTCCAACAGATCTACCTCGAATTACTTCAGTACCATCAACTCATTGCTTTAAATTATGAACGTTTGTTGCAGTAATTTTGTGGATATTTTACTGTATTTAAGACTGTTCTAGGGAGAGCACTTTTGGCTGTAATTTTTTATGGATTGGAAAAAACTAAATTGTGTTTCATTTCTTCCTCTTTTTGCATACGTGAATGTTGGATGGATTTTTCTGAATGGGGAGGGGAGGGGTAATATGAAACAGAAGTACATCTTTTAAATCGATACTTTATGAAACTCAATTATTCATATTGAGAATGCTATGTTATGTTTAAAGATGGTTAAGTTGTTCATTTCATGCCTTCAACTATAAAAGGAATTCACTGAGTGTTAGTTTCAAGGGAGACAACAGGCTAGTTTATGCTGCAGTTTATTTTTGTAACATGGGTCTTTCCTCCTCCTTCGTGGGATAAAACTTTCTGTTGGGTTTTTTTTAAATCTTATATAAACATTTTTTAAAAAAAAATAAAAACAACTGATTAAAAGTCATCCATCTGTTTTTATTGTTGATTTTAATGACTGACTAAGCAAGATGCATAGGAAGATGTATTTACCTTATTACCTTTGACTCTAAAGTTGCTAAGTTAAGACTATCCCAGGCATTAAGATTTAAGGGCCCAAACCTGAGACTTGGGGTTTAAGCCTTTGTGATACCAGTAAGCACAATACATTTATTGTCAACCATAGCCTTGCATAAGCGTATTCAGATCAGAAATGCTGTTTAATACATCAGGAAATAATGCATACTCACACTTCCCAGGCAGCGCTTTCACACTGAGATTCCTCCCACCAGTGGACTATTTTCTTTTGAGAAGAGGGACCAGGCCCTAAGAGCTGGGAACCCTATTTGACTCCCATTTCAGCTTTTAGTGTTTTGCTGCAAATGTCATAAAACTCAAGATAAACTATAATCAGGAATGGTGATTGTGCAGCTCTCTCCATGTGGAGAACTGCAGCTCCCTGGATTCCCCATCACTGACTATTCAGGCTAAAGCTGCTGAAAGCTGTAGTTCCACTATAGTCAGGAGGCTGCATAAGTCACACACCTGTGTGTTGATCATACGCAAAGATTTTTGCAGAAACAAATGAGCATATGCTTCTGCAATCAAATCAAGACTGTATTGACTGAAAGATCTGTCTGCTATTTAACATGGTCTCTCATATCGAGAACTATATTGTCTATATGGTCTGTTATATCAGAGCTCCTTGTACATAGGCAGGAGGGGGGACACCTGGTGGGAATCCAAAGAGCCAGGAAACAGTGAGAACAAGCTCCTACAGAAAAGTGGGATTTGAGGCCCCTGGGTAAATGTCTAATACACTGACAATTACAGTTCAGTGCAACTTTTGACACATGTTACCAGAGCCTTAGAACACAAATTCAAAAACTCAATGCAAAGGCAATAATATTTGGTTTCTATTCCATTCAGTTCCAAAATATATTATGCTAGAGCCTGGGAAACTAAGGAGTTTCTAAATGCCAACTCACAAGTATCGGACAGACTTTTCTCAGAATTTTTCTCTTGAAATGTCACATCTGAAGAAAAATCTTCAAGCCTACCTTTGAAAAAGAATATGAACTATTGTCATTTATAGTACTGAATGAAATTTACAAAACAAATAAAACTAATTTTCAGTAAGGTAAGCATAGCTCTACTTTTTTTCATCCTACCAAAGACTGTGACAGAAACAGGGACATTTCAGCAAGTTAGCTCTTATAAAACTGTAGGCATTCTATAATGGGGCAAGAACAGTTAAGCTACTTAGTTATCTTGTCTGCTGATTGTGAACTTGCAAGAACAATTGACTAAGGTGGGGGCCCTAATTCATGAATTTGCACTGAAAAAAAAGGCAAGGAAATAAAGTGAATTGGGCTAACAATTGCAGCTATGTTGATCCATTAGAATAGAAAAAATACAGAATAATCTCCTTATTAAGGACCAAAAAAATTACAAAATAGTTAACAAGCCTGTTGGATGTTATTATTTAATAAAAATCACACATTTTTATAAGGTCAGACATTTTTCAGAAATGCTGAATCTGTAGCAATGATTTCAGAATTATTTTTTTTTCTTGACTCATGCATATAATATGAGTGATTGTCAGATCTGGAAGAGAAGGGACCTTATCTTACAAGATAGTAACAGGCTTCCAGAAATGATGCTCAGACTCAGCTGCCACCATGCGTATGGCACCAGGGTGAAAACAGAGTGTGTGTTGTTTTTTTAATTGTCAGTACTCCATAATTCGGCATCAGCTATTTTATTAAGATTTGTTACCCCTTAAGTGTCTTACTAGGATTCTTCAGAATTCTTCTTTTCACAGTATAAAAATGTGCACCCTATTTCAGTACAATGCTTGCTTTTCAAAGAACAATGGAATGCCTATGGAATTATCAACAAATGGAATGTCTACATCTGAAGACTACATGAAGCTTCTAAATACCAGAGGCAGGGGAGAGAGAAGGAAGTCTTTGTGCTTTGTTTGTGGCCTTAAGGTGGGGATAAGGAATGTGCAGTCTTCCAAATGTTGTTGCACAGCAACATTAATCACCCTACTGGCTGTAGCTAATAGGACTTTCAATGCAACAATGTCGACAGGGCCACATATTCACCATCCAGATCATTTAGCACCCCTGACAACATTGTGTTTTCCAACCTTCTACAACATCACTAAGTCTTTATTTGTTGTGGTGGTTGTTTGCTTTCAAGTCAAATCTGACCTATGACCACCCCATCATAAGGTTTTCTTGGCAAAGTTTATTCAGAGATTTTCCATTGTTTCTTCTGAAGCTGAGAGATTGTGACTTTACCAGGGTCACCCAGTGAATTTCCATGACTGAGTCAAGATTTGGACTCTAATCTCCCCCAAGTCCAACACTCAAAGCCCAGTATCACAATGGCTCTTGCTGATTCTTTGAGAATTTTAATTTTTTTATTCTTACCATCACAGTAAACTTTTAATTAGGATAATAATTTAACTAGGGGAAAGAGCTTAACTCTCATGCCCTTTTTATAAAGCATCTGGTATACTGGGACTGCTGGCAGAAGGGCGGGAGGAATGCTGAAACTGAGAAGTCTCTCTGCAGTATGCAAATCTGTTCCAGTCATCTGAAATACGATCTGCACACCCAAACAGTCTTTCTCAACGGGGGTGCCTTTCTTTCCCCACCCTGCTTGACCTCTCTTCTTTCTTTGGAAAAACTGAGCAATTGGCGTTTCAAAAGGGAATTCAGCACTTGGCAATTGCCTCCTATTTTCAGGATGTCTCTGTCAACTGCAACCTGAAAACATTTTCCTATATTTCTTTCTATTCCGGCAATGGTAGACATAATTCTCTTCAGATCAGAAGCAAGTCTGTTCCTGAGCAGACCTCTGTGCCCAAATCACTGCTATCCTCGTGACCTGAGTATCTCTTTGACTTCAGTGGCAGTTCCCCATAGACCCATCTGTGTTGCGACTGAACATCCGTATTTATGGCAGAGAAATTTCTTTCTGGCCAGCAAAACATCTCTGAATCTTCTCACATTGTTGTTTCTAATTCCTTGAGGGCTGCCTCAGGAATTGCAGTTTACCTGTACCTTTTTCTTTTCTTTTTAAAAGTGGAAGGCACAAATTGTAAGATGTCCAGATCTTCAAAAATTTGCAGAAGCAACATTTGTAACTCAGAACAATCAGCATTAATCAGAGTTACCTGCTGATCCAAGGAGGCTCTTCTCCAGAACAAAGCAGATACTCCAAATCTGGCAGCTGAGCTCTCAATAGGAGTAGTCTCAGAGTTCACTCTACTCCTCTTGCTGATTAGCTGAACGTGCATTAAATTAAAAAACACACATTGGATTCCCGGGGGACAGAGTGAGGATATGGAATTTATAATGGAGACTTATAGCCAATCACTATAATTCAAAGGATGTATGCACCCCCCTCTTCTATCTATCTATCTATCTATCTATCTATCTATCTATCTATCTATCCATCTATCTATCTATCTATCTATCTATCTATCTATCTGTCTGCCGATCAACCGATCATCTGTGTGTCAGTCGGTCTGTCTATTGAGAGAGATGGATACAATAACTACAAAAGGAAATCCTCATGTGATTTTCCCAAGGGTTTTTCCGGGCCACTCACTAACATGAAGTTTAATACTACTTCCCCAAGCCCAATCTAGTCATGCAAACCTTGCACACAGCTTCTATTCATAATGAGGGTATGTATGTATGTGCATACACCTTGGTTGTACAGGCAGATTCAAAAGCAGAAGGGCATCTCCATAAGGATTACCCTTGTTCAAGGAGAATCATAATGTATAAACTACAATTTATTATAAAATCCATATTTCCATAACATATGTCCCAATTGATTTGGAAAGATTCTCACAATGCCATGCAATGGCTCCATGGTCCCACTGCTATGGTTTGGCACCAGTTGCATAGAATGAAGGGATGTCAAGTTGAGGAGGGAGTGGGCTTGTTTTCTGCTGCTCCAGTGACTAGGACAAGGAGCAATGGATTCAAACTGCAGGAAAAGAGATTCCACTTAAACCTCAGGAAGAACTTCCTGACAGAGCTGTCTGGGAGTGGAATGTGCTGCCTTGGAGTGTGGTGGAGTCTCCTTCTTTGGAGGTTTTTAAGCACAGGCTGGATGGCTATCTGTCAGGAGTGCTTTGATGTGTGTTCCTACATGGCAGGAGGTTGGACTGGATGGCCCCTGTGGTCTCTTCCAACTCTGTGATTCTATGATTCTATGAATACTTTGATATGTTTTCCCCCTGGATGCCAATTATATGTATTCACACATCATGGAATATATCCATGCACTAGGGGGAATTATGGATCACATAATGCCCAAAAGGCAGGGTATAAAATTCTGCACAGGTGAACCACACCATCTCTCCTCTTACTTCCCACATAACTTACCTTCCTCCTGTGCCTCCGTAATGTGGCCATGTTGCGGGCAGGAGAAAGCAGGGATTGAGGGCAGAGAAGCCAGAGGTATCACATTGTGTAACTAGCTATAGCAACATAGCTTTCTGCTTATTTCCTACCACCCCTGCTTTTTCCTGGCCGCTACATGGATGTGTTTGGGAGATCCCCTGAAGGGTTAATTTGGAGGGGATGGTAGGGTCATTGGTCAAGAGATGTAGTGAATTCCTCCATCTGAAATCAAAAAAATGCATACACTAGTTGAGAAGCTAAGATGGCGGCAACCCAGTAGGACGCTATATTCAGAGCTCCAGCGTTTTCACTTTTTAACAAGGTTTTTATTAGCGCTATTATTCCTTCAAACCGCCTGGTTGCTAAATTTTGTTTGAGGTTTAAAAACAAACAAACAAACTTTGTTTAACTTATCTGTTAACCTTCCTTTGCCATGAGCCTTTAATTTAGCCTGCTAAATGTACATGTTATCAGGCCTTCTGCAAATTAACTGATTAGCCAACCTAGCTGGTTGGAATCCCAGGAACTATACAAGAATCCAAAACATCTTATTTGGAAGCTGTTAAAGCGAAAGAGAACTGTTTTCAGGACAGCATTTGGTGTTGTCATCTATCTTTTATTAGTAGAACTGTTGGAAGAAGCTTGGCGGAAAGAGAATTGTACTCAGAGCTCCCCGGAGAAGGCAAGAGATCATGGTTGTAACCAGAGCTCAGAGAAGGCAGGGGAGAGTTACAGAATGCACTTCTTCATCCACTCAAAAGACTGTTCTGGACTTCTGCCAGCAAATGGGAACCAGCGAAACATTTATGGAGAAGACCAAATGCAAGGATAGTTCCACCTCTGCTTTTTTTGCAACAGAAGCTCTGAACTCTACTCTTTCGGGGGATAACAACATCGATAAAGACTTTCTGGAACTCTCAGCAGTGCTATGCGACCAGGAACAGGAACAGGTGGGTAATTGGTCCCTATATTCAGAACTCTCATGTGAAAATTCTTACTCTGTTCCCTCTGCTTATAACACTCCATGGCCTACTTCAAACTCAGTACAAGCCCAGCCTTTGGATAAGGATACAGATAAAGTAGGTCAGGAACCTCTTGCAGAAGTGTATATATGTTTATGGGACCAATGCCTCCTTACAGCACAATCTAATGAGAAAATCTTCCAATCCATGGATGACCTAAGAAAGGAAATCTCTGGTCTTAAAGCCAACATTCAGGTCCTAATGGGTCTAATTGAAGCAGGGATTTTAATAACAGCTCCTGCTACAACACAATCTAATCATGAATCTGATAAAAACTTTACTTCCACTGACCTGCAGGTGGAAACTTCTCTTAGTAATAAGAGTGACTCTGGGGGTTCTTTGGGTGACCTTCTGCAGGATTGGGAAAACCAGATTATGGCTCCTTTAAATAAATCATCAACTGGAGTACAGAAGGACGATATATCTGAAATCTCTCATCTTACTCTTTCTGATCCCAACCTGATCATAAAAGATGAACGGCAAGAGGATCTATCTACTGAACCTGAAGAGGGAAATATTGCTAAGAAGTCAGATGGCTTGGAAGTTGAACTTGACTCAAGGGTGGGAAAAAACCAAACAGAGGAAGTTTTGGACCAAATTAGGACTATCATTAGTGAGATCTTTCAGTCCAATTCTGATTTCTGTGTTTCTATTTTTAATTGGCTGCTAAAACAAGCAGATGGTTCATGGAAAGAAAACACAGATGTGTTACATGAAATCTTAGCAATAGCTGGAACTTCTGAGAAGGAATTAGGAGGATTATCCTGTTTATGCTTATATCCTAGGGGGCAAAAGGGAATCAGAGGTGTTATTGAATTATCCTTTTCATGTTTGGGTCACTGTAAAACCTTTTGGGCTCCACTTCCAAAATTTAGAAATAATAACGTCTCTTTTAAGTGGGGTAGGTATAACTTAGGCCAACACCTTATTCATACCTACTCACACAAACAAGCTACTTTGTATAGAAAAAATACTAGACATTCTGTTTCTGGAAAGCCTAAATGGATTTTTATTTGTAAGACCTTTTCTTATAAGGGTTCAAATGATAGTAAAGCCATACCTGCATATGATACGTATCCAAATAATACCCCTGTCCCTCATGAAGGTTAGAGGTATCGGGCATACCAACCCTTTAGATCTGCAGTTTGTAATTCCTTGATTCCTTTTAGAACTCATGTTGGAGTTTACAAGCCAGTGGCAAGCATGATCAATCCAGGCATAATCTTGGGATGAACCCCAAGAGGCCCCCCTACTGGAAGAGCTGGGATGGGTCAGTACATCCCCTATGATTAGATATTACAGACTCACAGTTTTCTCTTTTGATTTTATCTTGGAATATTGCTGGGTGGCAAAATAAGAACACAAGCGAGGAATTTGTGAAATTTCTTCTACCATTCCAGATTATATGTGTCCATGAAACCCGGGTGTCAGATACATCCTTTTCATTTTTACAGGGATTTACATCCTATTTGCTCCCTGCTACTAAATTACATGAAAAGGGGAGACCCAGGGGCGGTGTAGCCATTTTAGTTTCAGTGAAATTGGATGCTGAGTCTGTAGTAATTTACCAGTCTAGTTGTAATTTTATTTTGTCTCTATTGGTAAGAGGAAATCGGGGGACAGGATTTGATGATTTAATTTGTTTCAACGTACACTGCCCCCCTGATAAATCTGGGGACTCAGGGCTGTTTTGGGAGGAGTTGGAAGAGGCTCTGAATCTCTGCGAGACAAAGTACCCCAAGGCAAAAATAGTGGTGTGTGGTGACTTTAATGCCCGTGTGGGCTTCGGCCCAAATGATAAAGAAAATAATTTTGGAATGGATAGAAATGAGGTATTTCTATCTGACCGTTTTTCATTGGATAAAACAGTAAATAAAGCAGGTCAGAAGCTATTTGAGCTTATGTCCAGTTTGCAGCTGATCTGCCTTCATGGCAGCTCCTGGGATAATTCTCGTGGATATTTTACTTTTCTAAATAGCAGGGCTGGTAGTATATATACTTTTATATTGGTTTTATGGTTTTAACTATATTTGTAATGGCTTTTAGTCAAATACAATAAAATTTACTGTACTGTACTGTAATGCATACACTACTTAGTGTATGTCACTAACAGGATGCCAACTGGTGTATTTTCATTCTAGTTTTCAGTAAACTATTTGTCCAAAAGGAATTTAGTGTTTTGCATTAATCAAGGAAACTCAATTTCAATCCAAACCTTAGTTGAGGTTATGGGAACTGCTTTGCATAGATATTATATAGTATAAGGTGTAAGGAGGTATAAGATGTTGTTTCTATTCTTGCGTAGGAAGTCTCCATGTCATGTCAAAAACACCTTGTGCATACCCTGTAAGTTTCAAAAAAGAAAAAAGAGTTGTCGGGTATCACGGGGAATTGCCATATGCATAGAACTACCAGCACAGTTCTTTTTATTCAGACCCTTGTGAGTAAGAACCAAGGGCGCATCCAAGCATGCAGATGTGGATCAGAGTGAATTTCTATGGCCCGTTACCCAGCAGGGTTTCCTGTTCTACTAAAAGACCAAAGACACAGTGTTAATAACAACAGTTGTCTAAGTTGCCTCTGCAGTGCCAGAGAAGTCATTCTGGGTTGATAGCTAGTTTGCCAATGAATAATAAAACACCTCCCAAATGAACAATGCTGGAGGTGTGACATGATTTCCAATAGGCAAAGATGCCTTTTCTGAGGAGTGTTAACTTTAGATGAGTTCTCTACTTTGGCTCAGCAGCGACAGCGTTGGGGACTTGGGAGCACTAAATGTGTGACATTCCAGCACTGCAGGTTTAAGCTCCCACATCCTCACTGACACCACTTGAACTAATTGGAGGACATTTGTCTTCCTTTTTTTAACTACACTAATTGTACTTAGAGTGAAGTGTGATGATTGTGGTTCTGATTCAGAAAGTTTTGTTTGTCACTGATATCAAGCAGCCATGACCAAATTTGAGAGATATACAGTTTAGATTTCAGATTTTATAATGCACTGAGTGATCCACCTATAAAATGTATTTTACAGGTGGCTCACCCAACACAAAATGCAGCAAATAATTCCTTCTAAGAGCTGTATGAAATTGTAGCTGGAAGGATGGTTGACTGATAGACAGACAGACAGAGGGATAGCCAGGAGGACGCTAACAGCAGGTAGTTCTTTTTCTTCACACAAACACTTCACAGAAACCTTTCAAAAACTGGTTTCTACATAGTAAGCACTATCATCTACAAAAAATCAATAATTTGGTTAACTATTAACCCTTCATATTCACAAAAAACAATAGGAAAGAGAATGTAAAATCAAGGGATTAAGAACTGAAACCACTTATATGGCAACTCTCTATTGTAGTGAGTTGTACTGTAATGCATTGTAGTGGGGTTTTTTTGCATATATAAGTTTAATGTAGCATTAAAAAAAAGAATACTAAGGGTTGAAACTTGTGTTGCTAGCTCTGGTGTATTGTTTCTAGGTTGCTTTTGTCACGTTACTGTCCTTTTAAAAAAAAACAGAATGATCTGGGGATGCATTTGAATTGAGAAATTGAATAGCATTGTTGTATAAAATATCTGAGACTACAGAGCGGGAAGAAAACCTAGCAAAACACTTTGTTACCCCACGAGCTATTGCTGTTGGGACCGGAGGACTAGCTTTGCTAATTCTTAGCTTCAGGGGGTTATTGTCTCATGTACAAAGTGTTTGCTCAGAACTTGGAAAGTGCCATTTTACACCCTGAAGGTAAACAAGGTTTTATAATTGACATTAATTCCTCTGGATGGTGTGACATGCAGAAAAAAACCAAAGATTCCTTTGTAATACTGAAAATTAGTATATTCAGCTGGGATATCTTAAGAACACAGAAACACTCGATGACAGTAAAATGACCAGCATCTGATGCATTCCCTATGTCAAACAGAGCAACCTCTAACCATTTGAGATATCCTTGGGTATTATTTTGAGTGGTGCACCAAGGAAAAAGCAGTTTTAGAGGACCTCTGCGAGCATTTTTAAGTTTCTAGTCCTGGTAGGTTTGAAGGTAGACTTAACTCTAAAGACTTTTGAGTTTGCATTTTTATGTTTTTGTCCTTGTGACTACAAAAGTAAACTTGACACTGTATAGCCAACTCCTAGTGAATGTCAGAGGCTTGACAACTGGCTGAATGAGATATACAGTAGAAAGAGGGTATGGCTTCCTGTGAAAACAATAAAATACTCCATACTCCATACTGTGCACAGTTCCATTATTTGTTATTGTAATGTTCCTTCAAGACGTTTCTGACACAGCAACCCTAAGGCAAACTGATCATGGGGATTTCTTGGCAAGATTTGTTCAGAGGGGGTTTGCCTTTGACTTCCTCTGAGCCTGGGAGAACATGACTTGCCTTAGGTCACCCAGTGGATTTCTGTGGCCGAGCAAGGGATTCAAATCTTGGTTTCCGATCATAATCCAACCCTCAAGCCATACACCATGCTGGCATTATTTACTTGAAATAGCTACTATTCTAGTAACTACCATTTTCTGTTCCTAGAATTTCCTGAACATTGTTCTGGGTCTGTCATGACTCCCATCAATATTTAAGTTAAGACAATCAGCCCGTTCCAAACTCTTTTGTCATCTCAGTGTGAAAGCAATTACTCTTAGTCCATGCAGCCTCCTTCAGGGTAGGAAATAGTGTATGTAAATCCTGGCTTTGCCCCCAGCAAATAGTAGCACTTGGATGTAATACATGGTGCCCAGACCTGTTTGTTTTTGCTACCCTCTCTGAGCTATTCTGTCTTGACCTTCTTCTTTAGTAACTATCACCCTTTTTACCCAATTTGTCTCTCTCTATCCACCCTTTCACACCTCACTTTCCAATAGCCTTGTATGGTTATTGAGACTGTCTGATTTCTTGTGTGTTTTGACAATACGAATAAAACACTTTGTTTAACTTTTAACTGGAGTCCTCTCTACAGTTAGCACTGGCATACGCAGGTGGAAAGATCCTGCCATTATCCTCTTCTTGCAGGACTTCTATAAGTCCCCAAATTCTAAGGAGATGCTGGCGCTAAGGGGATGCTGGCGCTAAGGAGACACTAAAGAGATGCTTAGTGTAACAGATCTCTAAGCCCTTTTCATAACATAGATAAAAAATAGTTTACTTATTAGCGTTTGTATGCACATAATAAACACAGGTTCAACTTCTTGAAGAAAATAAGGAAATAAAGAATACTTCATAGTTTCAGAAGAGTTTGAGTATTTCATCCAGAGAAAGCTTTAAAAGAAGCACATGCTGCATGGCTGGCAGGCAGGGAGGAAGAGAGAGTTAGAGCAGATGAGATGCAGAGCACAAAAGGAAGGTGTGTACGTGATGCAGAAAGAGAGTGGGTGTGAACGAACAAACAAACAAGATGCAGCCATAGACATGCTGTGCCTAAGCTCCTAGAGAGTAACTTCTAACCTAACTCCAGTGAGCATAAGGAGTGCAAAGGCTGCAACCTCCAGCAAGTTATACATTAATAATTAAGTAGGCAATGGAGCCTACAAGTGCATACTTCTAATATGAACTAGCTTTGGACTTATTTTTGTGGCTGCCATTTTGTTGGTGAACAATGCAAAAGTCCAGCTTACACCTCTGTATGTATTTTTATGATCAATGCAGATGGCAGAACTCAGCTCTGTCATTTGTGCTGATTGTATGTCTCCTTGCTTACCTGGTGCTAAGATGCCACCCCACCAACAGCCATTCAGTGGTCAGGGGACAACGGAGTGGCCAGCCAATGACTGACTATGCTTCAACTGCCAGATGCAGGTACATGATGTCATCCTCCCAGTCCTCCAGATGACCCCAGGAAATCCAATGGGATGCTTTTGTCTTCCTGCAACCAGTTGCTTGAAATAGAGCCACCCATGCCTGGCTGTTCCCCTTTACTGAATGGCTCCGGGGGGTACACTTCAACACTAGGGGAGTAAGTAATGGCACAGAGAAGAAGGTAGGCTTTATGCTCCATCAGTACAATCCAGGAAGCTTGCCCTATATCTTTTCCACTGTTAACTATGTTGCTTGTTTCGCTGCTATTTTTCTTTTGCAGTCTTTTCATGGCATAAAAATGATTTCAGATATCTGCTGTACTTTGTATCCCAAAATCAGTATTATTCTAGTTTCTGGTTTAAAAGTAAAGAAAAAAAATACATATCCCAATACAGCAGAAAGAACATACTGCTAGACCTAACACTACAGGAGAAATTTACAGAATGTTTGGCAGCAGGGAGGGGGGTTTCAACTGTGAAGTGTACATATTTCAAACTCACCAAATTACTGTTTAATGAGATTGAAGGACTGGTGTGATACGCCCTCCGTATCACCATCATTGTGACCAGAGAAATATATAGATTCTTGTCCTGAAGTTAGGTTTTTTTAAAAAAACAAACTGCATAGCCCTGAGGCAATAGCTTTGCCCCATTTGGACTCTTTTCAAAAGAGGGAATCAATAGCAGCCCATTATGTCCATAGATGAAGACCATCAATTAAAGAGAGACTAGCTGGAGGTGAAAAGAAAATCGGAGAGAATTTCATGGTTTTAACAAAAGATTGTCCATGATTTACAAGAGATTTTGCATACTAGAAGCCCTAGCTGGGAATGACACAAAACAGTGTGGACAAATAAGAAAAGATAGTTTTTTAAAAAATGTTTATGCCAAACAATAGAGTAATTTGAGCTCTTTTCATTTCTTTTGAACTGCAAACAACACTTAAGGTGTATTTATTAAATTATTCTGATATTATGCACTCTGTAGACAAAGAAAGTAAGTATAGGTCTGCTAAATTATTTCAGATCTAATCCAACTCCCTCTACCCAGTGATCTGATGAAGATTCAGCTAATGTAAAATCCATTTTGGAAATTATTTTAAGATCGAGGTGAAAACTCTGTGTGTGTGTGTGTAACAGACAGAGAGAGACTTCATGTAGATGAATCAAATTCCAGAGTTCAGCACCTTTAAAAACTTCTCTGACAATATCAAAGCATTTAAAATTGCGCCACACAAATCACTATAGACACTCTGCCGATAAAGAAATTCAATACAGTGAAAATATAAGATATTTGGTGGTGTTGATGGGAGGCCTTGCTGCCTCCCATATAACATTTTGCAACAAAAAAAGCAGAAAATTGGAAGTATTCCCCCTTTTTATTTTAATGGATACCAATTACATCTATTTTTTTTAAAGGGACATGTATGCATTGAACTAAATCATCTTTTTCTTGTAAGATTTGCATGAGTAGGATAATAAATTTACCAATGGTGCCCTCTAGTGAGAAAGATACAGCCTGCAGCAAAATAGCAGACTACTGAGGACTGGAGCATACCTCAAGCCTCCCAAATAGAAATCCTGTATCGCAGAGACAAAAGGAACTTAACCCTGCTGAAGGTTATCTCCCAGTGGCACGCTTCAATGACGGTTTGTACTCGTGGCAATTGGAGTGGGATTTTATTTCCTTTAGCAGTTGTTGTGTGCCTTTAAGTCATTTCTAAATTACAGCCGCCCTAAGCCAACACCTTGCTTGGCAGGATTTGTTCAGGGGCATTGGCATTGCTTTTCTCTGAGGATGAAGAGAGTGTGACTTGCCCACAGCCACCCAGTGAGTTTCCACGGCTGAAGAGGTATCTGAATTCTGGGTTCGTGGAGTCATAGTCTGAAACCACTACACCACACTGGCTCCCCTATAGCAATGGGGAAATACTGTTTGCTTGGTTGTTGTTTTTTTCTTTGTTTCCTAACAAGGGGATCTGGGCCTGACCTACAGATGTGCATTTTCTCTAACCATGATGTCGGAGTGGCAAGAAAAGCTACGTCAGTTGAGTTTCTACCTCACCTGTGGCCGCGAGAGGCCTAGAGGCTTGGATTCTAAGGCCTATTTTGAAATGAGCCACACCTCTGTAGAGGCCAAACAGAATTTGAGAAAGTTCCTTTCTGCAAGCTGGGCTTTTTGAGAGTTATAATCAAAAAGATTTTTTTTCAATCTAGGGAAAATTTGGGCACAATGGTGATTGATGAATCTGCTCTAGGTTTTAGTCCAGACTTTAAAGGGGTTCTCCAAGGTGCTTAGCCCTATCCCAAATAGTTCATTACCCTGGATAGCTTCTTTTAAAGTTTGGACTGAAAAATGGAGCATATTCATGAACCCACTGACATGGAATCCTATAACCCTCTCCTCTTCCACTTAGGTGTGCAAACATTTCTGACAAAGGTGCGTACAGAAGCATAATGGAAGCTAGCATTACATACATAAATTTATATAGATCATAGAATCATAGAGTTGGGCTCTAGGGCCATCTAGTCCAACTCCTTGCCATGCAAAAATACACAACTAAAGCACTCCCAAAAGATGGCCTTCCAATTTCTGTTTAAAGATCTCCAAAGAAGCACATTGCACTGTCTAGCCCACTGTCAAAAAGTTTTTACAGTAAAAATGTTCTTCCTAAGATTTAGGAGAAAATCTCTTTTCTTGTAATTTGAAGCCATTGGTTTGTGTCCTGCTTGCTGGAGCAAGAGAAAACAAGCTTGGTTCATATTGCACATGATATCTCTTCTACATGGTATCAACTCCCTAAGTCATTCCTCCATATGTAGACCACATGAATCAATCCTACACTGATACAGCTGAAGAAACATAGCGCCTGCAGCATGTGATCATGTACATAAATCTCATCAGCCAGTCAGTCATTTTATTTATATCCCACCTTTTCCCCAAGAGATGGGACTCAAGAACAAAACAAAACAAAAATATAAATAAAAGATGAACTCTACAAAACTGGAGAGTACCAAATTTGTTCAACTCATCTGGAGACAAATCCATGGGTACCCCCACACTTCCCCAGGTGTACAGGCTCAGAATTGTGATCTCAGTCAGTGAGTAAGTGAAAAGCAAATGTGATATAGAAGTTTTAAGGGCGCACAACTTCCAGGAGTTGGGGAGTTACATTGGAGCCCTTCAAAACTCACCAGGGGTTGCTACACCACCACTAAAATTTGTCAGCAGCCCCCAGTTTGGCAGCTGTGGTGGCAGCAATGGTAGCAGCAGTGGCAGCAACTACCACAGCTCTCTATGGTGAAGGAAAGTGCCAGATAGCCCTCCTGCATGATAAAACACTAACAGTATACAAGACAGAATGTTTCCAGAAGGGAAGGGAAGGGAAGGGAAGGGAAGGGAAGGGAAGAGGTCCTGAAGAGGTAGTGTGGCGTGCTAGAGCAGCCTGGAAACAGGTTGCCAGGCAACCAGAATAGCTTCTCAGGAAAGAAACCCAGCCCCATAGTGTGTGGGAGGGGCTGATGGCCAAGGGGAAAAGATATATAAAGGCAAACCCTGATTGTCTTTTAGGCAATCCTTCAATGTGAATTCTCGCCAGAGACTGCTCTGGAGTAAAGTCTCTCAATCAACCAGGGAGGATGACTGTGTGGGAAGGGTTTAATTTTCAGGGGAAGCCTAGAGAAATGCAGAAGAATAATTAAGCCATTATAGAATCTGGTCAAAAAGTGTGACCTAGATTGGGCTTGGCCCTTTGGTAAGAGGGTAGCCAAAGAGCTGTTTATGATACTTGTGCTTATATGAATGGTTAAAGATATAAGGAAACTGACTAAAAGTATTCTTAAGAATTGTATTAATTTTGACCTGTATGTGAACTCCAATGCTTTGTTCTATATGTTATTTTAATAAATGTTATGGTTTATTTTTTTTATAAATAGTGACTCAGCTGAATAGTATACAGTATTTAAAATAACACAGAAGACCAGCTACCATCAAACTATAAAGGGATTCTAAATAGCCATTGAAAGGCTTCACCCTTTTACACAAAGGTGGTGGAAGTCAAGGAGGCAGAGCTGTGTGGAAAAAACAGAGCACTTTATCAGATTGGGGAGCTGCCATACCAATCTGAGAGAGACAAGTAAGCCCTGTCACAGGTGGCGTGGTTTATTAGCAGTGGCAGCAGAAAATGGGCAGAGATAGAAATGATGGCCACCAAAAATTCCTGAGAGGCACATGGACCTTGTATGATCCATCCAATATGCAACAAACAAAGAAAAACAAGACTTAGACATGGATTCCCACACTGGCATGCAATTCACTAATTAACCATGGTTTAGCTGCTCTTTCTCAGTTTGATCTGTCTCAAAGGGTTGTTGAGAGAACTGGGGTAGACCATGAACATACCCTCTGTCAGGAAAAAAAGAAAGTTGCTGTCTTACTTCCCAAGATGCTGGGCAGCCACTCTAGAGCTCTGGGAACATCTAGGTTCCTAGATGCTGGTAATTTGGCATATAGATTTGTTCTGGGTGATTTGTGGCAGATTTCTTGCTCTCAATTATCTAACCTTATTAGCAAGAAAACAATTCGTCCCCCCATATATTAAACTGCCAAAATAGATAACATTTGCAGTTAACAGGAATGATCTTTGTGTTGAAGTTCTACAGCCCTAATTCAGTTCTGGTAATCAAAACACATTCACATTCAAATCCTGTAGGACACAGCAGAGTATTACCGATCCACATGCATAATCAGGTTGTACAGTATATCTCCTCTCAACATTGCCAATGCACACCATTTAGCTACAATACCTCCCCTCCAAGGTCATTCCATGACTGGTGAGAAGCATGGGACATTGGAGGATTCCTGGCTATGTCTCTGTAGCTAGATGCAGAACTATTACCTATTGAGATCTGTCATGGTCCCCCAGAGCTCTCAGTGGACAGTGTAATCATTCTGCATCTCATTATAAAAACATAGCCACATGCTTCTCTGATCCCCCTGCTCTCCATCAGCCGTGCAATGGCCACGGGATGGGGAGGGCAGGGGGCTGCAGTGGCAGAAGGGTCAGTCTGTGAGATGGACATTAGACATTGCAAAAGACAATAGATATTACCAACCTCCACAACTACTAAAGTATGACATATGCTAATGTAAGGTGAATTTAGGTCTGCTTATGGCCATTGGCAGGATGCTAACCACAGGCCCAAAAGTCTCTTGTTTTAAATCTATGCCTTTTGTACCAGGTTTCCTTTGGTGTACTTCAAGTTTCTAGTTAAAAAAATAAAACCAAAACAAAGTAGATCCTGAAAGCCAGAAGTCTGCCCACTCTCGTTTTAGAATGTAGGAGGGTGTATAGGATGAAATCTTCAATTGGGCATATAAAACAATGGACGGTATGTGTCTACCCTCCAGACAGGGTGATGGAAGCATGGAAATTGCTAACATGGACATTGCTTACATGGAAATATATGCCACTGAACTCAGTTGGGCTTACTTCCAAGCTATACGCCCTCCCCTCAGTAGGTGTCATGCCTGCCCGATAAATGCTAGTGCGCCACATTTACATTTTTCTCCACACTGGCAATTAACTAGCTTTGGCACCTATACTCCAGTACCTAATGTACATCAACACAGACTAATAAACACTGATTCTGATCTTTGACTTGCCTGGAAAACAGCAACTGTTTGTAAAGAATCAATTATGTGTTGACATGAAAAGGAGCTGAGCTGTAATGGATATTGCAGTTCCCAGAGTCAAAGAGGCCATCTGGGATCTCTGACCTTAACCTAGGGAGTGGGAGTCCTTTCCCTTGTACCCTATTAGTTGTTAGTAGAGCACCACCTTGAGAGCCTGTTTTCTGACTGGAGTTGTTACACCCCCACTGCAAAATAATAATTATCATAATAAAGTGCCATTAAAAAGGGCAGATCAAGAGGAGAGAAGAGTACTGACATGGGAGCATGCATGGCGCATTAGTCCTGATATCAAGTCTGACGATGAGCTACAGCAACTGTCCCCAACCTGGTGCCCTTGAAATGTATTAGAGTACAACAGCCATTATGTTACAGCCAACATAGAGATTTGTAATCCAACACATCTCAAGGGCACCAAATAGGGAAGACTACAAATAATGTTGAGCACAAGAGCACATAAAGTGCCCAGAAGAACACCAAAAGAATCTTGAATCTGAGACAGGGCTTGGAAATGTCCCTTTTTGAGACAGCGAATCAAAGCCTGGTGCCCTAGGCAAGTGATTTCTCTTTTTCCAGAATCATATCACCAAGACAAGGCAGACAAAATTTGATGGCCTGTTTCTCCAATGCCTTTACTTCCTCAGACATGCTGTGCCACAGTCTTTTTCTTTTTGCTCCTACTGTATCCAGTGGCCAGTATAATGCACAAAAAGGATTCGAGCCCCAGAAACCTCCAGCTAGCATGCAAATAACTTTTCCAAACTTTTTTTTAAAAAGTAGTTGGGATGTAATGCGAGGATGAATAATTGCCATAGTTTTCTCCTTTGTTGTTAACTGCCATCAAGTCTTCTTTGAGTTATGGTAACCCTATGAATGAGAGATCTCCAAGTAGCCTGTCATCAACAGTCCTGCTCAGGTCTTGCGGAATCACGATCATGGCTTCTGTGATTGAGCCCATCTATCTGTAATGTGGTCTTCCTCTTTTCCTACTGCCTGCTACTTTACCAACCTTTATCATCTTTTCTAATGAATCATGTCTTCTCATGATATGGCCAAAGTACAACAGTCTAGTCATCTTGGCTTCTAGGGAGAGCTCCAGCCTGATTTGCTCTAGGACCCATTCATTTGTCTTTTCAGAGGTTCACAGTATCTGTAGAACTCTTTTCCAGCACCGCTTTTAAAATGAGTTGATTTTTCTTTCCTATCAGCTTTTTTCACTGTCCAGTTTCCTCAACCACACGCAGAAACTGGAAATATGATGGCATGGATGAATCAGTATTCAACAATATATTTTGACACTTCAGGGTCCTGTCTAGTTCTGTCTTAGCTGCGCTTCCAAGTCCTGGTCTTCTGATTTCTTGACTGTAATCTCCATTCTGATTAATAACTAAGCCAAGGTATGGAAAATCTTGAACTATTTCAATGTTTTCATCACCTGTTTTAAAGTCATATAAATCATCTGTGGCCATTATTTTTGTTTTCCTATGTTTCAACTGCAAATCTGCCTTTGCACTTTCTACCTTGATTTTTTTTCCAGACCAATCCAATGCCTTTATCACAGACAACAGACCACGAAGCAATGGCTTTTGGCCTTTTGGTGAAGTAATCATTCCAAGCCCTTTCTATATTCTGTGAGTAACATGGTATCTTCTGCATATCTTAAATCATTGATATTCCTTTCTCCAGTTTTCATGCCTCCTTGCTCCAAGCCTAATTCTGCTTTACATATGATATGTTCAGCATACAAGTTAATCATATAGAGTGATAAAATTCAGCCTTGCCTGACCCCCTTGCCAATGGGAAACCATTTTATTTTTCTGTGTTCTTTCCCAAGAGTAGCCTCTTGTCCTGAGCACAGGTTACACGTCAGAACAAAGAAATGCTGTGGCACACTCATTTCTTTAAGACCGATCTGAAGTTTTTCATGATCTACGCAATCAAAGGCTTTGCTATAATCTATAAAGTACAGGCTGATTTTCTTCTGAATTTTTTTTGGGAACTCGATCATTCAGTATATTTTTACATGACTCCTAGTGCCTCTTCTTTTCCTGAACCCAGCTTGGACATCTGACATTTCTCACTACTGTTGCTGCTGCCCAGTAGCTGTCTGGCATATTTAGTCTGGCTCTTTAGCAAAAGCTTGTCTGACATGAGAGATCCTACCGACAACACTGCTGCCATCAGCATAGCCTCTTGCCTCACAATTGTATGCAATCTCACCACCATGGAAAAGCAGCACCATTGGTGGGAGTTTTCTCCCTACTTCAGGAGAAGAAAAATATTTCAATCCAGTTTTCCCCAAGTGTCTGCCCATCCCAAAGTATTTTGGGAAATTATTCCACTTGGAAACATACATGATTTTTTTGGTGCTGCCCCCTTTTTTTTTCTTTTTTTTTTTTTTGCACTAAAACACTTTACAGAAACACAAGGTTTTTTTGTGCAAAAACCATGTTTCTGGAAGAAAGGTATAGAGAGGGCTTAGCAAAAAGAAGTGTTGTGCAGAATGTGTGCAGTGGCTTTTTCAGCAAAAATTGTGTTTTTTGCTTTTTTAAAAAGCCACAATTTTTGCACATGCACACAAACACACACACACACACACACACACACAAAGTTCCCAGAAGCCCACATGTGTCCCTGCATAAAATAATCTGCCCAAACACTTGGGCTGTGCCAATACAGGCAAAACTGTGTAAAATGATCACCTGTGCATTATTCTTCCCAGTTTTTGGCAGGGAAATGCATAATAGCAAATGTTCTTTCCATCTCTGTGAAGAAATGAACTCTTTTGTTTCTCAGCTGCAACATTTTAAAAACAAATTTTAGATTTTTCCAAATGTACCTCTGCTGCTAGTATGACATCAGATGAGCAGGTGAACTATCGTGTGACTCATCATCCAGCAGTCAGCTGATGTATGTAAGTCTTGAGCAGTCTAGTCCAGAAGATGAGTTGTCTGCAGAAAGATCAGATATTAGAATATGGGTGGATATAACTGGGGGTAAAACTGAATAAAGGGTTTAGAAAGAAGACAGTGAATAATACCAGCTACCTTGGATCATGAACAGATTGCTGAGTTTAACCCAGGTTTGGAGATAGACAAGAAAAAAGGGGAGGGAATAAAAGGTCCCTTTGAGGCCTTTTAAAATATAATGCTCAAGTACAAGAGTCATGCATGCTGTTCTGTGCAATTATCAACACTGGAAAGGCTGAATATACCTTAGATCCAGTTGCATTCAATAGGGTGAATGAAAAAGAGGAGCATATCATGGTGGAAAAACTAGTCCTTTCATTAAAAATAGATACAGATATTTAGATACTGTAGAATTCCCTTTAACAATTCTCTGTTCTTATCAATCTCTTATCAGACTTATCAGACCATTTTATGTCTGGATATGCCACCATCTTTCACATTCTTTTAATGTGTTTTATGTCACTGTATGTGCTTCGTGTGATTCAGAGCCACTGTGCTTTAGTGGTTTGAGCATTGGACTACAACCTTGGAGACCAGGGCTCAGTTCTTTGCTCAGCCATGGAAACCCACTGGGAGACCTTGCGTGCATCACACAGTCTCATCCCCAGAAGACCCTGTGATAGGTTCACCTTACAGTCTCCATAAGTTGGAAATGACTTGAAGGCACACAGCAACAGGAACAACAACAACCTAGTCTCTTGTTGATTTTCTTCCTCCAAATTTCCATGTCCACTAATCCTTGGATTAGTTGTGCCGTGTCATACCTCATCTTTATGCTTTCCACCAGACTTCCACTTCTCTTCAGTCCTATCCAATATTTCTTACATGATTTCCCCCTCTGTCCTGGACACTTGACACATTCCTCTCTAGCACCACATTTCAAATGCCACTAGTTCCTTTTCTCCCATTTTACTTATCATCCATGCTTCAAATCTAAATGTACACTCCTTTCCAGAAGTAAGCTAATTCCTCCTGTCAACAGATGTTTCTCTTATGGCTTCTTCATATCTATTCTGTTTTAAATTCTTCCCTAGATTTTCCATCCTTTATTCTTTTATTTGATATTTCAATTCCAAGTATTTTATCTATGTTCTCTTTCTTTCTCCCTCTCTTCTTTCTGTGTGCACAATAAGCTTATATATGTGTGTTGGGAAAGAGTTGCTTAAGCATCACGGGGAGTTTGGCTATGCGAAAGCATTTCCATCATTTTTTCTGTGACACCTCATACATCTCTTAGAAGTTACACCACTTAGAAGTTGTTTTGATGCAGTTAAGAAAAGGATGAGTTCCTCTTCTTACTGCTATAGGGTTCAGTCTAGCCAATCAGGGTCCATATATCTAGCATGATGATGTCATTATACCACATAGCCAATCAAATGTGATAAACCCATTGAAAATAAAACACTGGATGGCAAGTCTTCCTGAATGTAAGAACATATTTCCCTGTGACCTAGAATCCCCAGTTATTGCTGGAAAGTTTCATGTTCCACAGGAACAATGTGCTATGTGGAATATCAACCTCTTCCCATTTTGGCTCAGTGATAATACTGTATATGTGAGTTGGTATTCATATGTGACAATTAACTCCACCTCTCTCTCTCTTCACAAGTATCTTTGCTTCAATCTCATTTATTTTTATGTGGTAGTTATGAAAAATAAAGTAAAGCCATTGTATTTACTAGGTTCTGCAGTTTTCTTTATGTTTCTGCCAATATTGCTATATCATCAGCAAAGCATAGTCAATTTACTGCCTTATAATTTATATGAGTGGAAAGAGCACACAGCAGACAACATTGGTTCAAAACAAAGTCCATTTTAAAAACTCCTCTTGCCAGCAGATAATTTTAAATAAGCTGAAGACAGCCCAGTAACATGGGTCACTCTCATCTGCCACCCTAATTAGGCCTCACTGTTTTCTCTGACCTTTGTTGCAATCCTGACAGTAGCTGGTGGCAAAGAAGAGTGGAGTTCTCCAGCAACCATATATTGTTGTGAGCTGTGTCTACTGTCATGTAACATATTTGGTCTTGGTCCTGAATAGAGAACAGAGATCAATTAGCTTTACAAAAGTCCTGCTCCTGGCAGAGATGGAAAAACATCTAGAGTTGCTTTGTTTGGATCATTGCTATGGCAACTGCAATGACATGCACTTGTGCTTCAAACTTCACCACTACCTCACCAGTTCCACAGAAACCGAAATAAATCAATGCCTACATTGCCCAGCCTCTGGGAAGTTGTTCCTTCGAACTAAAACCTTGCACCCTTGAGAGCTGATTATCCTTAAAACCATTCATTACAAGGATAAATTACCTGTTACTCAGGGGAATGCCAAGAATAACTTGCATGCTATTCTCTGGCAAGCTCTGGCTAGGATTGTTTGATGTTATTGCCTTCAACTTGACCCTGACTTACAACAACCCTATCATAGGGTTTTCTTGGGCAGATTTAGTCAGAGTTGGTTTGCCATTGCTTTCCTCCAAGGCCGAGCTAGTGCAACTTGCTCAAGTTCACCAGTGAGTTTCCATGGCTGAGAAGGCAATTCAAACCCTGGTCTCTCCAATTCTTAATCCTTCACTCAAAGCATTACACAGTCTCACACTAGGACAGTGCCTTCTCAGAATAGACAGAGAGACAAACTTTTGGTGATCACTGCTCTGTCATGTTAGTCATTTCTCCAAAGATTAAAGGTGTGACCATTTAATCTGGTTTTAAAGGTATTGTTTGTGGTTTTATCAACTGATAATGTGTTGATATTAACTATTACTATATTGACTGTGGCCATTTACACACGTCCCTATATCGCCACAGCAGCTGGTTGTTTCCAGTCCAGGAGTTGTGCGACCACACTTCATTGTCACTATCCAGCTGTTATCCCATACCCAAGCATCGCCAAACCACCTCATTCTATTTGCAGGGAAAAAATCCATTAAGTGGCTCCTTTAGCACTTCAATACCATCAGCCAGCTCAGTGTGCTACTGTAATAGCACTTGATAGCACTTCTTGTCTTCCTGGATCCAGGAGTGGGTGGGATGTGGGTGTGCCCAGTTTGTCCCTCCATCAGCAATTCCCATGGCATGGTAACTTTGAAATCTATCACCTCTCCATGTTTATTTTAAATTTCTCCTTTGAATTAAAACTTTTTCTTTTTTAATGCTTTATATTAAGCTTGATAGATGAAGGGAATGCTGTAGATGTAGCATATTTGGGCTTCAGTAAGGCGTTTGACAAAGTTCTCCATGTCATTCTTGCAAAGAAGCTAGTAAAATGCAGGCTGACAGGGCTGCTATTAGGTGGATTGGTAACTGGTTGACCGACAGAACCCAAAGGATGCTCACCAATGGCTGCTTTTCATCCTGAAGAGAAGTGACTAGTAGAGTGCCACAGGGTTCTGTCCTGGGCCCAGTGCTATTCAACATCTTCATCAATGACGTGGATGAAGGAGTGGAGAGTATGCTGATCAAATTTGCAGATGACACCAAATTGGGAGGGGTTGCTAATACCCCAGAGGACAGGATCAAATTTCAAAATGACCTTGACAGAATGGAGAGCTGGGCCAAAGCTAACAAAATGAATTTCAACAGAGGGAAATGTAAAGTCCTACACTTACGCAGAAAAAATGGAATGCACAAATATAGGATGAGGAACGTGTGGCTGGATAGCAGTATATGTGAAAAGGATCTAGGAGTCTTGATAGATCACAAGCTGAACATGAGTCAGCAATGTGATGAGGCGACCAAAAAAGCCAATGCGATTCTTGGTTACATCAGTAGGAGTATGGTGTCTAGATCAAGGGAGGTAATGGTACTACTCTATTCTGCATTGCTTAGGCCTCATTTGGAACACTGTGTCCAGTTCTGGGCACTTTAATTCAAGAAGGATACCAACAAGCTGGAAGGTGTCCAGAGGAGGGCGACCAAACTGGTGAAGGTCTGGAAGCCATGCCCTATGAAGAACGCCTTAGAGAGCTGGGTATGTTTAGTCTGCAGAGGGGAAGGTTAAGAGGGGACATGATAGCCATGTTTAAATCATGTCGGGGAGCGAGGGGGCTTGTTTTCTGCTGCTCCAGAGACTAGGGCAGGGAGCAATGGATTCAAGCTGCAGGAAGGGAGATTCCACCTTAACCTCAGGAAGAACTTTCTGATGGTCAGAGCTGTCCGGCAGTGGACTATGCTGCCTTGGAGTGTGGTAGAGTCTCCTTCTTTGGAGGTTTTTAAGCAGAGGCTAGATGGCCATCTGTTGGGAATGCTTTGATGGCAGTTCCTGCATAGCAGGGAGTTGCACTCGATGGCCCATGTGGTCTCTTTCAACTCTATGATTCTATGATTCTAATACATTTTTAAGCATTATAGTGCAAAACTGCAATAGTGTGCTGTTGTGTCATGCTGTTACAACATTGCTGCGCTAGTACAGCTTAAAAAAAAATGGACCAATCAGGGTGGTAGGGCAGGGTGATAATGGAGCAATGGAGTGGCCAAGGATACTGTAATGTGGAAGGAACACTAGTGGCAATACTGCTACTCATCCGCTTAAGGCATAAGGGTATGGAAGAGAGCATTCCTAACCCAACAGCATTGTGTGAATGGCTATGTTGGGATTGCAATGGAAGAACATGCTAATGGATTATGGTGCAGAAAGGGCTTTCACCTTGCAATCACCCTCATCAGTATTGCTCATTTCCATTATGACCTTTCCTTGCTTCCTGAAAAGGAATAGAGAGAATGTCCCCACTTTGGAATTATATGTTTCAGTATTCCTTCCAGTCAGTCTAACTTATTTGATTTGAACTGGTTATGTTTAAGAGATGACACATCTTTAAATATCTGAAAGGTTGTAAAGTAGTAGGCAGAGCAAGACCAATATATATATATATATTTTTTTTTGCTCTAGGAGATTGGAACATGAACCGATGGATTCAAATTGCAAGAAAAAAAAATTCTGCCTTAACATTAGGAATAACTTCCTGAAGGCAAGAGCTATTCAATAGTGGAATGGACTGCCTGACTGCCTTGTAGAATGGTAGACTCTTGTCCATTGGAGCTTTTTAGATAGGAGTGCTTGAACTGAATATTCCTCCATGGGAGAGGATTGCACTAAATGGCCCTTCGGGTTTCTTCCAGCTCTATGATTTTATGATTTATAGGCTGAAATTATCTATTAAATGAATCCAAATTGCTACCATGATGTTCTGGAGTAGAATGATATTGATGTCCGCATATTCAAGGAATTTCTTGATAGTGTTACAGATCAGGATCTTGTTCTTTAGTCTTTATGAGAGTAAACCCATTGAATCTGCTGAATAGTGACTCAATGTGTAGATACATCCCACTAATTCAGTAGGTTAACTGTAGTTGGGATTAACAAGAGGATTTACCTACACGGCCTTCCCCCAACCTACTGCCCTTCAGATGTGTCAGAGGTCAGTTTCCTTCACTCCTGTGCCCTATTGACTCACAGCAGATGAGCTGGGAAATGGGAAGGCTGGCTTTGCTTTGTTCTTTACCCTTGAAGTTTCCCCTCTGCTTTAGAATGGCCCTTCCACTAAAACCAAGGGGAGGAGGAAAACCAACTTTAGATTCAAGAGCCCCATTTAGGAGTCTATCTGGGAAACAAAGGAGCTTGAGGTCCAGTTCATTCAAGGCCACTTCCAAGCAAAGATTTCAAGAAATACTTTTTTGGAGGGTTGGGAGGTCCACAATATCCAGAATCTCTCAGTCGCTATGGTCACAGCTATATTTGCTGAAGCATTCTGGGTGGTATAATCTCACTGTAATTTGCTTCAGGAATGAATTCAAAGTGCTAGGAATGACATTAAAGGCCCTAAATGACTTGGAGCCTTGAAACTTGAAGGAATACCTCTCCTTATATACATACCTGAGCACTGAGGTTTTCAGGAGAGATGCTCCTGTATGTCCCACCTCTGGGGACAACGTGGGGTGGAAAGACAGAGGAGAGACACTTCTCAGCTGTTGTCCCCAGCTGTGGAATGCTCCCCCCCGCCGCCCTTGGAGGATCTATTGTGGCCAATATTGGTTTCTTTCTAGTCAAAAGCATGGCTTTTCATTAAAGCATTTGCAACTTAATTTACTCTTAAATGTACATGTACATGGTTTTTAATTGTTGTAGCCTTTTAGATTGTCTTAACTTCTTTTAATGTTTTAGCCTGTTTCAGCTATTTTACTGTTTTAAGCTGGCATTGTTTTCAGTTCCTTATTTTATCTGCATGCTACCTTGAAATCCCACAATAAATGGTCCAATATAAATATCTCAATTAAGTCCTTAATTAATTTTTTTCAGAAAGGTTTCACTTTCTCACTGAAATTCCAACCTGCCCCTGTCATGTCCTCTGAATAATTAATTTAGTCTCCTACCATCAGGGGTACTCCCATGAATATGGAGCTTTTCCATGAGCCTATTTATTTTGTTACCTTGGTGTTCTAGCTTTCTACCATTAAGTTCTCTAAGGAATATACACAAAACTTCACAGGCACTGACCAGACTGATACCTGCTTACTTTCAAAATTGCTGCACCATATGTATACCATCAGATGGTGCCTTGAAATGAACTACAATTTTAGTCCAGGTCCCGCAGATTCAATTCCCAAAGTGTCTCCTTTTTAGGAATTTTTTTTTTTTGCTCAGAAGCCCACTGCTTTGTTCATTTTTTTAACCCATGCAAGTGTTAAGTTTAGTTCACGAAACAGAGAGCAAGAGGATGCCAAGTTATTGAGTGAGTGGCTCTATTAAAAACTAGAGAACAAATTTTACTTCCAGGGCAAGAACCAATTGCAATCTTGCACCATTTTTGATACTCAGCTGTCACCGAATAGTCTTTAGAGGGGCCTAGATTAGCACAATGTGGCTATTATATGACAAGGTGGAGCAAACTATAAGAAAATCAGCCTGGTCAAGTCTCTCTGTTCTTCAGGTTGCATGTTTTTTCTTCTCTATGTAAGAGAGGAACAAGCAATGGTGACGGTTTCTTTTTGAAAAAGAGAAAAATGAATCCCAAGTGATAACAATCTAGTATTATTAAACGCAGACAGACAGAGAAATAGTGCAGGAGGACATAAGAATTTGTAATTTATTCATAAACTGCTAAGCCATCATAGCAAACTTTTTAAATGAAACGTGATAGTTGTTTAAATATTTACCAGCTTGTTGACCTATTTTCTCAGTTAATTAGGGATTGCATTAACAATGTATTGAATGTAGGCAACTTTTAAAATTAAGCAACAAAACTATCGTGGGTTACACAAAGTTTTTATTTTGTTCTATGAAACTAGAAGTGGAAAGCTCAACTGAAACCAGGTCTCTCTCTCTCTCTCTCTCGTGTGTGTGTGTGTGTGTGTGTGTGTGTGTGTGCATCTGCATTCATCACCTTTCTTACTAATAAATAGTCAAATCTAAACATCTTACTAAACTTGTATAATAAGAACACTTATTCACTCGCACTTCCTATTTTTGTAAATTTGTACTGACTTCTGCTGCACTGCATTACTAGCAGTTCATTAACAGCTTGAATTGTTTTCCAACAAAAGGTTTTCTAATAATTGGTTTCTAATGAAAATGCATATGTAATTTATTATATGTTCTCAAGTTTTTTTGGTTTGTTTGTTTCCCTCCGAGGTGACTGTCTTACTGGGACCAAAATCTGTATTTCTGATACCGAAAATAATTTAGGCAAGATACAGTATTGCAAACTATACAATAAGCCTTGTCAGACATTTGTGTCATGTGGTTCCTGATGTACCTCCTAAAGGTGTCCCTCCACTTTTCAATGAATTATTTTTCAATGGTCCACTCTTTTGACCATTGTAAATTATAGACACATATCACTCTTTCAACATGATTCAGTTCTTTCATCAGTTCTTCTCCTCAGCCTTCTTCCTGTAGGGAACATGAAGCAATTACAGAAGCTTGCCAAGCAAACTCTTAATTCCCTCATGTTTCCTATAGGAAGAGGGCAAGGGAAGAAGAACCAACAAAAGGCTGGATTCCATGTTTTAACCAATTCCACTTTCTGAGAGTGCTCTGTTCCCTAACCTGTCAGATAAGAAGGGGATGCCTGTACTTTTTCCTGCTGTTTTGTGTTTAAATTCTCCACATTGTTTATTTCACTTGGGGGTTTTTTTGCATTTTGGGAGGAAAACAAGGCAGTCTGTTACTCACCAGACTGGCGCACTCCCTCCGACAATCCACACTGATCTGGAGCACTGTGTGCCCGCGCTACACACTGCTCCGGGGACGAAAATAGAGGCTTCCAGTTGGTGGAGGCTCTCCACCAACCGGAGAAGCTTGCCAGCCAGAAACCCGCCCCCGGAAGATCTGCAGCCTCACGCTAGTGCGAGCCTGCAGATCTACACAGGAGTGCAGCGACGGACTGGGGCGCGCCGGGCTATTGAAAGACCTGTTTTAAGCGTTCTTTCAATAGAGCGGAGAACCACTAGTTCTGGTCATTCTGGAGCGGGCCAAAGTCCAAAACTACAGAAAGTAGTCCGGACCGAGTTCGCCCCCAAGTGCAAACGTCCTCACTGGAGGACATGCTGCCCCATTTTAAAAACAAAGTGCGGAAAAGGCCTTGGTTTAAAAAATTAGCTCTTCTGTGTGTGTCACACTGAGATCCTAAGATGGTATATAAATGTTTTGAATCAATTAAACCTGTAGGAAAAACAGCATGGTAGGCACATTCTGTGTTATAACAATTCCCCGTGGTGATATCTGCAATGGAATTCTGCTTCACATTAGGTAAACAAAAGATATTGTCCAGTATTTTGTATCAGCTACTTAGTATATCTTAACTAATGTCTGCAGGGGTCAGGCCAAGAGATGTTACTTAGTTAAGCATACAGGCATATACCTCTGTTAACAATGTCTCTGACAAAGAAGTCTTTTTGTACCCACCAAGAGCCCCCTTATCTCCTTATCCTCTGTCCAGCTGGAAATTTTCTTAGTGGCATTGGCACTGAGAGGTCTAGAGGAACAAAGGCTTTCAACATCAAATTGCAGCAGTTTTTTGGAAGTAAACAATGCAATAAAGAGTGCTTGAGCTGAGAAAGAGTAGGATTCTACTTTACCTGATCCTACTGTAACTGCATGTGCCTGCCTACAATGGACAAGGTAAACAACAGCTGCCTCTATGACCCCCTAGTCTGTAATTTCAACAAAATGGGAAACATCAGAAAAATGGAAGCTGGTGAAAATAAAAGTAATCCTTTGGGTGCACTTGAGAAAATGTCTTCAAGTGATCTCTAGAAGGTTCAAAATATTGTTATTTATGCAAGGCTTGTCTAATCTGATTGTTTCACTTCACATGTGCATATTTCTTAGTTTTGAATGAAAAGTTTGCTGGAATATGTTGAACTACTCTTTTGGTGTGTATATGTAGTGTAGGAACTTATCCCTATTCTTTCCATGTTATTCTGCCTCTGGAACCAAATTTTCTGTTAAAGAAGTAATACTCCAGAACATATCCAATTTGTTAACTGTTACCTGTACTTAACTAAGACAGAGAATTCTGGTCAACATATGATGTTGCACAGAGCAGTGCTCCTGTTCAGGCTTCCAACCAAATGACCAGCCTCTTAGAGGATGCTCAATTTCATTCCACTTCCCCTTCGTATCTGTATCTCAGAAATAACCTTCTTGTATTTCACAGCCACTGTTCCTGCACATTCCTCATTGACTAGTGTGAAGAAACTATTTTCAGCTGTTTGTTTATGCTTAAAGATGTTTATATCCCCCCAAGTGACATTGCAATGTAGATGGATAGTCCAAAAGTCCATCTCTGCTACTCTGTACTGGCTGAACCAAAGTCAATCGTAGCTACCTTGGCTAGAGTGGGTGTGAATGGAACTGTCATGACAAATTTGAAAATGATAGAGGTGGAAACCACCTTTCTTTTGATTGGTGAGAGGGTCAATGAAAGCAGTTCGCCATTTTAAAGTTTGGTTAGAGGTTTTCGGCAGAACATTTGCAGGAGTGGAGTCACATAGAAGTGTTTACAGCTGCTGAGAATTAATACTGGCTGGCTGAGGAAAGAATGCTCAGAGCTAGAAGGAGAAAATACTACCTGAGGGAAACGAAGATCTAAAGACTGAGGTCTTTAGGCAGGATGGGGGGCTGAGGAGAAAGTCATGCTTTGAAATTGTGTTGAAACTTCTAGCAGGCTACAGAGCCCAGAAGGTTTCAGGCAGAAGTCTGACCAGAAAGGGCTTCAGTAAGTATTCCTCATGCTGGAACAGAACTATGCTAGAAGCCAGAGACAGCAGGAAGAGCTGGGGAGTGAGCATCCATTCCTGACTGGAAGGGAAGAACAGGGGCTTCAGAAAAACTGGTCTAAGCAGAAAGCTGCTGGGGGCTTAGTTGATGGAAAAATCTTTCATACTTCTTAGGAAAGGTAACCAAAAGAATTTAATCTGAAAAAGTTTAATCAACCTTGAAGTGTTATTTCAAAAGGAACATTTTATTCCCTTGTGTAAATAATTACTTTACTTAACCCCTTCCTTTTGTTCATCTTGATAGTGTCAACCCTAGGCTATAGAAACCGAGCTACTGTGTTTCTAAAAGGCACAGGGGGTTGCTTTCTGATGACAGTAGTTAAAAGGTATTGTAACTGAAAACGCCTTGAAAATGCAAGAACTTCCAGAGACCCAAGTCTTATTTTTTTTTTTTTTAAAAAAAGGGGAACATAAATGAGACAACTCATAATCACAGGCTGTTTGCCCCAACCCACCCCTGTTGCTTTAGGGTACTTTTATTCCCTAGATTCCCCCAAATCTGCTCGCACTTCCCCCTGTGGATACTGATAATGCTATTCTGGCAACCTAAGGACCAAAACACAGATAGTCATGTTTGCTGCTATTATGTACAGGGCTTATTCAAAGCATAAAGGTAAATAACCTGCCATTACCAAGCCAGAATCCATACTCTGTGTCACGCAGAGCCAGTGCCACTGAAGTTACTTCCTTTACAATGGCACCAACCTGAGTCAGGAGAAGAAAGTTTCTTTGTGACATTGCAGAGTGCTAAAATGCTGAAAAAGTTGTAACAGGGCCAATACTGGCCTTTCCCGAGCTGACCTTAGGTCTTTCTGCTTCTCAATAAACGTTGTTTTTCTTCCAATAGCTGTATTGGAGTGACCCAACGTAGAAAACAAAGCAAATGCCAGCTGTGAGGATTAAACAAGCCAACTTATCAAGGTGCAAATGGCTAGAGAAGCTTTCCCTCCATTTACACCTGATGAGGAGCCATGTTTCTCTTCCAAAAGGTGGCATTTGCTCTGCCTTTGTTTCCTTCATACAGATCAGTTCACAATACAGCCAGCCAGTGTTTGCATTCTGTGGATCAATGTTTTAAAAAAACTTGCCAGTGTTGTTCTATTCTGTTTTTAAACTGGAAAGTTAGCTCAAGTGGCAAACATTTGACCGATTTGAGAAAAATCACACAACCAACCAAAGGCATCACAACCCAAGTAAGAAGCGAGGTGGGGGTTTGTGTTGGCCTGAAAAGAAAAACAGGAGAAGCAGAAACTTGTTTTTTCCTGAAACTAAATAGGAGGTGACACACCATTGCAGAAGAAGGATTTCTATTTCTGATGGCACCTTAAGGCAACAAAGGAAATGTAATGGCTACAACAACTCCATTTAATGAGCAGGTATGCAATATTAATTGCAGTAAGTGTAACACTTTGAACAAAATGTCTATTCATATTTTCATGATATCTAAAACTAAGAACATCTACATTTCAAAACATCTGTAGAGTAGTTAAGATGCATCTGTACTGCAACCAAAACATGCATACATTGAGTATATTTGCTTAGATTGGTTATACACAACTATTCTGTCTCCAGTGTTCTTATTAATTTTTACCACAGATGAATCTATCTGACCTATGAGAGTGTGGGAGGAGAAGCTGGCAGGTATTCTCAAAACTAGATAACAGCTTTTTTCCCACTGCTTGATGGGCTGATCCAGTTGTACTCTGCCTGTACCAAGACAAAGCTGTTTTCTCGTATCTTTCTGAAATGCATCATCTCCCCACTCTCCTGGAGTGTAACGACATTCCTGTCTGGCTCACTAAAAGAGACTTCAGTTCGCTTGTGACAATACTGGGAATGGATGCAGCGTAAAGTGATAGCCAGCACCATACCAAGGACAGCTGAACATCCAAGGAGAACACCAAGTTGAGCTGCCATGAGTTGTGACTCTTTGTCTGGCCCTCTTCCTCTTCTTCCTCCTCCTGAAACAGCAGCTTTAGGCATTGTTGTTACCTTCAGTCGTAGGTTCCCAGAAATATCCTTGTGGCCCTTTTTCTCCTCCCCAGATGTTGTAACTTCTGCCTGAGGCAGGAATTTTGCTGATGTTTTTTGTGTCATTGGTTGCTTCTCTGCCACCTGCATCAAAGCAGCTGACAAGCTTCGGTAGACATCTACATTGTCTTCACTGGATAAATCCTCTGGTATTTTCCCCATATCTGAAAGCAATGCAGGATCCCAAAGGTGGACCAACACTGAAGCTGTAATGGGTGGCGTAGACATGCTCATACTTGTATTTGGCCTTCCAGATGGCACCTTCAAAACAAAGAGATGAAATGCATATTGAGAACAAAAGCCATATATTGCCTGACTTTTACAATTGTCCTTTAGTTGAACATCACTGGACCAAAGATATTCTCAGTAGTGAATATGGAACTCCTCGTCACTCAAGGAAGATAATCATTAGTTCACTGGAATTTGTCACTTTTTCCATCAGGCAACTGTTTTTAATCACAACTGCATGCCAGTCCTTGAGAGCTATTGAAAGTGAATTCACAGAACAATATCGAATGATCTAGAGGAAAAAGCATACAAGAACTAATTTGCCCAGGTTACCAGCTGGGTGATTTAGAGATCGGCACCCAGAATTGTCATTTTAATAAGACATCTTATCTCATTGAGGTAATGGCAAGGTCATGCTCTGTCCTTGTATTTATGGCCTTCCTTGTCAAATATCAGAGTCCATTGGAAGGTATGTCACAGAAGAATTCAGTGTACCCTGCTTGTTTGCACTCACTCAATGAACACCTACATCCACTTCCTATATCTTCACAACCTAAATGTAGACATCATGTCCACAATTATTTCACACCCTCCCCACTCCGTGCTTTTTACCTTCTTTCTTTTGCCTAATGAAAATGCCAGTGAAGCTTCAAAAGCTAGCATGAAATATTTTGCACTTTTGGGGTGGTCTAGTAAAGATACAGAATGGATTTGTTTTTCTTGCTATATGGTTAGCACAACCATTCTGAAACAGGATTATTTAGATCATCCCTGCCAGGAGCTTTCCCTACCATTGTTAGGTACAAGAAAAGGAAAATAAAGACCTAATGTCGTATACTGATGAGGTTGGATTAACTCAGGTTCAAGTCTTCATGCAGCCAAGAAATTTACCTAGTAAGTGTTGGCTGCCAAGTGAGTTTCATGGTTGAGTAGCCATTCCAGACCTAAACGTAGAAAGGGCTTGTGTACTATTTGTAATTGGCCTTGGCTTTCAAACTGCTGCTCTCATTTGAAAAGTCAGCAGTAACACATCACAAAATGGTAGGTCATTCTACTGTTGATCAGCATGCACTTATGTTAAGTCTGGAATGACATTCAGAAACTAGTTCATGTCATTGGCAGCATCCAGTAGATGTTTTTTAGGCTTCATGCAATCATGCTCCACATGAAAATCACAATAGCCATATACTACCTGGGGAAAGAAAATTATTTTACCAGTTACAAATATTTTGGGAGCGCTAACATGATATAGTGGTTTGAGTATCAGACTACGACCATGGAGATCAGGGTTTGATTCCCCGCTTAGCCATGGAAACCCACTGGGTGACACTGGGTGCATCACACACTCTCAGCCCCAGAAAACCCCACGATAGGTTTGCCTTAGGGACACCTTAAGTTGGAAACAACTTGACAGCACATGACAACAACAACAAATCCTCTTGGAGTTTCATTTATTGCAATATCAAAGTTCTAGATGTGCAACATCTACATTCTAGATATGTAATAACTAAGTAACTAGACATAAATGTAATATTGCATTTAGAAATGCAGTGTTGCAGCACTGAAGGAAACCATTCAGTGCCATGAAAAAAATTGGACTAATCATCAGTGAGCGTATTGAAAAGACTTTCTGTTAAGAAAGAAGGAAAAAATATACATCCCAGCATGAACAGCAGCAATAGAACAGAAAGAAGATTCAATCAGGCTGCATGGGACCTCCTTGGATCCAGTAAATTTTGAAGCATATATCCTATCTTTCTGGACTACGGCTCCAGGACTACTCAGATAGATGGCTTCTGGGAGTTGTAGTTCAAAAATGTAAGTTTCCAAGTTCTTTTATGATCCATGCTCACTATTCACATAACATGAAAATAAGTATCCTCTGCCTCATATCTCTTATTTTTCCCATGCTAACTGAAAATCCTTTGGGCATGTTCAATATCACAAGCACAAAATACTTAGTCATAGCAGCAGTCAAGCTACTGCTACTGAGAATACTGTTCATAAAAGAGAGGTCTAGGGTTCTGGCTATTGCTCAGCAGTACAAGAATTTTAATTTTTCTCTTCTAGAAGTGTTAATAGCTGATATGTATGGGGGTACATGTTCATACTGTTCATTTATTTATTAAAATGTTTATATCCCATTCTATATCATAGTATCTGAGGGCAGTGTACAGGTAATATATATGTATGTGTGTGTGTGTGTGTGTATGTATGTATATGTATATACATACACACACACACATATATATATAATGAAACTATTCTAGATTTGAACAATAAAATAAATTAAACAGAATAAAAAGATTTTAAACAATTTAACATGTTAAAACCAAAACAATGTGCAGGTACATCTGAAAAGTAAATTAGACACCAAAGCCATCTTTTGGCTTGGTACTAAAAAGAAATCAATAGTTTCAGCACCAGTTGGACTGCCAAGGGTTTCTGGAGTGGCTCTGGCCCTACCATCAGGTAGATGGGACAACTGCTTCAGATAGCAATGCTCAGAGGCAACACAGTAATCACCAAGTGTTCCTTTCCCTCTACTCATTCCCCTTTGTTGGAAGGCAGAATTGTGTGTGCACAAAGTTCATTTTGATCATCAATGTGCATGCAGGTATCTCATCATTAGTACAGAAGTATGAGCCAGTTGACAATCCAGCCTGCATGTATATATGGAAAATATATCTTTGGAATGCTCTGTTATTAAAATGCTAAACATCATTCTCTTTTCTATAAGATACTTCTGAAAAAAATCAAATGTACATTTAGAAGGCAACAAACTTCAAGTGTCTCCATAATGAAGTATGGCAAACTCTATGCAAAGAGTTTAGTTTTAACATCCACAGATTTTCATAGGATCTACTGCCCTCTAACTGAAATAAGTGAGAACAGCACTCATGCCTCAAGACAATGAAGCAAGGCAGATATAAACAATCTATGCCAAAATCACTACCTGAAAATCAGATTTGAATTAGCCAGCCTTCTACCTATCTACCAACCTACCATCAAGAATCCTACAGCACTGTATTCACATAGCTTTTCTCAGTGCTGACTGAAGTTTCTCTTGAAAAACACCGGTATTTAGCTTTACTCTGCATTATAGGTGGAACTCATCGTGCGTCCCAGATGAAGCTGGACAGCAAATCCCAGCAGCCCTTTGTGGACACAACCAGTGGTAAGAGATGCTGGGAGCTGCAATCCAACAACATCTGGAAAGCTGTATGATTCCTGCACCACAATCAGACACATTAGGAAGAGAAACTCAACATGTATGCTTCTTTCTGATCTGTGGCCTGGAACATGATTGTTTAAAATCTCAGCTCTGCCTCTGCCCTGCTCTGCTTTGCTAAACTAAGCTTATCAAGAGACATTAAATTACTTCAGGTGCAATCTACATGTGTCAAAATACACCCAACAGCTTTCCAAAAGGGTAAATGAAACAATATTCCTGGCTGGCCTGAAAGGGTCAAACTTTCAAATAGCAGAGTTGTGCTTCCATCAAGTAGAAGCAGGAATTTTCTTCAGTGCAAAAGATTTCTGTCCTGGGACCAACAGACAGAACATTACTTTAAGCCAAGCCCAGGCAACGTGCAGCCCAGTCTTCTGGAAATATCAGAAGCAGCAATGTACTTTTTAAATGGGTTGCAGCTCCCCTCTCACAGTTAACATCAAAAATATTTTTTTTTTTCAAAACCAGGAGTGGACTACCAGCCACACCTAGGGTTTTCTTCTTTTAAAATTTTGGCCAGTCCATGTGGCCCACAATTGCCCATTCCTACTTTACTTCCTATGTTCCACAAAAAGGCTGTATATTCCTTACATGGTCTGTCCAGCATGACTAAAATATATGGCCAAGTCAGTATATGCCCCACAAGATGCAAGAAGAGAGAGTGAAGTTACATATTGTTTCAAAGTCCCCTTCCACTATAATGCTGCAATTCAAATACAAATTAAATATGAACTCAATTAGTTCAGTGATATTTGTATTGCAGTGGTTACTTGTGATTCTTTTATTACTGTCTTCTTCCAGAACTAGTCATTACCACAGACATTATTGTCATGATAAGCAATAAAACAGCTTGAAAGACATTGGAATTTGATTCTGATAAGAGGTTGTATTTTTAGCTAGAGGATACTACACATGCAGTTTATGTTCACACTATACAATTATAGCACTATGATTCCACTGTAGCTGTTCTTATTAAAATACGCAAAACTCTATAAGGTTAGAGCACAGCATCACCTCAAATACATATTTCTATCAGATTGGACTTCTGGCATGATCTAGAATCATGACGGACTTGGAGAGAAGTTACTGCATGCTGTAAAGCAAATTAAACACGAACCTCCATGGCTTACCTCCATGCCTTCCTTACATGTCAAGCACAGGAGTGACATGGGAACAGTTGAAATATTTTCTGTCCTAAAATGTTGGGGAGAAAAGTATAAATTAACTCGGTGCCATATAAGCACATTCCGTTTGCACGCCCCATTCCTGGCTGCCACTGGAAATTCCTACAAGGCTTATTCAAGTTCCTACCACAAATGAAGATAGGAAGAAAGTTCCCCCTGTGTGACAGCCGTCTATGTGCCTTTGTTCATTGTTGAATCTTGCCTTCTGTTGAAGCCAGATTCATGCCCTGAATTGTGACAAACGTAAATATGTTTCTACTTCAGGCTTTTCTAATGTGGGCTATGTGTAGGGCCAGGCTTACCATTAGGCAGAGTGAGGCAGCTACATCAAGCAGCAGATGTTGAGTGTCATAAAAGGATAGCAGATTGTTACTTAATCTGTGGTTATACCAATTTTATTGTTAGGGGTGAGGGAGAGGTCTTTGTGGGATTTTCTGTCTCATGTGCCCGAATAATTTGGCTGGCCTTGAGTATTACACACTTTAAACTGGATATAGGGCAGTATCATTTGCTGCTCTGCCTCAGGCAGCAAAATATCTAAAGCTAGTTCTGGCTGTGTTAATACAGATTTTTAATCTTTGGAATGATATGGAAGTACTTTAACTTTTGGAAAGGAATACACTTTTAATCCCTCATTGTTATATGCTGTAAGGGACAGATATCCTTTTCTACTGAACTGAGGCTAAACCTGTGTTTAAATTTCAGGTTCTGAGTACTGTACAAGTTTCATAATTACCAGGTGGTATCTGAGAATTTGCAACCATTTTGAGGAAAGATGCACAGACTTTTGCAGTAATCAGGATGTCTCCTCAGTGCTAACATTCAGTTCTTTCAGTCACAATTTTGACACTTCTGTGAATCAATGAGTGAACGAGGCCTTCACAGCTCACCCACACATCTTTATAAATATAATGTATTCACAGCATTTTTCAAAGGGAGCTTTACTCATTCTCAAAAAAACCACTGCTACTCAGCAAGGAGCTTTTCATGACACCTAAGCAAGACATGATTTTAAGTATATGTCAAACCCAATGAGACTATGGCCATTTCCTCAGTAGACTGTTATAGTGGTATTATTCCATTTTCAACATCCTATGGAATCCTGGGGTTTGCAGTTTAGGGAGGGGGCCCCTCGCTAAACTGCAAACCCCAGGATTCCATAGGATGTTGAAAATGGAATAATAGCACTACAACAGTCTAGTGTGGAAATGGCCTATGCATTGTCTGAGGTGTACTTTCATAAATTACAGGTAGGAACCATGCCTCTTTTCTCATTTAGGGTCTAATTACACATAGTGCTGATGATATGATTAGCAATCCCATAGTTGCTTTTTAAAAAAATTGAATACCAGCTATAGGGGGATGCTGAGAGAGCTATTGTCTTCAACATTACAGAATGAGAGGAGGAGATGTTTGGTCCTTTCTACTCCAGCCCAAATCTCCAATAAAAAAAAAAGACATTGCCACCTTCAGCATCAGATGTGACAGCCACCACACATGGAAGCCATTTGAAACTGGTTGGTTGTGGTGAGCTCTGGAGGAAACCACTATTGAAAGGAATGTCACATAATCATAGGGAGACAAAGCACATGGGAGTATCTGACTTGCTCACTAACCTACTATCCTTAACCATCCTATTTCTCAGTCAGACAGATGCCATTTCAGGTAACTTTCAGATGGCAGCCATTTCATACTTAGTACAGGAGTGAGAATAATGCAGTCCTCCAGATTGTTTTACTGCAACTCCCAGCATTCTTGATCACTGGCTTGGGTTTCTGGGACTAGAGGTCCAACAACTGAAGGGCCACATAATTCCCACCCTTACTTTTGCCAATAACTGTATGCTTGGACAGCATCATAGACATGTGAAAGTCCTGTGCTACAATTAATCTGATATCGAAACTGACAACACATCCTTAAATGTCTACTCAGGAGTAAGTCCCACTTAGCTCTATGGGTATACGTGTATAGTATGATACACGTGAAATATTTATACACTTAAAACACAAACAGGGTATGCGGGAGAAAGTTCAAGATATACTGCACAGGATCTCATAGGACCACGTCATGTTTGGCAAATCCAGTATTCCTAAATCTTTGTGAAAGAACTGTATGTACAACATGACATTCCGTGCCAACACAGTACCCATTGTATGAGCTATGACTGGAGGAATAATCTTGTGCAATGAAGCTGAGATCCTTGAACTGAAGTGATGACTCCAGCATAAGATCATCATCTGTGCCACTTCCATTAGTTTGTCTTTCTGTACTGTGACTGATGGCTTGTGGAGTGGCTGGGTCTGCAAGGAACTCAGATAGAAATTTTCCATTGTCATGGGGCTCAGAGACTTGTCGTCTGCTATAAGCTGAATCCAAAATTAATGTTGCTGCAATCCAAGTCAGGCTGTTAGGTGCAAATGGTGGTAACTGAGTATCAAGTACAGCGTTTTCTAGAAGAGAAAAAGCAAATGTTGAAAATGTAACACTGAGTATATTTAAAAATATTATACACACACACACATTTTTTTACATAAATCTTTCATAGTACAAGCCATTAGTTTATGTATTAGGACAAAAAATAGAATCCTAAGCCAGCCAAATGCCTCTGCAGAAGCTCACAACCGGAGGAAGATTATAAAAATATTCAAATCGTGCAATTGTACTAAGGAAAGTGATTTCTGATTTACTGTCTTATACTACCATGTCACTGGCCCATCTAGACCAGTACTGTCTATGTTTAGCCTTCCTCAACCTGGAGTCCTTCAGATGTGTTAATCCAAACAAATCTAGAAGAAGGCTAATCTCCCTTGATGGGCAGTAACTCAGCAGGACTTCAGCCAGAACTCTTTCCAAGGCCTAGCAAGAAATGTTGACGTTTAACCCTACAACCTTCTACATAAAAAGCACATGCTCTATCATTGATATATGGCTGCTCCATAAAATAGCCCTCAAGGGTAGTTGCTAACGAAGCAGCCAAGACTTCATTCAGTTATTTCTTTAAAGGAGGAGCGGGTAGCTTCTAGCATCAGAAAGCAGACTAGCATGTTTTGACTCCACCCTACCTATCTTTCTCGTGTGACCAAATTTGCGATAGCAGTGGCAGCAGCCAAGCACACACACCTCAATTTGTTTTACAACACACACTCTATTTTTAAACTAAATTATGTTTCCAGAAAATACAGATGAGTGTAATTTTTTTGAAAACAAGATACATACTTCCCACACATCTTGTTCTAAAGAGAAAATCATGCAGTTTTACCCACAACACCTCAGACCAACCAGGAGTTAGTCTCAATGTATTGGCCCCCATCCAGCCTATTACTGGGTCCAGCAACTGGCTTAGGATTTGCATTACTGCATCTAATTCACCTGTACCTTCTCTGCACCTGTAGCAGAGAAGTAGGAGCCAGGTAACACAAGAACATCAAATCAGAAGTAATTCAGTACAATGAGCAAGAAAGCCCTTCTGTTTCCCCATTTCTGCCTAAACAGCCAAAAGAGAACTCACACAGATTTTATCTATAAGGATATTTGGCAAGTCCAGAAGTTATCACAGGTTTATATTCTCATGCTATAGGTGAGATCCAAGAGGAAGTGATCTAAGGCAAAGCTGCATGCTCCCCAAAACTAGTCAGTAAAAATAAAGGGCATGCTCTAGTAATATTAATATCCATTCACTCTAAAGTAGAGTGTGAAGGCAATCCTAAAGCAACAGTATTAAGGATATTTACTAGGAACTAATGTGCAAGTCTTGTGGCTAATTTAAGTCATGAGGGAACAAAAATATGGAAAAATGTAGATATCAATACAGAACTTGGGAAAGTTACTTTTTAGATAACAACTTCCAGAATCCCTCAGCCAGCAAGACCACTTTTTTTTGGACAATTATCTAACCTACTAACTCTGAGTTCATATCCAGATTTAGGACTGAATTGGCCTTGATCACCGTGTTGGGTTACCATTTTCAAAAGAAGGATTGGCCATGCTGGCCCTGGGACTCTGGGAATTGTAGCCCATCAAAGCACATTTTCCAAATTCTACTATCTATACGCATGTTTGATGGTGTTACAGCCCTACACATACTCTAGGACTGATATGGTTTAAATGGCAAAATATTATTTACATTAATTGCCACTGATATAAAATGGAAGCTGAAGTGACCAGAAGGTCAAGCTGGGCAGAGGAAAATTACTGACTGAAAACATGTAATTGCAAGACAGGTCAGCCAACATCCTCTCTAGGCAGAGCCAAAGTCATTGTCTGGCAGATTACCAAGCAACTCCAGAGATAACAGGCTTAAGCAGAAGTTGGAACATCTCTAAGCAGTCAATGGTCGAGGGAAGTTCCCACCAAGACAATGATTGTTTCAACCCTGTTCCCTCATAGCTGGATGTTTCCCTGCATTGTCCCCCAAACCTCTCCACACTACAGAGCTATTACAACACCCATTACCTCTTTGTCACCTAAACACTAAGACCATTAACTCTGTCCTGACCCCTTTTGTCCATGTTGTAACTTCCATTATCTACTCGGCCAGGAGAGCCATTCCCACCTCTGCCTCCCAGGCATGTTTTGGGTATACAAGCACTACATTTTGAGCACTTCAGTGCAGTATTTTGCTTGCTGGTGGCCATGGTGTCACTCTGATTTCTGGTTGTGTAGTGCCTTTAGATACACAAGTCTAAGCCACATCGCTGCTTCTTCACTATTCTTCTGGGCTGGTAAATATTGCCCATTTTCCCCTGAAATCTCACTATCTTAAACTTTCCTTCCTTTTTCTTTAGTTACCCTTGTGTGAATGTGTGACTGTTTGTATCTTGTGTACATGCATGAGTGAATTCCCTGCAATAAAACACATTTTAGTTTACTTGGAATCTCTGGCTGGTGCTTTCTTGCAAGGACTCCATAAACATTGGTGAAAAATCTCATTAGGTTATCCCCCCTCTTGCAGGCTCCCTAATTGAGCTAATTAATTCCCCATTGTCACATGGAGATACTGGCATTGCAGGTGGACCCCTGAATCACTGATGTTTTGGGGTAACAATGGGGATAAATAGGTTTAGGAGGAACACATACCTTTGTTTGCAGTAAATGGTATTCTGCGATCATTATGTTCCTGAGGAGAAACAGGCTTTATAGCAATGGAGGCTGCCCTATTTTCAGTAGTGGTTTTGTTTTGTGTTTGTTGTGACACAGTGGAAGATTCAATCCGCGCCCAGTAAACAAAGTATGACTGGACGACTGATAAACTGTTTTTTTAAAAAAAAGGATAGGAAGCAAGGGTTTAGTCATTCTGTACCATTAATAAATTATCAGAACATTTGGTTAAATCAAAGGGAATTTTTAAAAATCTACAAACAGAATTAGTGCAAAGGACATTAAAGGATTAGCCCATAACACTTTATTTTGAAATTACAACCAATAAACAGAAGAAGCCTTAGCAAAAGGACTTTAAGTAAAGTCACAGTTGGAGCTAAACAAAACACAGTTTGGAGAGTGTGCTCTTTTAATTTGATCAGCTTTTTAAAAATTAATTTGTTACATTTGATAAAAATAGTTGTTCGGAAAAACTCTGGGTAAGACTATAAGCCATAGTTAAGAGAAATAAGAAAACTGAATCTTCATCAGATTTTTAATTGAGAATAAGTATGTATGCGTCCACAATGTAATATATCTGAGCTGCATTAAGTACAACCATGAAATTCTTCTTTAAAAAAAAAAAAATTAACAGCCCACCTCATGCCATTTTCACTTGTCCATTATGTTCATTATTTTACACCCCAGGTTCTTATTCCATCATCCATGGACTTGTACAAAATCCACGGGGACTGAGAACTGGGCGCAACTTACTATTTTCCCCTATTTTTCATGTAACTTTTTCTGTCACAATGAACTTTAAGGTGAAGTTTTAGTCTCTTCAGGTGTACATTGTAATTCTTTTGTTTAATTCCAGGCTTTGTGAAGGAAATAAACTTCCAAAAGAAATAAATTCTGTGAGAAAATTTCTATGTGTACGTTCCTGGGTGTTTTTCTGGGAAAAGTAGTTTGCAGATTTTATCATATTCTTACAAGGGTCAGCAACACACACACACAAAGTTAATAACCACTATGTTAGACAGACCTTTTCCTAGAAAATGTCTTGTTCTGTGCTTTTGAGCAGCTTATGGCTTATGGCAACCCTAAACCAATTCTATCATGGGGTTTTCCTGGCAAGATTTGTTCAGAGGGGACTTGCCATTGCTCTCCTCTGAGGCTGAGAGAGTGTCACTTGCCCAAGGCCATCCAATAGGTTTCCATGACTAAGCAAGAAAGAATCCTGTCTCCCAGAGTCCTAGTTCAGTGTTCAAGCCACTACACCACACTGGCTCCTAAAGGGCAGTCATTTCAATTCTCAACCTAGGCAACATTCCAAGAAACAGAGAACAGAGAATAATTGTTGTTGTGACATGTTTTCAAGTTCACTCTGACTTACGGCAACCCTTTTCCTGGTAAGATTTATTCAGAGGAGATTTACCATTGCCTTTCTCTGAGGCTGAGAGGGTGTGACTTTTCCAAGGTCACACAAGTAGGTTTCCATGGCTGAGTGAGGACTTGAACCCTGGTTGTCTAAAGACCTAGTTCAACACTCAAGTTACCACATCACACTATTTTTTTAAATCTAGTATATAAATTATATAAACAATAGTAACCTAAATCTCATTTTTGGTCACTTAAGACATCAGAATTTCTATAGTAGCATATTAAGTGTGTATACTTTAAAGTGTGGCCAGAGGCTATAAAATGTTCCATCTGCTGAGGTGCTTATTTAGTACAAGGAGTGCCTAATAGGGAGGAGGTGTGTTACCACAAAAAGAAAATAAGGAATTAACTTCCCCCACATAGAAGCATCATCATCTGAAGCATCTATCAGAGATAGATAAAAATATATAATAATGATTTGTAGAACTGTTATCATTCTGCCTCCTGAGATAACAGTAGCCACTTTTTTTTTTCTGGGACACCTCCTGTGTTTTTAACAACTGTGTGAGGAGCATAAATTAAAGCTGCTCCTGTCATTTGATTGCCAAGCTAGGAAATAAAGAAAAACCTGAACTTAAAGGGAGCAGGGAAAACTCCATGATAGCTGCTACTTCTTTTCAAAACTCCAGCTTACCCAGTGTTACCTGGTGGCTTCTTGTCAATGGAGCAGTGAATCCATGCCCAGTTTTAGCTGACAGTTAAAAGGAGCTATCCAAGGTGCCGAACCTTGTAGTACCAACTGGATTCAGAAGCTTCTTCAAGCCTATTCACAAAAGCTGGATTCACTGTCCCCCCTGACATGAGATCCACAGGCCACCAATGGGCTTAAGCTATAGGTAGAATGCAAATGTATCACAGGCTGATTGTTAAAACCAGTATCCCATGGGGTTAATGGTTTAGGATGTGTGTTTAGGACTGCAGCTTTATATGTTTACACAATCAACATAAAATTCCTCCCCAGTTTTTGAGGTTTTACTTTATAAGTACATTAACCAGTACAGAGTTTGACTAATGTCAGAATTCAGGTCTCGTCTCAGTTTGCTTTTCCTAAATGCTTACATAATTTACAAGTCTGAAATAAATCATTACAATAACGGCTTCCTACTCTGCCTGACTGAACAAAACCCCTAACCAAACAAAACTTAGTCTGCAGGAGTACAAGTTCAGTTCTGAAAGGAGGAAAAAAAGAAAAGAAAATTGTTAAATATCAAGGTTTTGGCACATGAAATGGAATAATGTGGGAGTGCTGTTTAGCCACTCTAAATAGCTCCTAGAAACAAATTTCCATCAGCTTAAATGATTTGTTTATTTATTGTTGAGAGTTTATTCAATTGCTAGCACCTGGGATTTTAACCACCTATAAAAACTTTCCCACTATTGTGCAATCCCCATAATTTTCTTTTTTTCTTTATATAACTGTGTTCCTTCAGGAAGTTTTAATAAAAACAAATTAAATTGTTTTGTATAATGGAATCAGTCAGGCATTATTATGATTATGATTATTTCAAACAAACAGCTATGTTAGTCTGTTTCTGAATAAAAGGGAAAGAAAAAGATTTTCACGTGACTCCTTTAAGTCTGGAGTGTGATTAAGTCCAAGAAAGCTAATGCTCAAATGAATTAGTCTCAAAGGTGCTTCAAGACCACCTTTCATCACCACCATCAGTATACTACTTCTAATGTGAGGGCACATGTACATAATCAGCTATCAAGAACTGATACTGCAAGACATGCAGACTGGAATCCAAGCACTATTGGAATGGTAGAACAACAATTGAACTTAGGAAGCAGCTCATCCATAATTAGCAGTGACATAGGCCCACAGCCACCTAATTAGGAATTAAGCTGACATGTGAAAGTTTCCTAATAGATCAGTATATTTAAGTGTGTCCAGGTTGTCTGAAAACTTTCAGAATTATGATATCTGTGAGAAGAACCAAAAAGACACACATTCTGTTTCACAGTGAATATTACAAAGAAAAAGCTCAACAACTTCCATTGTTTGCCCTACTAAAAGTCTTCCTTTAAAAGAAATCTGCCATGATTAACAATCAAAAACTTCTTACAAGAATCTGATGTCTCCAATAGGCTGATCCGGTGCTTTCCACACAAAGGACAGGTTTCTTTTCAGTGACTTGTCTGAATGGGTGACAGTGTCGCCATCTTCAAAACATGTCAGCAGCTTGGAGCCGGGAGGAATGTACACAAAAGTGCCGGCAATTTGATCATTTGCTACTCTGCGAGCCTGAAGCATAAAGCCCATGAAATCACGTGTGCTCCTGACTGTGACTGGAGACAAAAAGGAAATTACAGACGTTCATAAGCCTTTGGAAAGAAAAGTTAGTATTTGCATTTTGGAAATGAGCATGTGCATTCTGTCATGGGTAAGGTAGCTAGTATGACATTTTTCGTATCTTCAGATACCAGGGCAGGAACTGTGTGGCCCTTTAGGTACTGTTGAACTGCGGCTCCCAGCATTCCTTACCATTGGCTGTGCTCATTAAGGATGCTGCGAGTTGCAGTTCAATAAAATATGGAGGGCCACAGAATTACCTCCTGTGGTCAATGCATTCCATTAACTTTGGTCAACATTTTATGCAGAACCAGAGCTAAGATGAAGGGAAAGAGAGTCATCTAAAGACTCTGAGCCTTTCCACACTACACTGTTATAGTGCTATCATTCCACTTTCAGCCTCCTGTGGAATCCTGGGGTTTGCAGTTTAGGGAGGGGCATTTAGAATTCTCAGCCAGAGAGCCCTTTGGCCTCGGTATACTACAAACCCCAGAATTCCACAGGATGTTGAAAGTAGAATAATACCACTATAACAGTGTAGTACAGAAAGTCCCACTTAAACTTTTGATTCTAGACCTTTTTAATAACCTCCATTTCTCTGATTCTCCAGTTCATTTATGGTCATTTATGGATTCTGCTTAAGAACCCAGCTTCCTAGTTTCCAGCAAAACTCCCCTGCCCCTACTACATTTTCCATTGTCTCCCTTCTAAGCCCTGATGCTCTCTAATGTATTTGTTCCGTACAGCGTTAAAGCACCAGTTTCTCCTCATAAACATAACAGCTAGGAAATGTCAGGAATGAAAAAGAAAAAGCTTCCATGATCTTACCTACATCTTGAATCTTCCCACTGGGGAAGGTGTAGAGATGCCATGGGGAAAAAGTTGAGCCAGTTTAGACATTACTTCATTTCAAGATAGACTTCCTCCATCTTTTCATGCTACCTCCTTCCCCTCATACTTTTGTATTTTGAAAAGAACATCAGTTCTGCACATTCATAGCACAGCCCTTTTTTCACTGGTGACAACACAATGCTTTCACTACCATTTGGTGGAAAAATAGGATACAAATATAACAATTTTTAAAAAGTATAATTTTTGTGTATGTCTTGGTTTATGTGGTAATTGGTATGTTTGCCTTAGAAGTTATGTTGCAGATAAGCATTGTTATCACATTCAGTTCTAATTAAGCTTAACCTTACAGAGATTAGAGGATTAGAAAAGATATAGAGAGCCAGCATGATGTAGTGGTTTCAGTGTTGAGCTACAACCCTGGAGACCAAGGTCCAGGTTCCAGCTCAACCACGGAAACCCACTGGGTGACTTTGGATGCATCATATACTCTCAGCCCCACAAAACCCTATGACAGATTGTTCTTAATGGGGAGTCCTGGTCCCATTGTACCACTGACAAGATATCAGTTCAGTTATTCCGCAGGACCAAATGTTGTTAACTCAAGAAGAAAGGAGTCCCTACAGATGATATGAGGCCACCAATGTGAATACTAATCAAAATTAGTACAAGTCAAAAGCCAAAATCAAAAACTAAAAATTTATGCAAGTCCAGTAAGTAAAGAACATGATTTCGGCCACTGACTGTACATCAATTGTACTGTTACAAAAATTGGACATGTAGTATATGATCAAAGAATTCAGCCTTGACAAAACAGCTAAATTTTTCTACATTTCTGGAAGAGAAGCTGAAGAAAAAAGCCCATTTTACAGATGGTGTATACCAGTCATTTTTCTAGTTATTTCAATTGTTTTTAGTCAAAGTAACAAGAGCCAAATGTCACTGTGAAGTCATGGATATTTTATGGAAAATATTGTTTTATGTATTAGATATTAAAGTAATAGTATAGAGTAAGAATGCTATCTTCAGACTCATAGCATAGAAAACATACTTCTTCAGACCAAAACAAACAGAAGGCCCTAGCCATCATGGCTGGTTCACATCTCAGCTTTTTAGCCACCAAGCTGCAATAGCCCTTATCGTGCTAATCAGAGGCCCACAAATATGATTTTTGGAACAATGAGTGGCAGAGAAACAATTATTTCTGTTGAATAGCAGAATAACATCTTCTATATTTTGCCACAGGGTTAGTGGGTTTTTGCAAAAAATCCCACAAGCAACTCACGGAGGCAAAGGATCTCACTCTGGATAATGCCAGGCTATAGACTATGCCAAGATGCCACACTGGTGTTGTGGACTGGAAGAAGAGGTTGCTGTACAAATTCTTGCTCACATATGTACCATCTACAGCTTCTATTCTATTCTAAGACAAAAACCTAACTAGCCAATGCATTTTAAAAGGAAAACACTTAGGTCCCTCATTCATTCTTTTCACCGCAAGCATAAAGAAAGAGGTGGAAGTGGGACTTGCACTCAGTGCCCATTCCCATTCTCTCCATGCATAGTGGTCCTGCTTCCTACCTCTGTAGGTCAGCACATCTGGACATGGAAAGGACATTCTCCACATGCTCAGAAACTCTATACAAAAGGAGTCCCTAGCTGCATAGAAAGTATATGTGCATAAGACTCTATACATACAGGTTTCCTCTGTGAGATGCTGCAAAAACATGTGGCAGTCAGAAGAAAAATGAGGCAAAGGCATAATCCACTCCCCTGCCCCCTGCCACATGTGTTCCCTACTAGCGTGGAGAGGAAATGAGTCACCAGGCCCGCTGCCTTTTTGAGCAGGAAGCAAGAAATTCAAGCCTCATTGGCTAATAGAGAAAACCGTTTACTGTGACACCTCATCAAAAATTGTGGACCCTGGCATACAATCTCAGGGATGTCTTCTCTCTCTAACTTTAAATCACTGGTTATAAAGAAGGAATGCATTTGTATTAGTAGCTTCCAATTTTTATATACCCAGGGAATGAGCCATTTAATAAAGCTAACAGACTTATAATTTTGCTGAGCAATGGTGTGTGATGCTTTATCAATGGTGTTTTATGGAATTCTGTGCTCATATTTTGTCCCTGTTACACAACCTATGGTTTTAACAATAAAACGGGGTGATTGTTATAAGAATGGCAAGAGCCACAGAATATTTCTGGCCCGATAGTACATAGTGACACACAAACGGGAGGATCTTTGCTTTCTCATTTTAGTCTTACAGTAAGCACACTCTTTACCCCTTTCCCTATATTTTCCACCCCTATGAAAGTAAGGCTCTGTTTACTGAGACACTAGAGTTTCCACAACAGGAGGCTAAGTCATCTTCTTTGGCAAGGGCCAACAAGAAATAGTCTGTAGCTGGCAGCAGTCCACCGTGGGGATATTTTACTCAAAGCAATACTACATGTAAGCTAGTTCCTCCTGTAACACAATTAAATAGGACTGCATTTTATTTTTACATATCCTGTATGGAAACAGAAATAAAATGTATGTAGTCCTGTTCAAATGTGTTACAGGAGGAACCAGCTTGAGTACAGAATTGCTTTGAGTAAAATACCTGTGTTTTTCACACACAGTGGATAAACTGCTGCCAGTTATATATGTTATCCTGTATGGAACAAACTCAAATACCCTAAAGGCATTGGATCCTGTCTAATCATGGAAGCTAGGTCAGGTCTGCCTTGGTTAGTATTTGCATGGGAGATTACCAAGAAATACCAAATACTGTAGGCTATATTTCAGAGGAAGGAACTGGCAAAATCACCTCTGAATATTTCTTTGATAAGAAAACCCTATGATATTCATGGGGTTGCCATAAGTCAACAGGTAACTTGAAGGCACGTACACATACACATTCCTTTTTGGAGCTGTAACCCTGAATTGGGCTGTATTTGAGGAGTCTAGGGCAAATTAACTCACATGGATTTTATAGAGGAAAGTTTTTGTTTAAGTTGGGAAAGGGCAAATTGCAGGCTCTGGTTTTCATCCAGCCACTCAGGACACCCAGTGGAGGTCCAAAGCTCCTCAAGACCCCAACCCTTCCCCATGGCTCACTCTCTGTTTTTAAGAAATCCTATTGTGGCTCTAGCACAGGCCTTTGGGAGCCTGAAATAGCCCTAAAATGGTCAATCTGTACCTCTGGACACTTCCAGAGGAACAATCCACCATATTTAGGCCTGCAATTTTTTTTCCTCCATGCATGTTCGGGGAGAGGACAAGGTCTCAGAGAAGGCAAAATGGTGTATGGAGTCTAAAAAATTGCCCACTTGCTCATAAGTAGCACATCCTTCACAACCTGAAAGCACAGAATTCTATGGCATCTTTCACATAAGAATTACCTCAATCATTTCAATTATTATTACAAATTTCCTGTTGCTGGTACTTTCTCTTAATTTTTATTTTATTTTTTGGATTTCATTTTTCTGTTCGTTCCATTAGCTTTGTCCTCCAAAATTTAGAAAGAAAGGGAACTTTGAGCAATGTAGGCTATACTCCACAACCAAAAGCAATTGAGAATAAAGTAAAAGCATAAAAAAGTGAAAAGAATTTGATGTGGTGTATGTAATAGCTTTCCCTAACTTGCCACCATCCTAATGTCTTGGATTACAACTCCCATTATGGTGGAATTATGGAAATCACAGTGCAGCCTAACTAGGACGTCTGAGGTTAAGGAAGACCGGTATTTGGCCTTGAAGTGCTTATATCCAGCCCTCTGACTTTTTCACAAAAATATAGCAATTAGCTGTCATTCCTTACCTGGTACTTTATCACCTGGAAAAAAAGACATATTGGTGTGGATGGTAATATAGTTATTTTGTGGATTCTGAAGGTGAGCTCTGATATGTTTGGGCCTCATATCAATACAAGCCGAAAGACTGGCACCATGTGAAAATCCTGCAGCATATGAAACCAAGCATAGAATGGTAAATGCCCACACCAGAAGAAGTGCTTGGACCTTCATCTCATCCTCTGTCTGTTGTGAAGGAGAAAACACATTCAAACTGAAAGTGCAGTAACAATCTCTGTTAAAATATAGCATGTATGAAGTGATTCCAGTGACAATTTAACTCCAAATTTAGTTGAAACGAGGGTTTTCAAATAGTTTGGACTGCTAGAAAGGAGAACTTAATCATCCATGGAGCTCTGCCTGAATTAGTCCACAAAATAAAACATTTTGAGAACAAAGCAGGCTTTGATTTATCCTGGAACTGTTTTGTTTTGTTTTTGAACCAGCCACTCTGGCAAGGTTATGACCTAAAGTGCTGTGCCAATACACTTCTGGCTCATGGCAAGCAGGCTGTCACTGACACTGCAGCTGTGCTGCAAAATGCAAGCAAGCTGTGGGCAACACCAGAAACACCTGGAGACTTTTTTCAAGATAATGTTTAAAACACAGAAGGTAGACAGTGAATACCCTGGGGATTTTGTACATAGGTCAGACAATGTCGCAATGGCTAACAAATCAATTGTAAGGAAAACATATTCCACTTCCCTCCTTTCCCCTTTACAGTTACAGTTGCCTCTCACAAAACTAGTTTTCCACTGAAGAATAGCCACAGCCAGAGTCTTTTACAACCATCACTCCATCATGTCTTTAGACAATCACAGCCATTTGCCACGTGAATTATACTATCTTACAGCTCCTTAAATTCATACACAAGAATGTTGCTGTGGGCCCAGTGATATTGCTAACACCCATAAAGTTGCCTGATCAAATGTCACTGAAATAGGGAAATCTCCCTTCTCAGCTTTAAGCAGAAAGTCTATGGACAAAGACTGATGTTCAGTTTTGTTCCTTCAAAATGATTTCTGCAGCCATTTACATGTTGAAGACAACATCAAGGCCATATAAGGGCTCATCATCCAAAACCAACCCCCCAAATTAGCAGAGGGTTTGAACCAGCACTTGGACATTTATTTCTTTTCTTTTACTGCAGCTCTTAGAATCCCCCAGTCAACATGATCTTTGAGTAAGCTGGTTGGGGGATTCTGGGGACTGTAGTCCAAAAGGTAACTTTGTCAAGCTCTCGTCTGAACAGTGGAGTCACCAACAAGTTCCACTATTATCCCTGCCACAGCCATTTCCCCCAAGAAGTTAAACATGTACGGACACCAAAATTATTTATATATGAAGTTTGCTAGGTCACATTCTTCTACCTCATCTAGTTCTCAAATTCATTGTTACTCTATACAATCCCTTCCTGGTATCTGATCCCTCAGTTCCATTTATATTTCCAAGTACTCACCTTGGGACACATGTTCCCTCAGATGCTCAGCAGTTTTCTCCTTCAGCCTTTCAAGCAAACACCCTTCAAAGAAAAAAAAGTCCTCTGCTTTTTCCACTAATGGGAAGTGCAGCAGCTGTTACGCTAATACTTAAAACCTACGGGAACTCTGTCACTGCTCAAATCCAGTTTTAATCATGTTAAGATTTCTTCACACACAACTCATCCTCTTTGAAAACAAAGCAATATACAACAGCACCAAGTTTGTACAAGAAAAACAAAATGTGGGCTAGCTACAATGTTACATATATTTACAGGGGAGAAAATCCCTACTAGTGCTGCTTTAGTGAACATAGAATTGGAACCATAAAATTCTATAAGAATATAGGTTTCTGTCTGTGAACCTTAGAAAAGTCTTTTTCCCACTCCTAAGACTTCTAGAACTAAGACAGAATGGCTTTCTTTACACACAGTGGGAGATTTCTGGACAGGTTTGAGTCTCTGGTTTCTATGGGAATCATTAGTGGAAAAGAAATAATCCATGAGGAAAAGAGAAACTAGACAAAAGTCTATGTGTTTAAAAAAACATAAATATTTGACTTCAACATGAGATCAATACAAGAGGCAATGGCTGCCGCCACCTGAACTTTAGATTTCTCTGCCCTCTGTCTTATCTGCTAGAGCCAATGTCGTTGATTCTAGTCGAGAAGATAAGTCACGACCACAAATTCCATTCTTAGCATGAGGAAAGACTACAAGTAGTAACTGAAGTTTCCAAACTGGGGAGTGGAGCATGGGCAGTCTAAGGTTTTACACCACATTGCTTAAGCGTAGCTTATTAATGTAGAAATCAATCATAAGAACAAAGTCTGAGAACAATCTCGCTTAGCTGTTTGCTTTTTATTTTGTATTATTTAAAAACTTTTGCAGTCTGCCTCACAAATAAGCATCACCCAGGTGGCTAACAAGACACTTTTTAAAAAAAATACAGTGGCCCCTCCACATTTGCAAGTGTTCAGGGCATAGAACTCTTGCAAAAGTAGAAAAAATGTGAATAAGTCCCCCCCACGATCTCCTGCCCATTCCCTTGCCTCTGGCCCTGGCATTCCCAGGTGTGTGGGGAGAGAAAAAGACAAAGGGATTACTGGTACTTTCTCCTTAGAACGAGAACTGCCAAGTGCTGAGTTCTGGCATTCTAGCTACTTCCGGCTGCCATCTTGAGAAAGGCGATTCCTCCCAGAGGCGACAGGTAGGAGTAAAGAGAGCACCTGACCAATCAACAGACATTACACAACAGAATGTGTGGCCACGTGGCAGAGAGGACATGTCTCCAGCAGCGGGGGGAGCTTTGCTCACCCAAAAGGAAAAAAAAAATCCATTTTAAACACAAGCCTCACAAGCCTGGGGTGAAGAATGCAAGGGAATGGGAGGAGGAGAATGGGCTGGAGAGAAAGCAAGCATGGGCCTCACAAATAATCAAATTTGCAAAGGTCAAACTTGTGAATGTGAAGTGAGAACTGGAACACATTTTAAAAACAGAGTGAAAATAGTACCAACAAAACAACAGAAACAAGAGATCCTAACCAAACCTCTGAAGTCCTCTGTAAAAAAGTCATCTTGATCTAGCATTTAAAAGCCAGTAAGGAAGGAATAAGGCAATCTTCTCTAGACTTCCACTGCTTTGATAGATCACAAAAAAGGTCCTGTCCTGTAGTAGTAGCCATTGTATTTCATACAATTGAGGACATAGGCAGCAAGCCCTCTAAGACAGATTTTACTGTATTTAAAATTTGTAATTCTAAAATTCTAGAATGGAGATATTTAACAATGGTTTAAAAATGCTTCTATATGGTTTTAAAATGCTTCAAGCAGAATAAAAAATAGAATTATTGCTTTGAGAATTATTGTTTAGGGGATATACTGTTGGGATGTTCACAGGAACAAATGAAACTAAAGAATTGCTGTAAACATTCTGAAAAGTTAAAGCATTGCTAAAGCTAGCACATATATTAACTGGTAACTTAGAATAAAAAAAAAGTACCAAACAGTTGTTTCAATAGGTTAAGCCTAATTGAAATGAACTTCATCTTTGTAACTAGAAATTGCAGTACTTTGAACATTTAAAGTGTATTACAAATTGGCAATGTACACAGAGAGATTCAGTTACCTTCTTATTTTTTACTTGGGAGAATTAAAAATGTAGATCATTTTGTTGAGTTCATTTCCTAGTCAGGTTTTCTTTCCACTCTTGTTCTGTATGCAAAAAGCCTTAAAGCAAACAGTGAACATCCAGCAGACAAAAGGACTTAATGCAAACAGAGAATATGTAGCTCTCAACATATGGATAAGTCTATTTCACTCAGTTTTTAATCCAGAATAACTACCAAAGGAACTTGTACCCCTGATACTTAGCCAATTAGCTTTTCTTGAACAGGACCTGTGTACAAACAGGGTATGAGATGTACAGCCATATCAGTCTCTTGTAGCACATCTGTTGAGACCTACACTCACAATGTACATTATGGCCGACACTGTGCTTCTCCATTAGTGACATTGCAATGCAGATGGAAATGTGAATCCCCAACTGCTATCTTGAGGTATGTGTGCAGCGCAGTGCAGTGCATGTGTATCTGGGTCATAGCTCTTGAAACAAGCTCTTCTTTATAACTGTGACCAGATTAAACAACTGTGGGTAAGATATTGTGAAGTGAAAGAGGGATTATACTTAGGAGAAATATTTTTACTAATTGTATACTGTTATAGACCATGGGAAGTAAAACAGATTAATTACTTCCAGGAGCCATGCGAGCAGATGAAGGGACAAACCTTGCCAGCTATGTCTTTTTATTAAACAAGTTAAAAATTAGGCTTGAAAGGACATTCATATTCTTCTTTGTAAAAAGATACTGACAGACCAAATGTGTGCTTTGTATTTATATAACAGAAATGTGTCAAGGCCTTGTCAAAAAGTTAAAATTATTGAAACATCATATAAAATGTCTTCTTTCTGTATTCTGAGCAAAAGGCATATGAAATATAGTGAAAAAGTTAATTATCAATTTGTCCTCTTTGCGCATTGCTGTTCCCTGCTTTATTAGAAGCCGTCAGAAATTACAGGGAGATGGGACAATGTTGTGCGTGTACAATTGTTAACATGCATTCATGCATAGCACTAAGGTACGTGCTACTTCGAAAAGGCAGTAGTAACTGATTCCAAGAACATCATGAAAGACAAAATAAGCCTTGTCGTGTTTTTGAAATTTAATATGAAAATAATGTTTTAAACTCTGTATTATGGTGTTCTTCTGCTTTACTTTAGCTTTTCTAGCAGCAGAAATCTACTCAGAAGTGAGCCCCACCGCGATTAAGGGGAATTATAGCCAGGTATATTTGTGTATCAATGTAGCCTAAAAGTATTTGAAATGGAAGTAACATGCTTTTCTATATACTCCAGTAGTATCAAGTTCTTATTCTCCTTCACTTATTTTTCAAATATTATTTTCAGGAAGTTGCCAAAACAGAGAGAGAAAGAGTTTAGTATATAGTCTGCAGCAACTGTTTCCTAAATTTATACTGTTAAATATAAAACTATTTCTGATTTCAAGATCCTCTCTGTTTCTCTGGTTAAAAATCCAAGTATCTAATTGATTCTTTCTGGTCACAGATGTTTGAAAGCAGAAAGGACAATGACTAAACAATGAATGCACAAGGTAAAATCCTGAGTATTCCAATCCTACAGAGACCATTTCTGTTTATAACAAGAACTGCCAATTTATTTTCTTGTTTCTACTTGAAAGGTCAGCTGTTTAAAATATAGTTTTTAAAAAATAAAGGAAAACAGATTCATGGGCTTAAGCTGCTAGGTTTTTTTTAAAAAAAAAATCATGAAGCTTCCCAGTTCAACTAATGGGAAAGAGAACAGAGTTAATGACAACCAGGCAAGTAAAGTGCTGCTAGGATATAGAGTGCTGGCACACAAAAAGAAAAGGTTCTCACTTGCAGCGCTTTTACCCAGACATTTCCTTCCAACCTCTTGCTGTTGTAGAATTGTCACTATTACACCCCATAGCCAAGATTTTTGTTGGTTCACTTCAACCAGCAACTGAACATTCTACCCAATTAGTACATCTTAAGAAATTATATGCTTTTAAAATGGACATGGAGTTTGCTTTACCTTGCCAGTCATCCAAACACTTGGAAGACAGATTTTCACACCTTGGCAGCCCAAGAAAAGTTCCAGTGTGGTGTATTCCCCAACTTGAAACTGTTCATGAGCGTACCAGATGTCGCTTAAAATTAGCTTTACAGAATAAACAGATCATGTTATTTTCCATTTTTATTTCTTTCAAATTATAACAAAAAAGTGTTCCAAAAGTGTTTTTACATTTTAAAAAATATCCACCCTTTTATACAGACCATGTAACTTTACAGCACAATGTAACAATCTTGTTCGCTGAAAGATTACATGCAACAAACAAAACATTTAATAAACAAAAGTTGCAATACAAAATATTTAATCTTCTGGTAGGCTCACATTCTCCTCTTCTGTGTACTTATATATAACACTGTTAGAAAGAAAGAGGAAAGAAAACTAAGATACTTTATAGAAATGTAGCAGCAAACAACACAACAAAGACTGATGTATCAACTTCATTTCAGTAATTCTTTAATATTACAACCAAAACTACCAGTTGGATTGAATTGTGCCATTCTGCTCAGGGAAAGGCTATTTTAAACTTTACACTTGAGTACTATGGGAGAAGACGGAGATTAAATACCAAGATGACCTGTTAGTACTTCTTCTTATATAGAACTGCTATTGTTGCTGTACGCCTTCAAATAATTTCTGATTTACGGGGACTCTAAGGCAACCCTATCACGGGTTTTTCTGGCAAAATTTGCTCAGAGGTTTGCCCTTGCTTTCTTCTGAGGCTGAGAGTGTGACTTGTCTAAGATCACCAGCAGGTTTCCATAGCCAAGCAGGGATTTGAACTTTGGCCTCCCAATGTCTTAACACTCAAATCACTACACCATGAGGGTTTCAGAACTCCTATAGGGCCTCTCTATTCTACCTCTAATCTACCATGTCAGATTTTCAGTATTTGTACAAGGGTGCCATTGTCTACTTTCTTCATGGTTCTATGATGTTTTTGTTTTTAAGTTCAGGAGAATGTAAAATCTTAGTAGTAGGAAAACATCCATATTCTTATGAATAAAAAGCAAGATTCAGAGAAAACAATGTAATTTTGAGGCCAACTGATTCAAATGTAAGAGATTTAAATAGGCACTTGACTCTTCATACATCTGCAGTGGTACAACACTTAGGAAGACAATCTCATCGTTCCACTTGCCCCTCTAGCAAGGAGAAAAAAACAAATGGAAATTCCAGCCCCATCTTCACAAAGAAAAGAGAAATAAAATAAAAAAAATGCACATAACACACATGTCCAATCATCACGTGGGATTGAAAGAGAAATGAAGAGGAGGCTTCACCTCAAAATCTTTCTCCAGTTTAAAAAAAAAACACAACAAAGGGCCACAGACTATATGCAGAGTATCTTTTTCTCCAAAATATGATGTAAGGAGGCCAATTAGCAACATTTCTAAGCAAACTTCTAAGTTTTTTGCAAAGGTGATTCCTTGGTAAAAGTAATTTGCATCACTTTTTTTCCTTCTTGCAACAGTTGAAATAAGACCTTATCTTCCCTGAAAACCTTTTATGTGTGCTTGAAAGTGGGGGGGGATAATCATGAGAGGGAAAGGTTTGGGTGTTACATCACTTTCCACTGGGCTTTCATTCACAAAGTCTGACATTTGTGGATGTCTGCTTATAATGTCTGTTTCACCATGAGATGCACAATTAGCTAACTGTATTCTTTATACGTTTTTCTTCAAAACATCTGAAATAAATATACCCAAAGCCAGTATCTCTTAGTAAAGCATAAGTACCATTATTTCCTCTGATGAAAGCATCTCCATATTTATTCTTCAGTTGTCCATTTACATATTCTTCTGTCTGTTCCAGAGCTATATTCATGTATCCATCCAAGCAAGCCAGCACCCCTAGAATAATTAAATAAAGGACTACTCAGATTTGAGAATTACAGCTGCTTTGGGTCTCATTGGGAAAAAGGCATGGTATAAATCAAATAAATAGTTTCATAAGAAAATGTTGCATTAAAAATTTAATATAAATACTGTATCACAAAAAATGACTGGACAAACTGAAATATAAAGCTAATGAACGCACACCTTCATCTACCCCAAAAAAGCAATAAAGTCGTTATCTGTCATTAGGCATATGAAACAAAGCATCACTATAGAAAACTTTTGTCATGTGGTTAATCTTCTTTGAAAGCTAGAAAAGCTATTCTTTCATTTATGGATTATGTTAAGACTACGCTGTCTGAAGTACGTAAGTGCTTTCAAATCGCCTGTCAATTTATGGTGGCCCCATTAATTTCACAGGATTTCCTAGGCAAGGAATATTCAAAGGTGGTTTTGACAATTACTTCCTCTGAAATATAGTCTACAGCACCTGGTATTCACTGGCAATCTCCCATCCAAGTACTAACTAGGGCCGACCCTGCTTAGCTTCCAAAATTAGACAGGATCTGGTCCTTTTAGGACAGTGGTTCTCAACCTGTGGGTCCCCAGATGTTTTTGGACTTCAGCTCCAAAAGCATTGACCATAGTGGCTGGGGCTTCTGGGAGCTGAAGTCCACAAACATCTGGGGACCCACAGGTTGAGAACCACTGTTTTAGGACATTTCAGCCCTGATACTCTGTCTTACCATTCTGCAATAAACAGTCATGTACGTGAATGGACATAGCTACAGCAGAAGGTAAGCATGTACACAACGCCATGTTTTCAGTAGTCAGCGATCTGACAATCTTATCATAATACAAAGTAGGATATAAATATACAAAAAGGAAGAAGAGAACGAGAGAAAAAAATAAATATGGCAGCCCCTCTAATATTATGGTTTCTATTTTAGTATGAGCCACTTCTCTGGATACAGCACAAAGTAGTATTAAGACCTCTTAATGTTAGACAGCCAATAAGGTATAGTGGTTTTTAATGTTGGACTACGATGCTAGAGATTAGGGTTCAATTCTCTGCTTGGCCATGGAAACCCACTGGGTCACCCTGGGCATTTTATACACTCTCAGCCTCAGAAAATCCCATGGTAGGAAAATCCCTTAGAGTTGTCATAAATCAGAAATGACTTAAATGCACATAACAACAACTAACAAATGTTAATGTTTACATTAACATTATCTAAAATTATATAGAGATGCAGACTGTCATAAAATACTTTAAAATCATTTCCCGCAACAATTTTTATTTTTTTCTTTCACATGATTCCAAGCACCTGTGTAAGACAATGTGTTATTTTTCAAGTGAAAATACTAAAAATAAAGGTTCTGGTATTTAAACAAAAAAGCCAGGGAATAAAAATTCTCTTTTTAATAACCACAGTTTATGTGAGCTTAACAACTGATAAAGTACAATACAATTTTTAATGCACTTTTACTCTTAACTGTTGAACCACTTTAAGACTGATGTAACCATCACATCATATCAGCACTTGAAGTTAATTAACAATGTCATTTTCAAAGACTGAAAGATCACCTGTAAAAAATCACCCTGCCCAGGCACTAAAATAAGCTACAGATGCCCTGTTTGAAAGCCTGCTAGCAGGGTTAGGCAGATTTAGGTAGGAAAAAGAGAGAGGACCTTTTCACAGTTGGTTGTATTCTTATCAAACTCCCTTTTTTGGCACTTACATTTGATATCCTCACTCTTTTCATACAGGCAACCTTAAAATCTCCTAAAAATTGAATTCAGCTTTAGTTAAACAGGCAGGCTAGATTTTCATTGATACCACTCTTCTATAAAAGTGTTATAAAATTTGTTGTTGGCCTACAAAATTAAACTGTTTTATCCCATGTTCTTTTAATATTTTAGATACTGATGTTATTTTTTTACAAGTGCATGTTATTGCATATAAAGAAGTCAAACAGAAAGACAGAAATTAGTCAAGTAAACTTCATCACCTCAGACTGTTCTGCAAGACAAATAACCTCAATCTGGGAAATTTGGCTAGGGTGATAAAAGGTTCTCAGCTCTATGGATGGGTCAATTTAATATTTAGTACTCTTATCTCTGTATAGGTACCAATGAGCCCAGGCAGTTGACTCCAACAGAGAACTTTCTATGAACAGGCCTTGCCGTACCATCAGAATTTAGATTGGTCTCTTGCTCTCTAAATAAAATATTACATAACTAAATAAAATATTACATAACTATATCAAGATGTCTAAAAGATAAGATAGGAAGAACTTACCTCGATAATCAACTCCAGAATTTAGTTTTACAACAACTGGTCTTCCTATGATTTGTTTCAAGAAATCACTTGGAGTTTGTTTCCGCAGGCTCATTCTGTCAAACCTCAAAACCTAAGCAGGTAACTAGAAAAATGGTTTAACTTGAAGAACTCTAAAAAGGTAACAAACAAATGCTCAACAATGACATTGTGGTGGCACACACAAGAGTTTGCTAGGGAAATAAATATCAAAGAATAGGGTTTTTAAAATGTTTTTAGAGATGCTTTAAAACTATGGTTCTACGGTCATAATAAAATTATCCTCAGCTACATAGTTTGATACTCATACTAGGAAAGTATGTAAATGATTATGTAAGATCTATTCACTACACACCACCACTTGAAAACATTCAGCACAGTCAGGTATAGCTTTTCTTTGTTGCATTTAGTTCTTCTATAGAAGAATTTCACAGTACCATGAAAACCAGACTGGTACTACATATATTCCTATCCAGCATGTTAAATTTCCAATATAGGAACAGAAATACAGGCTCGCTTATCCTACGCTGCTGCTATTCAGAATTTTCATTATTTTGAGGTAGGAACATGTCAACTGATAGACTAAATCACTCTTAAATTACATGAGGATTCATTGGCATAGCTGTAGCACAAGTCTTATTTGTTATATGGGGTTCCAAACACAATAAATAATCACTAGGTTTCTCCAGTGCTTACTGTGAGCAATAATTCTTATAATTTCACAAACTTATTGATTTTTCAACTGTTCGGGTAGGGATATCCTATAAGCATGACTTGACCTTGATTGGGGATATTTTTTCCTCAAATATCATGATAAATATAATTATAAAGTTGCATAAACTGAAGATGTCTGAATGTGCAGTTCTATGCTTAAATAGCCAACAATCTCACTGAATTTACTGGGCTTGTTTCTAAATAAACCTGTACAGAAGTGCACTATAAATCACTTTTGAGTATCCCAGCTCTGTACTTTCAGCTCAGTTAAGAGGTCCAACATATCCATTTCACCACTTCTAGAATAAAGCTTATGTAGAACATAATCTTGTACATAACCTAGAGGCTTACTGAAGCAACTGGCTTCACAAGGGCTTGCAACATAGTAAACAAATTTAGGATTAAGCCTACAACAAACATGCCTCTATAAGGTGGATATTATATTTCTCCATTTAAATAAAGCATGTAATAAATGGCCTCTAACAACATTTTTAGGATTTTTAAGTAACAGTCCCATTTGTATTCTTATATTTGTTGTTGTGTACCTTCAAGTCATTCCCTACTACTTATATTTTTATTTTTATCATTCTTCCTCCTATGTTTCATCTACCCTACAGATATTCTCGTTTATTTTTGCACACATGCAACAACATACTGACTAAGTCACAAATGGTTAACAACTCACAAGTGATCAAAACACCTGAGACACAACACTTTGTAAATGCACTCGGGGACACAGGTAGGGTTCATTAACAGAAATAGGTTTCAAAGGACCCAATTACTTCCAGGACAACCAGGAACATTACACAGGACACAAGTATTCTAGTAAAACTCACTCCACATGAAAGTGGGATATAATCATCCACAGAGATGGTAGCCTGAAATTCACCAACAACCCTCAGATTAGTTCAAAGAAAGTCCAGGAAAAAACAAACAAGGAAAATGAGCTAAGGGTAGTTCCAAATTAGCATTTTACCCTCTCAGAGTTATTTTTTCAGGATAATAACTAGCTTTCTACTGCCAACACTTTTCTAAGTGCCCCAAGTACAAGCACAGAGGCTTTGCTGGTCAAATTTACAGATAACATGAAGCTAGGAGAGACAGGTGACACCCTAGGAGGCAGGATCAATTCAAACAAGCCTAGATAGATTGAGCGAAAACTAACAAGTTTCAACAGAGATAAATGTCGCCTTATATTTAGGTAACAATAAAATACAAGTGTTTGATAGAGAAGGCCTAACGTGCACATAATGAAGCAGAATTATACTCTGTGGCTCGAGAGGAAAAAATTAAAACCAATGGCTAGAAACTGCAAGGAAACATATTTCAGTTGAACATCAGGAGAAATTTTCTCATCATGAAAACTGTTCTGTTGTGGAAAACATTTGCCTACAGAGGTGCTAGATTTTCTTTTTGCTAGAGCTGTTTAAGCAGGGCAGGACTGCTGTCAGCTATGATGGAGGAGCATGTATCCTTGCAGAGCTATGCTTAGGAGGGAGTTGGACATGACCTTCTAGTAGAGTACCTTTCAATTTATGACCTAAATCCTATTGGTAACCCCAGCCACTGCCGTTCAGCTAAGTCAATGGGATCACAACACTAACGTTACTTCCACTGATTCAACAGCTCTTACACTGGGACTAACAACTGGATTTAGCCCAATGAATTTACATTTCCAAGCAGCACCCAGAAGAAAGGCCAGTGGGTTCTCAGTTAAACAGTAAACACATTTCTTAGAAAATGCGTGAGAACTCAACAGACTTATTTCTGACGAGACATGGATCTGATTGTCCCAGATGTCTTACTTTCACCAGCCAAATCCAATGCAACATTTTCACTTATGCACTTTTCATTGCATTAATGTATTAATTACATTAAGAATAAGCATATGAAATCAGGTGGGCTGACCCCTCCACTCCTTTGTCCTATTATTCACTCCTAGGAAGTTCATTTTGCCACCCATTAAGGCGTTAAAAAACCATATGGGATGTGGTAGTTAGTGTCACCTGAACTGAGTAGATATCTCCTCACTCAGCGGCCATTTCTGCACTACTCTGTTATACTATTATTCCACTTTCAACATCCCGTGCAATCCTGAGGCCAAAGAGCTCTCCGGCTGAGAGTTGTAAATGCCCCTATCTAAACTGCAAACCCCAAAATTCCACAGGATATTGAAAGTGTAATAATAGCACTATAACAGTGCAGTGTGGAAATGGCCAGCGACTGCTGTGAGAACTACGCTGAGGATAAAAATGAAGAGTGAAATACGAACCCTAACCCACTATCAGCTGCTGTGCTGCACAGGGGAGAGATGCTTGATTCCGGCCTTAACTTTTATACCTCTTAACTGCCTCAGGAAAATCAGCTTCACGGATCGGTATTGATCCCTTCTCATCCCGCTATTACTGCCTAACTCATTTCACGGGCTGTAAACCATTAAGGGTTCTTGAAGGCGAGAAGCCGGTCGGACGCGCCACGGAGAGCTAAAAGCCAATACGGCGTCTCCGTGGAAGCCGGGGCCTTAACTACATTCTCCTTTTTTTTTTGGCCAACGCACGGAAAAATGAAAGGGAATGGCCGAACTAGCACAAAGACTGAAAAGCTGAGGCCGCTTCTAAGTCACAAAAAGGCCCAGAGATGACCTACGGACATTTCCGCACTGGCCTGTTATAGCACTATGATTCCACTTTCAACCTCCTATGGAATCCTGGGGCCCTCAGGCCCCTCCCTAAACTGCAAACCCCAGGATTCCATAGGAGGTTGAAAGTGGAATCATAGCGCTATAACAGGCCAGTGCGGAAATGGCCTAAGAAGCGGAGGGTGAAGAAACCGGCCCTTCCAATGATCTCTCCACAAACAGGGAGAGGCAGAGGAACGGCAACGAACCCCTTGAGGGCGGCCACCGCCGACTAGGACGTTTCGAAGCGCGCGCGCCCCCCCCCAACCAACCGCCGCTTCTTCCCCCGCCTGCGACTGCCGCCCTCAGTCACTCACCCGCGGCTCCTCACGTTTGTTAACAGTCTCGAGCGGTTTCTCCGAACGAAGAATGATGGGCTGCTCGCCTAGCCAATCAGAACGTTCCGGCTTCAATTTGCCGCTACGGTGGCCAGCCCCGGCCAAAAGCCTCTGGCGGTGGAATTTTGCTGCTGCGGCTTTGAGGCTGCGCCCTCTCAGGGGAAGGGAGTCGTCCCACTGGGCGGGCTGAGGCTAGCTTCTGCGTATCAGGCCGCCCAAGGGGATGTTAATAAGCAGCCCCCTTTGTTGAGTTAAATGCCGTTCGTTGCATGAGTCCAGAGGGGGAAAAAATCTGAAATAACGAGCGGTATATGTTTTAAAGCCAAGACTTCGGCCTTTTCCGCACTACCTCTATAGCGCGATGATTCCACTTTCAACATCCTCTGGAATCCTGGGGTTTGCAGTGTCGGGAGGGGCCGACACTGCAAACCCCAGGATTCCAGAGGATGTTGAAAATGGAATCATCGCGCTATAAGAATGTAGTGCGGAAAAGGCCTTCGTTGTCCCCAGCTCAGAACGCTCTAAAAGTTTAATGACTGTTGTTAACGGAAGTAGTGAAACAATACTTGAAACGAACTACTCTAATAAAACGCCTTTTGACAGTTGTCAGGCGAAATGTTGCAAGAACAGTGGGATATGTTGATATTTTCTCCTTCCAGCATTCAGAGGCTTGGTGTTTTTTAACTTAGGCGGTCCACAGTTGCTGGTTCAGAATTTTATCCTTTAGCAGTTTGTCCCTAAACGTGTCAGAAATGCCACATTGATTCCAATAGATTGTCTTTTATTACGAAATGTACATCGAGGTTTGCATCCCTGTGGCACATTCCTATTTATATTTACGCGCAAGCAGAGCCAACTCAACCAGTTGCGTTTCATATGTCATACTCCACCAGTTTCATCTTTCAAGGGGTGAAGCGCTTGTGGGATTTTCTGCCTCAATGGTCAAAATAATATGTGTGGCCATAGGCACTCAACCCCTTGACTTCAGGCAGTCTTGTTCACTGTTACGTGTGGTTAGGACTGCATGCTCAAGCATTATACCTGAGTGCATAACTTGTTAACTGATGAGATAGCTAACACTTAAAATAAATCATTCTGGTATTGATCTGGGCCTGAGGGTGGAGCACAATGAAAAAGCATTTGAAATCAAATATTTGTGTACAATTTTGCAGGAAAGAAGGAGCAGAAACCACAGGTAGATGCTATGGGCACAGAAGAGTTGTTCAGGGAGAAATCTCTGTGCGTTAGAATTTTTCCAATGTTCCTGAAAATAATGCATAAAACAGTACTGATATTTTAACTTTTCTTTTTTTTAAAAGGGAGCCATTGTTTGGGAAATGCTGTCTATTTCTACCTTCAGACCTGGAGATAGCTTTTGCTCTCTTACAAAGAGAGAGAAAGAGAGAAACACAGTGAGAGGAGGAGAATGTTTTGAAAGTACAGGGCAACTGTTACAATTGAATGGCGTAACTCTTATGTCTGGGGCATAATAGGCCTGTTCCCTCATAGATGTTGTCTCTTAGCAGTAGTGCTGTGACCACTTCTATTTGAGAAGCAAAATGAAAGAGGGCACTTTCATTTATTTAATGAAAAATGGGCATGCTCCAGTTCTAGTCAGTCCTATTAGCATAACGCAGCAGAGAGTAGTACAGTTGAGAACTCCTAGTCATGATTATTTCAACCAAGGGGAGAACATTTTTTGATCTGACATGGGAAGGTTGCATCTTTAAGGAAGTTTTGTTTAAAAAAAGAACAAAATATTTCACTATACACTTAGGCCCGGGCTACCTGAAAGATCATATCTCTTGATATGAGCCTGCTTGGCCCCTGAGGTGCACAGTAGAGGCGCCCCTCTCAGTCCCACCATCTTCAGAGTACGGCTGGTGGGAACGTGAGAGAGGGCCTTCTCAGTGGCTGGTCCCGGCACTTTGGCACTTTGGCTAGAACGGCCCCCTGCTTAACTGCCCTTCCAGCAGCAGGCAAATACTTTTTATTCAGACAGGCTTTTAATGAAGTAGTATAAGTGCTGCACTGTTTTAAACAGCATTGTGTAACTTTAAAAATCTTTTTAGGATATATGTTTTTAATACAGTTATAGTTTAATTCTGGTTTTAGGGTTGACTTTTTGTATGTTTTTAACCATAATATTTTTAAAGTGTAAGTCACTTGAATCCCAGTCTTGGGGGAAAGGCAGGATATAAATAAAAGTTCAGAAGCAACAGTAGTTTAATGAAGTAAAACTATAAAACTGCAAGGAGAGAATTAAGAGAAATCTCTCTTCTTGTAATATCCATGCCAATTTTAGACACCAGCCATGTTTCATTCTTGAATAAGGATACTTGGATACAGATGTTTTTTCATAAAGGGTGTTTTGTTTTTTGGTCTCATCTAGATTGCACAGTACTTATTTTGGCAAATGCCATGTGAGGGACACCGGAGGAGACAAGCTACAGGTAACCAGCTCACCCACTTATCCACGAATGCAGAAGGAACTGTGGCTAGGCAGCCTGTATTTAATTTCCACTCATCTGCATAGCTATTGTTCTCTATTACATAACTGGCTATCTCTTGATCCATCATCTGAAAGTATTTCTTGTTTAGTATGCAATTTCCATTAATTTATTTTTATTTTTTAGTTCCTCTGCCAAGCAAAGCAGGAAGTACACTCTGAGTGCTGGGATGGTCATAGCTGTTCTCTCCAGAGGACTGATGTCAAGGGAAAATGAGAGTAAACACTCTGAAAGGGCCCGCAGTTTCATGTCTGGCCAGAAGAGGAAGCAGAGACAATACCTTTGGAAGTGTTAGAACGGGTTTTCAAAGAAAATTGATCTTCAAACAAAAGGCACAAATGATTGAGAAAATTTTCTGCAAAAGACTCCTCACCATTTTGATACATTTCTGTGGTGGCTGTGCTAAGGAAGGAGTGCCCCCTAAGAAAAAGTTTAAGAAAAGAATAGGTAATGTGTGGCAAAATGCACTATAGGCAATGGGCAAAATATTAAATCCATTATAGCCAGTGGGACAATTAATATCATAGTTAATTCAGTTTCTTTTAGTTTGGTTTCAGTAGTCAATGTCATAGTCAACATCACATTCATTAAGCCCATCTAAGTATATTTAAGGTCCATTTATGTATAAATAAAAATTATATAATCAGATATAAGTGAGGATATTTTATTTATTAATGGATATGCAACTTAAAGTACTTTAAATTTTGATTAATTTTAATCATTTATTAAATCATATTTTAATAATAGTAATTCAATAATAATTAAGGTTAATTAATTAAAGTTAAATCACTCAAAGTTTAAAATTTATTTTATCCCTAGCCATTTTATGTATTTTAACTTAAAACCACTAACTCCCCTCCCAGCCTCTCTAAATGTATGCCTCTTGACCACTTTGTCAGCCTGAAAAATGCTCTTCCCATTCTTAGTCTAGATTCACACCTAGACTAAGGGCATGTCTGCTTGGTAAGGGACAGAGCTGAGCTGGAGCAATGCATCTAGTCTCTACTAACTGCACAATGTGCAAACAAAAGAATAGTTCAAATGGTATTTTGGTTGTACGAGTATTTTGGTTGTATGAGTATTTTGGTTTTATGAGTGATGTTTCTTATATTTCAGGCTTTCATGCCAGCCTCTGACTTAGGCCCTTTCCGCAGGACGGCATCCACCCAGCATTGGGATGCCAGAGAAGAGAGACCGTGATGACACTTCTACATTATGTCATCATGGTCCTGCCCTACTTGTGTTATCAGCCAGTATGATCGCAGGATATATCATTGCTGGAAAACTCTGTCTATGACCCCCGATCACACGAGCTTTCCATCACAGCTGGCCATGCAGAAAGGCTGGAAGCACAATCATCCACTTCCTTCTCCACTGCAGTATGGGAAGAAGGCCAGCTGCAGTGCAGAAGGAAGGTGCATGTTCCTTACGCTTCCTTCCACAGGCAGCCAGTTGGGTGTGAAGAGGAGCACTGGGGACACGCTTCCATCCCAACAGAGGCACTGCTGGGATTGCAATTGAACAATATGCAAGAGTGCTGTCCTTCGCAAAGGGCCTTAGAGAAGATTCCAGTGCTGCCCCTGTGTAACAGGAAGAAGTAGATCATATCAAGCCTTTCCCATCATGATGGGGCAGTGCTAGGGAAAACTAAAGGTGCTGAACATCTTCATGACAGATTACTATTTAGAGACTCCACATGATGAAAAGGTCAAAAACTCATTTCCGTCTTATACATGAAAGACAGGTATAAGAGCTGTACATGGCTGCCATTATCTAATGAACAGGGCAGCACTTAACATTTTTTTTATCTGAAAATGTAATTTAATCATTTCTGTGCTGTTCTAGCCCATCCTGTTTCATTTTTTGGATCACTTATTCTACAATTTACAATTTATGAGAAAAATTATCCATGTGAAATATTTCTTGGGTCCTATCATTTCTAAAACATTTCTGTGAAAGTGAATGAACCACATTTCCAAATAAACAAATTCTATTCTTCCCAGACACAGTATGACTGGAATATTTGAGGAAAGCAAAGGAACAAAAAGAAGTGCTTTTGTTTATCTGTTTGTTTGTTTAATACATTTTAACCACCTTGCAAGACCACACATGCCAAAACAGGTTATAATATAAAACAGTAAAATTCAGTGTTAATAAGTGATAGAGCCACCTTAAATTTGGGCAGTTTTAAACTAAAACAGTATAATACTATATATAAAAAAGACAATAGTTCAAATGTGTAGCAGCAGCAAATGTAATAAACCCATATCCAATTAAAAAGCAGTAAAAAAAAAAATACTATTTTTAAGACTAACCACAAAGGGAGCCAACCAATATATCTCTCCTGACACCAAGACTATCACTTCCATAGTAATACCCATCACTATGGAAGAAGAAGAGGAGAATTCCATATGGCAGGGACTATGACTAAGAAAACCTTCCTTGTGGTGTCCACCAACCTTCCTGATCTTACTATTGTGTGAGTGAGCGGAACCTCTGATGATTATCTTAAGTCTTCAGCAGGTTAATACTTTAATAAACAATGTGCACCCAAATAATATAGGCTTGGGTGAGAGCCATACAGCACTTATTGACCCCTCCCCAATTTCAGACAATTTTCAGGGGAAAAACACACACACTAAAAAACCCTGAAGATACTTTAATGTTGTTTGAGGGGGTTTCCTGCCCCAAACTGACAAGAAATCTTTACCAAAATATCCCAAAAGATGACAAAGAGTGACGTGACAACACTTCCAGTCACTATGTCATTGCACTGCAGCCTCTGAGAGCTCCTGGGTGGGGGGGTCCAAAATCTGATGGTACAGCTTCTGGGCTCTGGAGTGTGACCACCCTTGATTTACAATTAAGCACCATCCATTGGAGTTGGTTCTAGAAATGCACTGGTATCTTACAGAACTGGTATTGAATAAGTATAACATGAGCTGGTAGTGTAAACTCACCGAGGAAGTGAGTGGCCATATTCAGTACCAGTTTGAATTTCCAAGCTGTCTCAAAGCTCTGCCTTATTTGAAGTGCATAGCAGTAGTCCAATCTGAATGTGCCCAGAATGTGCAAAACTCGTATTACCCTACAGTATTATATAGCAGGCGTGAGCAAAGTGTGACCCATGGATCACATGTGGGTCCCAGGGATTTTCTTTCCAATTTTTAAAATCCAAATATCCCCCAAATGACCTCCAGGGAGTGCAGAGGGCCTTTCACCACATTTGGAGGCTCCTGGGACCCTCAAGGGTCAAGAAGAACCATAATTTTTCAAAAAATATTTTTGCCTCCAAATGTTCTCTAGGTGGTGTGGGGGCATTTCCACCTTGTTTTGTCCCCAACTGGGCCAATTTATGCTCGAGATAGACCTTTCTTGAAACAGAAAGAGAATAGAAAGTGACTTCTGCTGACTTCCTGTTGCTGAAAAAGCCTCTCTTGGGCTTAAATTGCCCCCAGAAGACCCCAAAACATGGTGAGGAATCTCCTCATGTCTCCAGAGGGCATTTGCGGCAAAACTTTTTTTGGATGGGTTGTTTTTGGTGGGATCTGGTGCAGTACGGAAGGGTAGTGCTCCAAGGTTTTCTGTGAGTGCTAATGCACTTCTGCAGTTGCCCCCAACTGCTATATAGGATCACAAACTTTCTTTATAATTCATTAACTCCACAGAGCTTAACCACTATGTCCCAATGGTAGGCATCATTCCTTCCCTCAAGGAAACATTTATTATAACTGAAAGCCAAACTTCAGACCCTACCATTTAGAAGCCAGGATATATGACGATATAAAATAAAGATAATAGGTCTCAGATCTCAAAAAATCTTGTCTATATTCTTAGATTAAGCAAGCCGAAAACTATCGATAACACTAGGACCAGGTAGCGTCCTACTTGCGTATATCTTTGACTATTTTAAAAATGTGATGTCCTGGTTGGTGCTGCAATAAACTGTTTTATCCATAATTTTATCTAATGCAATGCAAACCATCAGTGAATCCTTGAGGGTTCTGTATTCTTGCCCCCAGATCTATATTAAGCGGGCCTTTCACCACGAAAAAAAGAGGAGAGGGGTACAATCAGTGGTGTATCCAGCCTAAACCACACCTAGGACAAGCGTGGAAATTGCATGCCTACCTTCTTACTTGCCCTGCCCTAGATATGCCTCTGGGTACAATAATGGCCTCTCAGCTGGGCAGTTCTAATAGTGTAGAAGTTAAACTACAGGTTTTCCAGCACTTGCTCTCTCATTAATTGGGCTATTAATTTTGTAGTCTTTGGTTCATCACAATATTAAAGAGCTCACTTGACTTTTGACTTTGATATGTTTGGGACAGATTGTACTAATTGTCTTCTTGGTCATCCCCTCAATCCAAGTAGTGTCCCAACGCTGTGTAGGACGCATGGTTAGCCTGTCCTCTGTCCATAGTTTGATGTCCTCACTGCTTTGGACAGGCCAAAAATTAAAATCTGTCAGACATGCATTCTCCTGGGTATTTTCTTGACAATGAATAGATTATAAAATGAATTTCAGATATCACCAGGTTTATATTTCCAGATTCTGATAAGTACTTCCATATAAAAGGGATTTCTTTAACAGCAGGACACATTCACAGAAAAGGCAGAGTAACAAAAGATTCCTTCCCATAATGCCCCAAACTTCCACAGGAAGGACTGTAATCTTCTACATCCATTTAGCTTTTCATTTGGGAAGGAGGATTTTTTTAAAAAAAAATAAATACTGTTTGGTAATATTTGTGATAGTGCTTTTAGTGCTGACATTTGTAAATAACAGACCCTTTCATAATGCTTTGCTGAGATTGAATGTTCAGCACAGGAAAGGGCAAATGAATATCACGTTCTGAACTGCATCTTCACTCAGCAAGCTTCTTCCTAATAATTCTGTCAAAACTACTTGATTAAAACATGATATCAATCCCAACTCAAAAGGAAAGGTTCCATTAATGCTTGTATAGCAAACCACAATTCACTTACAATATTTGCACATCATGACAAACTATCACGTAGTTTCTTGAAATCTGGCTTGTTCTGATATGTGAACCCACCACTGATATCAAGCCATTGTTTGTTAATCAGTCACAAATGAAAATCAAAATCCATATTTTATTGTTGACTCAAACTCTGGCTTTTTAAAATCATGCCTTTTAATACTGTCAGAACCTACAACCATGTCATGTTTCTGGCTTGTTTTCCCAGGTGCCCCCCTAAAAAGAAGCAACAGAAAATATACAAATGAGAAACAAACAAACAAAAATGGAATATAGCAAACAACAGTTTATTTCATCAGCTGTCATTGAATTTATGGCTTAAGCAATAAACTATAGTTAACACAAAGCATGATTTACTTTGATGTACAAACATGCCTTCAAGTTTATTCTGGTTTCCCACCTCAGTTTAAAACTAGATGTACAAATTGCCTTTGATTTGCTGCCTAATGGGTGCAGCAGAGGAGATGGATTCTTCCATTATCATTTAGGGCAAACTCATGACAGATGAATGTGAAAAAGATATAATAAGAATTATCCAGCTCAAAGCCCATTTCTTCTATATTTAGTTTTCCCTTATTTTTTCACAGTAGTTTTTTAAGATAAAAGGATTATGTACAAAATCTATATGGGAAAGCAAAAATGAAAAGCCTTATTGAACTGTTCGCTTTGCTGAAAGGACAACAAAGGGCATGAATGCAGGAAATTCAGAAAAGAAGTAGTTACCACAAGTAATATTCATAAATTTTACTCACAATGATCTGAAGTTAACAGATGAGCTGTGAAATGGCCATGTTTGCATTGATGATGCTGAATTATTTAAGATAGATAGAGAATAGGCAGTGAAGGGCTCCAAAAAATCAAACAGAAGGGACAGGCATTAAAATAGTAAATGCAATTAAATGTAAACAAGTGTAAAGTGGCACGCATTGGAACCATAAAAATTATAATCACTACTACTACTACTACACAAAATCCTAAATGTAAATATATATTTCTATATGTTGACCAATTGTTTGCTGGTGAGGTCTAACCATAGAAAGGAATCTGATATTTGTGGACATTAGCTGAATGAAAATAAATGGAGTGGTAGTGGTTCTGGAAAACACCAAGTTTATGGAATGGGTCATTAGGAGAGGAATCACAAATAATGTACAAATTCATGATGTGGCCATACTTATAATATTCTGTACAATTCTGCTCACCATATGTCAGAAAGGATATTATCGGATTATTATAGGCTGTTCTTGGAAACTAAGCAGGGTTGGGACTGGTTAGTACTTGGATGAAGGACTACCAAAGAATACCAGGTGCTAGAGCTTAGAGGAAGGCAATAACAAACCTGACTAGTCCTTGGCTAAGAAAACCCTATGAAAATTCATGAGTTTGCCATAAGTCAATAGGTGACTTGAAGACAAAGAGGCAAACAGAAAGACAGACAGGCACAGACATACACATGGTTAGGGCAGCCAAAATTTTCATGTAGCAAGAGTACTTCCCCTACAAGGAAAGTATACAATATTTTGAGCTTTTTAGGTTAGAGAAAAGGGCCAGTAAGGATGGGCATGAAAAAGGTATATAAAATTATTCATGGTACAGAGTGTTTGTAGACAGGCAAAGTTTCTTCTCTCTCATAATACTGGAACCTGGGATCATCCAACAGATCTAAGTGTTAGGAGATTCAGAACAGATGAAAAACAAGGACATCTTCACACAATATATATACAAGATACAGCGGTGGCTGTCAACTAGCTTGACTTTAAGAGGATTAGACATAGGGCCTTTCTGCCCTACACTATTATACTGCTATTATTCCACTTTCAACATCCTGTGGAATTCTGGGGTTTGTAGTTTACTGAGGCCAAAGAGCTCCCTGGCTGAGAATTCTAAATGCCCCTCCCTAAACTGCAAACCCCAGGATTCCATAGGATGCTGAAAGTGGAATAATAGCACTATAACACTGTAGTGCGGAAATGGTCTCTTTGGATACCTTTGGAAACTAGTGTCTGAGAACATATGTGGGAGTGTGCTGTTATACTCATATTCTCCTTATGAATTTCCCAGACAGTTGGCCATGTGGGAACAGAAGGCTGGATTAGATAATACATTGTGGTCTGCCACAGAGATTTTTTTAAAATTATTATTATTAGTAGTAGCAGTAGTAATAGTAGAAGAAAAAGATCAGTTTACAGGCTTCTTCAAACATCCATGAACTCTAGACTTGCCAGGTTCTATTATCAATCACAGGTCCCACCTCTCCCATATTTGTGTTTCTGTGAGATACAGAAACTTGCCAAATATACCAAATGAGACTATTTGTCTGTCTCACTTTGTACTATCTGCTCTGACTGATTGAGCTTTCTAGGATTTCTGGCAAAACATTTTTCCTATCATCTTCTACCTAAACCTTTGAAGTAGAGATGTCAGCGACTGAAACTTATGCATGCTTATCTTTTAATGGGGCACAAAATCTTTTCAGAACATAGCCTTCTGCTACTTAGACAACTCCCTGTATTTCAATATAGACGCTTTAAAAAGCTATACCTCACCACTAATCTGAAGTAAATTTACAAAGACAATTGCTGCATTTAAATCACAAATCTACATTTGTTTCCCTCTTCCTTACAGACTGTTATAATACTTGCTTTTGGAAAAGATATATTAATATCAAGCAACTGCTAAGACATTGAATTGCATTGCTGAGAATTTATCTGTAGCTCATGGGTGAGCATTTGAAATGAGCCTTTTACAGTAATACCCTTTGGTGAAAAGGAAGAATAGTCTGGAAGTTAAAATGCGATTCTATGCATATTTGCTTCAAAGTGAATTCCACTCAATTCAATGAAGCTTACTTTTTAGTCAAGGTATATAGGACTGCAGCCAAAGTTCATATGAGACTTCACAAAATTTCCATCCTGTCTCATTTGTCTCAGTGGTTAGGTCAGAAGAAATCAGAAGCATCCAGGTAATACCCAAACAATGTTTTAAGACACAGAATAAATCTGAACAGTTTAACTTCATAGCTGAAGTTTCAGTCATCAGGGCATTGCTGCATTTACAAAGCAATGGATGACCTAGATCATTTGCAGCACTTTAGAATATTACAACTACGGTACAGTGAAGTAAAATGACTACTGAATTGTCATGGAAAACATTGGGTCAGCAGGCAAACTGGTGTATGTCTTATCTCCCTTACCGGTCAAGTGGAGTGGATATTAATTATTAACAAATGGAGGATGGGAACAGCAGATGAAAATTAAAACTGCTAAGATGGTTGAATTCCATCTTAACATCTCCACAAAGATCATGTAATCACATCTGTTAATGGGCAACTTAAGAATGCTACACTTCCTGAGTGACAAAATCTAAATGACCTCAGAGATAGGGTCTTCAAAGAGCTTACGTAATCCATAATTAAAGGACTTGTTTAAACAATTCAAAACTCTGGAGGAGAAATAAAGCCTTGTCTTTGTGTTGGCTTATACAAGTATGACCGCAGCAGCACTGAAGTGACTTAGTCAGAAATAGCATTGCATAAATTTGTCAGCAAATGTTTTGAGGATTGTAACCTAGTCTCTTTTCTGTGTGTTTAACCCACGAAAGCAGATTTAGACAAGATCAGATAAATTCCATTTAGCATTATATCACTTCATTTCTTCAGTGTTAGCACTGTGATGCTTTGCCAGTCTTATTATTCATTGGAAACAGACAGAAGCTGCCCTTGTCTTTTAATCAAGATGAACTTCAAAGGTGAAGATTGTAAGTGGCAGAAATTATTTATAATTTGGTAATAAAAGTTTATGTCCAACATTCCAAATTTCATACATCTGCTCTGGTGCTGGCCTTGAGATATAAAACCGTGGAAGTTTCCTTTAGACCGGGCATTAGTTGAAAGGTCATAAATCAGAACGGGAGAGTTCATAGTCATTCCTAGCTCACTAAATTTCCATATTAACATCTTCACCTCAAACATAAATGGTTACAAAGTTACAATGAGAAGAGTTGTGTTGGCCTTTGTCAATTGAGCTTAATGATGGAAATCCAGACAATGGAACATTTACCTACTGCAGAGTGTTAAAAATGGGAACAATTTCAGAATCCTTGCACAGAAGACCCAATTAAAAATTTATGGCAAACTGTAAAACATAAAGTGATATTTGACAGTCTTTCTCTTGTTCTCTTTTTATTGAAGTACAAAACAATGAAGCCCAAGAATTTCTTTTACCCCCAGCTACTTATAATAAAACCTTCCTATAGATCAACAGGAGTTGCACAGAGGATGAAAAGAAATGTGTCTTAGGTTTGTATTTTTTTTATTTTATCTGAGGCTCATCTAAAGACAAAGGCTTGGAGGGAACAGCCAGCAAGAGGGTAAGAACATCACTTTGTTACCTGTGTTATAACTTGATCTCACATAACCTTATCAATTGTTTTCCAGAACTAACTGAAGTTAAAAAGTCTTCCATTACTTTTGAAAGACTCCTCAGAATGTAGGAAATCTCTGAGGGAACAAGAATACAACAGCTACCAAGAACACCTTTCTACAGGGTCCTGCAGACTTACTCTGACATATAAATGGTAACCTTGAGAGGATATACTCTCTTCGTATCTTTCTCTTAGGCCTTTTCTGCATTTTGTTTTTGCAACGGGGCAGAGCATCTTCCAGCGAGGACGTTTGCACTCGGGGGCAGACTGGGTTCAGACTACTTTCTGTAGTTCCGGACTTCAGCCCGCTCCGGAACAACCAGAAGTGGTTGCTTGCCGTGCTATTGAAAGACAGTGTTCTGTTACTTACCGGACTGGCGTGCTCCCTTGGAGGATCCAGGCTGATCCAGAGCAGTGCATGGCCGCGCTACACACTGCTCCAGGGACGAAATGGCGGCTTCTGGTTGGTGGAGGCTCTCCACCAACCGGTGAAACTCGCCAGCCTAAAGCCTGCCCCCGGAAGATCTGCAGGCTTGCGCTGGTGCGAGCCTGCAAATCTACACCGGAGCGCAGCCACGGAGTGGGGCACACCATGCTGTTGAAAGACCTGTTTTAAGCAGTCTTTCAATAGCATGGCGAGCGACCACTTCTGGTCATTCCGGAGCAGGCTGAAGTCTGGAACTACAGAAAGTAGTCCAAACCCAGTCCGCCCCCAAGTGCAAACGTCCTCGCTGGAGGACGCTCTGCCCTGTTGCAAAAACAAAGTGCGGAAAAGGGCTTAAAACAGATCTTTCAACAGCACGGCGTGCCCCACTCCGTGGCTGCGCTCCAGTGTAGATTTGCAGGCTTGCACCAGCACGAGCCTGCAGATCTTCCAGGGGCGGGCTTTAGGCTAGCGAGCTTCACCGGTTGGTGGAGAGCCTCCACCAACCAGAAGCTGCCATTTTCATCCCCAGAGCAGTGTGTAGCGCGGCCATGCACTGCTCTGGATCAGCCTGGATCCTCCAAGGGAGCACACTAGTCTGGTAAGTAACAGAACAGGGTGTTTTCTTCACCAAGTGTGAAAAAGCCCTTAGAGATAGTTGGGAAATAAAATAAATAAATGAGGTAGCCATGGTAGTTCAAGACAGATACAGTTCTATCCAGGAATGGTTATAGGTTTCTGCTTAAGTTTCTCCATCCTCCCATGATGAGCTGAGCAGTGTATGGCCTTCTGGATGTTGTTGGATCAGAGAGATGAAGATTATCAAATGGAACCAGAATCAAAGGCTTTAAGAGCCTTTAAGTGACCCCTTTTACCCTAACTCTGAGGAACTGGCAAGACAATCACATGTCCATAACATAGGGGTGGGCAATTGTGGAAGCCAAGGGGGAAATATTGCACACCTAGGAAAACCTGAAGAGTCATACCTCTCACTGCACCCACTATTTAAAAAAATATATTCTTGGCCACAAATGCTTTTGAATGCCCTCTAGGAGGCATGGGGGCATTTCCTCATATTTTTAAGCCCAGGAGAAGCCTTTTTTGAATAACAGGAAGTGAACAGAAATCTCTTCCTTTCACTTCTTCTTCAAAAAAGGCCTTTCCTAGGCCTCAATTGTTTTGGGTGGCAAACATAGGGGAAATACCTTCCACCATCACCCCAGGGGTTGTTTTGGACAATTTGGGGCCAAACATTTGACCCCTTGGAGGCCCAAGGTCCACAAAAATTGCCCTGGGGCTGCATGTAGCCTGCAGGCTGCCCTTGCTGAGCCCAATATATTAGGAGGGAATTCTGTTGATCTCCAGATGTTATCATATCCTTCAACATTTCACAAATGAAAACTGGGACCAAGCAACACTACAGTGTGGTGAAGATGGCAAAAGTTATTAATGAGGAAGAAGACACAAGCGAGGAGAAGCTGAAGCAGCTTGCTTATACCTTTTTCTATACGGAAAGACAAGAATCAGCACTCTCATCCCCTCTCCCCCGGCTGAGCTGAGTGCAAACTACTTTTGTACTTTTAAAACAGTTGCAACAGTTGAAGTAAACTGAGGACAAAGTGGGAAAATGCAAGGAGGAGAGAGTTACTGGGGAATTCTAAAAGCAGCTAGGAAGGTGGGATGAAAGAGGATTAATTTGGACTGTTCTTCTCAAATTAGGACAGTTGTAGGCTATGTGTTACTGTATTAAAACTCCCATCAGCTCTTGTCATCATAGCCCAAAAGGCTTTACCCCAAAAGGTGAGTGACTCGGAGGGCCGTCTGCAACATCAGTGCCTCTGTGAAACAGTAGGACATTATTAGCTCAAAAGGAGGCCTGCGAGAGGTGGGAACCTTACAGGATCTTCCACCTATGTATACCAATGCTAATGCAGGCACACCAGTTGGGGATTGAAAGTATGTTTTATTGGGGAATATCTCAGTCACACAAAAAAATCCAAGCACTCTCACAACCACACAAGGCTAACTGAAGGAAAGGAATTAAAAATTGGATAGCAAGAAATTAGAGTGAAGTGGGTGATATTTACCTACTCTTAGTCTGATGGGACTCAGACTAAGAGTCTGAGGGTAGTACTAGAATGGCAATCTGAGCAGCAGAATGACAGCCTATGTCCAGAGTACCACGAGTTGTCTGGCTTAAAGCCAGGGTTTAAATATCCTGTTTCTGCCCTGAGGAAGAAGATGTTAATGGCTCTCTGGCAGAGCAAACAATGGGGACCAGAACAGGCTAATGACTTTAGCATTAGGTGACAAAACACTGATAGGAATTGTGATAGTTCTTTAATGGCTGGGCAGGAGAGGAAACAAAGGAAAATTTCAGCAGGAAGAGGAGGCGGGTAGAAGACAATCAGTTGCTCTGTTGAGGCAGTTTTGGGTTCTTTTGTTTCTGAGGGTTGAGTCATTGAGGGGACATTTGCAAGCTCATTAACACTGGAACTTCCTTGACTATGACCTGGCCATCTGACCTACTTTCACATGTGTTCAGCCAGTCCTCTTTGTCAGCATGGCTTTTCAGCCATAACGGTATATAATTTATATTCCATATCAATTAAATTATATTTGCCAATTACAGTCATCTCTCCACATTCACTAGAATTAGGGGCACAGGACCTCTGTGAAAGTGGAAAAACTGTGAATAACTGTAGGCCCTCCCAAACCATATCTAACACACGAAAAAGTATGATCACCATATTCAACCCACCATGGATTCCTTGAGGCATGAAGGTCCCTTCACAAGGCAGAAGTGGGTGGCTGGTGGGGCTTACTGCCACCTCCACTGCTGCCCCACACCATTTTTAAAAGGCACTTACAAGCCTTGTTCACAGTTTCTCAGTCTTGAAAGGCTTGAAGTCCCTTTTAAAAATGGCATAAGGAGGCAGCAGAGGTGACAGCAAATAATCCATGAATAATCAAATCTGCACAAGTGAAACCTGCAAATGTGGAGGGCTGACTGTTTATTATATCATGGAGTGGGATGTACATCATGGTAACAATGTGGGGGATGATGGGAGTTGTGGTTCAAACGCATTTGCAGAATGACATATTCTTTAGTGACCAAGGTCTGGGTTCTGACTTCATGCCCCAAAGCCCATGATTCAATCAAGTTTAGTGGTTATTTTAGTTTCCTATGTGTGCAGCATGTTTATTAGTTTTACATTTACAGCATTTAGTGCTTCCTCTCCCTCAAAGTCAATCCATTTAAGGTGTTTAGGCAGTCTCAGATTCTGCATGAAGTTTAATTGAGGTTTTGCATAAGAGCATGGAATAGTGTGAAGAAATTACATGATTGTCAGAAGACTCAGCAAATCAATCCACTGTAAGTTAATTATTATTTTTTTTAAAAAAATGAAGTCACAGCTTTCTGTGCTTAATGTCCAGGTTTGCTCAAAACAATATATCATAAAGATCAATATAAAATATAATAAAATTATGTTTCTCAGGTCATAATCAAAAATCACCTGCATAGTCAGATTCTCTGTAAAACAGGAGGAACTAAGAGTTGCTCTCAATGCCACTTCACTTTGAAACTTGGTTCAAGGTATGTCCCTTTATCTCTGCCCTTGGACACATACATGGTGGGATAAGCTGGAACAACACTTTTATTTTCATAATTTATTTTTTTTAAAAAAAATACCTGGGCAAGTTACACTGTCTAAGCAGATTGTGTTATTCCCCCTTCAATTTCATCGCATTGTCCATGTGATACTCTATTGTGTAAGCATAGAGACTGCTTCTCTCACGGGCAATATAATACAATAATAGGAGGTATAAGCATCAACTGTCTAGGCATTATAACTGCCTAGCGAGTGCTAAAGTCCTTGCTCAGTGCAGTGCAGCGTGCAGCTAAGAAGTGATCCTAAAGAGGAAACAGGAACTAGGAGTCAGTAGGATTCCAGAGAAAGTAATAAGACTTGAACTTTCTTCTGGAGCATGGCTGAAAATTGTCAAGTCCATAGGCTGGACGCAGCCTTTGGGACTCCTCCAGGTGCCCCCCAACCATCCCCCAAATCAGTAGTAGCATATGTTATACATGCAGAAAGTCCTAGTTTTAATCCTTCACAGAGAGAGAGAAAAAACACTTTCCTGAAACTCTGGAATGTTGCTGTCAAGTCAGTGGCCATTTCCACACGAGAGGGGAGGAGCGGTTCACTGTGTGTCAACAGCGGTGTTTTTATACTCCAATTCAGAAACTGAATTCAAAAATTCAGAAACTGTGCTGTCTGCACCCCCACCCCTATTTACAGCGTTGCTGTATTCGCAACAGCAAGTTCTTGGCCATTCCCATTCTCCTCCCTCACCCCCCCCATCAGTGATTGGTCTGTTTTTTTAAAAAACACACACACATTTTTAACACATTTCTGTGTTGCTACATTTGTGCGTAGGAATGCATGTTCATTGATACATGGAAAAAACACGTTTTAACAGTCCATTACCAGATCCACTCTCTTCCCACTGTCTGTTTAATACAGGAAGACAATAATGACAGTAGCCTGTCCTTTGATGGGCGGAGAGAGATAGGGACAGAAATGACAGAAGGGACAGCCTGGGAACACCCATAGCTGGCCACTTCTGTGATGTGAATCGATGCTATGCTTCTGCACATAGGCAAGAACCGAAGCAGAACTGGTTTGGGAAATTTACATCAGAGTTTTTCTGGTTTTCACATACAGCAGTTTTGCATCGCAGTGAACCGCAGTGAACTGTTCTAGGAGCTGAAAATATGCAGAACCACAAGGAAAACTATGAAGCTAAAATGGTTCAACATGCAGACAGGAGGATAAGAATTTGACACTGCTACGGTGTATCAACCTTGTGAGGAAATGGCCAGTGTCAACAATACTGGGCTAGATGGACCAACACTAAGAGGCAGCTTCCTATAGTTCCCACTCCTCTCCACTTGTTGTGCATTTTAGAAATTATCCTGAAATGAAAAGCTGCTTTTGCTCAAGGATCACACTTTCCAAATCATGACAAAAGTATTGTTTACGCACTCTGCTCTCAGTTCTCCAAACAGGCAGAACTTTGGATTTCAAATGTTCCCCAACATTCTGACAGGACTAAGTCAGGATTCTGTAACTCCTCCCCATGATTTCACTGGACATGGAGTCCTCTAATGTGTTTCAATTTTGCTTCAGCAGAGGATGCTGATCCACGCACTAAAATTGATACATACTGTCCAACATTTCACAGATGAAAATGGGGACACTTGTGTGAATGGGTAAGGCATGTGGCTGAGCAACATCAAGGTGTGATCAAAAGAGTGAGGTCAAAAGTTATTGATAAGGAAGAACGCATAAAATTGTAGTACTTTAAGCAGGGGAAAAAACTGTACAGAATTTAAGGGGAGGAAACCCTAAATCACTAAACTGTGTTGTGTGTGTACATGCAACATGGTTATAAATATAACATTATGCATTAATGTAAAATCAGCCAGACTCTGTACAGAATGGCAACTTTCTCTCAGACTCACAATCACTGCATGAGCTCAGTATTCATACCCACTTCACCTGGTCAACAAACTTTATATATCATACTTCACACACACACACCTCCCAGCTTCCCTATAGAGCTCATGTGGTCATTTTGAGGTAACCACAGCTTCTTAAGCCATTTCCACACTAGACTTTTGTAGTGCTACTATTCCACTTTCAACATCCTGTGGAATCCTGAGATTTGCAGTTTCAGGAGGGGCCAGCAAGCAAACCCCAGGATTCCATAGGATGTTGAAAGTGGAATAATAGTTATAAAAGTCTAGTGCGGAAATAGCCTTAGTCTAACCTACTTCACAGGACTGTTAAGATAAAAATGGGAGTGGGACTGAAGAAAAAAATGTACCACACCTTCAGCTTCAGAAAGAAAATGGAACAGAACTACTTCAAATGCATATAGTTGGAAAACCAAGATTATCAAAAAGAATTTCATGCATTCTGGCAGGGTTATAGGATATTATGTGGATTACAGTCTTGTAGACATTTACTTGGGAGTAAGTTCCACTGAACACACTGGGGCTTACTTCTGACCGGATACGTGTCTGATCGCCTTGTTCATCTAAATGAACTGGTGCTCTATAAAGGAAGCTCTGCCATCCCCCTCCCCTAAATTTTCTCAAAATGTGCACAGGTCAGAAGAAAAACTTTTGAATGTTCCTTGCTTCCTGCCATTCCATCCCTGACTCTCCTTTCCGCCTTGTTCAGTCAGCTTCTGCAACAGGAGAGAGAGAGAGAGAAAAGATTCTAACTCCGCTGCACACCTTCTTCTGATGGTTGTTAGGGCAATCCTTGTTCCCATAATTGCTTCCCATACACTTTTTGAATCATTGATGGCTTGATCTAGAGAAAACATCAAGTACTTTTAATGCTGGTAGCGCAAAGAGCTCATTTTGGAGTTCTAAATCCAAGGCCATTTCTGCACTACACTGTTATAGTGCTCTTATTCCACTTTCAACATCCTATGGAATCCTGGGGTTTGCAGTTTAGGGAGGGGCATTTAGAATTCTCAGCCAGAGAGCTCTTTGGCCTCAGGAAACTGCAAAGCCCAGAATTCCACAGGCGGTTGAAAGTGGAATAATACCACTATAACAGTGTAGTGGAGAAATGGCCCAGGATCCTGCTAGTACAGGGAGTTTACTGGAACATCTGTGTGTTCCAAGATATATTTCTATGATTATGGGGACATTTGCAGTGTATGATTATTACAGAAACAATAGTAGGCACTCTGTGTAAACTTTACAACACCACCTGAATCTGATGACTAAACAAGTTGGCATGACATTTTTCCCAGAGGATGAAAGTAACTAGTTACAGAAAGCTTTGTTACTTGTAATTGTAGCACCCAGATGAGGTTTTTTTAAAATCCAGAAACAGAAAACAAAGAGTTATTTTTCAATAAGTTTATCTGTATCATTTTGGGTCTCCAACAGTAACTTATTACTGTTAAAAAGTAACTTCCCAGAATTTATCGAGCATTCTCAGTAAGAAAGACAGAATAAGCAGTAATTAGACACAGGATGGGTACCAATGGAATATATGGAGTCACTATCACCTTCTACGAACAAGTCAAGGCAGTTAACAACAATCTCCTCAGGAGACAAAAGACTTTTGTTTTTTGATATTAGGAGTAGAATAAACCCTTTAGGAAATACCATTTAAGATCAAAGATAGAGTTACCATGTTGTTATATCCTAACAGCACACACACAGACACACACACAAAACAACACACACACACACATATATCTGTGGCTGCTTATAGATATTGTCATTGTAGTACAATCAATATATATATATCCACCAATGCAAACAGCTCTGTCAAGGCTGCGAGCCTTTCAAGATCTGGTTCCGCATTTGTGGAATGGTCTTCTTTTGGACCTCCAGCTAGAGGAAGATCTCACCTGTTTTCATAAACGGTTGAAGACCTTCCTCTTTGACTCTTTACCTTAAGTCATTAAGATGTGTTTAAGATGCTGAGATGAGTAGCAACTGGTGGGATGTTGGGGATTTCATGCCATATATTGTTGTGGTTTTCTGTTTCAATGTCTTCATCTCTGATTGTTTGTATTGTTGTTCCGCCCTTTGGTGTAAAGAGTATTATTATTATTATTATTATTATTATTATTATTATTATTGGCTCTCAGTTCCCTTACTGCTATAGACTTCAGCCATACCATGTCTTTTGGTGGAGTTGTTGCAGTTTTATTGGCAGGAAGTAAGTTTTTAGCTTTATGCCCTAATTCAATCGTTCATTACATTGCTGGACAGAAAAATCACAATCCTGCACTTTAAAAGTTAACCACTTTAAAAATATATTTGAATTCAGTAGGACTAAACCTCTCGAATTAAAATCCATGTGACATAAAAGTGCTTTAAATTTGGTGGATCATGCCTCAAATTCTTATCCAGGATATCTATTGCCCCTTAAAGGTGATTGCCTTTATGGTCGCTTTCCTTCCCTCCAACCTTAGTTACTTTTATTCCCATTGTCCAGTTGGGGAACTGAGGCTGAAAGAACAGAATTGTGAAAAGTCAAGTAAATACCTCAGGCAGTCGTTTGAATCTTTTATGTTTCATTTTGCCTTTATAAATCCATTTCTAATCAATTTATTGGAAGCATGAAAGCAGGTGAGCTGTACTTAAAGCCTGACAACTCCATGAGACAAGAACCAATACATTATTTATATTTTTATTACTGCTCCAAAGAAATTTTGCTAGCAGATTCCTTAATAGCATGTGTAATAGTTGAATATTACAGCTGTTTCTTAGATGCCACAAAGGGGGTTTTCTATTGTTTTGTTTTATATGTGACTTTAAAATGGTGGAAAATAGGTTAAATTATTCTATACCATTTCTTTTGAGGCTGGAGGCCTAAAGTGAATGAGAAAAAGCTAATAATTTACTGCATGGGCAAGCTTAAAATGTATGTGCTAGAACATTTTACTGCCCTGTATATTCATGCTTTGTTCCCCTGGCTTTTAAACCCTGAATAGAGACAGAGAGAGAAAAGAGAGAGAGAGAAAGAATAACTTCTTAAATTCAGTGGTATCTTATGAAAAATTGCCCTAACAGAGAATGGCAGAGTTAAAAAAACACACAGCTATAAATACATGATTTTAGAGTAACCTCATTGTAGCTGGGCATCCTTTTGCTTGTAACATGGAAGCTGAGTTCTTATCTTCATATTTTCATAATGAAAGCTCCCGGAGCACAGGCTACTGTAACAGATTTACAGCATTTGAGTAAGAGAACTGACAGACAGTTTAATATGAAAGGAGATATAATGTCTTTAATGTACTGTGATGTTACATCTACTGAGGTAGAAGCTATATGTGTATGTGTATGTGTATGGGTGGTGGTGGTGGTGGTTTGATTTGTTCCTTTTATCACGACAACCACCTAAGCAAGTCAAACTTGCCCACTGTATAAACAACCTTTTTTAAAAAACTTGGAAGAGGTCACAAATTATTGATAAAGTAAGCTGAGAGTTTCTGCATATCTATGTGGAAAGCACACTCTGAGGTTAGAGGAGCAGGTCCACCACAGGAAGCTAAAGCTGAGGACAGTCTAGACAGAACAAACCTTGGGGCCATAAAAAGGGAAGACGTGATCCTGGACTGATAATGGATGTCCCAAGGGAGTGCTAAAATGGCCTTCAGATTGACTACTGGCCATCTTTTACCTCCCCCTTTTCCTCTTGAATATCCTTGATGAGAGTTAAGAATGTTAATATAGAGTTCCTGACACTGTTTTCTTAAAGAAGACCATCAGTAAACATCTGTAATAAAATCCTGGATGTGTCATTTGCAAAACATGCACAAAAGGTTTAGTGTTATATATCATCCTATGTGTGCAGACTTAATCCTATGCCTGTACTAGATCCAGTCCTACGCATATATATTCAGAAGTACAGCCCACTGAATTTAATGGCACTTCTTCTTGCTTAAATGTGGAGGTGCTGAGAACTGTGCTTGTAGCATATTATCTGACAGGCTACCACACTACACAATTTATAGGCCCTTTCCGCATGACGATGCTCTTCCCAATCAGGGCGCTGCAAATCCCGCTCCCTTCCACACTTGCCCGCTCCCTGCGGAATGGAGCGGGATGGTCCTGCCCCTTTCTTCTGCAGCACAGCCGGGCATTTGCCATTACTGTGCTGGAGCAGGACGCGTCACAAACATGCAGCTGCAGCTTCTGCACAAGGGTAAGTATGGGAGCGCTGCGGGAGGAGAGGTGTAAAATGGATTTTATCCGTTTTTCAAATACCGTGCGAGTGCAACGCTTTGCAATGGGATGGCAACTGGACGGCAATGATATCATGCGTAAGCATAACCTGCCGACTGCTGCCACCCCATGGCAGAAGTGGTTCAGCGATGTCATGCAGAAATGGTCATAGCTTCTTGAAGCATTTAGATTTGTTTGCCAGTGAGTTTTACTGCCTCGCTAAACTACAAATCCCAGGATTCCATAGGATATAGTCGTGGTAGTTACAGTAGAATCAAAGTGTTATGAGAAAGAGACTGAGGCAAAGTTTCATGCTAAGCAACAGAGACAACAAGAGGAAACACACTGGCATGGAGTGAAATCCTACAGTGTCCATCCATCAGTGGAACATACATGATTGAGGAAATGTATTTCTTTTGCTCCCTACAAGGCTGCTTCAGATAAATTCCTGATGAGCACTCTTCAGAGAAGATTTCAGGAGTGCAGGGGTGTAGGGGAGGGCTTCTCATGTGAGGTTTGATATTACAAGCATGCCTCACTAATATGGCAGGTTAGGTTCTAGACCACTGCTATAAAATGAATAGCACCTTAAAGTGAATCATAAGCTTTTTTTTTTACTTGCCAGTGCATATAAAAGCCTAAAAACATATTTATACTAAAAACATATTTATACATATTAAAGTGTGCAATTGTGCTAGGCCTAAGAAAAGATGAAAAAGTTAAAAAATAATAAATTTTTAAAACTGCCAAAATACAACACTGAGACATAAAGTGCTGTAAACAGGCTAAGTGTGAGTAACAAAACCGTATTAATTTGAAAATTCCTTTACAGTTGGTCCTCTGTATACGTGGGGGTTCCATTCCAGGAACCCCCATGAATACTGGATATTGCAAACGTTTGTATCCCATTATATTCAATGGCGGCAACACTTCAGCGCATATGCATGTTGCTGCCATTTTAGGTGTAGGATGCAACAGTCTGCAGTCACTCAAAATCATGGATCCAGAGATTGCAGGTAAGGAGGGCCCACTGTATTAGCAAAGGGTTCTAAAGCAAAGTACTTTTAAACAAAGTAGATCTGTATCGATGCCTTAAGGTCAGTAAGAACCAGAGCTTGAGAAAGCAACTTTTTTTTGTACTTGAGTATTCAGAATTCCCCAGCCAGCATGATCACTGGCAGGCAATTTTGCAAGTTGTAGCCCACAAAGGTCTGATCAGAACTTCAGCCCAGAGCTTTGCAAAGGTAGTGGTGACTCACCTGTACTGTAATAGTGTCATGTGGGAAAGAAGTCAAGAAGAACATCGAGCTAGAACCTGATGTGTTTTCTTTTTATGGACTAGGAAGGTTTTTTTTTTTTAATACATGTATCTGGATGGTACATTGGTGGATGAAGATTGTATAATGCAGCTTAATTTTGAGATGTTCTTATTTTATTCACTTATATCCCACCTGTTTCTCAGTACTGGAACTCATCACGGTTTATACATTATTAAAATCAGTACAGTTTGTCTTCTGGTGCAACCTCCATGTTCAAAGTATCACTCCCATTGTAGTCAATGGACACCTTGGGCTCACAGCTGCGGAGGTTTGGAGCTTCAAATGTTGTGTCCACTGACTACAATGAGACACAAAATTCGCATTCTTTGTTTTAAACAAGGGTTCCTGGAATAGAACCCCTGCATATACGGCAGGTGCACTTACAGATTAAAACCATCCAGAAACTCCAGTTAAAATATAAATATTAAGATAGTTTAAAAACAATGAATTTTTTAAAAATATTTAAAATTCACTAAAAGATAGTACTTTAAAAAATCAGCAAAACAGCACACCATACCATTAAAGACTCATCACAATTAATTCCTAAAAATCTTGGAAGTTTTTTACATGCCACCAGAAATAGATCAGGGATGGAACCACCCAGGCCTCCCTAGGGAGGGATTTTGGGAACTGCCACTGAGAAGGCCCAATCCCTTATTCCCACCAAACTTGCCTGAGAAGGAAATGGGACAGAAAGAAGAGCCTAACCTGAAGATTTTAGAGCTCTAAAAAGTTTATATATATGAAAATATGATGCTTCAAATGGTCTAGAACTGAACCATATAGCCATGTTGTTACTCCTAAAAAGGTTGATGTCATGACCCTTTCCACACGGGGGACGGGGAAACGGGGCAGCGCATGCAGGGACGGATCTTACCTGAAAACGGGTTGCTCCGTCCCTGCGGGAAGTGCGCGTTCGCCGCTCCACACGCTGGCGAATTTCGGCGGCATTCGGCGGCGCCCAAAATGGTGGCCGCCAATCAGGGCAGCGCGCCAGCCAGAAGCCCGCCCCCGGGCAGCTCTGCAGGGACGCGCTAGTGCGTCCCTGCAGTTTCAAACAGGGCGCTGCAACGGGTTAGCGCGCTCTAGTTTTTTAAAAACCAAATAAAATGTGGTTTTTAAAAAACGCGCCGCGCCACCCCTTGCGGCCGCACTAGGGCGGTTTGAGGTGTGGAACCTCCACTATTCAAACCACTCTAGCGCGCCCCATGGTGTGGACGACCTCCGGCGGGGTCACCCTAAGCCGTTTTTTTTACCCCTCGTGGAAAGGGCCATATAAGGACTGCCAGCTTCCAGTTTTAGAGAACTATTGGGCAAGACACTCCCAAAGGGCTTTTCTTATTCAGTGCAGTTCCTCCTTCTCTTTGTTGCTGCCAATATCGCCAAGTGCTCTGTTCTACCATGCTACTGTTGCCTGCTTGCTTGCAAGAGAGACAGCTAATGAGGTGGCAGATGCCACTCCCCCGTCTTGTAACTTTTGTTCACCAGCTCTGGGACAGAGGAAAAGGATAGGCAGGTGAACAACTAGGAATGGTAAGGAAGAGCTGTGTGGATGTGAGCCAGGTAGGTAGAGATAGACGTCTTCGTACAGAATTGGGACTTCTTCAGGTACCTATCCCTGCCAAATTCAGATGCCAGCTCTAGTCACATGAGGCTTTTGAAGGTGTAGATTTGCTTTTAGTGAAATAAAGATCCTGAAATCCTTGTCTTTTCTATATCTACTTTTAAACCTCATGTCTATTTTTAATATTTAATTAGCACTTTGAAATGTACCCATATATCCCCCTTTTAGGGGTAGCATTACGTATCTATCAGCCTGTCTCTAGCCATCTCTTTCAAGTGAATGAATCAATGGGCATTTGGGAATTTGTGGGACACTCAGGTGCATGGCTGGCAGCATTCTGGACTGGTATCATCATAGATTTTTCTCATGGTTATGACCTCCAAAATGATACTTGTGGTGTGGCCTTAGCTGACAATCTATCTTTCAAGACTGTTAGGTAAAATGATACAAGGTTGACCCTCTTATCTCTTTCTGTGGCCTTGCTTGGAGAAACATATTAATCATGAAGTATGAAGGTCATCACAGAAGAGTTCTGACAGGCATTCACTTTTCAGTGGTTCCACATATTCTTGGAAGAGAAATTCCAAAAGTTAATGGGGTTGGTGGTGGTAATAGTGCAATATTTCTCTGGCATTTTCTCAGATGAGATTACCAAGTTTTCATTCCCTGCTTCACCTCTCTCCACAAAGAAGTCTTAAGCCCTTGTTTTATCACATATATTTTTCAAGGTGAACAGTCCACTCCTGAGCGTGCTTACTAGTTAGGGATTAAGATTCAGTGACTACACTAGGCCCCATTTTCTGTGTAAAGAAACATAGGATTGTGTTGTTAGTAACTTATCTCACAGAAGCAATGTCTTGTTTAGCTAGTTTGGAGGTAATAGAGAAAGAATGAAGAGCTTGTTAGCCTGATTTCTGGGGTCTCCTAGGGGACACCTCAATGTGCTCCACGTGATGGGGAATGGAAACTAGCCAGAGCACGAGCAATAGCAATGCGAGAGGCAGGGTAACCTAGCGGGGTCTTTTTACCCAGTTTTTACGGGGTCAGGCCAAGCCAAAAACCAAATGAAAATGTCCGGTAAATGATTTTATTGAATGAAAGTCTCACGCAGCAATGCAATCACTCACACACTCACTCAAGACCTATTAAAAAGCAAAAGAGAGGAAATAGGATAGGGGGAATATTGAAGGGGTTGTAGCTGGGGTAATACTGCACCTTTTCCTGAAGTCCTTGGTCCAGGAAAAACAGCGGAGAAATGGGGCTCAGCACAGAGAGGGCTAAGGGGATTACACAACAGACAGAGAAACGGTCTTCTGGGATGACCGGGAGTGATCCAAAGAGACGCTCAAAAACTGGGACTATTTGTAGGGGAAAAAGTACCTGGAGGGCTAATCCTTTCCCGGGGAGAACAATGGGTGTTGCTGTCAACGCCAAGGCCTGGCGAGCAGCCAAGGGAGCCGGCTACAGGTCTCTTGCAGATAAGGCAGGGAATAAATTAAAAGGCTTTACTTCAGCAGAACAGAACAGGAAAAATAGCAGTAAATACCGGCAGCAGGGAGACTCCCTGGCTGTTACGTCACAGCCAAGCGAGCACACAGTCAAAGTCTGTTCGAACGGAAAAGTTACCAGAGCTGGTCCGAGATCAAGAAGTGGTGACGTTCCAGCAGGTCGGGTAGCGTTTCAGGAGGCCAAGCTGGGATCCACAACGAGCACTCCCCCCCAGAATGGACGGTTGTGAGCCGACAAAAGACCCAAGGCTGAGTGATTGCTTTTATAGGCAGATCACTCCTCCAGGTGTTTTCGCAGCTGGACCCTGATTGCCTGCCGTTTTCTATATAAACGTTTTGACCTCCTGAGAGCACTCTTTTGCTCCCGATGCTGCTGGTAAATAGGCACCTGCTCTTGAATCTCATTATCCGACTCTTCTGGCTTGGCTGGGTCTGAGGCAGCCCCTGGCTCTGCTGCTGGGACTACTGGAGCCAAGGGATCTGTGCCTGGGGCAGCCTCGGGAGTGGGCTGTGCTGGTGCAGCAGGCTCCAGGCACTCTGGCTCAGACTCAGAGCTTGTGTCCTGGAGTTCCAGGGTCCTGACAGTTGCCACGAGAAAGAAGCTCCACAATGGTAACTTCCTTTGCGTGATGAGATTACAAGGTGTTGCCAAAGTCTCAGGACCTTAAGCTGCATTTGGTTGTGGTGTGACTTCATGTAAATGGTCCTTGCCTGATAGGATATTTGCTCAACTTGGAGCAAGCATGCTAATCCCCTCAAGTCAGCTTCTCAGGGGCTGAGGACCCTTTGTTTATTGTGGGTTTGCACAGCTTGAGATCTCCTGGGACTACATGACTGATAATTTTACTGGCCTGACCTGGTTTTCGATTGTTCAACTGTGGCTGCCTACGTGCCCATCTGGGCGACCTCTCAGGCACATGGAATCATATTTTAATATCAAAATTGTAGACCCCGAGATAAAGTTTTTACAGTGGAGTAACAAGGTTCAGTTTGATTTTAAGTGGCTGCTTATTTTAAATAGCATTTAACTGTTCTAGATCATGTTGTGATATAATTTGTACAGAAAAGATATCGTTTGGGGAAGCTGAATTCTTAGAATCCCCCAATCAGCATTTCCAGAGTGAAATCACTGAAACTTGCATTAATTTCTAATGTAGGTCCTGTTAATTTAAATGAACCCACTTGAAGTATGGCTAAATCTATAACTGTGGATCCAATTCAATGTTAATAAATATCCTTTGGGGTTTTTTAAAAACTGTACTGTTCATAAACAGTACTCAGAAAGGTAACTGTGTTAGCCTGTTGCAGCAAACATGACAGTGGCCTGTGGCATGTTAAATTCAAGATTAATAAATGTATTATGGTAGACTGTTGCAAATTTCCCATGAGAGCTCATGCTATAATAATTTTATTTGTCACTCAGATGCTATAGATTCTGTTACTTTTACTAAATACTCACTCTCTCTTCAATTAGTTCTAAGTTCACCTAAGCAAGCATATACTTTGATTTTATATGGTTTCTCTTCCATAATGTTTTTTATCACATTCTCCATGTATATAATATCTCTTTATTGCTGGAAAAGTACATAGGTTCTGAGTAAAATACCCAATTTCAAGCCAATAAATTCCCCAGATATTAGAATAAACTTCAAGGACGACATTAAAAGGATGACATCAGTGTTTACATAAAGTAGCTAGCCTCACAAACCAGGTGCCCTCCAGATGTTTTATACTACACCAGCCATCAGCCCTCACCAGTGGGGAGATTGGATCTATAGTCCAAACCATTTGGAGGCACCATCTGGGAGAAGGCTGGATTAGCCTATACCTGCAGCTCTATGTTCACTTAACCTGGGAATAAACTCCACTGAATACAGTGAAAATTAGTTCTTAATCAACATGCATAGAAATGTACTAGAAATGTAATCTAGTTTTGCTTTTATTATTTTTAGGTATGACTTCTTTGGTCAAATGATCAAAACCAGGCCCTTTCTACTTCCTGTCTCACACTGTCAATCACTAGCTTGGAGACACTTAAGGGGACTTCTCTGTCTTGATTTCATGTCCAAAAATGTTCAATGGGACCACAAGAACCTTTTCAGATGAATTGTATCCCTGGTCTGACTCTGCAGATGGAAGCTGTTTCAGAAACTATAGCTCAGTATGCTATATCTGTTTAGCAGTTAGAATGCCTATGTTGACCAAAGGGGAAAAAAATCAGAGGGAGATAGTAATGAGAGACCATAGTCATGGCTCCAGTAGAACATATTATTAGCATTAACCTTAGCACCAGGTCATGCACTGTCCCTTCTAATGAGTGACGTTAGGGCTTCTCTGACAGGCTTATTCCAAGTAGAAGAGTAACATAACCTTTACTATCTGATTATGCCAGGAGGCATATATGAACTGCAGTAGGCTAGACAAGCCTAGCCCTGTATTATAAAGAATAATTTGATTTCCACCCTCTTTCCTCCTCTGGCCTTTTAATTTCGTGGCAGCAGAGGAGAGTCCAGCAATCCAGCCCTGTGTACATTTATTTGCTATGGAGGTTTCATCAGATGAGATTGTGCAATCCTAAGCATGTTTACTCAGAAGAAATTACCACAGTGCTCAATGAAATTTACTCCCATGAAGATACAAGCACAACAGGGTAGCATAATTACATGTTATTCAAGAATTACAGGCAGCATTAGATTATAGTCATACTATATTGAAGAGGAGAGCCAGTGTAGTGTAGTGGTTTGAGTGCTGGACTAGCTCTCTGGGAGATCAGGCTTTGAATCCCTATTTAGCTATGGAAACCCACTAGATAACCTTTGGCAAGTTGAACTCTCAGCTTCAGTGGCAAACTCCTTCTGAACAATGCTTGCCAAGAAAACCCCATGATAAGAGTACTTTAGGGTCACCACAAGTGTGAAAGAACTTAAAGGCACACAACAAGAACAGTTTTGAAGGAAGGGATTAGAACAAACATTGATTTTGTTCATTACTGGTACAACAAGCAAAACTAACCCTTTATTTATTTATTTATTTATTTATTTGCATCATTTTGATTATTCCCATGTATATGGGCCCTACTTTCAGAGAAAAAAAGCAGGATATAAATAAAAGATAAATATATAAATATTCCCAATAAAGAGTCTAAATAATGCAAAGGCACCAGATGCCATCTGATCTTGGGAGCTAAACAGGGTCATGGCTAGTAAGTACTTGGAAGGGAGGCCACCAAGGGAATACCAGGTGCTGTTGGATATTTTGTAGATGAAGGCAATGGCAAACCACCTCTGAGTATTCTTTGCCCAAGAAAACCTTATGAAATTCACCGGGTCACCATTAGTCAATGGACAACCTCAATGGACAAATATACACATATTCCCAAAATGCTGTTTAGCCATGGCATTGTTTCATTAACCCACCAAGCTGGAAACAAATGTGATATTGGTAGATTATACATTCTTCAGCTGGCTCTTTTATCTATGGAATAACTTCTAGGGCAGAGTTTGAAAACATTACCATGCTGGTTCAGTGGTTCTGGGAGTTATTGTCCAAAAAAGTAACTTTTCAAAAGTATATGGAGAACAAAGTGAGATCAGGAGTTAGTTGGTCATGATGTGATCTCTCTCTCTCTCTTTCTGCCATCAGTAGTTGATTTTCTATGCTAAGACAGTACAAGGATTTAGTTCTGCTATGCGAGAATTGCTTTCGCTATATGAGAGAGTTGTATTACAAAGCACTACATATAAACCCCTCCAAGCTGTCCGGGCAGTTATGGCTGCATTTCAGATCCCCTTCTTAATCAATCATAACTGCAGGAACTTTGCCTTTGAACTGCCTGTGAGGGACAGTATGATTGGCAGAAAATACAGTGTAAGCCTGTCTTCTGTTGTTATAGCTTTGGTGTTGTGTTCAGCAAGAAATCCACTCTGATCAATGCCACCCAAGCAAAACTATCAATAATCAGAGGAATGTATGACAGAAAAGAACCACTGTTTTCTGTCACAAAGTAGGCCTTGTTAGCACTAACACTTAGCTTTTGGATGCTAGGCAAACAGGCTGATGAATTAAAGCAAGAACTGTTTTTTCAATGCCTGCTTTTAATGTAATTGCTTGATGTATTAAACCTTGTTTACTGTATATTTGGTTAATTTAAAATATTGACTTAAGTATCTGCTTGTATAGCACCGCTCTGTAATGTAGAAAACTATATCTCTAAATAGGCTTTTCTGCCTTAGATCCTCCTTCAGGAGACCCTCGGAGAGATGATCTCTCTTCTCTTCCATATCAATACCCAATTTCCAGCCACATGCATGACAGCAATAATACATTGCTTCTTTTATACAAGGCAATAAATAACTTCGATCATGTAATATTTAAGAGGCACCATGGCTCATTATAGTGGGGATAGAGCTAGGATCAAGAAAAAATCCTGAGATGTAGATTTGCCTGTCTCTGCTATTCAGTGTCTTGACCCAACATTGAAAGTTCTTACATTCATAGAAATCTATGTTATCTTCCAGAAACTTCAAGATAAAGATTTTCGAAGATTCGTCTATAAGCATCCAGATTTAGATTTTTCTAAAGTCTTGCAAAACATCTTCAGTGCTCATTTCCAAACACCCACAAACAAGTGTAAGTAAATAATTCAGTTGTCCAACAGTCTTAGGAAATATCCAAACATATTTGATTTAAGGGGTAGAAGTCTAGATAAATGAAAAAGTGTTACTTTAGTATGAAGCTGGAGTATAAGAAGTGAAACACAATAATCAAGGTTTATAAAATAAGGACTCTGGTAATATTAGGAACTAGCTGTCTTGGCTGAGGTCATTCAAAATCTTAATATGTTTCTGGTAAAAGAGAGTAAGTATTTTCCCCCTCTCCTTCCGTTTTAATCACCTGTAAGATGGAGTTGAGCATACCAATGTGTATATATAAAATATATTACTGCCTTTTTCAGACTGGAAAGTAAAATGTCATGACTGTTTTTTCAAAAAATCCTCAGCCATTTATTCACTGGAAATGTTATCTACTTATTAAAAGAGGATTAGATCAATTCATGGATTATAAGGCTATCATGGCAGTTAGTCAGGGTGCTCCCAGTACTGGAGACAGTTTCCATCTGAATACAACTCCCTTGAGAATGCAAGTAGTGGGGAGATGCTATTGCACTCATGTTCTCCTTCTGGACTTCCCAGTAGTATCTGGCTAGCCATTGTAAGCACATAGCCTTGGATTAGGCAGGCCTGTTGTCTTATCCAGCAGGATCATCTTATGTTATTACTCTACTTTGCCTGACTCAACTGCTTCTGTTGTTGTTGGATCAATTATTCAACATCACAGCAGACTTGAATGTATAACTGTAGAAAGAGCTGAATCCAACTGGTATGTTCCTTTAAGTTGATGCTGACTTATGATTTATTCAGAGGGGTTTGCAATTGCTTTGCTTTAAGGCTGAGAGTGTGTGACTTGCCTAGGATCATCCAGTGTGTTTCTGTGGCTGAGCAGGGATTCAAATCCTGATCTCCCAGAGTCCTAGTCCAACATCCATGCTGTCTCCCCCATCCCAACTAGAGTAAACCAGCAGAATTAATTGTTGAATGGCTGACATGTACACAAATCCCACTGATTCAGATAGTATACTCTAGTTGGGGTTCAGGTTAATATCTACTTTATTTTCTGGGAAACATCACTACCTAGTGAAGAACTCCACATAGTCTGAATGTTGTAGCTAGACACAGATCCAATAAAAGATGAGTTGCTTTGACTTAAAATCCAATGGGCATTGTGTATATTTGGAGCCCTTTTCTTCAATGAGAGACATGTAGTATGGCTACATATTCAGTTATGTGTGCCCTGCAGTGCTTTCTCCAACACGCTGCTGTTGCACCAACCCATCAACTGTTTCTCAGCCTTTAAATCTAAGTTCCTGCTCATGTGTGTGTGAGTTTTGAGTGATAGCTCATGTTTATTGAAATATCCCAGTGTTGACAGAATATAATCAATAATTTCAGAAAATAAATTAAGCTGTGACAGTGCAGTAGCCTTCTTTCTTTTAATCTGGATAATGAAGAAGGTGACAAAGAGCAGTCAAAGAGGTAAATTATGAAGGCTTGGGTTTTCAACTAATTAATGCTCTGTGAGGGGAAGGGGAAATGATTCACCCTTTAGACACAATGACAAGATCGGTTCAAGATCGGTGTGTATTTGTGAATCAACTATGGGCTATCCTTTCATATGTTTTATGGCCATGATCTTTTCATCAGTTATACATATGAACTTTTTCATTCAGCTGTTCCCTGGTTCATATCAAGTTGAAGAATCTTGCTGATTCACAATGGGTAAAAAATGGAATAAGTCATATCGAGTAAGTTCTTCTTCAGGTATGACTAGTAAATTGCTCTGCACTGCTTTTTAAGAACTTTTTTCCGTTTCTCTGGCCCCTTTCTATCAATCTATTTAAAAGTTCCAGGGGATAATGTACAGCCTATGGACTATATATTTCCCAGACTTGCTAATAACATGTGATGTGGCCTCTCTCTCTCTATTTGTTGGAGGAAGAGCTTGAAAAGTTACTTATTTGAATTACAATTCCCCAAGCCTCCCAGTGGCCAAGCTGCCTGGGGAACTGGGAGAATTATATTCCAAACAAGTAACTTTTTGAATCTTTGGATGGATTATATCACAAAAAAAAATGTCAGTTCAGAAATGTAACTTGACCCATTATGTTAAATAATAGCTGATCATTCAGCATTAAGCACCCAGGCCAAACAGATGGCTGTTCCAACTCTGAGCTTCCAACGATCAAAGATTTATTGAAAAAAAATCTTAAGGTCAGCTCAACTATTAATAGCACAATATTGGAAAACGCTGCAAGTGCCATCTTTGAAGAAAAGGGAAAATAACATTTGGCACAAAATGCATAGGATTTCATTTTATAAGAAGCTTTGAGGAGACCAAGTTCTGATGAGTCTTTAGAAGGGAAGGATAAATTTATCCATTTTGGGAAGATAATTTATTAGTTTAAAAATATTAATAAGAAATTTTAAGAGGTGGTATGAAAATGATAGTACTCCGTATCTAATTTGGTAAGTGGGTAACTATTTGAATAGAACTGTATATATCTTTTGCTATGATATTTATTTTTTCTATTAAAACTCTTAAGAGAGAAATATTATATATTTTTAAATGGTCTAATCTTTCTTAGATTTCTTAGAAGAAATCTAAGGAGTTCTGGAGCGACAGCTTATTCAACACGGTTCATCTCTCTGTTTAAAACTCATGCTGTTGTCACAATGTATTGTAAGCTGTGCTTAAAATAAATCCAGCAAGCCAGAATGTAGCAGCATAGGATGGGACAGTTATCTTCCTACTCCTCTTCCTAGAGCACAGGTGATCAACTGTGAACGATCCTGTGGCTCTTAGAGTTGGCAAACTTTGCACACTTATGCTCAGTAATTGCTAGTTTGCATGTTTGCTGATTTTCTGTTTGTTTTACCCACTCCTTCCTGCATTACTCTAACCTGCACCCATTTCTTGTTTTCCCTCTCTCCTGCTTTGGGTCATATGGCTGACTATGCACAAGTAATTAATAATTTGTTTTATAAAGAAGACTAAGGCTATTTCCACACTACACTGTTATAATTCTATTTTGCCACTTTCAACATCCTATGGAATCCTGGGGTTTGCAGTTTAGGGAGGGGCACTTAGAATTCTCTGCCGGAGGGCTCTTTGGCCTCAATAAACTACAAACCCCAGAATTCCACAGGATGTTGAAAGGGGAATAATAGCATTATAACGGTGTAGGGTGGAAATGGCCTGAGTTTGTTTCTTTTGTCTTCTAGGCTTTGTAAGGGGTATGGGACTGGTTGTTTGACTCCTGTCTTGCCAGTCTGACTGCTTTGCTAGAGAGCTTCACTGTGGTCTCTCCCATTTCCCAACAATGCCTGTCTTCTCCTTCCATAGTCTGCATCTGCTCCTTTTTGTCAAAAGAGAAATGACTACTTTTTTAAAGGTTATTTCAGTGCCCACTCCATGCAAAGGTGCAGGGGATTCCCCTTGAAACAACATTCAAAAAGAGTTGTTGCATTCGCTGGTAGCTTCTGCAGACATAGGCTTAAAAAACTATTTGATGGTGGGGGGATTGGTGAGCCACCCAGTTCACAACTCATCCTACAGTATGCTCAGATTGTTGTATTCTAGATAGGTGCAGCTGACTGCTCTCAGAATTCCAGCAGTTCAGTCTGCTCCAGAGATTTTAGGATGGCCTGCAGATATTACTAGGTATAAACCCACTTTTAACTTAAGTGTAGGACTCAGGTGTAAAGGAAAGAAGATGTTGTCTTCCTCAAACCATTGACAAGACTGGCTAGGACAGATGGGACTTACAGTCCAAGAACATGAAAGGATGGGCACAGTTGCTCCTCCCTGCAACACAGACTCCACCTACCCAATCTAGCTGTAGATTTAACAGTGGGTTACATGTACTGTGTATAGTGTTTGGAATAAAATATAATTGAGTAACTGAAACTGTAGTGTTTAAAATTTTGTTTGTTTTTGTTAAGGCAAGACAAAAAATGTTCAATACCTGAGACTCAGGTATAATAACTAAGTAAAAGGCCCACCCTTTAAAATATCTATGGAAGTCAGATTTGCCCTCAATTTAACACCAGCATTCATTATAGGAAACTCACTGTGTGCTCCAGCTTTGGCCATTTCTGCACTACACTGATATAGTGCTATAATTCCACTTTCAACTTCCTGTGGAGTGCTGGGATTTGCAGTTTAGGGAGGGGCATTTGGAATTCTCAGCCAGAGAGCTCTTTGGCCTCCCTAAACTACAAACCTCAGAATTCCACAGTATGTTGAAAGTGGAATAGTAGCACTGTGAGAGTGTAGTGCAGAAATGGACTTTATTAACAGCATCAGTATATATGTTTGGCTTTTGGACATTCAAAATGTTTCATTTACACCATCTCAGGTAAAGTTTTCTATCTCCATGAGCAGCTGTAACTTCCAGAGCAGGATTTCCCTTTCCTTTGCAATAATCAGATTAAACTAAATGTCAGGCATGATTTAAAAATAAAAGAAAATAAAGAACTGATGTCTCTGGTCTTCTGTGGGAAGAAGCCCCTTATGCTTCCATTCAGTGAGTTCCTCAGTCTAAGCTTCACAAAAAAAGAGAGATACAGTGTGTGAGAGACAAAGAGACTGCATTGTACCAGCTCGAGCAACCAGTGGCAGAGTGAGATTGGTGTGGGGAGATGAGCAGAGTATAATCAGTGCCAGTAACACAGACATAGGAATTTGTTGGTGGAAAAGAAAAACATGGATTTTTTTAACATTAAACCCATTTCCACACTAGACTGTTATAGTGTTATTATTCCATTTTCAACATCCTATGGAGTCCTGGGGTTTGCAGTTTAGTCTAGTGAAGAAATGACTTCAGTTAAAGTGGGTGCCATGTGTGTAAAGCTAACAGCAAGAGGAGGACCAGAGGATATTACTTACACGTGATATGGCAACTGGTAGTTTCTGTCTCAATGGGGCAGTGAATCTGCTCTGGACTTAACTCAGTCCTTTAAAGTCCAAACTTTAAGGTAGCTATTGGAGGTGCTGAACCCAAAATAGATTCAATGCTTAGGATAACTCTTTTAAAGTTTGGACTAAAACCTAGAACAGATTTGATTCATGGAGGCTATGAGCTGCCACTGTCCAAATCCACCTTCATGAAAGGACAGTTGGCTAACATTTTCATTGTGTGAAGATCCACAAGGCAGGGATTAGAAATGTTAATTTTTGGATGACAATTCCCAGAATACCCCAGCCACCATAGCCAATGTCAATACTGCAGCTGGTTTCTGAGAGCGGAAAGGCTCTTCAGAGGATTAGCCACTGTAATCATATTATGCCTGAACTTTTCTACCTGCACTGTCTTGAATGCCCAGTTTCCAAGCTCCAAGTCAAGATGTTGTTTTGACTCCTAAAACCTTTGAGAACTTGGAACTGGCGTAACTGAAGGACTACTTGTCTATACATGTTTCAGGGGTTCTGGGAGCTGTGGTCCAAAAAAGTAACTTTGATAAACCCTGAATCAGCATAGATCAAGAGCAAGTTAATATTATGTCTCCATTGGAGATCACACTTGAGTGCTTCAAAGCAAGTACGAGGTGCTTGAACTATATGTTTGTGAATCAAAAATTTGGTTTTGAAACAGTTTTGTATGTGACAGCATTACACACATCTTGGCTAACAGCTGTTGATTAGCTAATAAATTCTGTTCTAATTAGCGTTTCAAACCCAGTTATAGTACTTTTTAAAAAAAAATCAAGAACACAAGATGATAATATTGACTGATCTGTAATCTTCTGAGTATTTTAAAATGGCTTTTTGAATGTAGGTCCTGTGTCACTTTCCCCAAGGGTGCATTTACTTTCACTGCTGTATTCCCTGCCCTAGCAGGTAACCACAAAATTCATTTGTCTGGATTACTCCACAGATTTAATAGTTCATATTTATTTAGCATAATTTCTAAACATTTTACAGTAAAATAATGGGATCTGAACTGAAAGTGTCTGACCAAGAAAGAAATTTCTTGAAAGAAAAGTGCTAACATCATATTGTTCTACAAGTGTATGGTGATGGCACACTAGGAATACACTTGGAGAAGGATATATTAGAGTAAATACAATACAGAAAAGGGCACCCAAAATGATCAAAGGACTGGTACAAATCCGCAGTCAGAAAAGGTTTAAACACTTTGGGTTGCACAGCTTGGGGGGGGGAAGGAAAGGAAGGAATGGTGTTATATGTTGAACTCCATCTTCAAAAAGGAGAAAAAGGATGATCTCAGCAACTACCAACCAATTGGCTTGACAGCAATATGAGGAAAGTTTCTAAAACAGATAATTAAGTCTAAATGCACTTAGAAAAGAATACCGTATTTGCTAGCATGTAAGACACACTTTTTCCCCTGAAAAATAACATTTAAAAATAGGGTGAGTCTTATACACCAGTACATCTTATACACTGGCAAATACCAATCCCTTTCCTATGCATTTTGCCACCATGTGAACATAGGAAAGGGAGGGGGAACTCTAGGGGGCTAAAGGAGCACTCTCACAAGGCTTCCCCTTCCTTCTCTTCTGTTTTGCCTCAGCATGAGTTCTCCACGCTGGAGCAAAATACAATGGAAAGGGAGGAGGAACTCTGGAGAGGGAAAGGAACCTTCACGTGAGGGTCTCCCCCACTACTTTCTCTTTCCTTTTGCATGGGAAGGGAAAGGACGTAGCTATTTCTTTTAGCCTCTCTGGAGCTCCTTCTTGCTGCTCCAGAGGCTAGGACAAAAAGCAATGGATTCAAGCTGCAGGAAAGGAGATTCCACCTGAACCTCAGGAAGAACTTCCTGACGGTCAGAGCTGTCCAGCAGTGGAATATGCTGCCTTGGAGTGTGGTGGAGTCTCCTTCTTTGGAAGTTTTTAAGCAGAGGCTGGATGGCCATCTGTTGGGAATGCTTTGATGTGTGTTCCTGCATAGCAGGAGGTTGGACTGTAGGCCCCTGTGGTCTCTTCCAACTCTATGATTCTATGATTCAATGATTCCTTTCATTTCCCCTGCAAAACAGAAGAGAAGGAAGGTGGGAGAAAGGTTCTAGGAGCTTCCTTTCCCCACCTCTGGAGCTCCCTGCCTCCCCTTCCCCTGCAAAACAGAAGGGAAGGGGGCAGGGGAAGCTACGCTACTTTTTTAAACTACCCCCCCAAAAAAACATTTAAAAATGGGAAGCGTCTTATATGCCTGTGCATCTTATATGCCAGCAAATATGGTACTATTATTAGTAAGTGCAAGCATGTGTTTCTGAAAAGCAAACAATAATGATTTTGACGAAGTTACAAGCTTGGTAGATAAGAGGAATTATGTCCATGCACACATCTCATTCTCAGTAAGACTTTTGGCAAGATCCCTAATCATTCTTTTACAGACAAGCTAGTAAAATGTAGGCTAGACAACACTCCTATTAGGCAAATTTCTAGTTATTTTGTGGAGCAAACCTAGAGTATTTGTCAAGCATTCTGGAGAGAAGTAAATATCGAGGTGCCACAGAGTCTTCTGTATGAAGGAAATCAGGCCATCCACATCAAATTTTCAGGTGACGCCAAACTGGAAAGGGAAACTAATACCTTGGAAGACAAGATACAAATACAAAATGACCTTAAAAGTTTGGAGTACTGCACAAGTTCTAAAAAAATGAATTCCAACAAGGATAAAGGTAAGGTACTACATTTAGGCAGGAAAAAGTCAGATGCACAAATATGGTATGAGTGACACATGGCTTGAAAATAGTAAATGAGAGAAGGATCTAAAGATCTTAGACCTCAAGCTAAACATGAGCCAATAGCATGACATAATGGCAATGCCAATGCAGTGAAACAGGTATAGATCCTCACCTCTATCTTTTTAGAATTAGAATTTGCCATTTGTCAGCTAGTCTGTCATTTTGTAAATTCTTCTCATCATGTTCTGGTTGCCTGGGCTCCCAACTTATGAACAACAATATAGTCCAAACAAGCAGATTTATCAATAACACTCCACGTAAGCACTGTTAAATATTTTAATGTAGTGATAGCCACCAACAAGGGTGGCTTTAAAGATACACTAAAGAAACTTATGAAAGATAAGGCTATCAACGCTACTAGCCATTATGGTTATATATTACTTCTAGTACCAGAGATAGTATGCCTCTGAGTACCAGTTTCTGAGGAACATATGTGAAATGGTACTACTATATTGTTGTCATGTTTATGGGCTTGTGATAGGCAGCTGAGTGGCCACTGTAGGCCATTGTAGGAACAGAATTTGGCATTTTATGGGCCAATAGCAGGCAACTTCCAGTGGTCTAGGAGCCATCCTGCATTTACAGGACCCTGTACCCCAAACACCCTGAAAAAAACTGCCCCTAAAAAGTCAATCACATCCTCTGTGGGGCACAACTGGTAGTATCACCACATTCCCCTCCCCTTTGTGTTTTAGGCTCATTGGCTGACTAGATAGGAGCTATGGGGGGGTGTAGTCCATGAGCCCTACTTTGTCCACCCATGTTGTAGGCCTGATCCAACAAGTTTCTCATGGCCTTTATAATCAGGGAATGACATAACTACAATGCCTTAATGCAACAGGGGCAAGAGTCTGTGTAGTGTATACTTTAGCACTCATATCTAAATGATGCTATTCTGTAATCTTGACCTGCCTATCTAGATAAGGTAACTTTCAGTTTAGCAGAGTGAAGGAGACAATTTGTTGTCAATACTTTAAATAACCTCTTCAGTTTGTTAATAGCTTTCTCCATTATAGAAAAATGTCCTAGGTCTTTCCTGCAATATTGGCTTTGTTGCTAGCTAGATAGTATGACAGTTTCTTTTACTACCATTAATCTAGTGATCTCACCTTTAAAATGTCTGTCTTTTGGCTTTATTCTCCTCTTTGGGCACTCTTCCAGTAACATTTTACTCTTTTTATCCTTTTTTTTAAAGCAACCTAAGTGGATGAAATAGGACATGCACTAGTTCTCAGATTCATTTTAAATGTGTGTTTTTTTTAAGTAGAAGCATTGATAAGGTATAGAAAAAAAATATAAAGACCTTAATAAGAGTAGGTAAAGCTCCATATTCCAAAATGTATTCATCAGAATTTACATCCCACTGAAATTCATAAAATTTACCAACTTGAAAACATGTTTTGAATCTGTTACGCATATGCATATATAATTTTTCATGAATTGTTGATGACTTTCATTACATAATTCAGCAATAAATCTAAAATACAACAAAATAAAACATGTGTAGTAAATGCTGAAATATCTGCCTTCCTTTTTGAAAAACAGACAGTACAACCTAAATGGATATTTTTAGAGAACCAGAGAACCAGCTCAGGGTAGTTGTTGGCATACTGAACCAGGCCTGCAGGAGAACAGAATTCAAATTCCAACCACAGAAATCCAATGGGTGACTTTGGGCAAGCCAGACTTTCTCAGGCAAGAGGGAGGCAGTGACAAACCTTCTGTTAATAAATCTTGCCAGGCAAACCCCATGGTAAGTTCTCCTTAGGACTGCCATAATTCAGAACTGACTTGAAGACATAGAGAAACAAAAGAGAATCAAAACTTGGACACTGAGTTTTACTAGGTTTCCTTAAAACCAGTGGTGCTGATTTTAGTCCAAATTACATTTTCTTATAACATTTTTTTGATGCCTATGCAGTTAAACTTGATTTTTTTAAAAAATAATTTCTCATGTAGCCAATGTTCTATTTAAGCAAGGAAGATGCTCCAATATACTCAAGATTCTGCTTATACCAGGGAACAAAAGTAATGACTGTCGACTGAGCATAAATGCTTCTCAGAGGCATCTCAAACAGCAGGAGTGGGAAAAATTGTAGCCCTCCAAATGCTATTCAATGGCAAGTCTCACCTACACTAACCAGCATCTGCAGTGGTGAGGAATGATGTGAGCTGCAGTTCAAAAACACTGTGGTGAGAGGCCTGCACAATTGCCACCCTTGTCCAGAGTAGGTTTCACAAAACGCCAATGCTGTACTTCCTTTCAGGGAGATTTGTGCTTCTTGAAAGCCTTCTCTGAACCATTAGAATTACATAGGGCATTAAACAACCCTAGTTCATGGTGCACTTTCATCAACTATATCATTATTAAAGCCATTATTACAGAAATACTAGCCTTTCCCTATGCTTGTAGCCTGGCTCATTTATTGCCAAGTTTTATTTCTGCCTAGCCCATATAAATATATAAAAGCATGAGAGAACTGCTTTGGCTGCAGATATAATAGATTTATTTAACTAGCCCATCAGTGTGACAGGTTTTATTTATTTTCATTTTCCTATTGTAATGATAATATAAATCAGCTGCAAGCCTGAGCAACCAGGATTGCCTGGATAGCGATAATGGAAGAAATGCTGAAGACCCTTCAGTAAGAGGCCCCTTTACATTCAACCAGCATGGTCCAGTGGTTAAACTGTTGGACTGAGACTTTGGAGATCCATGTTTTGTGCCCTTCCCCAAGCCACAAAATTACTGGGGGACTTTGGATCTGTCATTATCTTTCCCCTCCTCACCTTATAGAACATTGTCATAAAAATAAAGTGGGTTGCAAGAGTCACACTTGCATGTTGCTAACAAGAGGGACCTTAATAGGGAAAGCTTTTTTTAAAAAAAGAAAAGTTGCAAGGAGTGGCAAATAATAACTGGAAGTTCAGTTAGCAGCACTGAGCAAGTACAAAGAAGGGAGCATGTGATGTTGTGTCCAAATACTTAGTCAAGCTGGAGAAGAATGCCCTGGAAATAACATCCATCTTCCAGGTGCTTCAGAATTGTTGTGTTTAGCTGAATTTGAGCATTTATTTACTTGTTTGTTTTACATCGTGCCTTTCTCCCAATATGGCAGCTTACATTACGAGTTAAAAATAAAATATAATACAAAGTATAAAAATAATTAAATAAGCAATCATGTTAAAAACATTGGCTGTGATCCTGCATTTGGAGATGTAGCTACAAGACAGAGTTACAGTAGTCTCCCCTCAAAACCCATTTTTTTCAGCTGCAGCCCCCCAAATCTGACCATTTCCTGGATTGTGAAAAGCGGGGGAGGGCAAAAGACAAGCATCCAGGTATTTTCCTATAGCTGGATAGACAGCAATATCATACCCTCCAACATTTCACAGATGAAAACTGGGACACATGTGCCCAAGCAACATCAGAGTGTGGTCAAGAGGACAAAAATTATTAATGAGGAAGAACAAGCTAGAAAAGGCTGCAGCAGTTGGCTTTTGCCTAAATCTACTGGGAGGTGTAAGATTCTGCCCCCTCCTTTCCTTTCCTCTCCCCCACTGAGTTAATTGAGTACATTGTGTTGGACAACCATGATTGGATCGGAACTGGCTACAGTCTTATTTTCAAAACCATTACATTATCTGAGGATGAATAGGAGAGACCCATGTCTGTGGCTGCGGAGCTGGTCTACCTGCACTTATATGTTCCCTATGTATGGTGGACTGGCCTGCCACATGCTTGATTCCCAGCCATCTATTTCCCAATTATGGGGAAAGGGGCTAGCCCTAAGAGGCTGGCCCATGTTGCCAAAACACATAATCCAGTCTCCCAAAGTCTTTCTCCACCCATGCCCATGCCCATATTCCTAAACACTTTAGTGTTCAGGTCTCTCATTACTTAGCTTAATCTCTGCCATAGGGAGAGGCCAGACCTGCTTGGCTTCTCCTCCCCCCACCTCTCTCTAAGAGTTTGTTTGAGATCTGTCTTCAAATTGTTCAGATACAACCAATAACCTGTAGTGATGAGTGGACCCCCTCACCCCTGAACAATTGAGTTAATTCTGGTATGATACCTGGTGGCTGAGAGCCAGAGTTATGTAGTGGTTTGAGCATTGGACTATGACCCTAGAGACCAGGGTTCTGTTCCCCACTTGGCCATGGAAACCCACTGGATGACCTAGAGCACATCCTCTTAGGGTCGTGATAAGTCAGAAATGACTTGAAGGCAAACAACAGCAACAACCTGGTGGTTGTATTGCCCTCACACACACCTTGATAATGTCCCTGTTAGTATTCTTCTTGCAGCATTAATGGCTGTTGGACGGTGAGCACCTAGCCATATTCTTCTGGGAATCATCTTATTCCGCAGCTGATATACACCTGAAAGCATTGCTTTTATTGCATGGAAGTCAGCCACGGCCCTGGCAACCAACTCTAAATCAGATTTTTGTGCAATATTATTTTTACCCTAATATACAGTCAAGATGTGGGGTGGATCTAATCAAGCCCTGAGCTTGATTAGACATGGTATGAGAGCCTGCCAACACCTTCGTCTCTCAAACCACCAAATTTTGCCAATGGATGACATTATTTCTAAAACTTTACCCATCCTAGTTGCTATTACATGTCATTCTTCCCAGAAAACTAGACTGTGGACACATATCCAGACTGTGAGAAGCAGGTCTGCTGACAAGCATGAGCAGTTAACTAGCACAGTGTTTATCCTCTTCCTCTACTGCAGACCTAACATATTGATGGAAGGGGTCTGACTTCCATCTTCCCAGCCTCTGTACTAGTTTATCTGGCAAAATTACCCCTGCTGCAGCCGTGGCTGCACTAATCCTAAAGAAGTATCTAGGAGAAGGCCTACTACCATTATTGCCTTTCTTAGAACTTTGTGAAATTGACACTGAGTCAAAAAAAATTATTTATTTATTTAGTACTATCATTGTACATGGTTTTTACAAGTAAAAGAACAACAAAATAGTTTTCTGTCCTGAGGCTTACAGTCTAAGAAAGACACAACACAAAATGAAAAGAGGATAGCTGTGTGGGAGGGGATTAAGTTCAGCAGATACTGCCTCTTCTTCTCTCCCTCTGAGACCAGAACAGTGGCTGTTGGGATGGAGGGGGAACCTTTCACCTGTTTTTGGGCCTAGGCATTATACAGCTGTGCTTGCCCCTTCTTCTGTCCCTCCAAGGCCACAGCAGTGGGTGCTGGGATAGAGCAAAGGCTGTTCAGTCATGAGAAGGAGGTTGCCCAACTTAGGCAGGAAAAGCCCCACATGCTATCTGACCCAATACCCAAAAACTGAAATGTGTATTGGGGTCTTCTGTCCTTTTGTTTGCTATGGGAATGCCCAACTGGGCCCCAACTCTTGAAAAGCCTGCAGCATCACCTGACAATCTTTGGAAGCCTTATTTCCTCCAACAAGGCAACCATCAAGATAGTCAGTGATAATCTGATTGCCCGATTTCACCTTACACACCATTCAAGGAAACTGCTCAATTTTTTAACATAGAACAGGATACAGGGCCTTCCTTGGAACAGGCTCATCAAAATAAAAGGCCCCATCAAAGATAAAAAACACAAGGGAGTCAAAATCATCAGAATGGACTGGGAGTAGCCTAAATGCAGACTTAATGTCACAGTTAGCTAGCAAGGTGCCCTTGCCAAGTGTTCTGATCATCCTAACTGCTGCAGTGAAAGATGTGTACTTTATAGAACAGTGCTCACAATCAACAGTAGCTGTTCATGGGGACAAAGTACTTTTGCATTTTGAACTCAGTTTGTACCAATGCAACTAAGACGAAGAAAAGGAGGAAAGTGGAAGCAGGAGGGAGAAACTGGGACATTTTAAAAACACCTGAAAAAGTGGGATGATGGAGCGGGACTATCTCTGCCAAATCGAGACAGTGGGAGGGTATGCACTCAGAGACTTCTGGGGTCCTTTGGAGGTCTTTATGGATGATATGCTTTCTCTGCATCTGGATGCTTGTCTCTACTCCCTTGGTTCTACACCAACCAGGAAACAGTTGGACAGCTGCAGTTGAGAAAAGGTGGGTTGAGGAAGCAATAATGTATAGCCAGTAGAGTATAAAAAATAAGCCTCCACAGTGACCAAAGAAGTGAATTGCAATGGTGTGAGAGGAAGCCAGCCAGCAATTTACAACAATCTTAAAAGCAGGTCTTTGAAGCTGAGAAACTTGATTCTCTCAGCCTGCGCTCTCACAAATACACTTACCTGGAAGTAAATTCCACTAATCTCAGTACAGTTTACTTCTGAGAAAACATATATTTGACTGTGTGTTCTAATCCTCCCCATCACTACTGCTTGTAACAACATTAGTTAGGAAGAAATAAAGGACCTTTAAATAAAGGAGAACTGACTTCTGCGCATTTGATTTCTGACATTTCCTTTACTGTAGTTAAAACAGCAATATAGTGGGCGCATGGTATTTGTGAGCTCAGTATTTGTAAATTTAACCTTATACATGGTGAAAACAGAAAAATATTTTAAAAATTAAATTACCATACAGTACCTGCCATCCATTGCTGAAGTAGTTGCAGGGCAGCAGGAGAGCTGGTAGTAATGCCCAGGCACCAGGCAAGGCCTGGGCAGCAGGTAAAGCAGACATCTTGTATGCTCCCTGGAGGTGGGGCATTGAGAAGAAAGCTTACCTTTCTTTCTCACCTCAACAGCTCTTTTGTCCCAAAAATCACAGGGTGGGGAGGAGCTTAGGCAGGGACGCTGAAGCAGGGACAGTTCCAATCCTGGTTGCTTGTTTAAGAGTGACCAGGACTGGGACTGCCACGACTTCCAGCTATCGCAGGGTGGGGAATAACTTCCTTTGGGAGCTGCACATCACCCTGGAATTGCTCAGGCTTCATTCCTGATCCTGTTTGCTTGCTTACTTGCCAGCAACCAGGATTGGGACTCTCAGCAACTGCAGGGTGAGAAGCAGCTTCCTCCAGCTTCAGCAGTGATATGGCAGCAGAGATTGCTGCTGACCTGCCCCATGTTTTTGGTATTTGCAAGGGGTTCTGAAATCAATCCCTCGCAAATACCACAGGCCTACTTTTATCCTTTATTAGTCTTTGTTCAGTGGCAGATCTACAATTATTTTGAAGGGAATGGAATGCCAATTTGCTCATTACTTTCTAAATAAGTTTTATCACTTTTAACATTATTCTGTAAGTTACTAACACGGAGATCTTACCTGGGGCTAGAGTTCATTTTATACCACCCATCTCACCATATGTTCAATCTGTGCCTCGGTTATTCACAACTGCTTTTCTAGAATTTTGCAATTGGACTGGTGGGTCTCACATCTGCAGTATCCACCACCAGTAATGATTGAATCAGCCTTTGGTATGCATATTGTATCCCTTTCTTATTCTCCTTGATACCTACACTTGTGTAGATTTGAACTTTCATATCCTTTCTGTATTATGCAGTAGACCACAGGTCACAAATGTTTCTCCGCTTTGAATAATACATCTCTGTGAAGTCTTGGTATATTAACTGTTGGAAAATTTGTTTCTATCATTTTAATATTTTATCATTTTTTTTGTCCCATGTAGATGACCTTAACTGGTTGCAGTTCACTTCATTTCTTTTCAGCTTAAATATTTTAAAAGTTCCAAAGTACAAACATCAATCATATCGTGTGTAGGAACAATGCCAAACTCAATCTTTGGGATATTTAATTGCAATTGTCAAGCTGTATTTAAATTTTCTCTTTCTTTCTTTCTTTCTTTCTTTCTTTCTTTCTTTCTTTCCTTCTTTCTTTCCTTCTTTCCTTCTTTCTTTCCTTCTTTCCTTCTTTCTTTCCTTCTTTCCTTCTTTCTTTCCTTCTTTCCTTCTTTCCTTCTTTCCTTCTTTCCTTCTTTCTTTCCTTCTTTCCTTCTTTCCTTCTTTCCTTCCTTCTTTCTTTCTTTCTTTCTTTCTTTCTTTCTTTCTTTCTTTCTTTCTTTCTTTCCTTCCTTCCTTCCTTCCTTCCTTCCTTCCTTCCTTCCTTCCTTCTTTCTTTCTTTCTTTCTTTCTTTCTTTCTTTCTTTCTTTCTTTCTTTCTTTCTTTCTTTCTTCCTTCCTTCCTTCCTTCCTTCCTTCCGTCCTTCCGTCCTTCCATCCTTCCTTCTGCATAGTTTTTATTTTATGTTGCCACACAGTATTCTGTTATTGCACTCCTTTTCTAGAATCTTTGAAAGCTAGAAGGTCAGTCAAAATGCAGCCATGATGTTAAAGTGGAGTCACAGTACTATAACTGTGCAGTACGAAAGGGCTCATGATCTCTCAGCCTTAGAAGAAGACAATGGCAACCCTTTTCTTAATAAATCTTGCCAAGAAAACCCTATGATAGGATCACAAGTTTGAGTCAGCTTGAAGGCACATAACATCATCAACAACAAAGTCCAATTGTTGTGGGTATTATACATGGTACAAAAACTTGTGTCAAAGGGCCAGGCTCACCCTCAGTTTCTCTGACATTCTTGTTTCAAAAGAGGAAATCTACAGGATTGGCATTCAACACGAGGAGAACCTTTTGTATAATTGGGAACTCTAAGGAGGCTTCCACTCATGTTCAAGCAAACGCAAGTAGAAGTCTCCTTCAGACTTCCCTCTTCAACATGAGGAAGCTAGGCACACTGAGGTGGGACTGACATGTGAGTGCTCAGTTGATTCTTCTTACACCCATTCTGCAGGAAAAGAAGCAGGGGACCCCAGAGTGAGGTCTAGTTTGTAAGAGGATTTTGACAATGAAGGCCTCTTACAAACACTCTAGTACTTGCCTGAACATGATTAAGGCAGGCTTTCACAAGTGAGCACTCATCTAATTTGTTACAATATAGTTACCATCATCTCCAGCCAGCATAGGAGTGACCATGCTGACTGGGAATTTGAAAGTGGTAATCCAACACATCTAGGAGACTCTCATTGGGCAAGGTGAGGATAAAGCAGAGATAGATAATTATGACCATCCAGATCTTTTTGGCCTACAACTCCCTTCAGCCTTGGCCAAGTTAGCCAAAAATGAGTGATTACGGTAACTGCAGTCTATAACAATGGAAACAGTACTCGTTCTACCACCATCCCAAGCAAACTCATCAGGAAATTAATGAATAAGTGTTGACTTCCACTCTGTCCCCTGCAGGCGTCTTTTCTTCATTCATACTGGGTACTCCTTGTAGGGAATATGGAAAATATAAAGAGGACAGGAGACATCACCAAACACTTGGAAACACATGCTGTGACCTAAAATATTCAAGGGTAACTGCATTAGCCATGCAGCAAAATACAACAAAATCCGAAATCCACGAGAAGCAATACCCTTTCTAGGCCAGTTCCAAAGCATACAATACATTATGCAAGTTTCTGGCTTCTTCATCAGGCAAAGATTTTTTTTAAAAAAAAATCATACGGGGAAAAATGGTGATGATGTTTGAGTCATACGCCTCCATTCTCTCTAAGATATGGTCCATTAGGATGATATTGAGGGATTTTAATACAGGCAGAGGGCACTCCCCTTATTGGCCTTGTGAGGACTAGGGACAAACAGTAATGAAAGACAGGTAATAAAATTTCAACTCCATTAGCAAAAGTAAAGTTACTCTTCTGTTGCTAAGTGAAGCTCTGAAAGCATGGACAATGTATTTTATGGTTTGGAGTTGGCCCAAAAAAGGCAACACTGCTTGTGGATTTTGTATTTTGGTGTAACATGCTGTGACAGTGCCACAAAACCATTCTCTGTCATAAAGATAAAACAGTAAAATTCCTCCCCGAATAGCTCCATGTGACTTCTGCTTGTGGATGACTTTTTAATTTTTTACCATATTTCATTATTATTATGGTTGTTGTTGTTATTTGTTACTATTTTAAGGAAAAACTCAAAAGCTTTTCCAGCTACTAATAATGGATGAAGAACTGGATGCTTCTGCTCTTGCTGAGCTGTTTTATAAGTTCATGAATGCAACCTTTTTGAGACAAAAAACAGAAATGAGATAGGATCACTGAAATCTGATTAATTACAGTGGGCCCTCCACTTTTGCAGCTTCAGCACGTGTGGATTTGATTATTCACAGGTTATTTTATTTAAAAATATTCTTACTCTATTTGCCCCTGCCATGGTAAAAAATATATTCTGTCTAGGAATCTCTATGTCCTCCAGTGTGACTCTATGGTCCACTTTAGATGGAAGTGGACCATAGAATTGCACACTTCTCTAGACACTACTAGGTCCTCCAGCATGACCCTATAGCCCACTTCCACCAAAAGAAGGCCATAGGATTGTGCTGGAAGACCTAGAGATTCCTAGAGAATTGTTTTCAGGTATTTTTTTTTTAAAAAAGCATTCATGACTTTTATTGTTATTTGTTTTTGTTTTTTTCACTTTCACAAAGGTCTTGCATCCCCAACCCTCTGAAAAGAGAGGGCTCAATGTAATTTCAATTTGGAATGACATACATATGACAAAATGAAGATTCATACAGGTAGTGTTCTGTGTTGCAATGCATAAGATGTTTATGTGTATATTTTTAAAGAATATCTTACAATTGGCTACCTGATTCTTTTTACTATTTTGCTTGATTTGATGTTTTGGAATAACAGAACTTTTACTTTCCCTAAGCAAAGTCCATATACGCTGCACTATTTCTTAAACCAGTATTTTTATTCTGTCCTCCTTTATTCACTTACTTTCCAAAGTAAATAATTCCATAATCACTTCAATCTCAGAATAAATATTTGTGCTATCAATGTTTTCAAATAAGGCTTTAAATAGTCCTTTTGGTGTTTGCACACTGAGAAATGGCTTTCAACATACCTGCCAGTATCTCCTGGGTTTAGGGCAGATATACTACGTTGTCTGGGCTACTTCCTTCTTCATTTATTTATTTGATTTAATAATAGGAAGGGTGGGAATCATATAGCCAGGTGATGTCGAACTGCAACTCCTATCAGGTCTAGCCAGCATAGCCAATGATGAAGAGTGCTGGAAGTTGCAGTACCACAACATCTGGAGGGCAACATGATTCTGGCCTAGTTTATACCCCTTCTTCTTCTTCATCTTCTTCTTCTGTGGTGTCTCTAGCAACAGCTGTATTTGTATATCACTTTGAGGCAAACATTCAGGATTAATAAAGCAGGATGTGAAGGAGCAGTGTGATGAAGTCATTGGCTGTGAGAAATTTGGCAAATATTCTTTAGAACTCTATCAAAAAAACTAAACCCCAAAACTGGAAAGCTTCCACTAAACTTACCAAAAAGGAAGAATGAGCACAAAGATGCTCCTGATAGCATATAGAGAGCTTGACACATTACAGTCATATATTTACTAGAGCAGCTGACAAAAGAGAAATATTAAATACTACTAGCATATTTACCCAGCATTGCCTGGGGTTTTTATTTTCCTCTTAAGAACTCACCAAACCATTTTCTCCATTTCCTGTTAACTTTGCTCCATATTTCCCAATGCAGTCTGTATTCAGAGTTATTTACATACACAGTTTGGGTTCTTGAGGGAATACACTGAGCGAATACACTGTCCTCCTCCTTGCTGCCAGGCCTCATGTCCAACTAGGCCTTGATTCCATGGCAACTGGCTATTCCAGTACCTGTAACTTTTCCCCATAGTCCCCAATCCAATCTGTGTTCTCTGGTGACATTGATGTACTGGCTTTTGATTTTTTTTGCTTTCTGTTGAATTTGTGCAATGGCTTTATGGTTTTTTCTGGAAGCATTTTTTGTTTAGAATTTCAGCTTTAAGATTCCTCACATATGGCACCCGTACAATCTACTGTGTGAGGTGAGACGACCTTGTAACTATGTTGTGTATGTCACTTCAATTTTTCTCATATATGCCTCCCAAAGTTTTTCTGGCATCCTTATTGATGATAGGTCTCATCTCCATAGCAACTGGTCCAAGAGCTCTCTGTCTGAGAATTCTAAAGGCTCCTCCCTCAACTGCCAACCCTGTAGAATCTTCAAAGGCAGCCAATCATATGAGGGCTTCTCACCTCACAGAGCCAATCGTATGAGGTCTTCACCTGCCTGACACAGACAAACATGCAGACAAACATTGCCTTTTATGTAGTAGATATAGCAAGGCATTTTCTCTTGTGCCTTCTGCTGCTGCTCTAAATAGTTGTAGTAGTTATTGTTAAAATATTTATACCCTATATTAAAGATCTCAGGATGGCTTACAAGAAGCATTAAAACAAGTTCCAAAGTTTAAAATGATAAAATAATTAATTAAGCTAAACATGTATTAAACAGCAATAATGCATTAAAAACTAATATAAAAGCTTATAAAATGATATACACCTGTATTTGGGTTGAATTAATAAGGTTAAAAAGGCTTTGGTGAACAGCTAAGTTTTAACTTGGTGCCTAAATGACATGAATGTTGGCACCAACTGGGTCTTTGGGGGGAGGGCATTCCACAGTCGGGGTGCCATGGCTGAGAAGGCCCTCCCCCATATCCCAACACAGTGTAATGATCTCACCGGCAGAATATGGAAGAGGGTCACCAACAGATCTTAATTCTTGGGCAGGAACCTATAGAGAGAAGTGTTCCCTCAAGTATTGAGGTCCCAAGCAGTTTAGGACGTTAGATAGATAGATAGATAGATAGATAGATAGATAGATAGATAGATAGATAGGCTCAAGTACAGAATATATAAATGAATATAATATAAATGTCATCACAAAGACCTTGAATTTAGACCGGAAATGTATTGGCAGCTAGTGGAGTTCTTTTAAGACTTGCATGATATGCTGTATATGATATTCAAGTCAGCAGTCGACCTGCTGCATTTTGCACTGGCTGCAGCTTTCATGTTTTCTTCCAGGGCAGCCCCATGTACAGCGCATTACAGTAGTCTAATCAGGAGAGTACCAGTGCTTCCACTACTGTAGCTTAGGTTATCCCTGTCTGTGAAAGGCACACTAGACTGGTACACCAGTTGAAGCTGGAACCAAGTACTCTGAGCCACAGAGTCCACTTGGGTCTCCAGTGGCAGGGATGGATCTAAGAGTACTCCCAAACTACACAGCTGCTCTAATCTAATAATTTCAGATTATCCATCAAATAATAATAATAATAATAATAATAATAAAAAAGATTTTGGCAATTTCCCTTGATCCTGACTTCTTTCATTTTCAGACATTCTGTCAATTTAAGGATTACACCATTCCAATTACCAAGAACAATCCACCTGTCATATGAGAACTTTTCCAACCATTTTTTAAACAGAGCCTTATTATCAGAAGGAGCATGAATGACAACAATCAGCATTTCCAGTCCTTGAATTTGTATCTCCATTCCTACATAGCAACCATTTAAATCTTCAAAAACTTTCTCTGGGAACAATTTTGAGTTTGCACAAATTACCACACCTCTTTTTTTTCTAAAGGTGATATAAATTCTTTCCTCAATTTAAAATTCAGTAAGTATTGATTATTTTCTTTCCTAATATGTGTTTCTTGTAGGTAAATCAAATCCAAATTTTGTCTTTTCAGACAGTGAAAAATCTTCTTCCTCTTAATGGGCAAATCTGCCCCTTTTATATTCCAAGAAAGACATTTCAAATCCATTTTTAGGCCGTAACTTCATCAGAGTCCATATCCAGTTTGGGCTAAGCCTGTGGGTTTTCCCCCTCTTCATCTCCACTCATCTCCACTTTAGATGTTTGTTCAGGAGTATTTTCTTCTTTCTTCTCTCTCAGAGCTACTTCCTCACAATCACTTCCATGTTTCTTCAAGAAGTCTGTAGCCTTTTGAATCATATTAAGATTGAATCTTCTCTGTGAGGCAGGACAACCCTCACTTGAAAGGGATCCTCTTTTGCTTCAACTTGTTGATAAAGAAAGCATATTCCTTCTTCTTTCTCAGAATCTGAATTGGAATATTAAAAATTATTAAATACTTCCATCAATCTCCATTTTTTAAGGTAATGTTATTAGAGAACTTGATCTCTTATTTGTCTTCTCACAAAATAAACAATCGCATCTCACACAGATTTCTTTGCATTGCAGCCCAAGTATCTAATCTATATATTTTGTCCAGCACTCAGCAAAAGTCTTCTCTGTATGTCCAAAAAGTCAGTCAAAGCATTGTTCATTCTTGCATAGATATCTTCATTTTGTTTCTCTGGTATTCCTATAAATCTGAGGTATCTCTCTCTTTCCTTAAGATCAAGTAACACCATTTCATCTCGATTTTAATCTTGGTCCATAGATAATTTCTCGCTCACTTTTTCCAGTCTCTATGTATTCTCTTTCAATAACTCTAGTTCTCATTTATTTGTTGACTCCTGTTGTTATCTAAGTCAAAGAATGTCTTTATCTTTAAGCTCAACCTTAAGTTCAGCCTTCAGATCTTGTTTAAAATTTTTCCTCATTTGATCCATATCAGCTCTCATCTGATTCACATCTGCTCTCATTCATTTAATCTCTTCTAAGATCATTGATTTGAATCAGGAACTTTAGATTGTTCAACTAACACTCTTCTTTGCATATTTACTGCTTGGGTCAGCTTTCTTATTCCTGAAGCCATTATGATAGCTGTCAAATTCTCTACTTAAAAAAGAAGTTTCGGTTGAAGTAATTCCACTCCACCTCTAGAGGTCACTGCATCTCATCATTCAAGTCTCTGTAGCCACAGTTCAGCACTCACTCTACAAGAAAGTGAAATTCATGTCAAATCAGTTCTGTTTTTCAGCAGGGGATCTGCTACCAACAAACCAAACTTCATGAGGAAAAGATCTGACCATGACAATGGGGTTGCTGTAATTCTCTCTAAAATCAGATCATTCTCCAATCCAGGGTATGCTCTCTGCCTTGTCTGTTGAACCAACAACATACTGCAAAAGCTCCATGAGTGTCATGATAACCACAAAGTCCTGAGCCATCACCATCAGGACAGCCTTGGCATGTATGTTGAAATCCTCCAGAATCACAGCATGTTCTCCAACATAACCTCTGAAACCACCTCAGGCATGTTGGGGGAACCCAGGGGACATGCTGTATGCCAGCATGACCCATAGAACGCCAGTGCATCAAAAACAGACAAAAACAGCACTAGTTCAAAAAACCAGAGTAGAGTCCAAATATATACTATAGAATTAATCTCCTCCTGCATGGCCTGCCACCAAGGCACAGCCTGGTTCTTAGACATTTGCTCCACTTCAGCAAAACTGGCTGGCTCACAATTTACTAGACAAGCACGCACTGTGTGTGAAGTGGAAGTGTAGAGTTGTGGAGGCTTTCCCTTTGTTTTTCTCTCTGATCTCCTGGGAATTTGTGCAGGCTGAACTCCTGACTGGCCTCATCATCAAGGCTGCAAGACCACTTCACAGCTTTTTTCTTTCTCACTTCTGCTCTTGGAGCCGCTTCACCCCCTGCAGCCCCCTCCTCCTGCACTGGCTCTGGCTCAGGCTCAGACTTAACCCCCAAGGGACCAGGAACTGAGAAGGCAAGCTGCTTTGGCCGAGTGCTAGGCTCACGAGAGACAGGAAAGAGGACTTCAGAACCAGCATGAACATGCAGCCAGTTTGCGTGTTCCTCAAAAGTTGGATTCCTAGACACCACGCAGAGGCCATTTCCTGCCTAAAACCTAAAACCTTTACAGTTGGGCTGATATCCCAAGAATCTCAGGCATTGAGCTTTCGGCTCTCCCTTTTCCTTTGACTCTTCGGAATATGAACCCAGGCAAAACTGCCAAAGACCTTCATGTGAGCAATAGAAGGCTGCTTGCCAAACAAGCACTCATATGGAGTGGCCTGAATGACAGAACTCCACAGCCTGTTGTGTATGTAACTGGCAGTCAGAATTGCCTCCTCCCAGAAATTCAGAGGCAAATCTGCATCAGTGAACAGAGAGTGCGTGAGAGTTTGCAACACACCAGCGGGTCTTTCTGCTACCCCGTATTGAAAACTGGAATGGGAGGCAGTTGTCCTGTGAACAATGCCCTAGCTTTTGAACCACTGTTGCAAACTCTCAGCCAAGAATCCTCCGCCATGATCTGTTTGGAACGCTTTGACCTGGCATTCAAATTGTCTCTTAACATATGCACACCAGTTCTTAATGATTTGACACACCTCAGACTTTTGCTTCAACAAATAACAAAATGTGTTTCTGCTGTAGTCATCTACCAGCAGCAGAAAAAACCTCGCTCCCCCAAGGCTGGGCTGAGACATGGGCCCGACCACATCAGCATGAACAAGTTGGAAAGAAGCATCTGGAACTCGAGAACTGGACCTGGGTGCAGGGAGCTGCATAGATTTTGACTGTTTGCAAATGGCACAGTCAAGAAAAGTAGCACAGGATTTTAGAGAACATCCCTTGCAGCTATCTGCTAACATTTTCAACACAGGAAAGCTAGCATGTCCCATCCTTCTATGCAACAAATGAATACATTCATCATGTTGTGGCTTGTTATCAAACACACTATAAGCACTGAATCTGGGCTTAAGTTTGTACAGTTTCTCACTCAACTCCACAGCACAAACAGCCCCAACTTTCAGAACCTTGCCTTCACTCTTTGTGAACAAAACCTCAAATCCACTTAGAGTTAACTCTGAAACAGAGAGTAGGCAGAAATCAAGTGAAGGCACATATAACACATTATCAAGATACATATCTAAAGCAGGTACATACGCAGACCCCGCTCCCTTGACATTTGCTTTAGTCCCATCAGCCAGGGCAAAAGTAGCAACACTGGCTTGGTTCAAACATTTGAACAGACCTTCACAGTTCACCAGATGCTGAGAGCAACCACCGTCCAACAGCCAAAAAGCTTCATCAGTGTCCCGGTAGCTCCCAGAGACCACACAGTCTGTTGCAACAGCACCACGTGGAAGACTCCCACAATTGCCTCTTAAGCCTCTGCCTCAAGCACCTCTCCCCCTTGCTTGTCCAGCGGACAGTCCTTCTTGAGATGAGAAGTAGATGCACAATGATAGCATCTCCTTGCAGCGTTGGCTCTCATTAGCCCCTCCAACTTGGACTCACCAGCCTGGGCAGACTTCTTCCTGGATCCTGGCTCGGCAGCAGCAGGCAGCTGGGGAGGCTGCAGGGCAGTCCTCTGGGCACGACGCTCCTCCTCCTCCAGCAAGCAAGAGGAGATGTAGGACACAGTCAAGGTCTGCTCCGGAATAACTTCCATGGTTGCAACTATAACGTCCCAACTGGGGTCCCAACTGGGGTCGAAGGAACACAGGACACAGTAAGCCTTGTCAATTTCAGGCAAAACCTTCCCCCTCTCACTCAGGGCAACAAAGATAACGGCAATGGTCTCCATGGTCTGCTGTGGCCCAGCACCTGTTGGGGAATCCAGGGGATATACTGTACGCCAGCATGACCCACAGAATGCCAGTGCATCAAAAACAGACGAAAACAGCACTAGTTCAAAAACCAGAGTAGAATCCAAAAATATACTAAACTACATATTTATTGCAGGCTTGAATACACAATAAAAGCAGAGCTAGGTAAAATTCATTCTGTCTGCCCTTTACAGCGTGACAGACAAGCAGACTGAAGACAGTGAACAACAAAAGGAACAAAACACGAAGCAAACTAATAACGGAACAGAGAGTAAGACTACATAACTGTTAGCCACTGTGAGAACATCCAGGCTGCCGGGATTGTTTTCCCAAAACAACCGGATCTCTCTCACAGTAGCTGTGTGAAAGTTAGCAGAAACTTCTTATCAGTTACCATGACTATGAGAGCACAGCGAAGGAACAAGACACTTAACCCTTTAGGCAGGGACCTGGGCAGCCTAACTTTAACAAGGCAAAAGCAGCAGGTTGGGTAGTACACCAGCAGCATCCCTGTTCTGTCTCTCTGACCCATCAAAACTATTGTCTGGGTGGATGGATTTCCTTGTGAGGAAATGGAATTCTTATGGAAGATGCCAACTCCTTCCCCCAGGCCCTCCAACCCAGATTGGCACTGCACTGGGTATTTGGGTTGACAAACCTGGAAGAAATAAATTCCTCCAAGCTCATCCTCCCTAAAGTCTCTGTGATGCACATTAGGTCAGCCCCTTCACATCCACAACAAAGTCATGGATAGTAGTTCTCTTATTATTGACTTGGCATTCAGGAACAGCACCAACAGATCACAAGGCAACCTGACATGACAACTTGAATCTTGAGGGATGGGGCAAAACACAGACTTGGTATCAAGTATCTTTCCCATTTTTCCCTCATTTGACATGTTCAGCCCTCAGCAGCATACCTCCCTCTGCCCAACACTGCATCAATAGGGGCACCCTGCTCCTCCCCCTCCCTTGACATTCACCCAAACACACGCATAATATTAAAAACACACAGAGACACACATGCAAAGACATACACAAAGATATAATACGGAACAAATACTGGTAAGAAGGCAATGCTGCTGGTGCTAGGCAAGCTTCCAAATACTTTCCAATGACTGACAGTGAGGTTGTATGCAGAAACCAAGAGGCAATCAAGGAAATCAATTAGGGCATTTCCCCCCTTCTAGAAATATCTGGCACATCTACCTTGGCACAGACCTCTCACATGGGCACCTAAATATCTTGTAATCCCTGCCTCTAACCCAGAGAGTTGTTACTACAGCTTAGGCCTACCTGGTGATAGCACTAGATATCACTTTGATATCATAATTTGGCCTTACCATACCACCCTTCTCCACATGTTTGTGAGGCCCCCGGACAAGCACAAAACTAGGCTCGGCCATCAAACGCTGCAATATCCCAAGACAATACAGGCAGGCCAGAAATAGCCAGATCACCGCTTTAGGAGACCTCTCTGCAAACACCCTCATTATGTATGCACGCTGTTTACAAAGGACTCCCTGCCCCGAGCAGGTAACTTGGCAAGCTAGAAGCTTAAATGCCAAGCACTGAGCATTTGCTTACAGTCTACCTCTTTGTCAATTCAGACTTAACTCAATCATGCTAAATTGTGACCTTTTGGAGACATTGTCTCTCAACCAAAACTCATTGTTGTCTCCGAGTAAGGCATAGCCTGCAGTCACACTTCTCCCTATAAAAACCCCTGATTCCGAGACGTACCTCGGATCGCTCCTGAGTTCCATCCCACCTTGCTGCCATTTTGCTTGGCGAGTCTTCCCCTCAGCTCCAGTAGCTGAGACCGCAGCAACCTTGGATCGCTCCCAAGTTCCAACTGCCTTGCTGCTGCATTGCTTGGTGAGCTTCCCCTCAGCTCCACGTGCTGAGACACACCGAACCCCAGCATCACTCTCTATCTTCTTCCAGGCTTCAGGAACAGGTGTCGTATCACCCAAACCATCTATCCCTCTGAAAATCCCACTATCTTACTCACACCTTTATTTTCCTTAGTTATCTGTGTGCTTATGTTGCTTACATTGTGTGCCTGTATTTAATAAAGATCATTAGTTATTTTTCAAACCAGTCTGCTCCTTGCCTTGGCCTGACCCCGTAGACACTGGGTTACAAGATCCTGCTAAGTTACCCTGCATCTCGTAACGCTAAGCAGTGCTCTGAGCTAATTTTCCCCACCTATAGTTGAGCACATTTAGGTGTCCCCCACGAGACCCACAGCAAACAGGGTAACAGAGTGTAAAGTGGCCTTCTAAAAGGTTTAACCAACACTCTCACTGGGAGTGATATTATTGCAAGACCCTGACTCTCACCCAAGGTCTGTCTGTCTACAATTGTCCAAGAAGTGGTGATGCCCCAGTGTTTTCCCTCAAATTGTAACCCAAAGGAGTAACCTGCTGCTGCTGGCAATCAATCATCAGTGGCAGCCTCTGATTTTATAAACCCTTCCCATCAAGGAAGGTAAGGCTTGGGAGAGGTGGAACAGCTGTTTAAAGTCAGCTGCTTAGATCTTACACAGCAGGCAGCACAGTCCCAGTCTTGTGGGGAAAACAGCAGCTCTGTGGGAGAAGAGGCCAGCAGAGACGTGATGCCAAGATCACTCTTCCAGTTGAGCTCCAGATAATCTGGCTGAAGCACCCATCGTTAGTCAGTTGTTCCCTTGAAATACCAGTGTTGCTTCTGCTTTTATATACTTTCCCACCTAAGAGAGTAAAGGTTATAGAAAACAGAGGATGGAAACAGGCAGCAGAATACTGATCACTGTCATGAGCGGAGCTTTTTCACATCCTCCAACTTTTCCTGCCTCAAACCTTTATTGAAAAAGCTTCCTGTAGTAACAGTTGCCTTAGGCAGAGGAGTGACCACCATCATGGGTAGAGATCCCTGCCCCACTACAGCTGTCCTAGAAAATGATTGCTTTGGTAGAAGATTATCACAGGCAGATCCTTCCAGCAGGCTGCCATTCCATCCAACTAGTCCTCATTGGTGCTGGACTTTATCTGTTCCCCTGCTCTTCCTTCCCCATCCCTTATTCTTTTTGTATCATGTCTTAAATTTAAATTGTAAGCCTTAAGGGAAGGATTGACATACTGCTTTTCCTCTAAGCCATTCTGGAAGGGTTTTTTTTCCCTAAAGGGTGGGGTATAAGTGCTATAAATAAATTCTTTAGTGGAGCTGGGTGGGAAGAGATTGGGAGCTGACAGAATGGTGACTCAGTTGTCCCAGTGTGATCTCATGCTTTATTACATTACACATTATTTACAGATAGGAAAGTTGCAATAAATTACAGTTCTCCTGCGCTGTTAATTCCATATGTGGTGGGATCTACTAATTTGTCAGGATATTTCAGCATGGGTTTTGTCCCAGTGGTAAAACCAATGCATTTAAGACAGCCTTTAAAGTTTACCTAGTGAACCCTGGACTGATGGGTTAAAACAAGGAAGGGAAATCTTTGTGCCTCCAGGTGTAAGTGAACGATTGTTTCCATCATTCCATCATTGGCCTGCCTGGCTTGGAATGACAGGGGCTGGAGCAACATAGTTTCTCCCATTTTGAGTTAAATAAAGGAGATAAAGAGCCCTTTCACACTACACAGTTATACAACTACTATCCCACTTTAACTATAAAGTTAAAATGGGATAGTAATTGTATAATCCTAGGGTTTCTAGTTTGCTAAGGTCATTAGAGAGCTCTGGCTGGGAATTCTAGATGCTCCTCTCTAAACTGCAGATCCCAGGATTCCATAAGATGGAACCAGGGCAGTTAAGGTAGAATAATAGTTTATGGAAGAACATTTAGAATTCTCAACCAAAGAGCTCTAGTGCCTCAGCAAACCACAAACTGAAGGACTCCATAGGATGTAGCCATGGCAGCTGAAGTGAAATCATAGTGCTATACTTGTGTAATATGAGAGGCGCAAGGGTTCTCTGGAAGACCACAGTGTACATCAAATTTGGAATTAAGAAGAGCAGATTTATATTTTGATTAAAAGTTTTGTGATAATTTATATTAATATTAGTGTTGTTGTGTGCCTTGAAGTTGTTTCTGACTTTAAATAATCCTAAGGCAAACCTATCATAGGGTTTTCTGGTGCTTGAGAGCGTGTGACATGCCAAAGGTCACCCAGTGGGTTTCCACAGCCAAGTGGTGAACTGAACCCTGGTCTCCATGGTTGTAGTCCAACACTCAAACCACTATGCCACTCTGGCTCTCCAACAATGTTATCCACCCCCCCAAAAGCCCATTTCAGATCTGGCCATGTGAACCTGGGCAAGTGGGTATTGGGCTGCCTAACAGGCTACTACTACTACGAGGAGTCAATTTTGTTTGTCCTTTAGTCTTAGGCCATTTCCACACTAGACTGTCATACTGCTATTATTCCACTTTCAACATCCTATGGAGGCCCCTCCCTCAACTGCAAACTCTAGGATTCCATAGGATGTTGAAAGTGGAATAAAACACTATAACAGTCTAGTGCGGAAATGGCCTTAATCTACTCTATATACAATTTTAAATGGATAAATCATTCAATTAAATCTGTATATGAGTAAAATCATTCCAAAGGAGGGAGAGGGAAGTATGATATTTAGAAAGATGCTCCATCTGACATGTCACAGCACACACCATCTTAGAAGAAGAAATGTTCTTCCTTCATAAAAGAGCATGAGTGCAGATGGCAGGTGCAGTTTCCAAAACTGCACCTGCCATCCTCAAATTATATAAACATTTAAAATAATATATAATCAGGATATCTTTTTAATTGATCAAAGGGGTGCTTTTAATGGTACAAGCTAACGAATTAAATCAACAGATTGTTGCAACCCCACTGAGAATCATAACCGAATGTGTGCAAAGTGCTCTAAATATTTGGAATGTGCTGTATAAATCCTAGGCATTATTATTAGCAAAGGGGAATTGCAAGTCTCCTCCCTTTTCAAAAGGCCGGCCAGTCACAAAAACAGGTGCAAAGTACTTCTGCTGGGCCTGGAGTCTGTTATTTTTCAGAAGCCTGCCCCACCCTTGACCTTAAAATTGTTTCTGGAGTTATCTGGTGGCAGCACGGTCCATGTAATCATGATTGCTCTGGACACCTGCTAGTCACTGATTAATGGGGCTGGGAAAGAATTTTATTCAGGCAGGCCTGAAGTGACTTTTGGACTTCAGAGGTGAAGGAGAGTTGCCTTCTCTGCTAAGTCCATCGAGGCACCTTGAGATTTTTGCCAGCAGTGGGAAGTATGCTTTTAATACTGCATGTCTCTACATGTCTATACATCTGTTGATACCTCAGACTATGGGTATCCACATAGCAGAAGACAAAAGAAGGCACTATAGATTGCTATCTGTAGTGATTTAGCTTTTTATTATTGTTGTGTGCTTCCAAGTCATTTATGACTTACTAGTGTATATACCCGGCGTTGCCCAGGATTTTATCTTCTCATAGGTGATACTTGTTAGAAAGATTTGAGATCCTGTGCCTCTAATTCCCCAAACTGTCTTGTCCAAGACCAGTAACTTTTCCCCATAGTCCCCAATCCAATCTGTATTCAGAGTTATTAACATGCAGAGCTTGTGTTTCTGAGGGAATACACTGCCTTCCTCCTTCTTGCTGCTAGGCCTTGTCACCATAGCAACCGACCAGGCCCAAGAGCCCTCTGGCTGAGAATGCTAAAGGCCCCTCCCTAAACTGTCAACCCCAGGATTCCATAGAATCTTCACAGGCAGCCAATCATATTAGGTCTTCTCGCCTGACACAGCTAATCATATGAGGTCTTTGCCTGTCTGACATGGACAAACTCACAAACTTTAACTTCTATATATTAAATGGGGACTTTAAAGCAAACCTATCATGGGGGTTTCTTGGTAAGGTTTGTTCATAGAGGGTTTGCCTGTGCCTTCCTCTGAAGCTAAGACAGTATGGCTCGCCCAAGGTCACCCAGTGGCTTTCCATGGCTGAGCGGGGATTCAAACTCTAGTATTTAGAGTCGTAGTCCAATGCTCAAACCACTACACCTCACTGGCTCATTTAGCTTAGGGATATTAAGGTAATCAGGAGAAAAGGGTACCAGTAGGAGAGCTGGCCCAAGACATTTTTCTGCCAGAGGCAGATCAGCAAATGGCTTCCTTGCTTCCACCCAAGTCAAGGTGCACAGAACCCAAAGGCTGCCATGTTATTTAGCCCGTGAGACAGCAAATCATACTAATAACTTTCCAGACCTGGTAGTCTGATACAGTTAAAATTAAATGCTCTTTCATGACACCAAAACACTGCTGCCACCACTTCAGTCTACCTAATGGTAGGGCCAGCCCTGAATATGATTTTGCAAGCCACAAAACACGTCCCATTTAGCCACAGATAGATCAGCCCTCCTGAACCTATTAGCCAAAGAATGACTTCTTGGTTAAATAGATATAAAATCCACATGTTGCGATTTTACTATTATAGGCACTTCTGATGTGCCCCAGCCTTCTTTGGTAATCCTTGTGGACACAGGAGTCCTGATAGTTACAAATTCAAATCCCAGCCCTCAGCTGAAGGTCCATGTACACAGTTGACAGGAAACAATGGTGCCTGTGTATATATAGCTACGGATCATTACAGCAGAACAAGTCAATTAGCCTTTTGTGACACTCCATCATGAGTCTGTGAAATAATTTTTGAATACTTTAGGGACTATTGTCAAAAGGACAGTACAGGGAGGCCAACAACAGCAAAAACAACCAGTTTATAAACTCTGCCATGCTCAGATGTTTGAATCTTCTAAATGGGGTTGGTATCTTGCTGTGACGGGAAAAGGGTTTTACAAAAAATATAACAATTAACCTTTACTTATTATAGACCATGAAAAAGCATAGAAGATTTTCCAAGGCTGCAAGTCTCATTTGGTCTGTCCATTGATGACTGCAGGAGTATTCTGTACATAGAGGCCTGTGGGGAGAAAATATATTACTGAATACGTCTTGCTCCTTTTAAAAGTCTGACAAAGACGTTGTTTCAACTTCCTATGTGCAGTATCACATAGTTATTATGTGATACTGTCAGTTATTAAGTCAGTTATTAAGAAAGCATCACCGTTTAATCCTAGAGTAGCCTTCTCTTTTATTTGTTTTATTATCAAATCAGCTATGATTTTGATTGGAGCAGCAATGCAGGCAAAGGCAACATTTTAATACTTTTCTCACACACTTTCCTCCCCAGTTTATATTACCACCACCCCAAAGCTACTTATAGCCCAATCAGGAGATGATTTTGACCAAGAAAATCTCATGGAGGAGTAGGGAAGTATTTACTTCTGCAAAAGTGCCACTCTCTCAGTCTTCTAAGACTGAACATTTTTAAAAAAAGGACTGCCTGCCTCCCCACCCCTCATCCCCACCACCATTTTAGCCCCAATTTGTACCAAACCTAAATATTAAACATTTTTAATTTGTTTTATTCCTAGATGAGGGTTGAAATGGTTCCGCCAAATCAATGTGCCACAGTATGGATTCTCTCATAATAAGATTCCCATTAAAGTATTTGTGTCCAAGATAAGTTACTCAGTGCTAGAATGCCTTTCCATCCTATATTACTCCTGAAAAGGGCTTGTCTGGATATACAGTCTGTTCCTCGGGTGCCTGCCTCGTTAGAAGCCATTAAGAATCCTTCTCCCAAACTTTAGTTGCCCCCTTGTCACAGTCCCATACATTTCTTTGTTACTGCAGCTTCTAGGCTGCCTTGGCGATATTATAAAGATATCCTTTTGATATCAATAATTCGGCTTTCTTCCACCAGCTCTCTCCACATGTTTGTGAGGCCTCCGGACAAGCACGAAACTAGGCTTGGCATCTGATTGCTGCACTATTCCTAAACAATACAGGCAAGCCAGAAATAGCCAGATCGCAGCTTCAGGAGACCTCCTGGCAAACACCCTATTATGTATGCGTACCACCTACAAAGGACTCCCTGCCCTGAGCAGGTAACTTGACTAAGCTGAACTATCAACTGTCCAGCATCGCGCATTTGCATACTGGCTGCTCCTTTGTCAATTCGGACCGAACTCAATCATGTTAAATTTTGACCTTTCCAAGGCTTTGTCTCGCACCTGAAATCCATTGTTCTCACAAAGTACGGCATATCCTGCAGTCACATCTCTATCTATATAAACCCCTGATTCTGAGACCCTCCTCGGATTGCTCCCGAGTTCCAGACCACCTTGCTGCCGCATCGCTTGGCGAGCTTCCCCTCAGCTCCACGTGCTGAGCCTCATTGAACCCCAGCATCACCCTCTATCTTATTCCGGGCTTCAGGAACAGGTTTTGTATTACCCGAATCAACTATCCCTCTGAAAATCCCGCTATCTTACTCATACCTTTATTTTCCTTAGTTATCTGTGTGCGTGTGTTGCTTACATTGTGTGCCTGTATTTAATAAAGATCATTCATTGCCTTCAAACCGGTCTGCTTCTTGACTTGGCCTGACCCCGTAAACACTGGGTTACAAGATCCTGCTAAGTTACCCTGCCTCTTGTAACGCTAAAGCAGTGCTCTGAGCTAATTTTCCCCACCTATAGTTGACCACATTTTGGTTTCCCTCGCGGGACCCCCAGTAAACAGGGTAACATCTTAGGATCCCTTGAAGGACAGAGGCCAGGCTGTTGCTTTATCTTTGCTTTTCTTCTGTGGGCATTTTGTCTGCTTGCACTGATTGAATAAGAGCAGCTAGAGGAAATCCATGTTAAAAGGCGCATGCAACTGTGCACACAACAGAAAGGATCCAGAAAGATTGCATTCTCATGTAATGCTAACCCAGGTAATTGTCATTTAGTGCCTTTTTTTTTAAATGCCTTCCTCATTCTAGACAAAGTTGTCTTATCAGTTACATGGAATGGCCTTGAAAACTGTTATCAGTCTTTTGTTCTGCCCTGGAATTTATTAATGCTCTGCAGCTTTGGACGCTTTAGGACTTGACATCCTCTCTGGACAGTGAGTGCACGAGTTACTATGAGGTCAGAGCCCCAGGTTGCCCTTCCCACTTAAGCCAGCTTAAACGTTTGGATCTGAAACTAGACAGCTACCAATTGTGAAGGAAGCATCAGACCCATTGATTTCTATCCACTGCGTTACTTTTGTACAAAGGCCAATCAAAATACGTATCATGAGGTGTGACACTGATGTGACACACCCAAGTGGAAAACAAACATTGTGCCAAGCAGACCACATTCCTAACATATGCTTCAGTGATGCACACGTGCTAAGATTCAGCAGTGATTCCAAAGTTTGGAGTATAGGAGAGCTTTTGTCTGAGTGCATATATCACTTGGACTTGTAAATCAATTACCTGTTTTCAAACTGCCATGAAGTTAATTATCTCATCTCTAATTCTGGAAGATTCTAGGGAAAAATGCTATAGGGAGAGGTGTGTTGCCTGAGCTGGCACACCAATGGACAGGGATCCCCCCCCACCCCGTTCCAGCTCTTTTGAGTTGCTGTTTCCTTCCCTATAGCTTTCTGTTTCTTTCAGTATTACTTTTAGCAGAGCTTAGGAAAAATTCATTAAAATTAACTACTCTGATTCATTATATCTTTCAGTCATAAATTTTTTAAAAATAATTGTTTAAACACCACCACTGGTATTTTACTATTTCTTATGTTTAGCTAACATAAGACATTAGTCATTTTCAGCCATTTTAAATGATATGTTGAAGTTTAACAAATAAATTTCTTTTTAACATCAGTGAATTAGATCTCAGCAACTTAAGGGCAATGTGTTAGTGCTACCACTAATATATTAAAGTTCTGCTTTTATTTCGCAGTATCCTTTTTGGAGGTTTGAGACAAGAGCTTGTGTTGGGTAACAAAAAGAATTTCAGGAACCTGATGAAACAGAGCTGAAATCTAGGAAAGGCATATCAAGGTATGATGATAGTGTTTCAGTCACCCCGGTTAAACATTCAGTTACAGCCACTGAACTGTATAGAACAACAATTTGACAATTTGAATCACAATCTTAGGGTTAAAGGCTGGATGCAAATATTTAACTGTCAGTGATGGCTCTTGAATAATTATACTGAACCCATACATTGCACAGCAAAAAGCGTACCCTTTTCCCCTCCCCACTTTTGAGGTCCTGCTCTTCAGTAATGATTTTATGATTACATTTTAGAAACTGCAGAGTTGTTGTGACCTATAAGTTAATCAAGCAACTGTGACAGAGGATACCTGAACATTTGCTTTACATATCATGCATTTTAAAAATTTTCAAGTACACATTTACACGTACTTTAGCCTCTAGTGCAAACTTTTGGTCAATTGAAATATACTGGATCTTGCTAATTGTTGTGCTGGTGTGGGTGTGGGTGTTTTAAAGACATATGCTTTAATTTGGTTTTAATGTTTTGATTGTTTAATCTCATTTTAATTGTTGCATCCTGTGGATTTTAACAATATGTTTTTTAATTTGTTGTGTCCACTTTGAGTCCCACACTGAGAAAAAGGCAGGATAGAAATAAATGTGACAATTGACGATGATGATGATGATGATAGAAGAAAAAGGACTTGTTGTAGTAGTAGTTATTTATTAATTAATTTATTATATTTCTATGCCGCCTTTCTCCCAGAGTGGGACTTCAATAGTAGTAGTAGTAGTAGTAGCAGCAATGGTAACAATAATAGAAGAAAACCTATTTGGCAAATAGCTGATGAATCATAGCAGAAAGGTAAACCAATGACTGTAAGAACCGCGTATTACGAAGTAGACATACTACTGATGCTGATTCCCAGTTCCTAGTCAGCACACAAGCATGCAAAAAAAAAAAAAATAGAAAGAATTATTGTTCATCTTTTGAGGTCCTGCTCTTCAGTCTCCTTGAACAGTCCCCTTATTACTGAGATATATACAATATGGGATAATCTTAAAGCTAGTTCAGAGTGGAGGGGCATATAAATACTAGGTGAGCTTACTAGCAGCACTCTGTTTCAGAATTCTGTGGGGAAAAATTGAGCTGGAGGCTAATAGCCAACTTCAGCCTCATCAGATAGGCCCAAACTAACACTGTTTGTGGAGACAGTAAATGTGACAGTTTAGGCACAGTGTGAGGTAGCTTTACACAGTAGTCAATTCCAAATGTATTCCACCCCCACCTATAAAAATAGAAAGGATACGAACAAGATTTATATTTCTTCCACATCATACAAACAAGAAACCTAATTAAGACTGGGTAAAAGAGCCAGCATAGTGTAGTGGTTTGAGTGTTAGACTCTGGCCATTTCCGCATGGGCTTAAAGAAACGGTGCAGAGCGTCCTTCAGGGAGGACATCTGCACCTGGGAGCGGACTGGGTCAGACCTACTTAGTGTAGTTCTGCACCTCAGCCCGCTCCGGAACGATCCGAAGTGGTCATCCAGTGTGCTTTTGAAAGACCGCTTGAAACAGGTCTTTCAAAAGCACGGAGCGCGCCACCCCGTGTCCGCACTCTGGTGCAGATTTGCAGGCTCGCACCAGTGTGAGCCTGTGATCTGCCAGGGGCGGGCTTTAGGCTGGCAAGCTTCAGCGGTTGGTGGAGAGCCTCGACCAACCAGAAGCCGCCATTTTCGTCCCCGGAGCAGTGCGGAGCTGCGGCTGCGCACTGCTCCGGACCAGCCTGGACCCAAGCATGGAGCCAAGAAGTCCGGTAAGTACCGGCACGGGGCGATTCCCTCGCCCCGTGCAGAAATGGCCTCTGACTCTGGAAACCAGAGTTCAGTTCCCTGCTTGGCCATGGAAACCCACTAGGTGGCCTAGGGCACCTCACACACTCTCAGCCCCAGAAAACCCCATGATAGATTCACCTTAGGGTCATCATTAGTCGGAAACAACTTGAAGGCACACAAAAACAACAAAAAATTCTAGGCGTACTAAATTTTACAACATATATTTATTTATTTATATTTCCCCCAAGGAGCTCAAGGTGGTATATGTGGCAATCCTTCTGCACTTTCATCCTCCAAACAAGCCAGTAAGGTAGGCTTGGCTCAAAGAAGAGTAAGTGGCCCAATATTACTCAATAAGCTTCATGGCCATGAGGGGATTTGAACATGGGCCCACTGTGTTCACACAGTCCACACAGCCTGGGAATCCCAGAAACCTTCTGTATGCTATACTATTGCATCATCCTTCTGCCATGCTTGCTGTTCTGCACTTACTTTCCCTTTCCAATATTGCATACTTTGGTTTTGCATTTTGCATTTGGTTTTGCGTTTAATAAATTTAGCATTTGTATCACTGCCCATACACACCAGCTTTTCAAATAAACTTTCTGCAATGTCATAAAACAACCAGATAAGAGGATGGGAAAACTAGAGTCAACATTTTAAGGTACTTGCTTGCGAAGACGATAGAACAGCAAGGTTCCGGATCACAAGCATCCAGGGTTTTAACTGGATATGTGTCCAAGATAGTAAGATTCAAGAAAATTAGCAGCAACAGTAAAGGAATGTAAATGGGAGGCAGGTTTGGAAGGAAGGAATTATCAAATGAAGTATATGATTTGGCATGCGGGGAAGAAAGAGTAGCAAAGGGGACAGTGTTACAGTTCACAAATCCCAGTATGGACAGAAGACAGCACGAAAAGCTACAGACAAAAACCTTAATCCAGATTCACAGAAAGAAATAGATTTATCCATAGCTGAAATCACTGTTAAATTTGCACATAAAATACTTTCCACAGTTTTAGTATTTGACACACTTATACTATTTTTCCCAATAGAGCCAAGTTACTTTGTTTTTGTTTGTTAATATAATTTATATCTCACCTTTCTCCCAAGCTTACAAGTTAAAACGACATACATTTAAAACAATCACTAGTACAAAGTTTAACAATTAAACAAGCAGTAGAATTAAAAACATTAATTTCATTCAGTTTTTAAAAGGCAGTTAAAATATAATAACAAAAAAATACAACAAGCAGTATGACACACCCCAATTAAAAGATCGTCTGCTATAGTTAACACAACTGTTATGATAAAACAATAAGCAGTGCCTTCTACATATTATTTTCTCTTGCACTGTGGAAACGGAATGAAATATTAACTACCTCTTTAAGCTGAATGACTATTCAAGAAAAGAGAATGCAGAAAAATACAGGCATCTTATTAAATGCTCATTGTACAGTCAATGGCTCTAGATTACCTTCATTATCACAGACTGAAGATGGCATGCTGCCCAAATATTGACATTAGACATATCATCTCATTATTTCTTGCTTTAATCTCTTTTTAAAGAAAAGTTTTACTTTTAAAATAATGAAATCTCTGTAACCAGAGAATGGAAGAGATGACAGCAAAGTCCTAGTCTCTAAACTCGCTTATTGCCAAATTTGAAAAAAATTTAACAACATTTATGGAACTCTGGTTTTAAAAAGGCCATTTAGGGAACTCTTGTTTGAAAAAGGCACCTCACAGAATACTATGTGTATTGCTGTCTCTATATTATATAGCTAAACAGATACAGAATTTGTCCCCCAAGGAATTAAATATATCTGGAAACAGAGGGGAATATTTGGTCTCCCATTTCTGCCAAGAAAGGTTTGCATAATTTGCATCATCTATTAATTGAATGTAGTCTTATGCATACATATGCTCATACATGTGTGATTAATTAGTTACGGACGTGCTTCAGTCATGCAGTTATATCAGGCTGCAGTGCTCATTTGTTATTCCCTCTGCATTAAATAATAATAATAAATTTCAGGCATGATAAGACTGTATGGCTTCTAGAGTTCAAAACCAAATGGGAATTCAAACTAGAACTCTGTCAGGCCATTATATCTTCTTTGTGGCAGGGAGCTGTGTAGCACTAGGATAATTTCTGACACATTGGACTAGACCTTCTCCAGGACCTGCCCTCTTTATAATAATGCCATATTTTGCAAGATATTGTCGAAGTGCTCTATTCCAGTAAAGCAGAGCACTATATTAATCTGTCAGTAGCTATAATAACATACTGGTGTGATCTATTATGTACGAATGATACATTACACAAGAGGTGTTACTATTCTGAAGGATAAGTCCCCGTGGAAGTATTCCGTTTGGATACTGAGGGCACATCCAGACAGATAAAAATTCTCAGATAAAAAAGTCTCAGATTTTGTTCCTGTTCTTTCCAGTTTTATTTTGGAGATCCCTATGTGTTTTGTTTATCCCAAAATATTTTCTGTTAGCTCTCAGTATGATCAGAGACTTTTCTGAAACACCAGTTCCCTAGGCCAGTTTATTTTATTCCAGTATAATATTGGAAAGAACAGGAATAAAATCTAAGACATTAAAGTCAAAACAGAATACTTGTAGACACCTTTTTCAGAAACACTGTGGTAACTATTAGCCTGCTTAATGCTGTTCTTCTAGACTTGAGAATCTCTGGTTTATCTGTCTCTTTTAAACCTTTATGAACATGCTGAGTGCAACTATCATTAACCCCAAGGTCACGGTGAAACTGACTGGATACCATTGGATTGTTTCTACTTTATAGCCATACAATTCTTACTTACTCGTAACCATTTGGAACCAAGTAACATTGACCTCTGGATAGTCTGAAGAGCGCACTGTATCTCATTATAATAATCTCAGCTCCATTCTTTACTCAACATTAATTATTTTCCATTCCAAAACATTTTGTGTAGCACGACAGCAGAACTTTAGCCTATCATTATCTGTGGGTCACTTTACCCCTAGCCTCCTTATTTTCTGTTACGAAACATTGCTTTCTCACCACTCAGAACGAAGCCAGTCTCATTTACATCCCCCCACCTTGGAATGAAGCTAATTAAATGTTTCTAAACACCTCCAAGGCATTGCTGTAACATAGGAAGATGGCATATGTTTTTCTCCTCTGAATTCCATGCAAGCATAATAGTTTGATGAAAGACTCTTCATGAAAGTTCAGAGTTCAAATATAAGTTTATACTATCTGTCCTAATTCAAATTGCAACCAAATTTCGCCTAAAGCCACATTCGAAGAGCCCTGCTTCAACAAACCATCTCGAGAAAGCGTCAGTAGGATTTTGCTAAGGCACTGCAAGCCAATATCATTCCCATTGCAACAGTGTTCTAACATAGACCTTCTTTTTCTGTTTTCCTCAAAGGTTATTTTTCAGGAGCAGCAAGCATGGCTGAGGCAGGGCTAGCAATGAGTGAACAGGTCCCCCCCTCTTTTTTGCACTTATTTTCCCCCTACCCAGGAACTGCAAGGTAGGGGACAGATGTCTGAACTGCAAGTCTGGAGAAGGCTTTCAAAATTTTGCCAAAAACCATGTGAATTAGGCCAAGGGCTTCACACTGTTGGCTCCTGCACTTATACATCCTATAACCAAACTATTGTTCTGCAGTCACTAAAGCAAAAACAAGGTAAGATGATAGCACAAAATGCAAAAGTCCTGACAATTTTAAGTCTCAGCTGCCCATCTGAAAGGGCCTGGCTGAACTTTGCTCAGAAAACCTATTCTCTAAGAATTTAAGACCAAAAACCTGAGCCCCTGGTGGTGTCAGAGGGGTGAGTGCTTATAATGAACGAGATGTGAGACAGGCAAGGGTTGGGGAGGGAGCAGAAACTACTTCTGAGGCAGATGATTGTTAATGAGCATGAGTGGAATCCAACTAAATAGGAACTGGATAAAACCCAGCTAAACATGTAATATGGCAACCCAGAACTACAGGCAGCGGGAGAAACTATGGCCATTTCCGCATGAGGCGAGGGAATCGCTCCGTGCCATTACTCACCAGATCTTCTGGGCACGGACCAATGCGGACTGTCCCTTAAGCCCTTCCACAGGGCTCCTTGTCTCGTCCAGGGTGAATCGGAGCAGTGTAAGGTCTTAGATCTGCACTTGTCCGGCTTCCAAAATGGCAGCTTCCGGTTGTTCATGGGTCCTGACCAACTGCTGAAGTACACCATGCCTAAAGCCCGCCCTCTGCAGATCGCAGGCTCACATTGGTGCAAGCCCGTGAATCTGCACAAGTGAGCAGGAACGCAATGGCGCGCTCCGAAAAATTAAAGAACGGTTTTCTACCGTTCTTTAAAAAGCATGCTGGAGGACCAGTGGGGGGCATTTCAGAGCGGACTGAGGTGCGGATCTCATGTAAGTAGTCCGGACCTAGTCTGCTCCAAGGTGCAGACGACCTCTGTGAGAGAATGCACTGCGCCGTTTTAATTCCCTTGTGCGGAAATGACCTTTAACTGTTAAGCAGATAACAACAAACACTTCTGGCTGCATTCCCACTAGAGATCACATCCCATACAGCCTTATATATAGGGATGGGCCAACTGAACCCTCAAATCCTGGGTAAGGATTTGAGATTCCCAAATCCAAATCCCTGTGCCAAAATAGGCAAACCAAATCTTTCGAATCTGCCAACTAAATAGATTGTTGGAGACTGGGACGCCTGAAAACCTGGGAGACCATACACACAAGGGAATATAGTAAGTAGGTGAGGTTTTCCCTTGGAATAATAATGGCCTTTGCTTACAATTACACAAATTACATCTGGGCTTGTATTCTAAAATATTTAAATTGAACATTTCATATTTAAGTTCAGTACTTGACTGGAAGTTACAGGCTTGAGATTTCAAGGACAGGTGAAACTGAAACATTCCTTTGCATAGCTCCCTTGCAAACCTCTTTCACACACAATTCTGGGGTTTGGAGTTTTACAAGGTGTCATAACCTTCTCTGCCAAAGTGTACTGGTGCATCAGCAAACTACAAACCCCACAATGCCAGAAGGAGCCATGCAAAGAAAAGCCAGTTTGGACCTGGATTATCTCTCTACTGTAGTATGTGGCCCTGTTCACACAGGCAGGAAAATGTGGGATCAATCCACATTTTCCTGCCTATGTAAAAGGAGCCTTCATGTCATTTTCAATCTGGGGAGATCCTGAGGCAAAACTATGACAATCGTCTTGGCCAGATTTCTTCAGAGGGAGATTTGCCTTTGTCTAGGCTTTGCTAAGGCTGAGAGAGTGTGTCTTACCCAAGATTATCTTTCTTTCTCTTGCTTTTTAAACTCTTTTTTAAAAAAGGATTTGAAAGATTCGAAATTCGTGAGATTTGTGGATTCCCAGAACCTTCCAGGAATTCAGATTTGGATTCGGAATATTCTGGATTCATCCCATCCCGAATTATATACAACAAACATGGCACAGAGTACATTTTTCCAGAGCCTATGCTGCTGCTTGTGTTTGTGGAAGTCTCAGTGCCAGCTCACTAAAAATAAAATAAAATAAAAATTGTAGAACCAGCACCTCCATGACACCAGCTCCCCACTCTATGCCTCACTCCCAGTGGTGTGATGTACCCAGGAAAACATACTCACCTTCTCTTTGTTGTTGTTGTGTGCCTTCAAGTCATTTCTAATTTAGGGAGACCCTGAGGCAAACCTATTATGGGATTCTATTAGCAGAATTGGCTCAGAGGTGATCTGCCCTTGCCTGTCTTCTGGCCCATTGGAAGCACAACATAAATACATGCCCTTCAGGCTGAGCCAGTGAGACCAGGCATCATCTGAAAACAGAATGGAGGGGGATGCCCAGGCCTTAAAACCACTTCATATTAAAAAGTAAAATTGTTTCCTTCTCCAGTACTGCTTGCTCTAAGACTTTTCCCCTCCTAGACACTAGATACTGTGGGAAAACACAGGAATTCCCTACCACTGTAGCCCAGACCCTGAGATCTGGAAATGGTGGCAGCCAAACTTGCCTGGGCTGCCAAATTACAATTAACTTAGTGTTGTGGAGAGGATTATATTGGAGACGATTTCCTTCAAATGCACTAGACCTGTGCCATCACATAAAATTGGCCCTTTGTAATCCTTGCTGAGGTTCAACCATGGAGCTTGTCTTTAATGTCAACACCTGGCGTTGGAACATACGAAATAATTATAGGAAGTGGTATCTTAAGGGTGGGCTGAATGTTTCTCTTGTCATAAAGGTAACAATCACAATAACAGTCCTACAGATCTAAAATCAGATACTTCTAAATGCATTCATATCCTCCCATCTTTTTCTCTCCACTTCAGAAGCAAAACAGTGGCCACTTTAGAATTCAAATAGGTTACTACAGCTCCCAGAATCCACTAGTCAACATGTCTATTGGCTAGGAATAGCCAATAGCCTCCCAAAATAACCTTTCCAAGTACTGCCTCTTCCCCCCTCTCATTTATAATTAACAGCCCTCTGTAAGAGATCTATGCCGTAACTGGGAAAGAATCTGATGCACTCTGGTGAGTGACCATCTGAGAAATCCAGGTTTTAGGAGAGAATTAATATCTTGAGACTATTCTGTTATGCACAATGAAGTAAAACGCACAAACTGCTTCATCTTGGCTGCTCTTCCAGGACCTGAATTGAGAGCCATTTTTCCACACAGCCCAGACTCAGACTCAGCAGTTTGGTAAGAAGACTTTCTGGACTAAAGACATAAACTGATGGAAGGAAGGAGGCACCTCCACCCTGTCAGAACCAACCACAGATCATTCTAAACTTGATACATTGACTTGAAGAGACATTCCAAGAAGAGAATGGTGACACAGACACACAGCCCAGGGATTGTCAGAGGAACGCTGCCAACGATCTCTCAGCTGACTACTCTTAAAGGGAAAACACATGCGTCTTGCTTAGCTCTGCCAGCACTCTGCTAACAGTCATTTATGGGCTTTGGCTCCCGATGGGAACAAAGCTAAAGAAATCTTACCTAACAAGCCAGCTAAGAGGCACGCAGTACTTTGCAAAAGGAAGAAGAAAGGGTTGAAGAAGAATCATCCTTGCTTTATAAACAGAGTACAAGAGGAAACCACTTTTTGGAATTGCATTGTGATCTAGCAACTACTTTGTAAATTCAAGCCAATTAATTTGAGTCTTGAAAATGCATACTATAGCAGGGGCAAAATGCAACCGCTATATTCTTAGGGTTTTGTTTTTGCTTAAAACCAAATATGAACGTCTCTACATGCAATTCTAAGGAGTGTGACATTGTAGTAATGAGTGCTCACAGGACATTTCCCACATTAATTTCAAGTGCTAGGAATATAATCGCAGCTCTACCTTTTCCTGCATCAAGTTTGCCTTTCAGCACATGCTTGCTTGTAAATATGGCCCACTGCAAGAGGAGGGAATGGGACTTACCTCCAAGCAAACATGTGGGATGGGCAGGCTGTTACTACAATTGGCTAGTCACAAAGATACACTAGTCTGAAAATAGCAAACATACTAAAAATGCTTCAATGCCTTCCTGTTAGTTTCTTGTATAGCCCTGCCCTTTCTCTCAGAAAAGATATATGGAGAAAGTGGCAGTGCATTGTGGGGCGGGGGAATAGCTTCAGCCAGGCTGTTTAATTGGTTCCAGGTGGCTCATGAGTCAAACAACAAAGCATTTGGTTGGGCAAAAATGTACCACAAATAAGAACTAGCTCCCGTGGCTTAGCCAGAAGGAACTGAAATTTAGTTGCCAGTTTTCCTAGGATGGGGTTGGATTTAGAACAGCAGTGACAGTGTGTTACTTTTTGGCTGAAGAATATTACGAGAAATGAAGAGCTTGTGAAAGTTATTTTGTAAGACTCAGTTCCCAGTACCCCCTAGGTAAGCAGTGATGCCTGCTGGAGGCTTACAAGAGCTGTAGTCCAAAAAACAAACAAGAAACAAACTTTTTCCAAGGTCTGGATACAGTTCAGTAGGCACATGATGGTAGACTGCAGGCTTTCTGACAAACCATTGTAACTATGCAGCTTGGTATATAGATATTAACAGCTGATAATACTTCTATCCATACTGTGAATATGTCAATCAAGCTGGGTGGCTTCTTCATCTTCTTCCTCATCTGACAATTATTAGTAGTGGTTGAGTTTTCAGAACTAAACTTGCATGTTGCACAAAGGCCTGACTTGCGCTTGTGCTTTTTCACAGAGCTTTGGTAGACGGAAATCTGTACAGTCAGCACACGATTTCTGTGGCTTGCTGATGAGTGTTACCACCACTTAATTGCTGCATAGTGTGCTGCTCCTAAAAGGCACAGCTTCTGAGGATGAATTAAATAACTGGAAATGAAAATATTGGCAATCGCACTGCCTTTCCAGCTATGTTTTTCTGAACCCCATCACCTAAGTTCAGAAGCTAATCACTGAGATGTGCATGCCCCTATCATGTAGTGGTGGGTTGTTGTTTTATTCTTGTGTGTCTTCAAGTCATTTCTGCCTTATGGTGACCCTAAGGTGAACCTATCACAGGGTTTTCTAGAGCTGAGAGTGTGGGGCCATTTTCGCACGAGACTGTTATAGTGCTTTGATTCCACTTTCAACATCCTATGGAATCCTGGGGTTTGCAGTTTCGGGAGGGGCCAGGTGGCCCCTCCCAAAACTGCAAACCCCCGGATTCCATAGGATGTTGAAAGTGGAATCAAAGCGCTATAACAGTCTCGTGTGGAAATGGCCTATGACATGCCCAAGGTGGGTTTCCATGGCTGAGTGAGGAACTGAACCCTGGTCTCCAAGACTGAAGTCCAGCACGCAAACCACTATACTATGCTGGTTCTCAATGGTGGCTGGCTCTCCGTGATTGGCTGGTAATCCCATACTAGTAGACTGATGAATCTGCTTTGGATTTTAGTCTGAACTTTGAGCTAAAGTGTAAAGCTAAAGATTCAAGTGTTAAATCTACTCGGAGGATAGGGTGAAACATCTGGATGCCACATTTAAAGTTCGGACTAATAAACAATGGATTTACAGCCCAGTTATTGCTCCTCCTGTACTTAAGCGTTCTTCAGTTAACTTGACTACAGTGTATGTAGCGCTTTCCCTCCTGTTTCTTCTTGTATTATACATACTCCTAAGTGGTAGGGTGACTCAGAATTACCTCTGACAGAGTTCAGCAAAATGACTTCGTGGTATTTAGAAATCTTACTGAAATAAATAAAAGATTTACTTACTGAAATACATAGGAGATTTTATCCTATGGAAATAAATAGGATTTACTTCTGAGTAAAATTGTATTGTGATTAGTATTACCAAGCAAGCCAATTCTGATATGTCATTTATTGTGCTTCAGCTCATGGTGCCTTTGAGTTGCAACAAAATGGCTGTATAAACACTTCACAGGTGGAAAGAAATGGTTGACCAAAGGCCATTATTATAGGCTCACACTTGTGACAGATTGGCTACAGCTCACTGCTGAGTCTATGTACACTTGGCAGAAAGCTTGAATTGATTCACAGATTGATTTCTAATCCCTCTACTCCTATTGCTTTTTCAGTTTGTTGTGTTAGTTTGTATGCTTCATTTTTAAATTATTTCTCTCTTTTTTTCCAGCATGGTGTAGTGCATGGGTGGACAACTGTGGAAGACTATGGGCCACATTAGCCTTCCAGGAGACCTTGGAGGGTTGTACCCCCACCATACCTGCCCCTGTGGAAAATATCTCATTTTTTGCACCTAAATGCTCTCTAGGGAATATGGGGGCATGTTCTGAGCCTTCCTGGACCCCAGTGGGTGTTTTTAATTTTTTTTTTTTTAATTTTGCAAAATTTTGTTTTGACCCCTGAGAAGTCCAGGGTGCTCCAAATGCAGTGGAAATGTCCCTGAATTCTGTTTAGCACATTCTGGAACAATTTTTTTTTCTGAGAAATATTTTACAAAAACTATTTTTCCAAAAGAATTATTTTGTCCCCTACGGGGCCTTGGAGGGGCCACGTAACGGTCCTCGGGGCTTCATGCAGCCCATAGGCTGTACTTTGCCCACCTCTAGTATAGTTTTGAGCATTGGACTGGAACTCCATTAGACCAGGGTTTGAATCCCCATTCAGCCACGGCAACCCACTCGGTGACCTTGGGCAAGTCATACTCTCAGCCTCAGAGGAAGACAAGGGCAAAATACCTTTGAACAAATTTCATTAAAAAACCCATGACAGGCTTACATCAGGGTCACCATATGTCAGAAACAACTTGAAAGTACACAACAGATTATTTTAAGTCTACAGTGTTCCCTCTACTGGCATGACCTCTGCACACACAAATGTGAGGCCGCATGAAGCCTCGTATTCTATTATCATTAATGGATGTGGTGGCATGTACCCACACCAGCATGGGTGCACATACAGTGCATTGACAATAATGGGACAGAGCATTTGTGTTTTTTGTTTTACACAAGAGTTCCTGGAACCGAATCTCTGCATATACAGAAGGCACACTGTGTATTTTTTGTTGCTCCTTATTACTTTGTTAGCTGTTATGGGGACATCATTCTTTCTTGTTGTTACTATGTATATATTTATTTCTATTCTGTATGATGGATTATTGCAAATGCAACAACCAAAATTCCCCCTAAAACCTACTTTTTTTATTATTTTTTTAAATAAATTTTATTATTAAAATAAACATCAACTACACAAATATTAACAAGAAAAAAGAAAGGAAAGGAAAAGAAAAAAAAGGAAAAAGAAAAAGAATATTCTTTATTCTTATTCTTTTTCTAAAACCTACTTTTTAAGCCTCTCAGCCCCACTCCTATTTCTGAGGTGCTAGAGAGTTGGGAGATATATGAGAGCCATAATGTACCCAGCACTTTTCCTGTAGGTGGATGTTCTGTGACAGTCAGCAGCAGTGACCTCTGCTCTCTGGCAACTCAGAAGTGGATGTATTGGGGGACTGAGAGGCTTAAATGTTAAGTTTGGGGGCTGGCATTGGGAGATGTGACTACAAGACATAGCTGTATTGCCATAGCTGATCTTAGCCCACAGTTCATAATAATTTTATAATAATAAATAATACATAATTGTGTAATTGAATGTCATTATAAAACCAAAAATAATAATCCTAACAATATAACACATGGCACGTAGTGTATGTTTTTAGATTTTTTTCCATTTTTTTCCTTTTACTATGAATCATGTACTTAATGTACATTGATATATACTATATTATAATGTTGTTGAATGGAAACATTTTTTTTAACAATTGCTTGTTCAACCTGTCCAACTCACCCCACGCCCACTCTCAAATGGCTGACACAGGATCAAGACCCCATTTGTATCAAAAAGTATTTTCATGTTTTCAAGTATGTTTTTAGATTTTCCCCCATTTTTTTCCTTTTATTATGAATCACGTTTATTATGAATCACTTCCTTTCCAAAAAAGTTCCATACCTTTCAGCCAATTTCTGGCTTATAACAGCATTACAGTTTGTACTGCATGACTGCTTGGTCTTTTCTTTTTTACTAGCCTCTTGTGAGGAACTTGTCATATGCATTTTCAAAATCCAAATAAATTATGTTCTCCAGTTCCTTTTCTACTGACGTTTTTGATCATATTCTCAAGTTCTAACAAATAAACCTTACTTTCTCTTATTTTGACAATCATTGTACAATATAAAATGGCCACATGCAGGCTTTGCATGTAAGTAAGTGAATTAGTCCCTGCTTTAGTGCTTATGGGAAAGCTTGGAGGGGGAAGAAGAGGAAGGTGGGTTTAAAAACTGGAATAAATTGGAAAAGAAGTCATGTCGGTCCATAAGAAATGAAAACCCAAAATTGATAGGTGACACATTTTTTGAGACCAACAAGGGTAATAAAATAGATAGCTTTGTAGTTCTCTAGAACTTTTCCAGAGGCTGGATTATTATTGCTATCCTTATTATTATTGAAGCTGGGTATTCAACAAAACACAAGGTTGTTGGGGGGAACTGCCTTTATGTTATTCAACCAGTGAAAAACTGCGAAGTCTTCACAAGTGTATGTTGGAAGGTAGGAAGAGATAGCAGACTAAGGACACATGCTATGTCTACAGCTTGGGAGTAAATCAAATTTAAGTCAAGAAGACTCCTGAATTGTAGGACAGGACTATTGATTAGCGTCTGCTAGGTACTACCTGAAAGTTTGACCTTTAGCAGACATAAGTCCAGTCGATTGCTCTTAGAATAAACTCTTACAGCATCCCACATGCCCTGTCTGCCATCACACTTTGGCAGAGATGAGACATGCAAGGGGTTAGGGTAAAAGGAAGCACAATGATTTGTATCAATTTCTCTGTGAAATGCCATATTTGGAGCTTGTGTCAGTCAATGGCCATTTCCACACTAGGCTTCTATAGTGCTATTATTCCACTTTCAACATCCTATGGAATCCTGGGGTTTGCAGTTTAGGGAGGGGCCTAAAAAGCTTGCTGCCGCTTGCCCTGCCCCTGTCTGCTACCACTTGGCCCGCCCCCACCCCCACTACCTCACCCCCGCGAGGGTCCTTTCTGGCCCGGTGTGATTTGGGGCAGTGGCAGCAGCACCTACAGGCACAACTTCAATGCTTGGCACAACAATGCGCTAGGCCCTGTTGAACCTCGGTACGCCACTGCTCTGTATTAAAGTGATACGTTGAGAGTGTCCTCTAATCCTGTTCCCTTAATCACAACTCTGCCCTCGTCAATACACCATGTTGCTCTGATAACTAACAACAACAAAAAATAACATTACTTGAAAATGCATCTGTCTTCCAGCTGAGGACCACTCTTCATCCCTCTATTTTAGTGCACTGTGGTCCTCTTAGGTATTTTGTAACCTAGAAACTCCAACGTACTGCTCGATATAAAAACACCCACACACAGAAGTAGTTGGGAATGTAGAATAAAGGGTAGTCCACAACACTTAAACATCCAAAGTCCAAGTACACATGTTCACATGAGGTAGCATGCTTGTTCTGAATGGCTGTCAGCCTTCCTTTTTTGTTCTTTTTTAAAGTACCCAATATAACTTCTGTGTTTTAAAACAGGCTATTACTGTTATTTCAAAGCAAAACAACAGAAACACTGTTTTGAACCGTCGAAATTAGGAAATAAATGCAAACCCTGAAGGAAAACAGGCACTATTTCTTATTTGCTGGAAGACCTAATGTTAATGGTGTCATGGGACAATTTTCTACCATTAACAAAATTGTTTCGGTGAGGGAAATGTCCTATAATGAAAAGCCATTCTTTGTGCCGGCCACACTATAGCCAAGGAGAATATCTCAGTGGTTCTGACAAACAAATTTACCATCTGAGGGTTCTCTTATCTGTTATCCCACTGCACAAATAACACAAGGGAAAGAGTGTATAGTTTATTCCACCAAATGGTGCCAGTGTATACCAGTCTTTGCTTAGCAAACTGTCTGTTGGTTCTAAGCTGATGAAAAATATGTCCCCCATTGCATTTCATCCAGTGTGAAAGTATGGTCCAGTGCTGTTGCCACACTGTAACAAAACTGGACTTCTTGTGGTGTACTAGGCTATTTGCTCAAGTAAATTACTCCCTTTAGAGACTATGGCCATTTCCGCACTACACTCTTATAGCGTGATTATTCCACTTTCAACATCCTATGGAATCCTGGGGCTTGCAGGCTTGCAGTTGCGGGAGGGGATGGCTGGCCCCTCCCGAAACTGCAAACCCCAGGATTCCATAGGATGTTGAAAGTGGAATGATTGCACTATAAGAGTGTAGTGAGGAAATGGCCTATGAGGTTAGCATTGCAGTGCTATCACACTTTTACACTATATTTTTCTGGCTAATTTGCTATATGCTGCCAAAACTGACTTTACCTCTGAACTCTACCAGATGTTCATCAATGGCCAGATCTGTCCCTGGTGTGTACCGTTTTCAAACCTGTTCGACAAACATACTTCATTTGTCCCTCAAACAGCCAGTGTATTTGACTGGGTGTTATCACTCTTGTTTCTCTTGTTGCCAAAACTTCAGGAACCTTGTGAATGCACAAAATCTCATCAAGTCTAGTGTGGCTCTGAAGTGGCAGTACTCTGAGATCAGACACCTCCATAGCTTCATTAAATCTGTGATATACCCCTATCAGAGGCAACAGGCCCATGTGTGCTTTCAGTTCAGTGATATGAAAGAACTTCCATACTTTGACTTTGGTAGGGTTCTCTCATTCTATGCACTGCACACACACCTCCTCTCAATTTATTTGGTGGATTATGTGGGATAGAATACCTTCTGTGAGGAATACCATAGTTAAAAGGTTCTAGTACTGTTTCTTTGTTTTAATCCTCTTCAGCACTCAGCATTTCTGAATAATATCACTGGCTGCTCTGTAGTGAAATGTTGATGAATGTCAATAACAGATCCCTCCATCTTTGCTTTTCATGACATTTGCATCTTCACATGATCCTTCTCGGACAGAATCAGATGAGAAGTCACTTGTTGACCCCCTTTTTGCTTTTGGACAGCCATGGCCATGATACCCATTTCTGACATATTTATCTGGAGGCTTTTCAGGAGACTGCTCCTCAACTATGCTTGTAATTCACAAATGCTTTGAGGAGACATTGTCTTATGGTTCTAAGAAGTTTTCAGCAAGTAGTGCTGTACATTTTCAGAGGCAGAGTGATAATTCACTCTGAAACCCATTCCTGTGTTTCCTCTGAAGCACAATATTTTTGTTTCATGGGAAGTTCAGGAATGAGTGCTGACCACAAAATTCAGAAGCACACAAAGCCATGTCTACTGAGCTGTTGCTACTTTTCCCCATTTCTGCTTCCACCAGTTAATTCTGAGTTCTCATGCTCACCTACCCTACAATGAAGCAACAATAATATGGAGTCAATTTTATACTTCCCACTCACCCCCATCTAGAACATGGCAAAATCATTTGGAAACCTACAAACACACACATACTATTGATGGGTCAGCCATGGATTTAGTCTCCATGAAGTCTGGCTCTCCTATAGAATCCTGAATGCTAAAAGTGCGTTGGCTTCAAAACAACTGACTGCACATTTTTGCCTTTATTATTTTAATGGTCAACAGGCTGTTTATGCAGGTAGCAGGGTTTCAGGTTATAGTTGTCTTATTGTTCTCTGCTTTGGCCAGAGGGGAGATTGTTTCTCATCTGTACACACAGAGCAGCTTCTCTGCATAATGTTTCAACCACAAAACATCTTGGGATATCAATACATTACAATTGCTGGGACAAAAATTATCCCAATGGCAAAATGCAAGGTATTTCCTGGGGAATTTTTTTTGACCCAGCTGATTTTTATATTTTTCTGGAAAAAAAAAATCTGTACATTGCAAACGGGTGAAATTCAGTCACTGTGTTTACAACTCTTCAGGTGACAAATGACAAAAAATGCCTGTCTTGCTCTGTGTGAGTTCTAGAACAAAATGCAACTCAAGGGGACTAAAATTTCCAATCTGACTGGATGAAGGTTTTAGTCCCACAGAATTGTATGTGAGAGAAAGAGAAGGGAGGAAGAAAAAGACTCTTCATAAAAAGAGCTTTAACTGGACTCAAATAAGTTGGCAAATAATAAGCCAGACACATGTGGACTAAATTGTTTAGAAAAGTTTTTAATTTTTATTTTTTTTTAAAGAAAAGAAACATATGGATATAAAAAAAGAAGCATACTGATACTGCATATAGCTTACAAATTTCTGATGGAAATTAACAGAAAAGGTTTTCAAACAAAACGGATTGTGCCAAACTGCAGGTGAAGATAAGCTGAGTATTTTAGGCACTTAAATATAAATGCAAGAAGGAGTAGACGTAATAAAGAAACTGGTTATCTTAGAACATTATCAGAACTATGACCTAATTATTGAGAGAAGTGGGAAGAACACAATGGAAACATTTGACATTGGGCAGAGAATTGAGAATCTGGACAATTTACTTTTTTCATTTTTTTTTAATATTCATGAAAATGTCTAGCCCTACAAAAACAAGCTTGTGTGTGTGTGTGTGTGTGTGTGTGTGTAAATTTTCACATGAATAAGAACAATAGTTCTGAAGTAAAAAAAAAAGCCATACTTTTTTTTGTTTCAGATACACGCACATAACAAGTTTTCATCTAAAAGAATAATTTTGTCCTAATTGAGAGAGAAAATGGAGAATTATTATACATTATTGTTTTAGAAATAATAATATTTTTGCAAAGGCCCAGCTGTGCCTTGATTGGGGGCACACCTTTGTTTAGTCAATTAAAAGCTTTTAATTGAGTGATCAAGCCAGTTAATTGATTAGAGATTGCAACTTCACATTGAGGGCAGTTCTCTCTTTTGCTGATTAAAAGCTTTTAACTGAATAATCAAGACAATAAATTAAACAGACTTAGACATAATATGAGCAAATTTTAATATTAGCTTGTTTTAGATCATTTAAGCAGGATGCCGAATTTGATTTTTTTTTCTCACAGAATTTTCCAGGTGTTACTTGGTATAGAATTCTGATGATTAGTTTCATGAGCACAGAGTATTGGAAGAATTTCTGAGTCCCTTTCAGTTAAAATTCTGTAGTAGATTAACCATGCCATTCTTTGTGGGTTGCAGGTAAACCGTGCAGAAGAATGCGGCATATAGTATTTGCATTACAATTTGTGAACTGCATTATATGTTTATGGGGGAATGATAAGAGGGATGAGGAGGAAGAAGAGGAAGTTACATATACATAGTTGTCAATAAAATTGTCCCAGTAGAATTTTACAAAGTACAGGTATCTAGTACTTTGCAACAGGGATTAAGATCACCCCAGATTTGGGACTTTTAACTGTCAAGAACCAAAGAAATAGTTAGTGGTTAAGATGATTTGATTTTATATACAAATCCTGATTAATCATATCTATATCTATGTCTGGTCTATAAGGTGAGTGGCCTCCTATATCTTTAAGGATGAATCCCAAATCATAGTCCAGATAATCATGCTGACCTGGAAGTCAGTCATCCTGAAAATCAGGAGAACTTGACTTTGCAAAACAATAAGCATGATGAGAATTGCACTGTGGAAGTTTAATAGAAGGGAACATTTTGGCATCACAGTTCTGTAGTGACAGAATGTAGAGCATTCTCATCATTAATAACTCTTAAAGGTATAGGAACCCTTTCAGTTTGTGGGCCAAGCAAAGCTACCAAAATACATGTCATTTCAAAACTGTGTTCGCCAAGTATTCACTTCACTGTATCACATTGGCTGAGTTAATAGCTGGGAACTGGACCCTGGTCTGTGAACTGAATATCCCTGCAATATAGGCTATATTTTACAATAGTTCGCTTATGTGTGTTATACACTTTCAATCAGCCTTTGCTTTACATTTGTGTTCTTGCAGAACAGACGTTTTACCTTCGATAGAAGTAGTATAACTATCTCTTAATTAAACAAACAAAAACCCAGGCCTAAATCCAGTTGTAAATCCCTCCTAGAGTACCTTTATCAAATCACTGCAACTTGGTTAAGTGTTTACTTACCAAGTTGCCATTGATTCAGTGGGTCTATTTCAGTGGGGAAGCTAGCAATGGGATTTAGGCCTGGATGATATTAGTGATTATTATATTGCCTGAACTGGCATACAGATGCATATGAGAAAAATAATTATTTAAAAAGCACATATGTATCAGAGCAAGAAGAACCTTAGAAGAAACATTCCATTTGCTCTGAGACACCACAGAATGCATCTTGTACAATGCTATTAATGCAGTTTTTTATGAATAATTGTAATGATGATAGTGGCAGTGGTGGCGATAATGAGGAAGTCTGTGGACCTATATATGTGAAAGGAATGGTTTAATCTCTTAGGAGGAAAGGGAGTCTTAACCTCATTCTAAAATGGACATTTTAGAGATCCAAATGTTTTAAGGAGAAACTAGCATGGTGCAGTGGTCTGAACACTGGACTATGACCCTGGAGACCAGGGTTTGATTCCCCGCTCATCCATAGAAACACACTGGATGATCTTGAGCACGTCACACACTCTCTGCCCCAGAAAACCCTGTGATAGGTTCCCCTTAGGGTCACCATAAATCAGAAACAACTTGAAGGTACACAACAACAATAAATATTTTAAGATGTAGTTCTATGCTTATTTCCCTAAATGAACATAATGACACTCACTTCTGTATAAAACTGCATAGGATTTTGATTCACAAGGAATAATCTACTTGATTAAGCTACTGAGCATTGCACTTACTACATTAGTTTTATTTTTAAAGCAAGCCATATCTACTAGGCAGGGCACTGCACACAGATCTCCTGTGTACTACAGGCCAATTTCTGCCTTATACTTCCATGATCCTACCATTTTTCAAGGAAGCTGTGACTCCTATGGTGTCTTTGACGGTTACCACTACCTTAACTCCCTGAAGGAGGTTTCAAATAGAGGAGAGGAAACCAGTGTGCTGTAAATGAGTACCGACAATGTCAGCATTAATTTATTATAGAAACCTATGGGGAGTTGAAGGGAAAATGATGTTACAGAACGCAAAAGCCTGTATGGCCAGACTTCTAGATTACAGAAGGTCCTTTGTGGGGTTTACTTCAGGTTTTAGAAGTAATGAACTGGTGCCAACTTACTATCTCCACTTGAATATATGACTCTACAGTCATATTTGCAATATAAAATATGGAAACATTTGTTTCAAGGAGCAAAATAAACTGGAAAAAAGAGTGTATTTAATTTTTTATAACACTCTGTGAGTTTGGTAAAGTGCAAAGAGTTGTTGTTCTAACAAGATGCCTTTTCTTGTGGCCTTACTCACTTTTTTTTGGACCAGAATTCCCTGAATCCACACCAGCTGGGTGGATTTTGGGACTTGTGGTCCAAAAAAGGAAATTTCCCACACCCTAAAACTAGGGGCATTCTGGTACATCATGGACAATTAAAAATGATGGTCCCATCAGAGGGCATGAGTCCCTGATGGAGACCGTCTAAATTTTCCCCAGTCCCCTGAACCATGATGAAGCATAAAGGAAAGAGCACCTTCCAAAGCCAAACTGCCTGATGGCATAGAAGTTATTGCACAGATTGCAACTAGATAATGCTCATACAGTGCTTTGAACACCTGGATGTGCAGCACAATTGTCATTTATTTCTATCAATCCTGGAAATACTCATTGTATTTGTTTTATTTTGCTGTGCTCCTATAGTTAGCATGAAAAAGCAAAATAAAAGCTGCAGAAGGCATTTGGATACCTAACTCAAATCATTCAATGGACTACCAAGGAATTCAGTGTCTTCCTTTCCTTTCCCTTCCTTTCCTTAAAGCTTCCTGCATTTATTCACAGCTATCAGTCTATAACAAACATTTTTATTAGTAGTTTTATAAAGGGCCTTCTGTTTCTGTGTAGGAGAACACGACATAGCTATAGGCACTGGGTTGGTTCATGCAAGAATGGTGGTGATCTCCATCCAGGGAAGGTCCAGTACACCCTTATCTTCTGAAATGTGGTTAAAGTATTTATTTTACTATGAGTATACAAGTTATGTATAAGCTATAGCCTTTGAACCTGCAATTGTAATAAAAATACAAAATAACTATTCTATTTTTTACATATCTCACTGTATAAGCTTTTCTTTCCATAAAGAAAATCTGTACCTGGTAAAAATATAATATGAAAAATGGTTGTTGTATGAAGAATGTCCACTTATCTCATATAGTATTTCATGCAGCATAACATGCATCATTATCATCTGTAAACTTCCAGGACTCTGACAACTAACACTTAACAATGAACTGATGGAGCTGAATCTGTTCACTCTCACAATTAGTGTATCTATACATTTATAGCAGTTTGATGCTACTTTAACAGCCAGGTCTGCATCTTATGGAATCCTAGTATTTATAAGTTGGTGATGTACTTTGAATTCCTTGCTAGATTGCTCTAGTGCTATATTCTATTGCCATATTCCCCTATATCCCCTATATCTAGTACTATATTTGCCTTCATGGGGGAATGAATATATATATATGGGGTAGTTGTGTTGGCCATATGGCAAAATGCAACAAAATAAGTGACACCTTTTTTGGGTCATCTCCAAGACATAAAATACATTATGCAAGCTTTCGAAGTTTCACTGGCTTCTTCATCAGACAAATATGTTAGAAATTATACAGGAGAAAAATAGTGATGGTAGGTCTGAGTCACAGGCCAACATTCTTTCTGAGATGTTGCCTAAACTGCCCCTCCCTCAACTGCAAACCCCAAGATTCCATAGGATGTTGAAAGTGGAATAATAGTACTGTAACAGTCTAATGTGGAAATAAGCTCAGTGTTCTCTGCCTAAGAAAGGAACAGTTAGCTTTGCATAGGACAGGAGGACAAGAGGACAGGACAAGAGACAGGACAGGACGAGAAGTTGCAACAGTTTCCACATCTAACATTTCTTGCTCCATGTACGGTAAAAGTTTTTGTTGTAATATTCTGAGCATCTTCAGGTTGTATTTTGGCATGATGATTGATTTAGTGTTCTTCTTTAGCCTTACTATATATTTTTTTTATATTAGTAGTTTGTGGTCTGTGCCACAGTGCACGCCTGGTCTTGTTTTTGCAGAGAGAGTGGAGCTTCTCCAACTTCTCCTTCTAGTTATATACTCTTTTTGATTTCTATATTGGTCATCAGGTGATGGCCATGTATATAGTCATCTTTAGTTGCCTGAATAATATGTTTGCAATGATAAAACTTTTGACCTCACAAAATTCAATCAGTCACTCTTACTTCATATCTTGACCTTAGACCAAATTCTCAAACAATCTTTGGTTCTGCTCTGTTTCCTACTTTGTCATTCCAATCACCTGTTTGTTGACATGTCCTGTTTTGATCTGTGATCAAATTCCTCCTGTTACTCCAGCATAGAACCTTCCAGTTTCTTCCCTTTCTGTAGTTGGAGCATAAATGTGGGTTATGGATACATTGATGGGTTTTCTTTTAAGAGTTATTAATATTATTTGGTCAGGCTTTGCATTATATGCCTTGACTGCTTTTACTACATCACTCCTCGCTTTTAATGCCACCTCATGTCTTCCTAGGTTTTCATTTCCTGAGTAAAACACTCTGCAACTATCTGACTGAAAATGTCCCATTCCTATCCACTTTTGCTCACTTACCCCAAGTACTGCAACGATTATACATTCCATTCCATTTCTTCCATACCTTTCACCTCTGAGCATATCAACAGCTGAATGTCCTTTCGGCTTAGCATAGTTGCATCATTAGCCACAGTGCTGTTTGCACTCTGCTCTTCCTCAGTAGCTCATTGAATACCTTCTAATCTGGAAGTTTCATCTTCTGGCACTATCTTTTGCTTCATTTTGGGTTGTGTTATCATAGGGTTTTTATGGTAATTGACACTCAAAGGAGTTTACCAGTGCCTCCTTCTGTGAGTATGGCTAGCTATGGTGTCACTGCCGTTGTCGCTGAGAGATCCTCTGCCAGTGTCACCCCCATTGTTCCTGCTGCCCAGCAGCTGTATGACACATTTAGTCTGGCTTCTCATCAAGAGCCTGTCTGACACGGGAGACCCTACCAGCATTACTGCTTCCTTCAGCATATCCTGTTACATCACAGGAGCACACAGTCCCACCACCATGGAAAGATAGTGCCATGCTGGGAAAAGATAAAATAACTGTACTATATATTTTGTGCTAAGAGCCTTCAGTACAGAAGCACTTTTACAGAGAATGGGTGAAGAAGTAACGCAGCTAGGCGCTCTTGGCAAGGAGTGGGCCACTGTGGTGGGTGCAAGGGTGAAAAAGGGCAGCATGACCACATAGTTTTCTCAAGATCAGTCCAACGTCACCACCAGAATTGACTTCTGGTTTCAATATCTGTGTCTTTCCTGGTGCTTGGGGACACTGGTGGGGTCAAGAGTCTTAAAGGTGAAATGCTGTTCCTGGAGGTCTCTGACAGCAACTTGAGGTTTCCGGGATGGGGGAGATATGAAGCATGCTTAATGAGCTGCAAAAAAGGCCCTTGAGACGGGGGATCAATCATTTGGGGCCAACTGAAGTTACACTGTGATCATACACCCAGTCCAGAATGATGATATTAAAACATGGTTATTTAGAAACAAGTCCCATTCATTTCAAATAAAGTTAACTCCCTCCCCCCATGCTAAGGAGGCAGGTACAGAAATTGCAATCTAAGTATAAAATCAGAATAGAATGCTTCTGTGCAACAGCAATAGTTCTGTCAAAACAGAACAGTCCTGTCAAAACAGCTTACCTTTGTGTAATAATCCATGCAGCCTTTAGCTGTATAGGCACAATACTATTTTGCTTGTTTTTAGTATAGATTGACCTCTGTGTGAGTTTGCTGAACTTAGGTGTACTCTGAGAGCTAAACAAATGATTAATATGCTTAATTCCTTTCAGAAGAAAAATTGTAGATAAACACTTGAATACCCTAAATGCTGATAAAACTATTTCTGATTGAAAACGAAAGGGCATGGGACACAAGGTGTATGTATGTATGTATATGGGCATGTGCCTTCAAGTTACTTGTCGACCTTATTTCATAGGGTTTTCCTAGACAAGAAATACTCAGAGGCAGTTTTACTAGGTCCTTCCTCTAAAATACATCCTACAGCACCTTGTATTCATTGGCAGTCTCCTATTCAAGTGCTAACCAGGGCTAACACTATTTAGTTTCCAAGATCAGATGCAGTCTAGTGCTTTTAGGGTATTTAGCCCTCTCCACCCCTCCCCCACTCAAGGTACACTTGCTGTTATTTAATTGTAACTATAATAGACCTGATAGCAGCGTAAGAGAATTCTGTCAATACTTAGAGAGACTGAAATGAGTATCCAAGATTCTACCAGTGGCATGGAGTTCCTTTGGTCATTTTTATCTGATGTGCCAGATAATATTCTGCCTAGAAAGTGTAGACCTTGCCTCACTTATACACACCCCAGTTACACCCAGATTTGATAAACGTAACATTCTCTGAGTGGTGCTACCATTAGAAACGGTTCAAAAACTGCAGCCGATATTGTATGAAGCTGCTTGGAGACCTGTGGAAGCCCAGTAGTCAGAGCATCTGTGCTGTAATACCTATTACATTTGCTACTTATTTGTTTCTGCACCCAACGTAAAGAGCAGATGTTGACCTTTAAAGCCCCAAATGTTGTGGGACAACCTTACTTGACTATCTGCACATATATGGCCTTTAAAACCTGCCACATAGGCCCTGCTTGTGAATCTTCCATCAATTATCACACTGGAGTGCATTAGAGACTAAGCCATTTTAGTGGTATTGCTGTTATCTTTGAAGGGAGGTACACAATGACTGAGCGCTAGCGTGGTGTAGAGGTTTGAACATTGGACTACAACCCTGGATACCAGAGCTCAGCCATGGAAATCCACTGAGTGACCTTGGGCACATCACACAGTCTCAGCCCCAGAAAATCCCATGATATTTAGAGTTGCCATAAGTTGAAAATGACTTAAAGGTACACCCCTGAGATAGCTAAGTATATGGTTTTTGTCCTAAAACACACAACTAACATTTTTTCCTCTCCTCATTGCTTTAATCCAAACTACCATGTCATGCTTTACAACTTCTGCTACCTTCCTTGTATTATATATACATTACATGTATCTACATACATATGTTGCCCAAACTGTTCAACAGGCCTGATTTAAATAAAAACACTATCGGTGTGAGCAATTTTGTGTTTTACATTTTAAACTCACTGAACTTGCAGCACTATCATGACTACGGGGAACAAAAAGGAGTTTGATTCTGTTTTCCTGACAGTGAACACATTTACTTAGGAACAAGTAGCATTTTATTATTTTGTTTGCTTTATGCCTTCAAGTCATTTCTGACTTATAGCAAAACTAAGGTGAACCTATGATAGGGCTTTGTTGGCAAGATTTATTCAGAGATTTGCCATTGCTTTCTTCTGTGTCTGAGGAAGTATGATTTATACAAGGTCATGGCTGAGCAGGGATTTGAACCCTGGTTTCCCAATGTTCTACTCCAACACTTAAACCACTGCATGATGCTGGCTCTACCATTTTATTATTGCAAAGGATAATAAATTTATAATATATTTATAAAATAAAAGTAATAAAATTAACATTTGTATACACATGCCCAGTTGTCCTGTGGCTACAAATGTATTTAAAAGTTAAAAATTATGCTATGACTGGCAGTATTCACTGCAATTGAACCTGGCATGCCTAGGTGGTGATACTGGGCCAGTCTTGCCACTGTATCCATCACCTTCGGTTGCCTAGGTGGATGCAGAATATGGGATCACTTGGCTGTAAAGTCCTGAAATTGTCCTCTGAAAGTCCAAACCTAGATGCATAACTATATGGGAGTACAAAAGCATTATGTCTGGTACTATGCATTCAAATAACATGCTTATAGGTACCTGTACTACTTCTGTTCAATGCCATTTAAATGAACCTGGGTTTTCTTCATAAAAGATGAACTTCCTACATAGGTTGCATTCCAGTATAGAAAAAAAAAAAAATAGGACTAGGGAGTACAACTGTGACCTTCCAGAAGTTATCAGACTGCTGCTTACAGCATCTCTTACCACTGGCTGGGCCGGCTGGGGCAGAAGGAAGATGTGGGCCTAAAGCAGCTGGGGGCCTACAGTTGCCCATCACTGAAATAGGAATAGGGTCTTTTTTTTCCTGCACTGTAGGGGCAACAATTGGTAGGGATCTCCCAGTGAATGCACATCTTATGTACATAAAGCACAAGACATACACAAAATAATCAGACTTATCTTGGTACAAAGCATTCCTGAATACAAACTATTTGAAATGTATCTGTCAGTCTCTTTGTGGAATTACTATCAAAAGCTGAACTCTCTTAACATTTGTATGACAACAAATAGGATTTTTTTTTTTACAGCTGGTGGGAATAAATATAAAGTAGTAAAATGAGTAAGACTGCAAAAGCAAGAAAACAAAAAAGGGGAAGACAGCAGAATAATACATAAAAAATTCTTTTACGTCTGAGTCATAATTCATGTTACATCTCCTACTAAGTTCAAAGTTTTTTTCTTCTTCTTGCACAAAGAAAGAGCTCTGTGAAACAACTGTGCTTCAAATCATTCCACTTCAATTGTACTAACAGGTTTTGGAGTTTAAATCGGCGAACAACCTCAGAGTGAACCTTTATCCAAATGACTGCAAGTTGCACACAAAAAGAGCACTTCTCTTTCACGGAGTACCTTTTGTGCTCTAGTGAGCCCCAGTCTTTTTACCATTCTCTCTCCTTCTATCCCCCACCTTCTCTTCATGTTTGTCTTTGAAAAAAAAAAAGTAGATGTGTCCTTTTGTGCAGTAATGAAAGCGGGTATCAGTTAATGACAACTGCTATGCTCGCTTCATAAAATACACTGGAAATCCAGAGATAGCTTCTCCCATAACCTGCATTTATGCAGGCATGAAGTACAAATTCAGAAGTCAGGGTGACTGTGAGCCCTGTAGGGGCATCATGTAGCAGTTAAAACCAACTATGAGGGGTGACCTAATGCTTCTCCCCTCCCTCTCCTATTCTTTCCACCAAAGGATTCTGATTTCCCCACTGATTGACTCTCCCCCTATTTTTTGTTCCTCTAAAAAGTTCCATTTTTTTTTGATATCCTACTATATATCCGTAGATATGAATGTATGTGTAAAATCACATTCTGGTTTAACAAGCAGAAGTGAACCCACCAAAAAGTTTTCCTCTAACACCCCCCTAATCTCCACCCTTATTTTAAAATGTCATTCCGGGAGGGCAATAACCTTTCCAGACTCCATCCCAAGGGGGGAAAAAAATCCCAACGAGTTGACCTATAACCGTATTTTTTTTTAAATACAAACTGCATGAACACCCAATTTTACTATCAACGTGGATAGTGGAAAGAAGTGCAAACCTCCTTCCTCCTTCTTTTATCTTTCTTTTAAAAAAAAACCCCAAAAGATCTTTTTGCCAGCCTTTGGATCTGGAAACGCGAAGCAACTGGGTCTGCCTTCTCTCCCGCGGCTGCCCCACTCCCTTTGTCCCCCCTTGAACCTGGCTGCGAGGAGCGCTCGTCGCAGTTCGGTGTGTAAAATGCAGCCTAGGAGCCTGGGGGCACCTTCCTCTTTGCTCTGCCTGATGCGAGTGCGTGTGTGTCTCGTCTCCTCTCTCTCTCTCTCTCTCTCCCCTTTCCTCCCTCTCTCCCTCCTCTCCCGCCTGTGTGTGAGCTGTGAGCAGTGCTGCCGCCGCCGCCGCCGCCGCTGCCCTTTGATCCCTGCATTAGTGTTAGTTAGGGGCTTGGAGACACACAGGGAGCAGCCATAGACACCGCCGCACCAGCCCTCATTATTGACACCGCATGTGAGCCCACACTCTCTCCCTCGCCCGTTAGATCCATTTCCATTGAAGAATATTGCGACCGGGGACAAGCCAGGTGCACGACCGGGGGCGGCCGAGGGGGGCAGAGATAGAAAGAAAAGGTGGAGGAGGAAGGGCAAGAAAAAGGGGAGAGGGGGGGAATCCCTTCTTCCTCTCCTTGGCTCCAGGAAAAGCAGCTTCGCGACCCCCCCCCCCGCCCAGGGAGAAGAAAACCAGCCTCTGCTGGGCAGCCACCCTTTGCCCCGGCGTTGTGCCTGGCTGTGTGCCCCCCACCTCTTCGGGTTTTGGTGTGGGTTTTTTTTGCCTCTTCTTCTTCTTAATTTGATCTCCCATTAAACCAAGGAGGAGAATGTGAAAAGGGGGGAAAATGCCCAGGAGGAAGCAGGAGCAACCCAAGCGCCTCTCTTCACGTAAGTGCTCCTTTTCCCCTTCTCTCGAAACCCCTATTTTCTCCCCCCTTCCCTTTCTCTCTCTCTCCCCCTCCCCCACTCCCTCCCCCCACCCGGTCTCTGCCTGCTTCCTCTCCCCCCTCCGCAGCCTCCTCCGTTGTTTTGTGCATTAGTTTAGGGTTACAGAGGTGAAACTGACAAAGACACAGCCTGGGTTATTCCTCTTTTAGGTCTGAGCCGAGGCAGCCATGTTGGTGATGAACAGCCTTGTGCCCTTTTAATTTTTTTTCCTCCTGCCTCTGCTTTCTCTGTGTGTGCAGGAGAGAGAGAGGGGAGGGGGGGCCCGAGTGTGAGTGTGTCTCCCTCCCCTCTTTCTTCGCTCTTCTCGCCCTCTCTCCCTCCCCTTTCTTGTGATTGTGCATTTGTGTGTGTGTGAATGGATTTCTCTTTTAAGGCGGGTGCGGGGGCGACAAGAGAAGAAAAGAAGAGTCTCTTTTCTCTCTCTTTTTATTGGGGTGGGGAATTGCCACTGGAAGGGACAGCGGTTTGCTGGCGTCTTGTGCCGAATCAATCGCGAGGTCCGTCTCCGGCTAAAGGTTGCGGCTGGGCTGGTCGGCCCCGGGGCTGGGGAGGCGGCGGCGGCGGCGGCGGCGGCGGCGGGAGGCGAAGGGGAAGAGAGCGGCGGGGGAGGGCGAGGTAGGGAGCGGCGGCGGCGAGGTTGAGGCGAAGCGGAGGGGGGGACGACGACGACGACGACGAAGGCGCGCGCGCACACACACATGTACAGTCGCAGCGTCCGGGGCTGCCGCTTTGACGGCGCCGCGGAGGAGAAGCTGGAGAGCGCGCGGGGGAGCGAGAGCAGGAGGGGAGATGGTGGCATGCGAGGTCCCTGCAGAGCAAGAGGGGGAGGCGGCGGCGGCGGGAGGCGAGCTCGGGGTGGTGGCTTCTCCCGGCTGCGAAAAAACGCGGGGTCAGAGGGAGAAGCCAGGCGAGAGCGAGCCTGGCGCTTCGGCGCTGCCCCGAGAACCGGAGCCGCCGGAGGACTCAAAAGTGCATCTCAGCCCTCGGAGCTCCCCTCCCCGCTTCGCCTTTTCCTCCGCCCTCTTCCTCCTCGCCCCCAGCCTTGCAGGCAAGGCACAGAGACACACACACACTCTCACTACACATGGACACGGCGGCTCAACTACCCCCCTTCCCGCCCTTACGCACCCCCAAATTTCCCACCTCCTCCGCCTTCTCAGTTCTTTGCAAAGCAGCTAACTTTTTTCCTCCCCCCTTCCTGCTTCCCCTTGGTTTGAAGAAGCGCTCGTTCAGAGAGGGGAAAAAAGTGTGTTGCTGGGGGAGAGGAAACGGCGGGGAGGGCACGGCCCCTCCGAACGGCAGCATGGGGGGAGCGAGAGAGGGAGCTGTATACGAGGTTGAAGCAGCCCAGCGCCTTCAAGGTGCCGCTTAGCTCCCGCTGCTTGGCCTCTCCGAAGAAAGGAGGCGGGCGGGAGGAGGGGGCGACTGGGCACTTCGTCTTGCGCGTGGCGGGGGCGAACGTCCTCTGCTTCCTCGCCGTGCCTCCGGCGCGTAGGTCGAGGGCCGGCCCGCCCGCGCGGCCCCTCCCGGCTGTGCCCCCGGGTTCAGCGTCGGCGGGCTGAACTGCTTATGTGTCAAAGCCATGGTCGGTCACCTGAAGTTCACCAGGCAGGCGGAGGAGGAGGGGGAGGAAGGGAAGGCTGAGGTTGCGTAGGGGATGGCGTGTGCCTTCTGCCGTGTGTGTGTGTGTGTGTGGAGAGAGTGTGGGGCGGCGGGTTGGAGGCTGCCTTCTCGTCGCAGCGACCGACCGAACCCCTCCTCCTTCCGTATATAATTTTCGATAGTTTATAGCGTCGCGCGGGGAGGGAGGGTCTCCGCTTTCCCCTTCCCACTTTTCTTCCCGCCCTTCCACCCGTTCCTTGTCACTCTCTCGTCCTGCCCCCCCACAAATACACTTTATCAGCCTGGCGCTCGTGAACCAGAGGGGAGGAGGAGGAGGCAGCAATGGCACTTCGCACACTCGCGCCCGCCCTGCTCCTGCTCCTTCTCCTCCTCCTCGCCAGGCTTCCGCTTTGACCCCTCCTCGTACAGTTCTGGCCTCTCTCCATGCTCCCCCCTCACAGTTTGATAGTACAGTATAAACCCGGGGGGGGGAGGCGTATTACTTTTTTTTTTAAAAGACCTCCTTCGGGAAGCTTGCCCAAGTGGTTCTGAACGTGGAAAGGGCCGCCTTCCTCCCCCCGGCTATTCCTCCTCTAGGTCACTGAGGTACCCCCCCACGCTGTTTTCTCGGGGGGGCATCAACTTTTCCTTGGTTACGGTTTCTTTGCAAATTCCACAATCTCGGCGGGAGTGAAGAGGCTTTTGTGTTGAAAAGGCGCCTACTCCTTAACATTGTAAAGGCGGAGATCAATAGTATGAGCGCGGGAGAATTTTCAAGATAAACTGTTTCCAAGAGTTTTTATGTAAAAATAAATGACTGCGTGTGCATGTGTGCATGTGAGAAAGTCAGGGTGGGAGAGCTGGGGAGGCGCCGCGTGCATGCGGCTGGAGATCGCTATGCGAGCAGCTGCAGACTGCCCCGCTAGTGACCTTGACCCAGACCTGGTGCTGTTGCCCTTTCCGTCTGTTTCTCTAGGGCAGCGATGAAATTCTGTCTCCATTTTAGTTCGCTCGGGAAGGCCTTTTCTTCTTCCTTTTTCCCGCGGACAGCCTGCTTTTGGCTGTACTTGGTTTTACTTGGTGTCGTTTTGGTTTAGTTTTGCTTAAAAAAAAGGGAAACCTCACCCCATATGATTGCAAGTTTTATTATCTGTTTGCCCCAGCCCTTTGTAGGGGAGTGAACGTTTATTAAACTACAAGGGGCAGTGGCCTTTAGTAAAACAGGCAGTGGTGGGGGGGAAGAACTTTTCCAGCGTGGTGTCCTATTTCTTGAGCTTTGGGTGTAGTTTTTTTTTTTTAACGTTTTAAGGATCTCCTTGTGACTATGCCTAGGCACTGAAAGGGGTGTATTGCACTGCTGCAGACAGACTGTGAAGTGGGCCTCTTGTGTACTAATTAAATTAAAAGAATTGTTTTGTCTTTTAAAAAAAATATAAGTTATTATAAGACTATATTAAAATAATGTCTGTTTGATATCAAACATTTTGCAACTGTTTGTATTTCATAGGGTTGGTATCGGTGGGCTTGGGTTTGGTATCATCTTTTAAGAAAATATAATCATTAGCATGGTGTGGTAAGTGTAGGAAATTAAAGGGTTGTGATGATACAGTGCAATGTCAATGTTATGTCTGTCCCTTCCCCCTTCCGTGTAGTTGGGACAGGAAAGTCTGTAAATACTATTTTCTTACTTATTAAATAACACATTATAATAACATGCAGCAGTGAGCACCAACACATTACATCTTATACTACTATCTCACTAGAATGTTGTGTTTTTTTTACTATGTAAGCAGAACCCATTGTCTAAATAGTGTTCATTGTTTATTTTGACATTCTTTCTTAACAACTGACAAGTTTAGTATAAAGAATGAAAACGCAGTTGTTGCTCACATTGTGAACTTGTTAAATGAAGGCTGCAATCTTTAACTTGTTACAAAAGATTAAGTCCCATGAACTTACTAGTGTTTTATTCCTAAGTAAATATATAGGGGGAAGGGAATCTACAACTTTGCACATATGTAAATCAGTGTTCGGTTTTAAGTGGGGACAACTGAAAGACATGTACTGTGCTAATCATCTTCATGTATGTATAAATGTGTAACATGTCTTTGTCTTTATTCATGAGTAAATTTACAGTATGTTCTGCACTTTGTTTTATCTCAAGCTGTAAGCATACAGCTTGCTCTCATGTTAATCCCAATGATCTGGATTTTTCTGAGCTATTTTGATAACTTTTTTCTTTATTATTGCATCTTAGAAATTTGAGACAGGTGGACATAAAATAGTTTTTGATCTCTTACTGATTGTGGATGTTGTCTGCAAATACTGAGAAAAGTTGGTGTTAGTAAAAGGGCTTATCTGTTCGAGCTTGAGACAGATATATAGAGTTCGACTTAAATATATACCTGTAGGTATATATGTGCAAGATGAAATGAATCATTGTGATAATTACAATAATCTACTTGTGGGACCAGAGAAGAGTGGCTTTAAATTGTAAGAAGTAACTCAGTATGTATTTGACATTATTGAAAAAAACCTACACCAAGGGTGTTACTAAGGCCAGACCCAAAGGCCTCTGTAGGCATGTGTGAACACCTTCTCTTATACATCTAAAAGCCTGTGTATGTTAAAGTGGTTAGAGTGCTGGACAGTGAACATGAAGGCCTAGATTCACATCTCTGGCCATAAAGCTGTTGGCTGGTTTTTGACCAGTCACTGCCTCTTAGGTGAACTTGCCTCATAAGGTTGCATTGTAAGGATAAAATGGGGTGAAAAGACATGTACAATTGCAAAGGTATTTGGTTAGATCTCCAGTTAGCCCTAGCCAACATAGCCATAATTAAAGAAATTTGGAAATCTGACAACTTATGGAGACCTATAGGTGACTCATCCCTGGTTTGGGAGTTGGGTGGGAAGGGAAGAAATAGTGAAGAAGATACATATCCGATGAAGTTGGAAGAGCTTGGAAAGTGTGATATTAAAAGTGGAATATCTGCAAAATTTTGATAAACACAGTCCCAAACATGTCATGTGCAGACACACTCGTGGATAAATGCTAAACTAAAGTGCTAAATCCAGTTTTAGCCTCAGTTACAGTTGAAATGAATGAGACATGTTTGTCACCATCTGTATAAGTCTGTTTAATTTTAATGGTTCTGGTTTAATTTGGGCTAAAATTGGACTGGAAATAAGACTTCTCCAACCTGGTGTTGCCCAAGTTTTCTTGGTTTCTTCTCCCATCATCCAGCATGGCTGGAGATGATGGTTGCTGTATTGCAAGGCATCTAGAATGCACCAGGGTATGCCAGGGTTGGTTGATGGCAACATAAAACAGTAAAAATCATGTGGAGATGCACTAGCAGAGATCATTGAATGGAAATGAGAAATTCTAAGTGATTTGTTGGTCACAGCCTACATTCCTTGCAGGAATGCACCAGATATTCTTAAAATTTCAGTCAGTCAGATCAACCAGATTCTAATTTCTAAATTTTAAGAGGCTTCTTAGGGAAGAAACCCTATTGAGATCAAATGAACAACTAAGCATAGGTTTGCAGGTATAAAGACTATATACCCACTGTGAATGGTATTTCTATGGCAAACTAAATTTGCTAACAAGGAAGTCTAATTGAGTTTGCTTGAGCTTACTTCCAGGAAATAAGGTTTATGATTGTTGCCTAACTTTGCTTAATGGCTCAGAGAACTTTCTGAAAAGATTGCAATTCTGTACATGCACCTGGGCTGTGCTCCATATCTTTCTTCTGTTGATAAATTTCCCTTTCGTCATTGAGGTATATGCCAGCATAAAAGTTTGAGGAAGTTTTATGTTGCTGAAAAGGAGAGTTCAGATGTAAAACAACAATAAATGTTGTTGCTTGAATTAAAATTTATGTTGAATTGCTTTTTAGGAAGGAAGAGTATGCAGGGTGCTGACTTAGTCTGTGTAGCCTTGTTACAGCTGATACAGCATGTGATTACTGGAGCATTGGTCTTGGTGGCTTGAAATTGTATCTGCTTCAAGTTAGATTTGAGAAAGCATGAACTATAATATTACAGCATCATATGCTTGGGATATTGTCATTAAACTCATCAAAGCTAATGATTCTATAGAATATTCATCAGATTGTCCATTTAAAAATAATAATAAAGGAATTGGATGACTAAACTACCAAATAAATAGGTCTAGTAATAGTATTTACAACAAAGTTTATTCATTATGCCTCTAGTCTAGAATATAGAATAGATAGAACAGAATATGGAATATAGTGTAACTTAGGTATACATTTAACTATTATTCTGTATAGCTTTATTGCTATTTCCGTAAAAAGACCCCACTGTGACCCAGCACATTACATCTGAACACAGGGAAGAATATGAAATGTGTGTGAAATAAGGTGATGTCTGCGGAAATTGGATTGTAGAAGATAACAAAGCATGGAATATTGTTACAGTGGCGGCTATGAAGAGACAAAAAAAAGACTACTCAGAAGTGGGAAGGAGCCTAGTGCGATAGGTTTTACTGTGGTGATTATTTCAATTATATGATGAAACTGAGCTTAAGGGTATGCATAATAGGGTGTAAATCTCATTATACTCTTGGGACTTCTGTCCCAAGTCCATTTGTTTTGCTCGGGGGTGGGGGAATGTAAAAATGAAAATTCTGAAATATTTCACAGTGAACTTCCATGTACCTATATATTTGTAATTCATTCCTCTCTGATAGTCTGTCCCAGCTATCAGGTCAAATTCACACAATTCTTCTTATCAGATGTTTGGAGAGCTTTGGGGATGATGGTTTGGTCTTGTGACCCACATTGAGGTCACAAGTGATCATATCCTGGGAAATGTTATAAAATGTGGTGTGCAAAGCACATGCTGCATTGTTGTCTCAGCATGACTCAGCTGGTTCATGACAACTAGAATTCTTCTCCACCTTCCATCAGCTTATTGAGACTTTATGAAAAATGATCTTGTCTATGCGCCCAATTCACATGTGAGGGGCTTTTACATTTAGTTTTGCCAACTTTGGGCAAGCTTACCACAGGGTGCCAAGACCAAACAGACTACAAGATCAATTTAATAAATAATAAATAAAACAGTATTCAAAAATCTATCCCTCCATTGCCTTTTTGCCTACAAATGAAACTCAGGGCAAGAATTTTCGTCATAGAGAGAAGTCTTTGTGATGAGGTCCTAAGCTGAATAGGCAAACAATTGTTTCCCTTAGCAGTCAGTTAAGAATTTCATATGTTTTACATACTAAAGTTCCCAGATTCAGTTTAAGCAGGGTCTCAGGCAGGACTGAGAGCCTCTGCCACGGAGACCTGTTGGTGAGAGGTGACAATATCCAGTTCAATAAACCAATGATTTGGCTCATTATAAGAGAGTTTCTTATTTTTGCACATTTGCTTTTGCTACAGAAGGAAGAACACCCAGCAATGAAAGTCATTTGGAGTTCTCATGCTTCAGCAATTAAAAGAAAGAACAATGAGCTGGAAAACACTGATTTGAATTTCACTCATAACCAATAAGCTAGTTGGTTTGTCTTTAGACAGGCTGCTTCAAGACCAACCCCATGTTAGAAAGAGTGATGATTATGCTTTGTCTGTCTTAGTCCTGTGGAATCCTGGGATATGTAGTTTAGTCAAACATTTGGAATTCTGTACTAGAGACTTCTGCTTTACTCCTATAACGTATAGCATAAGAGCTCTTAACCAAAGAATTCTAAGATTCCCCCTAAACTATAAATCTGATACCATGGAGTCATTGTTGTTAAAGTAGTATTGCATGACTTTAAATTACATACTGTAGATGCAATCTGAGATGCCAAACAGCAACAAATAGTTATTTAATTCATTGTGTGTGTTTGTGTACGTCAAATCACCTGTTGACCCCATGAATTTCATAGAGTTTTGTTATGTAAGGAATACTCAGAGGTGGTTTTCATTCCTCCGAAATGCAGCCTGTAGCACCTGATATTCATTGATGGCTTCCATCCAAATACTAAGCAGGGCTGACTCTGCTTAGCTTCTATGATCAGACAGAATCTGATGCCTTTAGGTTATTTAAGTCTTCATTTAATTCATTATTGCCCTATTTTTTAATGTTACTGTAGGGAAGATGTACTTATAGGGTTTTCTGTCTCAGGTCCAACATAATGTGAGCAGCCTTTGGTATTATATGTGGTGATAGAGTGTGGGGATGGCACCATTTGTTGATCCACCTCAAGATGCCAAATACCTTCAGTCCTGCCTGTCACCATTATTTATCTAAATAAGTAAGGTTAGGATCCCACACAGGCTGTGTTTAAAAACAAAAGATACAGCTGGCTATTGTTAGCTTTGACTTTCACAGATTTGATTGTTCACACGTTTTTTCAACCACTGCCCCCCAACCTCAGGTACTTCTTTTCTGAGGGAAACTTTCCTCCTGGCAGCTCCAATCAGGTTGCACAGCCCTTTATAAACCCACCTCTGGTCCTCCTCCTCCTCTACCAGCCACTGCCTGCCCAGCTAAGGATGACTCACAGCCCAATTTCTTAGCACTGTAAAGTCTCTCCTGATCTCCCCCACCACTACACTTGAGGAAGGAGAGGAGATGGGTGAGAGAGAGGAAGTATAGAGTCACCATGCTGACCCAATCCCCTTTGTCTCTACTTTCTCTGACCTGGTTTGGACTCTGGATGCCCATTCTCCCCACCGTGCCTTGCCCTCTAAACCCCACACACATTTTGATATTTGTGATTTGTCCACTTTTGTGGGAGTTCTGTGTCACAACACTAGTTAATGTGGAGGGCCGGATGTACTGGTATTATAAAGTAACTGAAAGTGAAACTGAGTAGTTCTGCTGTGTTTTTCCTTTACTTTCTCTGATTCTCTGGCTTCTGGTTTTAACCTGGCCTGTGATCCTAACCTTTTCTGTGGAAGATAGAACAGCCCATTAAAATCAGTGTGACTTGCTTGTTGGGAAATACGTTTTGAAGCAGGGCCCTCCATCTTAGTAAGACATCTTGCTGCCTGAAGTGGAGTGGCCAATGGCACCACTGCCCCGAGTCACTGGACAGAGTGCCTAGGGCTGCCCAGATTGTTGACACTTGGGGCAGAAACGTAACAAGCGCCTCCCATAGCATTCATAAGACTGGTTTCTGACATCAAAATGCAGCCCTTTCCTTTGCCTGCTTTACTGGGATTGTATCCTATGATAGATGAAAATGGATCTTGTCCATTGGATCACAGTTAAAGGGTAAGCTGATCCACAGGAAGTTCAGTAAATATCAGAATATTACTAGGCCACTTAAAGGAATCTTGTAAGGCTTATTGAAATAGTATATGTAAAGTGTTTTGACAACTGAAGGAAAACTCTTTATAAATACTTGGTAGTACTATATAATATGCGTAAAATGATGCTGTAAATGCAGTTTCTTTACCGTTGGTGACATGTGGTCATTATAGATGTGGTCAGTACATATATTTTGTTAAGTGTCTGTTTAACACATTACTTAAAACTCCATATACCTTATATGGTAGAGAAGAGGGTTAGAACACCTGAGGCACACAATAAATGTATCCATCTGAATTATTAAATAAAATACTATAGGAACAGAACAGTTGAGTGACAATAGAGTTGCTATGAGGGCAACATTTAAAAAGCTTGGGGAAATAAAACTGTTTAACCTGGCACCAAAAAGACTATGAGTGATGACTGGTCCCAATATTACAGTCTTTTTCCCCCACAGACTGTGGAATATCCATAGTTAGGTTGCCACAGCAGAAAAGTTTGTTTCCATTGTTGCCATGTTAATGTATCTCTCCTGGCAAAGAGGCCCTGCTTGCAGATTTTGAAGCATGGCACGCTGATCTGGAGAGAGGTGCTCTTCCAGATTATTTGAGTTCCAGGTCACTTGTGGCTTTAAAGGTAAGGTTCTGCATCCTGAATTGGGCCCTGAAGCAAAGAGGAAATCAGTGCAGCCCTTTTCGAATTGGTATAATGAATTGCCATTTGAACACAATGGTTAAAATTCTGGCCACTGCATTCTGCACTCATTGCAATTTCTTGGACATCAGCAATAGAAATGGTGTTACTTCCTACCAAAAGGTAGTTACAATTTCTGCTTGCATGTAATTATTGTTATAGCTACTGTAGAATATGGGAACCATGCAGATACTGCTAATGGGGCACATAGAAGACATGTTAAAAGGTGACAATAGTCAAAGACAATAGTCTATTTCTGCACTAGACTATTATAGCGCTATTGTTCCACTTTCAACATGCAATGGAATCCTGGGGTTTGCAGTTTGGGGAGGGGCCTCTCCCTAAACTGTAAACCCCAGAATTTCATAGGATGTTGAAAGTGGAATAATAGCTCTATAACAGTCTAGTACGGAAATGGCTGGAAAGAAAGTCATATAATGGTTTCTAAAAGCACATACTAATTATAAACAATATCTATGAGTATTTCTGTGATACACATCAAATCTTTGTTCAAAAGACTGTACATAAAAATCATAAGTAATAAACCAGAGCTCCTAAAAATAAAGAGTTCATCATGCACTTGAAATTGTTTCTTCTTTTTGGCTGTTTGGGTCTGTAAAGTACAAGCAGTAGGGGGAAATGGCATAGAAACAACTGATGTAATACGATCAAGTATAGATGCAGCCTATTTTCAGAAATAAATGGGTGATAGATTTACATTTCCACCTGAAAGGAATTGCTACAGTCTAGGGGCTGCTTAGATCCCTTGGAATGCTCTGCCACAGATCCTAAACCTTTCTTAACTTTTCAATGGTTAATATTCAGGAAGTTTTCAATGGTTAATATTCAGGAAGGCTTGTGTGCCAACATGGCATGGTAATCTCATTATGCCATGTTGACTCAGGAGTGCTTCTGCACATGCGCATTGCAACTCATAAGTGACAAAGCCCTTTGGACAGCCTGCATTTGTGTGCATTTAGAGGTGGTGCCATATTCCATAATCCCAGAGGGATTTCATTTTGGGGGCAGCCAGCAGGATGAGTTTAGGACAAAGGGGCCCTGCATCAGTCAGTCTTTTTCAATAAATATGTAAGCTGGAACTCGAGTCAAAATGTTCACTTATGGGAAGTTCTAACACCAGTAGGATATCTCCGATAACTTACTTGTAGATGGGTTTAAAACATTCTTGCTAGGATCTCTCCTTAGGCAGAATGAAGCAGCTGCTTTAGGGCAAACTGCTAGGAGGTGCATGGGAGGGTTAACAATGGAGGCCATTCCCACTGTTTGGAGATACTGTCCCATATCCCTTTTGTTAGCCTATGTTCTTTGGAGGCATTGGAAAATACTTGTGGCTTGCTAGTGCTGAAGTAAGATTCAGTTGCCTGTCAGGTCTGGTTTTAGGGTAAAACGTTGTCAGGCACTGCATTGTCCTGTGCCTCAAACAGCAAAACTTCTTGATTTGGCTCTGGTCTTTGCTATAATGTGGAATCCCAGTAAGGCTTTTTCAAGGCAATATGGCCCAATCAGATAGCAGTAATTTTTGGCAACAAGGGTTTTAATTGAATGTCTGCAGTTGACTTGCATCAGGTCTTGCACCCTTAACTCCTGCAAAGTGGAGGGCTCACTGTATTTGGGTTTACTTCCCTCCTGCTGTAATTATAAATGTAAATATTTCTGTTTACCCTGAGAATTTCCCAGGTTTATAAAAAGAACTATCCTATTTTTGGCCTTTTGATAGATTTTAGCATCAAATGATTTGTTAAATCAGGGGGGCATACCTTTGCACTGTCCCAGATTGGCTGGGACTGTCACAGTCAGTCTTCTGTCATACCACTTTATCAGCTGTTTTTATAATGTCCCAGTTTCTCTCTCCTCTCACTTCTCCCTTTGCTTACCTACATGGCTGTGTACTGAGTCAAAGTTCAAAAGTAGTTTGCACTCAGTTAATTCAGTAAGAGGTGGTGGAATCTTGCTCTTCCCAGTAGGTTCAGGCAAAAGCAAAGTGCTGCAATGTCTTCTAGCTTGTCTGTTCTTCATTAATAACTTTTCCCATCTTGAGTACTCTTTGATGTTGCTTGGCCACATATGTCCCAGTTTTCATCTGGGAAATGTTGGAGGGTATGGGGTGGGCAGCATTGGCTTTTCAGATGCTTTTGCTCCAATGATCCCCACCTGTTGGCTATGGTGTCTAGAGCTGATGGGAATTGTAGACCAAAATTATCTGGAAGGCCACAATTGCCTATGTTTATGTTAGAATAAATCACAGGAAGGTTTTTCTGAAGATTCTCCTAAGTATGTTATATGGGATTCAGGACTGAAGAATTACTACTGAAAACTGTGGAGGAGGGGGCTCAGTTTATGGCAGGCTTCAGTACGTTGATAAGAAATATTAAGATGCACAAGGGAAATATTTAACACAATTCTATTTGTAATTTTTAATTTTGTACTGCTGTAGGAAGTCATGATGCAGGTCAGTGTTGACAAGAGGGTCCATATAGAGAAAATTATTATTGTTAGACTGGATTTGTTAATAATTTCATTACTGTCATCATTGCATTCATTGTAGGAGTTTGGGCGATTTCTCCCCTTTTGTGGTTCAAATATTAAGTGTTTATTGCTCTCTGTAAAACAAGTGGCCTTCGTTTCTCTGTCTCTTTGCTTCCTCCAGTTACTGACATAAAGGATGTGCGTGTAGTTCAAGTCCATATCTTCTACTCATATTTCTCCTTAGTATGCTTATATCTGTCCAAAGTCCTAATTATTTTTTTTATTCAAGAAGGGTTCGATAGTGTAGAGGGTCTGTCGATTTTGAACAGCTTTTTACACTCTCTGTTTCCTTTGAATGACATTTGGGACATGGTAGAGATGCAAACTGAGGCAAAGTTCAAGTACTGACTTTATAAACAACCCCAATAAGAGGAACAACTGTGTCCAGGGAAACAGAGAACACAATGTATCCTTTTAATGGATGACAAAATCAGCACCCAATTTGTAAAAAGATTCCCTCCACAACATGTCAAAGGCAGGAATGGAGGAGAGAAGAAGAAAAGATATAAAACAGAAGGGTTAGGAAGAGCTGGTCAGTTTGGAATGAACTATTAGTAATTTTCTGTAATTGAATCAAAACAGATCCCAGAACTAGATAATGAGAGCATGACCTACAAATGAGGACTTTTTGGAAGGCAAAAGGGCTTCTAGCATGAGACTTCATAATGCCATGTGATGTCAAAGTCTTCACTGGCTTTACAAATAATGATGCTGCGTCTGTTTCCAGTGTGCCCACTTTTTGTTGCCTGGTTTGCTGAATGCAATAATGTAAATTCTGCAGTTAAGCAGAAATTGTGCAGAATATTTCATGACTGTAGACAGACTGTATTGTAAATATTTCCATAAAATAGCGTGCAATCCCCCCACCTGATTTCAAACAGTAAGCAGTGTGGCAGTTTGGTATATATCTTCTTTCCTGGTGTCACCCTCCCCCATTAAAAATTAGATCTATGTTTTCAACTTGAAGTTTTCATACTGAGTATTAATGATGCTAATGGGGGAAGTACCATAACTCAGTGACAGATTGCTTTTTCTCCATGGTCTTGAGTTTACTCTCTGATATCCCCAAATAGGTCTGGGAAGACCCCTGTCTGAAAACTTGATAGCTGTGATCTGTTATTGCAGACCAGGGACAGCCAAGATCTAAGCATCCAGGGGCCAATTTTCTGTCACTGGGATCCAGTGTGAGCTGCATGAGTCCTACCCCTCCAGCAAAACTGAAACTGCCCAAAAGTCAATTTCCAGTTTTATAACCCCTCCTTTTTATTTTGAGTGGGGAGAGAGGGAAACAATGTACTGTAGGCAGTACAGTAGGCGCCTTGTTTTAAAGAAGAATCACTACTCATGGAGGTTTCCAGGAGCTTCACACCTCTATTTTTGGCTGAATTTTTTCAAAGAATGTACATGTCTGGGATTGTATGAGAGCACTCTTATGCTAAAGCCCCTTACTCTGTCCATCCATCCCTGCTCCCATGATGGCTCTTGCATGCAGAAGAAGCCAGAGATGAACCTGTTCCTCTTTGCCATGCCCCCAGTCACGAGTCTTGCAGCATACTGGGAAATGAATGTCTGCAGTGGAGAACATGCACTAATTGTGTAGGTTCCCTTGCGATTTCAGAACAGTGTTTTTCAACAGATCTGCAGATTGGGAATCAAAGTTCTAAACCACACAGACAGCCTACCGGAACATAGCAAGAATCTGTTTTGAAGAAATTGCTGCTATAATGTATAAAGATGTGATTGCTACAAGGAGAGCTGGAGCCAGCATCTCATTCTTTTTCTTGTGGGTTTGCAGCCTGAAAACACAGTCCTGGATAATCCATTTGGTGAAGCCCCTGGCACTTGAGTTCACAGTGACAATAGAGCAGATGTTATTCTCACCAGTCCTTAACTATGGTTCAGGGATTGGGAGCAGAGAGGGCTCCTCCTTCATCATGTTTGTTCTTTCCACTGCTATTAACCATAGGTTGGTGTTCTGTCTGCACTGATGTTAACCATGTTTAAACAGACCTAGGTGCAAAGGCATATCTAGCATGAACAGCACCTAGGGCAAGCGTGGAAGTTGCGCCCCTACCTCTGGGGCCGTTTCCTCCTCGTTCTCCTCCTCCTCTGCCACTTTCAGCATGACTTGACCTACCCTAGATACACCCTGCTTGACTTACCCTAGATACACCGCTTCCTAGGTATGCTTTTAACCTACAATAAATAAGGTAAAATGTAAATAGAGTATTAGGGCTGGGACTGTTTGTTAGATGTGTGTCGATGGGATCAGAAGAGCATGACGGGATAAAATTTGTGAATAAATTGCTGAAGTGCCCGCAATTCTTAAAAACATAGTTTTGTGTGGTGGCATTTAATCTTATGTCAAGATAACAAAGAAAATTTCCTGGAGGGAAGCTTAAAGAAAGGATTTGTTCTTTATGCATAAGATCGAACTCAACACCCTCTTAAAAATAGTGTTTGTCTAGTGAGTATTGTGAGGCTAAGACTAGGAAAAGCCAGGTTAAAATCTCTACGCGGCCATGGATTTCCCTAAGCAACCACCAGTTCTTTGAAACTGTCATCCTCTCCCATCAGTTGTGAGGATAAACTCTCTGTGAAGTAGTGGGACACAGCCATGGATACCAGTGTGAGATCCTTGGAGGAAAGGCAGAGCATAAATATAATTTTGTAATATTAGAAGAGCTCCTGGTATAGTACCAGTTGCTTTTTGCTTGGGACTCCTTGAGATATTATGCCCCTTTCAGCCTTCAATATCTATGAAATTACCTCATCTTAATAGCAAAAGCGGAGTCTTAAATATATAGTGGTAATTTGTGTATCTCTAAAGCAGAGGAAACATCATGACAAAGAAGGCAAAGACAAACATGCATTTAGATAAAGTTCATTTATAGAGAAAGATGCTAATACAGGAATAATTCTTGTTGTTTTTGTTGTTGTGATCCTGACATGAACTTATCACAAGAGTTTTCTGAAGCTGAAAGTGTGTGACGAACGTAAGTTCACCCAGTGGGTTTCCATGGGCAGTCATGGAAGTGAACCCTGGTCTCCAGGTTCATTGTCCAACGCTCAAACCACTACACCACGCTGACTCACTATAGAAATAATTACTGTAATTTAAATAGCAAACACAATGTTTCCCACTGTAGTGGGAAGACTGTGAGATATATAACTGCCTAGCTTGTTCACAATTTAGTATTAGTTAATGGACAACTTCAAGACCCCTGCACTTCCATCATATGCATCTTTATCTTTAAGCCAGAGGTAGACTGAACAGCCTTTAACATAGTGGCTATCTTGATAAAATATGACACTTGAACAGCATTTCTGTATGCTAATAAGAGTTATTTAGGAAGTATGGTCTATAAGACTTACTGTTATATTTAACTGCTCCCAGTGTACTTCTTTATTATTGTATGTTAAGTTCATTTAAGAAACACCCATTAACTATAGGCCTGAACAACCAGGGTACCACCAACCAGAATGTGTTCAATAAATCTCCTTCTCTTCTGCTTGGCAAGGTTTGCAAAAGCAGGGATAATCAATGCAAGTTAAAATATGTGACGAAAGGCTCTGAGCTCAGATTAAGGGAATTTAGTCATGCATACCTTTGTATATATATTCTATACCATAAAGTATCTGTCTATTAACTATTCTGTACAAATGCATATGTTTGGTGCCCTACCTAATGCTACCTGAGCTCTCTCTTATTTCAGGTATCTTACAACCAACCTTCCCCCAGACTCTTTGAATTTCTATATTTTTAGTTCTAGAATGCATATTATCATTATCAGTTCCCACCTTTATCCCAAAATTGGGACTTAAAGCAGCTTACAATTTAAAAAAGAACAATACAGCTAGAAACATACAAAAGTGAACATTAAAATGGAGTTAAACTATGTGAATTGACTTTGTTGTTGTTATTTACCATCAAGTCAGCTTTTACTATGTGGACACCTGTGAATGAGAGATTGTTTGACACTGCGTAATCAGCAGTCCTGCAAACTCAGGATTGTGACTTCCTTAGTTGAGTTTATCCAGTTACAGTGTGGTCTTCCTCTTTTCTGTTTTCGTCCCATTTTACTGAGTATTACCATCTTTTCTGATGACTCAATCTTTCATGACATGGCCAAACTATGATAGCCTCAGTTTGGTCATTTTGGCTTCTGGGGAGAGTCCAGGCTTGAATTGCCCAACAACCCATTTATTGGTAATTTTAGCATTCCATGGTATCTACAGAAGTCCTGTCAGTACCACAATTAAAAGAAATTGATTTTCTTCCTTTCATCTTTCTTCACTTTGCAGTTTTCACAACCATCCATACGAATCTGAAATATGGTGGGTTTGCAGAATTGACTTTCATCAGACATGGTATTTAAAAATAGGTTGATGTCCTGAAAGTTTTTGTACAAACTTGGGGCTGATCAGCAAACTTTAGGGTTTTGTTTTTTTTAATTTTGGTTTTGGTTTATTTTGAGTGGAATTTGGTATGATTTTTAAAAACAGGATTATAGATGCTACCAGTCAAACCTTTGTTTCATTCAGTTAAATTAAATCATAAACATCAACACATGCAAATTTCCAAATGTGTGTATGAGTGTCTCTGTATATCTTTTTCTCCAACACACAGATATACAAAAGCACATAGCAAATACATCCCCCCACCCAGTCTTGTGACAGTTTAAAGGTTATTAGATTTATTTCACATAGGTTTTGGGGGACTTCATCACTGGAATTGGATAAAACAGGGTCTTGAAACCCACAAAGACCTATGGGTTCTTGGTTTTGCAATATCCTGTGGAAAAATTGTGTTTTAAAATGTGACCACCATCCCCATCAAGTGGAGTGTATATATCTTTAATTCAGGATAACACTTTGTGCACCTGATGAATTGCACTGTAGTCCAGGAAAGCTTTTGCTGTAATGGATTTGTTCATCTTTTAGGTCCACAAATGCTTTGTTGTTGTAACTGGTAGGAAATGCTCTTAAAATCTCTTTCTGTCCATACCTCCTGTGCTTTCTAGAAAAAAGGGTTTGAGGAAGACCTCTCATTCAACCTTAGTACATTGATTGTCTGACCTTTGACTCTGTCGTGGGTCATAAGCTGAGGCATTACTTTGAAAGGACATGTCCAGGAGTGAGCAATGCCTTATTCCACATGGAGTGTTCTGTTTTAGTGCATTAGCCTAGAAGTACTAGCAGCTTCCTAATCCTCTCTTGTTTGACTCTGCTTGTTAACCCCAAGCAATCCTCTCAGGGGCAGAGAAAGCAGCTGTCTTTGGTGAAGAAAACACAGCACTAAGCAAAACAAATATCTCTCGAAGCTTCCTTTTCAAAGCTGTATCACAATGTCTTTGGAGAGGGGAAGCACTGCCAATACGGAGAGATATAATTTCTGGTAGGAGCATGAGAATGATTAAAAATGAGATTCCTTTGGCATTTATAGGATGGGAGTAAGCTTACAATCTAAAGGCAGAAAGACAACTGAAAACCTTTTCCCTGAACCCCTGGGAACAGTGCCATACTTAAAGTACATTGAGTGAACAGGAGAGAGAGCGAGAGAGCTCACATACGCATTGTAAATGGTCAATCAGGTGCACAATGCTTACTAAAAATAGCAGTGGACATTACAGCTTACAAAACTAAGCACAAAGCAATTAAAAGCAATAATAAATTGCCCTTGTTTCATTTTCTGTGGGCCCGTTATGATGTCACGTATTAAAGCTTGAGTACCTCCACCCTGTAAGAGATGTGAAATCACCTTTTCATGTCTGACCCCTGATGTAAGCACAGTAAGCCTCATTAATGGCTGTGGAGCTGCTTGAACTAAGATTCGCCCCCATCCTTCTTAGGGCAACACAGTTGTATTATGTAAGCTGCACATAGCCTTTGGGATGCCATGGATAGAAACTGGTTGAATGACAAAACAATCATACCTGTCTACCTAGAAGTAAGTCCTATTGAGGTCAACTGGACTTGCTTGTATAGCACTGGAGCCTAAAGAACTGAACGTAATTATTATTTAGAATTTATTCTTTTTTTAACCAAAGTTATTTGACTAGCTGTTAATCAAAGTTCTCATCACATTTTTGCCACTTAGAGAATGTGCCAGTGGAATCGTGGCATCACTCAGGATATTCCATACTAGAAAAGGGATCAAAAATAAAACTGCCAATATTGCAGTGCCTTTATGCAAACCTGCAGTGTGAGCAGACTTTGAATACTGTTCACAGTTCTAGGTGCTGAAACTCAGAAAGGACAAGGGGCCTTTCTGCACTATGCTGTTATAGTGCTATTATTCCACTTTCCAACATCCTGTGCAGTTCTGGGGTTTGTAGTTTACTGAGGACAAAGAGCTCCCTAGATGAGAATTCTAAATGCCCCTCCCTCAACTGCAAATCCCAGGATTCCATAGGACGTTGAAATGGAATAATAGCACTATTAACAGTGTAATGTGGAAATGGTCAAGGTGGTGCTGGAAAAGATGCTGAAAAATCAGAGTTACGAAGCACCTCCCCTTGAAATTAAAATATCTAGGGCTTTTTAGTTTAGAACAAACCAAATAAACAGGGACATAACACCTTTTCACACTGTTATAGTTCCATGGTTTCAGTTTAACAGTTTTAACTGCCTGTGGAATCCCAGATTTGTCGTTTTGTGAATTCACTGGAGCTCCCTAACTGCAAATTCTAAGCACCCCTCTAAACTGCAAATCCCAAGATTCTGTAGCATAGAACCATGGCAGTTAAAATCATGGGACTAGTACGAAAGGGCCTGTAGTTGAGACTTAAATTTGGGTGTGTGATAAGTTTTTCTACTTCTCTCATAATGCTCTGTGTGTATATCTATGTGCTTCAGCGAAGCTAAATAGTGGAAGATTCAGGGTAAACAAAAAGAAGTATTTCTTCAGGCAGTACTTTAAATTATGAAATTTGTTTCCACAAAATATAGTGACCCCCCCCCATGTAAATGGCTTTGTAAATGGAGTAGACAAACTTAGGGTGGATGAGGTTTTTAACCATGATAAGGGAAGAACAGCAGGAGAAAGCTACTATTTTCATGTCCTTCTGGTGGGTTTTTCTCAGAGGGAGTTGGGAATTTGGCCACTGTAGGAGACATGATACTGGACCAGACAGGCTTTCAGTCTAATCCAAGCAGAGCTCTCTTAAGCTTCCTATCGTGTGTTGTCTGGTGTGGAAACCACACCTTTCCTTAATCTCTTGACAAACGATAGCTTTTCAGGCATTGCATTAACTGTACATACACTCAGTGTATACATTGTTTACTTTTGACCACAATTCATGTATTTGTTTTTTGTGTTTAGTGTTCAGTCCACCTGATTATACATGCTAACGGAGGTGGGTTGCAAATCGTATTCCAGTCAGTATCATGGAGGGCATAAGGTTAGAAACAGGCATGGACAAAGTACTCAGGCAATTAACGCAGGCTGCTTATACAGATTATTGTATTAATCGCATTTTTTTTCTCTATAATTTCAGTGACAGTGCCTCATATGTTAGTTCAAATGTGGTTTGTTACGGTTACAAGGGCCCTTAGTAGACTTTCTAACATAAACTATTGTGGACTTTAGCCCACCAGGTGCCATGAGTCCACAAAAGCTAATGCTATAAATTTCTTTTTCTCAGTCTCAAAGGTGCTACGGGATTCCTTTGTATATTTTTTGTGCAGGAACAGACTAAAACAGCTATGTCTTTGTATAAGGCCTTGTTACCATTTATAATGGCATTAAAAACTATGTTCAGGCTATTTAGAAGTACTTCTGCTACTTTTTAGTTATTAACAAAACCCCCAGAAGGTTAC